>CM055886.1:19798168-20998168 GCA_029582165.1 Portulaca oleracea
TCTCTATAAACACTATACCATCCGCAAAAAGCATACACCATGTTAACCTGTCCTGAATCTCCTTAGTTAACTAACTAATTCATAACCAAAGTAAAAAGGAACGGACTAAGCGTTGACCCTTGACGCACCCAAATGTCGCATAAGAATTCACTCATGGTACCCAATGTTGTCCGAATGCTAGTTCTAACATTATCATGCATGTTTGTAAAGAACCAGATATAGGGATTCTTGACCCTTTTGCCTCCAAGCACTCCCACTTCATTTTCTAGGAAGCCTATCATAAACTTTTTATAGATCTATGAGCACCACATGAAGATCTCTTCCCTTTCCCTTATATTACTCAATAAGACTGACATAATAAATGAATAGCTTCCATTATCAACCTGCTAAAATACGGGCGGGCGGGCGGGTTACGGGTCGGTCGTATATCGGGTTCGGGTAAATACGGGTCGGGTGTATTTCGGGTTCGGGTAAATACGGGTCGGGTGTATTCCGGTTTCAGGCGATTTGGGTCGGGTTTAGGGGTCATGACCGTCCTTTTTCTCAGTCACTTACAACTAATAAAACTGATTATAATTAGTCAAAGACGCCTATGTAATGTATCATTCCATTCCAAGTTTGACCACCATGATATGTCATAGTTGTATTGACATATTAATATACACCTAATGGACAAAATTTAACAATCTTCAAGTCTACAAGTATTATGCGGTTTACGTCAACAATCACGAATAACAATACTTATGAAATATATAGGGTTTTGGGATGCTAATATACTAAACTTTTGGTGTATTGGACAATAATGCACTATTTTACTGAAAGAGAGGAGAGAGGCGGGACTGCAGGAGTTTGAGAGTTCACTGAAAGAGTGAGTGAGTGACAGTGTTAGGGTTTTATTTTGGTCATTTGTTATTTGATTATTTCATTTGTATATCTCTCTCTACGCATAGCTTTCCAAAACCACCCAATATTTTACTTTTGGGCCTTAATTTTCATGGAATGGGCCCATTTTTTTGCACAAGGCCAAAATAGACATAACATTTAAAATTAAAGTGTCTGACCCAACGGGTCGACCCAAACCTAACCCGACCTGACCCTTTTTTACCAGGTTCTTTGGATCGGGTCATTTTCGGGTCCCGGGTCGGAATTTCATGTTCAAAACCCACTTTTTGCGGGTCGGTTTGGGTCGGGTTCCGGGTCGGATCGAGAATTGCTAGGTCTAATTGTAACTCTCCCACATGTGGTCCATATTATCTTCTGTTGCTATTAGTTCGCCACTGCTGGTTCTAACTTCTAAGAGAAAATAACGTACTGTTCATGCATCCGAGATCCCTCCAGATTTCAACGCTATCAATCTTCGGGTTGTTTTTATTTTGGACCTCGAAGTATATGGTAATTTATTTTTTGAACTCTTAGTTTTATTATTTATTTTTTGAACCCTAATGCTTATGGGTTGAATAAAAAATGACCTTAAAGTTTGTAGGTTGAAAAAAAATGTTTGTGTACTGTTTTTCTTTTTCTTCCCGTGTTTAATTTTTTCTCCCGATTAGCGCCAAACTTCAGGACTAAGGTTTAAATTAATATTAAAAATGTAATATACTTCTCTTATTCATGTTGGAACTACGTAGACCCTGGTTACTTCAGGATCTAATTAGTTCTGACATGAATAAGCAAGGTGTATTATAACTTTAATGTTCATTTTAACATTAGTCCTGAAGTTTGACACTAATCGAGAGATAAATTCAAACATGGGAAGAAAAAGAAAAACAGTACATGAGTTTTTTTTTTTTCAACCTACAAACATTAAGGTCATTTTTTATTCAACCCTTTTAGGGTCCAAAAAATAAATAATAAAATCAAGGGTTTAAAAAATAAATTACCCTAAATTTCAGGGTTCAAAATATAAAAAACCCATCAATCTTCTCTTGTGCTGATTTTAACATATTTCTTTAGTGAAAAAAATACTAACTTGTGTCCAAGAAAAATCGAAAATTAAGTGGATAATTTGCATATATCATCTTTATATCTATGACATTGATAAATTCATTTTTAATGTTTTTAAGTTAATATTTACCCACCTTAAGCTTTTAAACAAATTTCATTTAGATACTTTTCCGGTGAATTTGTGATTTATGATTAAATTTATTAGCTAAAATGACGATAATTTAGCAAATTTTATCACATATCACACATTCATTTGAAAAAAGTTAATAAATTTATCCAAAAAGCAACTAAACTAAATTGGTTCAAAAGTTTAGGGCGGGGAAATATTAACTCAAATACATTAGGTTTGAATTAATAAATGTCATAAACCTAGAGGGGTATGATATATATGCAAAGTATGGGAGAACTCAACTGGAAAACCGGCAAAATCGACTAACCATGTAAATTTTTTTGGAAACTGTAGTTTAAGTTAACTAAATCAGTTTAGGTTTATCTTGCATTTTTGTTAAGATGTTAACCACGGTCATCGGAGCTTGATTAATTTAGTAGCAAAATTTGCTATGCCATACAAAAAAATGTTACTTTTTCTTCCTCGGTTGTTATGTTAAATTTATTATAACCGGCAATCAACCGTAAACCAAACATAAAGTGGTAACCAACTGTTTTTGTTTGATTTCAGTTTCTAGTTTTCAAGTGCGGTTAATCACATAATGTAGTTCCGACATGAATAAGAGATGTGTATTATAACTTCAATATCAGTTTTAACCATATTCCTGAAGTTTGACGTCAATCAGGACATAAATTCAAACATGGGAGGTAGAAAAACAAAGGACGAGACAGGGGCCTCTTTCTTCAGCCCACAAGCTTTAAGGTCTTTTTTTTATTCGGCCTACAAAATTTAGGGTCTAAAAATTAATGTTTAAAACTTATGGTTTAGAAAATAAATACCCCTAAAATTCGGGGTTCAAAATGCAAAAAACCCTAAATAAAGCTAACTAGTTTTGGATACCCTACCATGCAAGGTACCGCTACTATCATTAAGAAGTTGGGTACTCATGAAATCTTAAATTGATGTTACTTCTGATGGATGGATTTTTTTTTTTTTTTGAGGAGATTCTATCTGATTTGAATTTTTTTTCAATTATGATAATTGAAATGTATAATTACCCTAAAATATACCTTTAAGAAAATTGAAATTAATATATATTGATTAAAAACTTGTTACTATATCTGTTGAAATATAAGTTTTTACAAAATTTAGTATTTTAAGTATATTCTACCAAAATTGATTTTTTTTTCAATTATCATAATTTAAAAGTGTAAGTACGATTAATTCTACCACAAAAAAATTGAATTTAAAAGGATTTTTGGATGCTAATATACTGAGCTTTTGGGTATTAGACAATAATGCACTGAACTTTGAACTTGGACAATAATGCACTGAACTTTGAGAGATGTTGGACAATAATGCACCCGAAATAATTTCGAAGGTGGCTGACTTAGGGGCGATCTTACTAGGCGGGTCGATAAGATAAGTTGGCTAAATAATATCTAAATTTATGACATGTCAGCTAATCTACACAAGTAAAGGTGGTTTTATACAAATACAACAACAATCTGTCAGCGAAAACACGTTTAAGCAAATGTGATTTTATGTTATTTTTACTCTTTTCAAAGTTGATTCCCTTTGCTTACGTGTGCATTAACTGACATGTCATAAATTTAAATATTTTTTGTCAATTCATCTCCTCCACCTGCTAAATAAGATTGTCACTGAATTAGTCACTGACGGAATCGTTCTGGGTGCATTATTGTTCAACACCCCCAAACTACAGTGTATTATTGTCCAAGGTTAAAGTTCAGTGTATTATTGTCAAACAACCCAAAAGTTCAGTATATTAACATACAAAAACCCAAATTAAAATATATTGATGAAAGTACTTATTACTACAATTAATCCTATTTAATGAGACATAATTTTTTTAATATATGTGATTTATTTTTGAAAAATTAATAGTCATGAAATTTTCAAGTACCGTAACTGAAAAATTAACATTGAGTATCTTCATTGATGTTTTCCGACGAGGCCCCAGTTCAAATGGATCAAATTAAAGTCCATATTACTGAGAACAATAATCATGGATTCTGTCAAATTGATCACTTAAAAAAAATAAACTTATTTAGTTTACAAAATAATCCCTCCATTCTTTTATATGTCATTCACACTTTCTAAGATTCATTTGTTTATCAACAATTTCTCACATAATATTTTTTTAAAAAATTAAAATATTATACTTACTCAATAGTATTTTTTATTACGAATCTAATGGTATCAATTTTATTTGATGAATAATTATTCAAATTAAAATATTAACGATCAAAATTTTTGACACAATTACATAGACGACAATTAAATAAAAATGGAGGGAGTACCAGTTATTTATAGAAATTAAACTGGAAAGAGTGTTAATGTTGTAAAGCAATTTATCACATTAAAAAAAAGTAGGTTTCTTCCTGTATTCAAAAAGCTTTTTGAAAATTGAATTTTGACTATATTATGGACCTTGATAAATGAGTAATGATTACTCCCTCCGTTTTATTTATCTGTTATTTAAGAAATTATCTAAAAATTTTAATCATTAATATCTTAATTTGTATAATATTTTATCATAAAAAATTAATATCATTATATTTATAATAAAAAAATATTACTAAAAAATAAAAAATTATATTTTTTATGAAAATTTTTTATTAAAAATTATTGACTAAAAATTGATATTGAATATCGTAAGTGACAAATAAAAAAGAACAAAAGGAGTGATTTATATGGATGGAAAAAAAAGGAGCTGAGTGACACAATTATGGACGTATAATTATGAGATTTGTGGAAAGAAAGAAGATTAAGGGTGTGTTTGGTTTAGAGGAAAATGATTTCTGAGGAAATGGTTTTCCATAAGAAATGGTTTTCCAAGGAAAATGGTTTTCCACGCCAAATTTTCCCTTGTTTGGTAGGAGATAAATTATTTTTCGGAAAATAATCATTTATGTCGATATAAGTAGCGATATATGTTACAAATGAAAATATTTGGAGCTCAAAATTCATATTTGAGCTTTTCTTAATCATTTCTATCGTGTTATAAAATTTCGTGACAAACCGATAAAATTGAATTTTGCTTTTAAGTTTCAGTCATATTTAACCGCAAAAAAATGTCGACAAAAGTGGCGATATATGTTACAAATGAAAATAATTGGAGCTCAAAATTCATATTTGAGCTTTTTTAATCATTTCTATCGTATTGTAAAGCTTCGTGACAAACTGAGAAAATTGATCAAAAGAAGTCAATTTCCTACCTTTAAAGGAAAATGATTTTCTTTGGAAATGATTTTCTAAACTTTTTTTGTACCAAACACTAGAAAATTGGGAAAACATTTTCCAAAAAAATATTTTCTCCCCTACCAAACACACTCTAAATGATTCAAGTTAGTTACCATTAATACAGCTTTGACGTGATCCATGGTCAGCTCAAACGAGTCCCCACGTTTCCTCCGAAGCTGAAGAAGAATATCAACAATATCCTCATGATTGTCATTTTTGATCCTGTCCGGTTGAAGATAATCATTGATTATTTCATCATAAAATTCATCCAAGTCCTTGAATACCCTCTCAAGTTTAGACTTCTTTCCAGTTAGATTATCAACCCAACTTCCTACCACTGGGAAATAATCAGCGAAGTAGGATGCTATGAACACTTCTTCGGCTTCGTACATGAGTCTTTGAAACCTTTTCCTTTCAATATTTTCATCCCTGTTGTACCTCTTCCCAAAGGCCACCCTACTGATTATAGCGCTGGTCATATCCATCGCCAACTCGTTCAAGTAAACGATCTCAGAAGCAGAAGCCAACCTCGAAACCTTCTCGATCATTCTAGAAACTTCTTCCCGGCGAATAGGGTAGGATGACTGGACCTTCTTGGAGCTAAACAAATGAACCACGTATATTTTCCTCATCTCTCTATAATAATCATTGTAGTTGACAAAAGCTAAGTCTTTCCCATAATAGGAAAGTCTCTGCAGGGCAACCATGGAAGGCCTGTTGCAAAAGTTGTGATCCAGTGTTTTGAGGACCTCCTTTGCAAAACTAGCAGACTGAATCACCACCGCTGATCTGCACCCGAATCGCAAGGAGAAGATAGGGCCGTAGATCTTGCCGAGCTTGGAGAATAGGAGGTGCGGAGCCATGGACAGGTCAAGTTGGTGGAGGTTTCCGATGAAAGGAAGGCTTTTGGGTCCTGGAGGAAGATTATATCTTGCATTTTTAGTACAAATTGGGATGATAACAAGGAGGATTAGTGAAAAAATTACACTCAGGAGGAGAATTAGCACCATGGCTGTGTATGGGTGTGTGGTGATTTGTTATCTGCGATCAGTTGTAACTTTGAGGAGCCAAACACCTGGTACCTGGATATATGAAATTAAGAGGGGTCGAGTTGTTGACATGGTACGGTTAATCCATTTAATTTATGCATGTTAGTTTCTGCAATGTTGAAGCTTATAGCCTAAACAAATCGTACAAAAAGGTTCAAAATGGTCAGTATCTTTAATGTATGCTTGTTAGTATCTGCAATGTTGAAGCTTATAGCCAAGACAAATGGTACAAAAAGATTCAAAATAGCCAGTATCTTTAATTATGCATGTTAGTATCTGCAATGTTGAAGCTTATAGCCAAGACAAATGGTACATAAAGATTCAAAATAGCTAGTATCTTTAATTATGCATGTTAGTATCTGCAATGTTGAAGCTTATAGCCAAGACAAATCGTACAAAAAGATTAAAAACAATCCGTATCTTGAATGAGGATGGATATTCATCATTTTGAATTTACTTAAATCATTTTAAAAATTATATTTAAATATATTTAAATAATTATGAATGATTAAACATATTTTTCATTATTTTGAGGATTATTATTTATCAAAATTGTATAAAAATAATTTTAAATTTACATTTTCCAAAAAAATAAAATTATGAATAAAAATACATTCTCAATTGTGCTTGATATATAATGAGGTTATCGTTTATAGTTTTTGACGCAATTAATAAATGTTATACTCTTAACAAAAAGAAAAATATATTGGTACCTCGATAGATGAAATTAAGAGAGATTGAGTGGATAACCTGGACGATTGAACCAAGGGTTTTTTACATTTTGGACCTCGAAGTATATGAGTATTTATTTTCTGATCCCATAGTTTTCATTGTTTATTTTTTAGACCCTAATGTTTATAGATTGAATAAAAATGAACCTTAAAGTTTGTAGGTTGAAAAAAAATGTTCGTGTATTATTTTTCTTTTTCTTCCTATGTTTGCATTTATCTCCCGATTAGCGCCGAACTTCAGGACTAAGGTTAAAACTAATATTAAAGTTGTAATACACATGTCTTATTCATGTCGGAACTATTAGACCCTAAAGTATCCAGGGTCTAAGTAGTTCCGACATGAATAAGAGATGTGTATTATAGCTTCAATATCAGTTTTGACCATATTACTGAAGTTTGGCGCTAATTGGGAGATAAATTCAAACATGAGAAGAAAAAGAAAAATATTACACGGGCCTTTTTTTCAACCTACAAATTTTAAGGTCCATTTTTATTCAACTCATAAATTTTAGGGTCCAAAAAATAAACAATGAAAACTGTGAGACCAGAAAATAAATACCCCTATACTTCGGGGCCCTATACCATTTAATTTATGCATGTTACTGTAAGTAATGTTGAAGCTTAATTAGCCTAGACAAACTGTAGAAAAAAGATTAAAAATGATAAAGTGTCTTTAATAAAGATGGTTATTTATTATTTGGATATTTTGAATTTTACTTAAATCACTTTAGAAATTATATTTATGTATATTTAAATAATAATAAATTATTAAATGTATCATTCACTAGTAGAATTGGCCCTAAAAAGCGTCTGGAATTGGCGTCTGGAATGGGGTTAAACAGACGCCTAAATGGTTTTGGCGTCTGATTTAGACGTACGCCAAGAATGGCGTCTGTTTTGGGATTAACGGACGCCATATTGCAGCTAAAATGACGTCTGTTTATGCCCAAACAGACGCCATTCTTATTATTCAGAAATAAAAAAAAACGTGACATATTGTAAAACCAATTTAATAATTACAATGTATAATATATTTTATGGGTTCTAATTATTTTAATTGAGCGAAAAAAATAAGTTTTTTTATATAATCATAAATGATATATATGTCAAATTTATGCATATACAATTTTCATATATAGAGGCTTTCAATTTATAGAAATAACAATTTATACATACATACATACATATACATATATATATATATATATATATATATATATATATATATATATATATATATATATATATATATATATATATATATAGAAATAACAACATCAAAATGGTAATGAATATATATTTAATAGTGTTCATTTTTACACAAATTTAATACATTAAACAAGTTGAAAAATATATATAATACAACTTTAATAATGTTGTTTTTTATAACTAATAGGAAAAAATAAAAACTAAATTACAAATAATATATATCTTCAATATTTTTCAATCTTCATTCTTCATTCTTCAAAGTTCATTCTTGTATCTTCAATCTTCAATCTCCAATGTTAAATCTTCAATTGTAAAATTTCCATTCCTTCAATGTTGCATGGATTGGATTTTTGGTGGTGTAGATGATAGAAGATTGAAAGAAGATGAGAGAAGATGAGAGAAATGAAATGGAGATGTGGGAGGGAAAAGTCGGAGGGAATTTTGAGCTGGTGGGTTTTTATATATAGCCAAAATGGCGTCTGTTTTGGTTGCCAAACAGACGCCATATATGTGTTGTTGGCGTCTGTTTAGCATCCAAACAGACGCCATTTTTGTTCAGTTGGCGTCTGTTTGGATGCTTAACAGACGCAATTTTTTACTGTAATTAATAATAAAATTGGCGCGGCTAGCTATATGTATATATATATATAATAACTATTAATAATAATAATAATAATATTATTATTATTATTATGATAATTTTATTAACACTATTATGATTATTATTATTATTCTTAATATTATGATTTTTATTAACACTATTATTATTATTATTCTTAATATTTATTATAACAAGTAATTACGTATGTATGTATTCATATTTTAGTTATAGTTAATTAGTAGTTATTATTGTTAATTCTAATTTTTCTAAGTGATAGGTATATATATCATATCTAGCTAGATAATTTAATGTAATCATGTGTATGTACGTGTTATTATATATATATTAATTAAGTTAATTAATTTGTACGTATATATGTGCGAAATTAAAACATATAAAAAAATGTCGATCGATGTACGTACGTACATATAATGAATAAAAAGTTTAAATGTTCATATATATAATTAAAAATACTATCAAAATAATTAATCTTGAGCGGCATCGTCATCAGTTTCGCTTTCCTCCCCATCGTTGTTATCCCTACCCTGATTGTGACCTTGGGTCAATTCGTCGACGCTGTGGAAATGTATTGGCTTCCTATGGTACAACGACAATTTGGAACGGTATGAAAAACAATCAAAATAAAATAGGTATTGGCTTCCTGTGGTACAACGCTGTGGAAAAGGTATTCATTACTTTGAGGATTATTATCTCTCGTAAACTATATAATAATAGATTTAAATCTATATTTTCCATAAATATAGAATTCTACATAAACTATGCACTCTCAATTATACTTATATAGTGCTTGTTTGGCCTGATTTCTAAGAGTGTTTTTCGGGTTAACAAGCACACAAACTAGGCCAAGTAATGATTTTTTTTAAAAGCTAACAATTGTTTTTCAAAAACAATTTTGGCTAAAAATAACTTCAAAAGCCGAAGCAATAAATTGCTTCTTCTACTACCTAAAAACTAATGACTGCTTAATCTTTGATGATTAGTTTCCATTATTTCAAATAGATATTCTGATTCTTATAAAGATGGTATTTAAATATTTAAATCTTATTTTAGAACCTTTAATATTATGTTGGATATTTTGACAATATGTTAAATTTTTTAAATATTTTAATTATTTAATTCTTATAAAGATGATATTTAGTAAATTATTGATATATAAATATTTAATTTAAAGAATTTTACGGTTAAGTAATTATAATTATAATAGGATAATGTGTTTAAAATTAATAAAAAGAAAAAATGTAAATAATCTCATGATAATTTTACCATAAATAACAAGTGATACTTTTGAAAGTTAGGCTAAACCAATTCAATTTAGCAAAAACACTTATATCTTAAGTTAGACCAAGCATTCTAATTTCGTAAAATCACTTATGTTATAAGTTAGGCTAAATACTTCAACACTTCTCCAAAATTAACTTTGGTAAAACTTTTTCTAAAAAGCAAAAGTAGTTTTGTAAAAGTTTGGCTAAACAGGCATATATTATTGATCAATATGTGTAGTTACAAAAGAAAATATTATTCTTGATCAAGTACAACACAGATCTGTTTCGTATCCTGCCTCACACTGTAGCCACTGTTTAAGTCTGCTTAATTTTTAAAGGATAATGGAACTTTAATCAAGAAGCTACAATATTTAAGACATAAGGTTCAATTGGATTGCTCTCTCTACAAGGAAAGTTCTTTTATTGAATGTTTGAAAGAGGAATATTATAATGGAAAGATATAAAGAGAACTTAGACTTCTAAGATCATCCTAGATGCTTACTCATGGAGAAATGGTAACTCCTTATTTCTATCTTTTCTCAAGAATGCTCAAATGATGGTGCCCTCTACACATACTTTCTTCCCTTTTTTTTTAGAGGATTTTTGCACACAATGGATGCCCTGGATTTAGTATATTTATTACAAGATGCAGGACCAGCGAGTCAGACTGACTCAATAGTACCAACTTTAAGTAGTGGCCACTGCTTTTATTAATGTTGGTACCACACTAGCTTGAAGATAATGATTGTGGGGTTGTAAAATATTCTTTATGCTTCCTCTAGGAATAAGTTGCGCACGTTGAAATTTTCTTACTTATCCCAATCCACTGGATTATTTCTATCAAAGATCTTTTGAAGATGAGCTTTTCCTTCAACGGATAAGAGTTCTCCAGCTCCCATTCTTAACAGATATTCATTGACATCTTCAGACACAGCTTCATCAAAATCTACTATTGGATCAAACTTGTAGGATTGTGAATGTAGTGCTACCACAATGGATCACAATCCAGTGTTATCACAATGGATAATCTTAGATCCTCTTGTAATATCCCTTCAAAGGTGATGCATTATTTCATAACCTCCAACTTCTCCTAGTCATGCATGAAGGGTGAGTTTCTATCAGTCTTTGCTCAAGAAACCATTCTTCATGAATATATGCCAAAGCTCCATCGTCGATTCGAATTAGATATGGCAAGGATTGATCTTATCACCATTGTATTCAATATTTGCACACAAATAAAAAGCATAGGCCATCCCGCAATTCTGCCTACTTCTTCAGAGAATGTTTTTCGTAACTTACTAAACACAAACTTTTAAAATTAGTAAATTTTGAGAATAGGATTCCATATGGCCTTTGAATAATCCTAGAATTATTCATCTAGATTTTAATTACTATCCCTTATTCCCAAGCTTTAGTAATTGGATCATTTGGAGGGGTGGTGTTTGAATACATTGAGAATATTCCCACTCCAAAATTTCCCAAAAACATAATCTTCTTCCCCCAAGATTAACCCTTTATGTTATAGCCATAAAGATTTTGAGAATTCAAGATCACAGTATACCACTTATGGACCACTTTTGCTAGACTTTACAAGTAATAATCCTCTGGATACCTGGATCACATGTTTCTAGATATATCCAGAGTTTTTAGAGATTAAATCTAGTTTGTAGAGATTAAATTTCTCGGCTACTAGATACTCATCGACAGACTCCAAACCATATCTGTATCTTTTAATGTTATGTTGCGTAAGATTACGTAGAATGAATACACTAGGAGGTGAAATCCTTTCCAGCAATTCAGGTATCAATGGCTTGACATCATTCGCTTGTTAGCATGAGACTTTCATCAAATTATACTCTATTGACTAATTCTCACGTTAAACTGTCTACTAATGAATTCTTCGAACGCTTTATATGTTCAATAGAAAAAGAGAACTGATTAAGGCATAATTGCCAATGGAGGAGTCTTTCTTGCACTTGCATATCTGACAAATTCTTTTTGACAAAACCAAGTATGTCGTTGCAATCAGTTCGGATTCTTTTAGGGCTAAAAGATTAAACTTTTCAATATGATAGCAAAATTTATTTTCTTCATGGTAATGCAATTGCATTCAACTTTATTAGAACTTCTACTGCAGTATTTGCACATCAAGCATTCTCTTTCTTTGATTTTGAGGACTATACTCCAACATCTTACTATCACTGATAAGCATTTTTAAGCCAAAGCTCTGTTGTTTGTTCCATGAACTCTTGGATATTTTAGTGTGCATATACCATTTGCTTAACCCTTATAATAGTGTTTGGATCTGTTAAACTAATAGTGGCATAGGTTTCACCTTTATCCAAAAATTTTAGAGGGTTAACTAGATAGAGTTCCTTACATAATTCTTCTTGTTCCTTTTCAATATGTTCTTTAACAAATAGTTCTAGATGCAAAATAGTTAATGTTACTTCTTTTTGAGAGGGTACCACCTTCTTATCATGATGGTTCCGTGGAAACCAACTTTTTGGTGAGTGTAAGTGTTTTTGTAATTTTTCAATAGGAACCGAGTGACCATCAATAGTAAAAATAATTTGTCGAATGGTTTGGGTAATGTTCAAGGGGAATATAATATTTGGA
The DNA here is from genome assembly GCA_029582165.1 of Portulaca oleracea. NCBI lineage: Eukaryota > Viridiplantae > Streptophyta > Magnoliopsida > Caryophyllales > Portulacaceae > Portulaca > Portulaca oleracea. The sequence goes on from CM055886.1 coordinate 19,810,981, forward strand.
AGTTATTTCCAATAATTATATCACGTGATGGTTGATTTGTCATGCAAATTACTGGAATTACACACTTAACTTCTCTTATTTATGTAGCTAAACAATCAATAGCTTCACTATGGATCATGGCACTATTATTTGCTATCCTTACTTACAAAGGATTCTTTGCCTTTTTCAATAAATATTCAGAAAATAGTGTTTTCTTACCAAAGTATACTAAACATGCACTATCTATGTATGCACGTAGTTCATATTTGTAATATTCTTCAATGTATAGTTTAGTAGGAATATATATGTTACTGACATTGGTTTTCATAACCTCATAATGAGTTTCTACATGCGTATTCAGTTCAGTGGGTTCTTTGCCTCTTTGGCTAGTTCATCATCCCCATATATGGTTTGCTTATGGTCTTTTTTTTTTTGTCTCCAATGATTTTTCTATCTTGACTGACTTTGTGTCCAGATAAGATCATGCAAAATCAAACCTCATTCTACTGATTTCTAAAGTCATACTTAAAGTATCATCCTCTTTGGACGTTAATTTATCTCTAGCTGACAAGTTTTCTCCCTAATCAATATTATACTATGCTTCTCAACATTTGGGTTTTATGGTAATTTTACCATCTTCATTAATCTTAATGACGTTTTTCTTGCCAATCTTGGATTAGAAAAACTATCAATTAAGAACGCTCTATCCTGATATCATGAGGATTAGTTTTTATCGTCTAAATCATTTGTTTAGGCTCAGGACACTTAAACTTTTCAACTTCCATCATATTAAACTTTTCATAGAGTGACTTAGGTTTATCCCCTTAACGTATTTTTCCCATTGATTTATCTCGTTAATTGTTGTGAATAATAGCTTGTTTTGTCTTCAATAGTGACTAGAAGTAGTTTTGGAATAATCCAAATCAAAACTCAATCGATTTAGCGATTACATAGGAGGCTAGTTTGGTGTGTAGTTGAGCGAATTCCCTGTAGTAACGACCTTGATACCTACTATGCGTACACCGGTGCACTTGCAGCGTATCACATTACCATCCTTCATTGCCACATTCGTCATCATCTTCATCCATATTCATCCATATTCATCCATAATCCATTGTTAGTGAAATATTGAGAGATATTGTTGAGTTTTGAAGATCGATTCCCAAGTTTCTATTGAAGTGGAGGAGCAAAAGTCCCCACGGATCATCATTTCAAGCAAGGATTGATTCCATACTCGATTTATTTCTCATCTTATAGATTTTCCATGCTTTCTAGTTTAGATTTTTATGTGATTTGTAGTTTAAACATGAATACTGAGTAGTTTTATTTAGTTTAGTGGAAAAACCCTTTTTAGTTGCTTTCATGAATTGAGTTTTGTTGGATTGAACAAGTATTAATCTATTTTGAATGTATTTTATTTAAACTTTGATTATATATGTCATTGTTTTTTATTGGCTATCAAAGATGTGCATTTAGATTGTTGAGTGAAGTATCGAAAGGAGAAATTCGATAATCGAAACCGTTAAAATTAGACTAATTATGAAATGAACTAGATATAGAGGATTTTATAATTAGGGGTCTTGTGTTAATTTGATCTTTAACTTAGTTAAAATTGAAATGATCATGAAAGTAGGTGATTGACTTTGCTAAGCAATTCATTTCGTTGCCAAAAGCTCATTATGAAAGACATTATGCGATTATCGACCCTAAAATGTATCAAATTAGTGACATACAAGTTCAATCCACTTGATTAATTCATTGAGTGACTTAGGTTTATCCCTTGAACATCTTTATTCATTGATTTTTCTCTTGTGAATTGTGTGATTTGTGTTTGCTTTGCCATTAGAAGTAATTATAAGTAGAATTAGATTAAATCAAACTAAAACCTGACCGATTTAGCAATTTGATAGGAGACTAGTTTGGTGTGTAGTTGAGCGAAGTCCCTATGGTAACGACCTTGATACATACTACACCTAACCCGTGCACTTGCGGCGTATCAAGTACATTTACAGGAATGGAAATAGTAATGAGTTATTGTTGCTTCTTATAAGATTTAGTCAAAGCCATGGCTTATTCAAGCTTGTTCAAATTTCCTTTATGCATTATGTGTTTGTGTTTGAGAGAGAGAATGAATTAGGGGGACGAGGGGTTTGTGAGTATTAGGATACTTGTTTTGGTAAGGATTGGTTATATATGAAACACTAATTTCAACTCTGAAATATTATGAATAGAAAAATATAACTAAAATAACTTTGTGAGTGTAGTACTCGGGGAAAAAATTTTGAAGTGGGGACATTTTCACTCGAAACCTTATCATTTCTCGAGTAATCATACTATACCTACATGAATTGGTTTTTTACATTTTTAAAATGATTTTCTTTTGTTCTAAAAAGCAGTTTTGAGGTGGATATCCACTCGAAAATCAATAAAGAAATGAAAATCCGAAATTCATTAGTCAAGTGACGTCGTAATTATAGGGAAATAGCTTTTATTAGAATTACTAATTACATTAGTTTAATGTGGTTACTTTACAAAACAGTCAGACTTATTGACCATTGAATTATCGACATCGTTCTCCTGTGGACAATATAGGTTCTTATAAGGAAGAAGGTTAATCATTTGTTCTATTGTTTGCGTCGTGTTAGAAGAGACTATACAAACCAACTAAGCATCAGGATACATCTGTAAGTTCATTGTTATTTTCCCCAACTTCATAAAAGAAATCTATTTATAAAATATCATACAATCAAGGTAAGATTTTTTTTTTCGAAATAAATGATAGAAAAAATAAATATCACAAACATTAAGATATAAAAATGAAAACTCTCTAGTATTTCATTAATCACAAGAACTTTTTAGTAACTACATATACTTTATTGCCTAATGGTGCTTCAAACTACAAGCTTATCAAAGAGATCTCTTAGCTACAAGGCATAATGGATTCTTCTTATGCATAGAGATTCCTGGGATTACCTCAGTATCAATATCTTCGCTTTTCACACCAATAGGTAGCTCCCAATCAAAATGTAAAAGATATTTAGAGTAGGTTAGCCTACAAGTTACAGATAATAGCAGATGCAAATAGAGAGATGATAGAGATTACGACAAAATTAGGAATCGAAATAAAAACTACGAAAATAACAACACCAAGATTTACGTAGGAAACCGAAGAGCTCGGAGAAAAACCCACGGATGGCGGCAGCCAGAAAATAGTCCACTATGAGAAAGGAGGAGTACGAAAACGATCGCTATCACAAGGTGTGATATGACCAACAATGGAGATACAAATCAAACTCTCAACTCACAACTCTCTAAAGATAAAATGGTGGAATACTGAAAAATTGGTGATACTACTCTCTCTTTCAATTTTTCTCTCAATTGATGAACAAGGTTGAATAATTCTCAACTCTTGACATAATACTATTTGTGTCTGTATTTTGTTGATGAATCAACAACTCTTGTGGCACCCCTATTTATAGTAGCAATTTAGGCTCATGTAACACCATAACATGTTACTTTTAATGTTTAAAAAACGATAACCTCTTGAAACCACCAAAAATGGCTATTAGATTCACGTGACCAAATTCTAAATATTTTGCAACGCCAAAGGAATCAATTTTATAACTCACCACCAATTAAATTTGGGATTTTAACAATCTCCACCTTCGACCAGAAAATCCAACTCCTATGTCCATATAAGTACCTTGACCACCATCGGCCAAAAAACGCCCCTCCGCAGGGCGTGGCCCCAAAGGGCTCTCATATACTACAAACTCTAACTAAGTCCAAGCAATGATTGAACTTAGCAATAGATAAAGGCTTGGTTAACATATCTGCAGGATTTTCAGCTGTATGAACTTTCTTCACCACAATGTCACCTGCAACAACTGTATCTCTGATGAAGTGATTCTTGACGCTAATATGTTTGGTCATCGAATAGTGAGCATCATTCTTGGTTAGATGGATATCACTCTGACTATCTGAATAAACCACGAAATCACCTTGTGGCACACCAAGCTCCATGACCAAACCCCTCAACCAAACAGCCTCCTTCACTCCCTCAGTAGCAGCAATATATTCAGCCTCAGTAGTAGACAAGGCTGCAATAGACTGAAGTGAAGCCTTCCAGAATACTTCACCTTCACATAAAATGAACACATACCCTGAAATTGAGCATCTTCTATCCAGATCTCTACCATAGTCAGCATCCACAAAACCAGCAACATTAGACGTTGCAACACTGCCTCTATCATATAAGATGCCCTTATCAATATTACCCTTCGCATAATGAAGGACCCACTTCACACCTTCCCCATACTCATTTCCTAGATTTTGCATGTATCTACTCACCACGCTAACTACATGGGATAGGTCAGGTCTAGTGCAAACCATAACATACATCAAACTACCAACTGCACTAGCATATGGAGTTGAAACTGTCTTATAGTTTCTCATGTTGAACTTGTCCAACACTTTCTCAAGATACCTTTGTTGAGACAAGAACAACTTCCCTGCCTTTCTATCTCTGTGTATCTCCATACCCAAAATCTTCTTAGTTGGCTCGAGGTCCTTCATCCCAAACTCCTGGTTGAGTTAAGATTTCAACTTCCTGATCAAAGACATGTCCCTGGATGCAATCAACATGTCATCAATATACAACAGTAAGTAAATAAAGGACTCATTCTCAAATTGTCTGAAGTACACACAGTTGTCATATTGACTCCTTGTGTACCCTTGTCCTACCATAGAGGTATCAAACCTTTTATACCACTGCATGGGTGCCTACTTCAATCCATACAAGGACTTTCTCAATCTGGACACTTATCCCTCTTTACCAGGGATAGTGAAACCCTATGGTTACCTCATGTAGATTTCCTCCTCCAACTCGCCATGAAGGAAAGCTATCTTCACATCAAGTTGCTCCAACTCCAAGTCAAATAGAGCAACGAGGTAAACAAGGTACGGATCCACGTATGCCTCACAACTGGCGAGAACACCTCATTATAGTCAATCCCTTCTCTCTGATTGCAACCTCTAACCACCAATCTAGCTTTCCACCTTACACTCTCAATACCAGGGATACCTTCTTTTTTCTTGTACACCCATTTAGCAGTAAGAGCTCGTCACCCTTTAGGCAACTCACATAGCTCCCAAGTTTCATTATTTTGCAAACTTTCCATCTCCTCTTGCATTGCTCCTATCCAGTTTGAGGCACTTGGACTAGAGATGGCCTCCCGATAGGTTGAAGGCTCTGCACCTTTAGGAGTATCTTCTGCAACATTCAATACATAAGCTATCATGGCATCATCTTCTCATCATTATATCTAGATGGCCTCCTGATCTCCCTCCTGAGGCGACCTCTAGCTATGCATCTCACTTTCCCTTCATAAGGAACATCAACTATACTCTTAGTCTCAGTCTGATTAACTTGGACTGTTTCAAGAACAGGATCAGCAACCTGCTCCTGGTTGGGAGTCTCAGTAGCTGCACCTCGAGCTCTACCTTGAGCTTCAAATTTCTCCACCTCGAACTCAACTCTCTCATCATCCTTTTTCTGATTTCATGCACCATCAGAAGTAACAGTAGATTCCATCCCAGATAACATTGCATTTTCATTAAAGATTACATCTCTATACTGTATGATTTTCTTCAAGTCTGTACACCACATGCGATATCCCTTTGACTCAAATCTATAACCTAGAAACATGCATTTAACAGCCCTGGAAGACAGCTTCCCCTCATTCACATGGGCATATACAGGACATCCAAATACTCTCAAAACAGAATAATTAATTGGATTACCTGACCAAACTTCCTCTGGAATCTGGAAGTTAATAGAGGACTGAGCTGATCTGTTCAGTAGATAGCAGGCAATAGTAATGGCCTCTGCCCAGAATGATCTACTATTCCAAAACCCTGCATTGGAAAACATGCAACGAGCTTTCTCAAGGAGTGTCCTGTTGATCCTCTCCGCAACACCATTCTGCTGAGGTTTTCCAACCAAGGTTCTATGCCTAGCAATCCCATGCTCCTCGCTGAACTTAGTAAACTTCAAATCAACAAACTCCAACCTAGCAGGTCATGAGATTCTTAATTTTACTACCCATCTGATTCTCCACCAAAGCCTTAAACTTTTTGAAGTAGGAGAATGTCTCATTCTTCTGACATAGGAAGTAAACCCAAGTCTTCCTAGAGAAGTCATCAACGAATGTCAACATGTAGCGCTTTCCTGCCAAAGATGGCACCCTAGCAGGTCCCAACAAATCTGAGTGAATGTAGTCAAGAACCTCTGTTGTGGTATGCGTGGCCTTGAAAAAACCGACGCTCTTCTGTTTCCCGTAGACACAGTGGTCACAAAACTCCAACTTGCCAATTCGTGCGCCCTCGAAGCAACCTCTTTTGCTGAGTATTGACATACCCTTGTCTCCCATGTGGCCCAGTCTCATATGCCACAACTTTGTAATGGCGACCTCATCTAGACTAGAAACCATTGCTGCAGTTCCTATTACTGTAGACCCCTGAAATGTGTAAAGACTTCCCTTTCTGGTTCCCTTCATAAGAACTATGGCGCCCCTGCAAACCTTCATGACACCATTCTCACCAATGTACCTGCAACCATTAGCCTCAAGAGTACCCAAAGATATCAAATTGTGAGTCATGCTAGGGATATGACAAACCTCTTTCAAGGTTCTTACGGTACCATCATGAGTTTTGATCTTGACACTACAAATTCTTGTAACCTTGCAGGCTGTGTCGTTACCCATAACCAGGACACCCGAATCAACAGTTTCATAGATGTCAAACCAGTCCCTATGAGGATACATGTGGTAGGTACAACATGTATCAAGAACCCACTCATCTCTCGCCACTCTACCCGAAGTAGTGGCCAAAGCATCATCCGCTATAAACCCTTCTACTTAAGACTCAGACTCAACTACCCTGCTTCTGGTCTCTCTCCTTAGCCGAACAAGCACTCTCCACATGACCCTTTTTGCCACAATAGTTGCACTTCTTGTTTCTATGAGGATTCCTAAACTTGGAACAGTGTTTATACTTCCCTCTAGACCCATTTCCCTTGCGTTCATTGCCCCTTCCCCTTACATTCAAGGCCTCACTGACCTCATCATCGCTATTATCCATCTTCTCCTTAGATAACAGACTAGTTTTGACATCACTAAGCTTAAGGTACAAGCATATACAATTATTTAGAAGGAAGAAGAAAACACTTAGAGCTTACATTGTAACTTTGTTGGGAAAAAGCCTTGCCTAGCCTTTAGATGCTTGAAGAATCCTCCTTGATGCCTTTAGGAACCTCCTCTCCAAGTGCTAAGATAATGATAGAAAAGATGATAAGAAAGAGGGTGGAAAGAGGGTGATAAGAAGGCTTCTTTTTGTGGTTTTTGGATGTGTTTAAGCTAGGGTTTTTTTATAGAGTTTAGGATGAATGAGATAGGATATGTGTTTGGGGTTTTTGCAAGGATAAAAGATGAAGATTATGAATAGAAGATAAGATAGAATAGATGATGGATATGATAGAAGATAAATATGAGATGATATGAGATGAAGGATGAGAGATATAGAGACTATTAGAGAGATTAGAGAGAGTGAGTAAGAGAATAAGTAGAGAGGGATAGATGATGAGTGAATTGGTGAGTGAAATGACTTGGAGAAGGATAGTATTTATAGGCTAGGGAGGTAGTAGACATGCATGCACACACCACTCATCCACCTCGTAGACTCCGGACTAGCACGGAACACTAGGGCAATAGGGGGGATGATCTTGCATGGACGGTGGCACGTGGTCAATTGACCACGTGTGGCCGGAGACACCAAGGTCGACCGGCCATCAAGCTGGGGGGATGTATCCTCCTCATCCATGCATGCATGGATGGTGGTGGTGTGAAGAGAGATTACCTAGGGAACATGCTGTTCACACTGGACGGAAGTAGCAATTGCATTTAGCTTTTGAGAGTGTTCTTGAGTGCTTTTGTGAGGATTTGAACTCGCGACCTCTGACACTTGCTGTTAGGGTTTGCATGGCTTCATTTGTATAAAAAAAAAACGTGCATGTAGCTAGGAGGAATCACATGTGATCATGCATGTGATTTTAGGTGAGCAACATACATGTAAATGCATGTATTTATCGGCTTTATCTTATCTTCTTCCGTCTTTTATTTTCGTATTATTTATACGTCAAAATCCCGGTGTCTACATCGGTATTTGTTGGCTAGGCTCTTTGACATATACAACTCTTCCAGTTTGGCCCAGAGCACTCTCGGTTGGTTAATCTCAATAACCTCTCTTTGAATGTGCTCCTCCAAACACAACTGTATATCCGCCAATGCCTTATCTTCCATCTTCTTCCACTCTCTTTCACTTAAGCCACCTTTAATCTCCATCTGTAGTGTGGCAAACTCTTCATCAAACATCAATGCGTCAGACTTCGTGTCAGCGTACTTAATCACGTTCCATAACCCGTGTTGTACGAGGACTACCTTCATCTGCAGCCTCCACATCGTAAAACTCCTCGCTCCATCATATTTTGGAGTCTCACTCTTCATAACTGAAGTCATCTCAACCAGTGCTCCGATACCACTTATAAAAGATATTCAGAGTAGGTTAACGTACAAGTTACAGATAATAGCGGAAGCAAATAGAGAGATGACGAAGATTACGATAAAATTAGGAATGGAAATAAAAACTGCAAAAATAACAACACCAAGATTTACGTGGGAAACCGATGAAAAACCCACGGACGGCGGCAACCAGAAAATAATCCACTATGAGAAAGGAGGAGTACAAAAACGATCACTATCACAAGGTCTGATATGACCAACAATGGAGATACAAATTAATCTCTCAAACTCTCAACTCACAACTCTCTAGGATACAATTGTGGAATACTGAAAAATTGGTGAGACTACTCTCTCTCCCAATTTTTCTCTCAATTGATGAACATGTTCCTTTTAATGCTTAAAAAATGGTAACCTCTTGAAACCACCAAAAATGGTCATTAGATTCACGTGGCCAAATTCAAAATATTTTGCAACGCCAAAGGAACCAATTTTATAACTCACCACCAATTAAATTTGGGATTTTATGGAACACATTTTAACACAAAAGAATATATTAAATTGGCAAGTGCAAGTTCTAAATTAGCTATCCCCTAAGCATACCAAGACACATTCTTCATCCAGCCCCGAATGGTATTAGTTCAAAATCTTGTCCTTTAAAATCAATTGAACTTTCCAAAAATCTCTCAGGGACAAATAGTTTAGGGTTAACCCATATTTTAGAATTTATGCGAATTTCCCATATGTTACATACACCAAGGTTTTGGGGAGAATATCATAACCTTGTATCACACAGTTTTGGAATTTTTCTCGAACAATCAGTAATGCTGCTGCTGGGTGAATTCGAAATGTTTCTTTTATTACAGCTTTTAAGTATGTGAGCTTTGAGAGATCATCCTCCGGGTTATTTGCATTTTGGACCCTGAAGTATAGGGGTATTTATTTTCTGGACCCTTGGTTTTTCTTGTTGATTTTTTGGACCTTAAAGTTAACGGGTTGAATAAAAAAGGACCTTAAAGTTTGTAGGTTGAAAAAAAAGCTCGTGTACTGTTTTTCTTTTTCTTCCCATGTTTGAATTTATCTTCCGATTAGCGTCAAACTTTAGGACTAAGGTTAAAACTAATATTAAAGCTGTATACACCTCTCTTATTCTTACCGGAACTACTTAGACTCTTGTACTTCAAGATGTAATTAGTTCCGACAGGAATAAGAAAGGCGTATTATAGCTTTAGTATCAGTTTTAACCTTACTCCTGAAATTTGGTGCTAATTAGGAGATAAATTCAAACATGGGAAGCAAAAAAAAAAAAAACAGTACATGGGCCTTTTTCTCAACCTACAAACTTTAAGGTCGTTTTTTATTCAACCCATAAACTTTAGGGTCCCAAAAATAAACAATGAAAATGCATGGTGAAGAAAATAAATAACTCTATATTTCGGGGTCCAAAGTGCAAAAAACCCATCATCCTCCTCGATAAAAGTTTTGCCTTTAATCAAATTAGTTCTTAGCTCGTCTTGCACTTTCCTCATCACATCAAGATTTTTAATTAGTCCAGTCATTGTCCAATTTATCATGATTGCACTTGTGTCGGTCCCTGCTACAATCATGTTCTCAAAAAAATGTAATGATAAAAAGAAAACTAAAAGTGATAAAAAATGTATTTTCACAATTTACAAGCAAAAGACAATAGGCCAAAGTTTTTTTTATTGACACTTACTAGGTAACTTTTTTTTTTAATATATATTTTGGCATGTAAGGAGTTATTATTATTATTATTATTATTATTATTATTATTATTATTATTATTATTATTATTATACGATTTTTGGGTCAAGACACTAAATTTCTTGTCTAGTATAAAATCATATATTTATGCACTAGTTTGAAGAAAAAATAGATATGATTGGCTTCCATAACTGTAATACCACATATACATAACAACAACGGCGACAACCACTTCCCACAGAAGACATATTTCAGCATAGTCTGAAGGATCCAGACGTAAGCACTCTTACCCCAAGAACTAAAATTCATGGAGAGACAAGATCTGGTATATCGTTAGAAAGAAAGACATTTCAAAAAAACCACGTTGGAAATCGAAACAAACAATAAATGAAACACAGTTGGAAGACCTATTTTTTAAAAAAACCAAAAGAAAGATCAAAAGACCAATGTTTGGTTAAATGTGCTACCATTCATGGAGATGTACATCTCCATGAATGGTAGCACATTTGAGAGACAGTGGCTATAGGTGTTAAATTTGCAGTTTCAACTAATTAAGGCAATAAAGAGCATTTGAAGAAGTGGAATAAAGAGGTAAATGGTAATATAGACAAAACAAAGAAGGTACTAGAGCGGGAATTGAAAAGATTAGATGAGCTAGCCTTGAAGAATATTATGATCCGGTGTGATGAAGCAAGAAGAGAAGCGATAAGAGCACAACTAGCAATCTGGTTAGTTAGATACGATAGGTTCTAGAAGCAGCTTTAAAGGTGTCGAATCATCAAAGAAGGCAACAAAAATAAAAATTTCTTTCATACTTTAGCAACAATGAGGAGGCGGACGAAGATGATGGAGAAAATATAAGTGGAAGGAGTAACATTTATGGAACCCTTATAGATCAAGAGAGCAGTCAGACATTCTTTCAAAAAGCATAATACACATTAGATATACACCAGAGGAATAGATATTTCGTGTTTGAGGCTGAGGAAATTATTAGAGGCTAATAGCTTACAACACATATTAAAGGAAAAGAGGTCTATAAAGTCAGGTCGTCGCACCAAAAAATCAGAGCAAGTGGGAGAATAGGATACTGATAAGTGCTTCTTGTATATATAAAAACTTGGTTGTTTTGATGAGAATTTGGGGAATATTTGATTTGATTATATTATTTTATACCCGAATTTCCCATATTACGCTTGGTTTGGAGTTTTGTGAGTTTTGTAGGTAATTTGTGAAGAATCGATGTAAACTGAGCTAAAAATCAAGTGTAGATCCAAGTTATGAGCTTAAAGGACCAAGAAGTGAGATGTTGGATCACCCAAGGCCCAAACAATGGCCCAAAGGACTCCTGGGCCTGAAAAAAGCAGTGGCACGGGTGGTGTCTACAGTCGCATAGGTAGTGCCTATGACCAGAACATGAAGAAATTTGTGCAGGAAGCTGACACGGGTGGTGCCTGGGGGGGCACGGCCCTTGTCACTTGTGTCTTTTCATTTTCGGCGGTTTTGAGTTGCAATTTGCCTTTATTATGTTGTTTCTGGCTGTTTTTGAGGCAATAATCATTCCACCATATTCCATTCCATGCCCTAATCATATCATTCATCATCCATATTCCATCCACCATTGAAGATTGAGAGAAGATTGAAGATCGAAGAGCATCTTGAATACACTTTGAAGTGGAGGAGCAAAAGTTCTCCATAGTTGATTCCTAGCAAGATTGTTCTTCACTTGGGTTTATTTCTCCTTATTTCATAGATTTTCATATGCTTTCTAGAATAGATTTCAATTGCTTTGTAGTTTCAAACATGAATAGTGAGTAGTTCTTTTTAGTTTAGGGGATGAACCTTTGAAGTTGCTTGATGAATTGAGTTTGTTGGATTGAATTATCATGAATTTAGTTTGTTTCAATCTATTTGGTCTTTGAATTGAATTGGTATTGCTTTTGCTTGATCACCAATTGCAAGTTAATAGGTTGTTGAATGAAGTACCGAAAGGAGAAGTTTGATTACCCGAAAACCTAGATTAAACTAGTTAAAATTGTCTAGACATAGAAGTTTTAATTAGGGTTCTTGAGATAATTAGATCTTTAACCTTGACTAAATCGAAATAACCACGAAAGTAGGTGCTTGGTTAGTCTTAACAATTCGCTCTAGTGGAAAAATCTCATTGCAAAGTGTTTTATGCTATTATCGAACCTTGATTGTGCAAGTTAATGAAATGAATGTTTAATCCACATCGTTGATTCGTTATTTGACTTAGGTTTCATCCCTTGAACGCCTTTTTACCTTGATTAAATCAGAAAAGTTTGTGTGAATATTAGTTTGTTTAGTTCTTGATTGTGATTAGATTTAGAATTAGTTACTTCAAACCAAAAGCGGATCGACTTAGCGATCAACTAGGAGGTTAGTTCAGTGCGTTGAAAGGAAAAGTCCCTGTGGGAACGACCTTGATTTATGCTACAATTTTACCCGTACACTTGCGGCCTATCAAGTTTTTGGCGTCGTTGCCCGTGACTTTGTCCCTAGCCAGCCAGTGAACGAATACCCTAAGGTTGCCTAAGTCATTTATTTTCTGTTTTGATTTTCCTTGGTGTTTTGGTTTTTGTCTTGCCAGGTTTACTCTACGTGCATGCAAAAGGCTCCACTCTTTGAGTTTGATCCTAAAATCGAAAGAACCTTTCGCTCCCGGTGAAAGAAGCAAAAGTTAGAGCACGCCCGGAGAAGACAAGAAGAGAACTCCAAGCGAAAGAACGCCATGTCCAGTGGTGGCGGTGGCGAGGAGCCTAGAATCACGCTTGGATCTTATGTGATGCCCAATGTCACAAATCAACCCTCCGCCATTAATCCTCCAAGAGTGGCCGCTGATGATTTCGAGCTGAGGAGTTCACTCATCAATTTGGTGAAGGCCAACCCATTCCATGGCCTCCCCAATGAAGATCCCAACCGGCACCTTCGCCTATTCAACCAAGCATGTGGGACCTTTAAGGCAAATGGTGCAACGGCCGATGCAATCAAGCTGCGATTGTTTCCCTTCTCACTTGAAGGGAAGGCTTGGGAATGGTTGGATGCTCTTCCATCAAGCTCTGCCATCACCACTTTTGACCAACTTGCTAGCTTATTCTTAGCTAAGTACTTTCCTCCTAGCAAGTTGACGAGCCTCCGGAATCAAATCTCAACATTTGTCCAAGAGTCGGATGAGTCCCTCTATGAAGCATGGGAGAGGTTCAAGGACCTCTTACGTCAATGCCCCCACCATGGTTTAGAACCATGGGTCCCGATACAAGCCTTCTACAACGGTGTGGATGACAACTTGAGGGCCAACATCTTGGCGGCGGCGGGAGGCAACATCATGTCCAAGACAGTGGCGAAGCTCCAAACTTTGATTGAGGAGATGGCGATCAATAGCTACCAGTGGTTAAAGCCCCGTTCCAAGAGAACGGGAGGTAAGTATGAAGTTGATGCTATTTCAATGTTGAATGCTAAGTTGGATGCCATGACTAAGAAGATGATTTGTTGAATGTGAATGCTCCCCCTCCCCAACCATGTGCGTCGTGTCAATCATATGAGCATGAGACCTTGAATTGTCCTAGTGGGTTGGCTAGCAATGAATCGACCGAAGTGGTTAACTATGTTGGTAACCCTTCTAATAGGCAAAACTTTGACCGTTTTTCCAATACTTACAATCCCGGTTTTAGGTTCTACCCGAACTTTTCTTACCGGAACAATAACCAAATGGGTCAACCCCAAGGACAAAGACAACCCCAACCACCTCCATCACAAGCTCCCCAAAAGCCTAACCTAGAGACCATGATACAAGCTTTGATGTTGTCTCAACAACAACACCAACAACGGCAACTTGAGCATCAACAAAGACAAGATGAGGTGATTAAGGTCGTAGCTACTAAAGTTGACCTTATGAGCACCTACACTCAAATGCTTGAGAATCAAATTGCCATTCAAGCTAGTACCAACACTAACCCTCCGGGAATGCTTCCCGGAAAGCCCGAACCTAACCCTAAGGAACAATGTAATGCCATTGTTTTGAGGAATGGGACACAATATGAGGGACCTAGCGTGCCAAATGCTAAGCATAGGGGAGTTGTGGTTGAGAAAGAGGTTGAGAGGCCTAGTGAGAATGTTGTTCGTTTTGAAAGAGAGAAAGACCTTGAGAGTGAGCATTCAAAAGAGAACACCGAAACCCGACCTTCATCTCCACCTAGAGTTTACAAACTACCGTTACCCTTTCCTCAAAGATATGCTAAGGCTAAATTTAATGCAAAATTCGGCAAGTTCTTTAATATGTTAAAGAAATTGAATGTGAATGTGTCGTTTTTGGATGTTTTATCTCAAATGCCTTTGTATGCAAAGTTTTTGAAAGAAATCCTCTCTAAAAAGAGAAAAATTGATGAAATTGAGGAAGTTGCTTTGACTGAAGAATGTAGTTCCGTGGTTCTTAACAAACTTACTCCCAAGCTTAAGGACCTGGGAAGCTTTAGTGTTCCATGTGGCCTAGGTAGCTTAACCGTTGACCGAGCTTTGTGTGATGTGGGTTCTAGTGTAAGCTTAATGCCCTATTCTTTGTATGAACGGTTGAACCTAGGAGAGTTGAGACCAACTACCATGTCATTGCAAATGGCGGATCGTTCTATCAAGTACCCTAAGGGTATTTTTGAGGACTTTCCCCTTAAGGTGGGTGACTGCTATGTGCCGATTGATTTTGTCATCCTTGATATGCCCGAAGATTCCCGTACCCAAATCATTTTGGGGAGACCTTTTCTTGCTACCGTAGGGTGTGTCATAGATGTACAATGTGAAAAGATGATGTTTCGGATAGGGGAACATGAACTTGAGTTTGATTTATTCCGTGATGTTTTGCCACGTGGCGCTTCCCCTTGCTTTGGTGTTGATGTGTTTGGTGAGAAGGATAAGAATGTTGATGGTTTGATTTGTGAAAAGAAAGATGATTGTGTGCATGTAGTGGAGAGTGAAAAGCTTGAGAAAGCTCTGACCATTTTGTTGCAAATTCTTGTGGTTTATTTATTGATAAAGGCCATGAACTTGGCGATGCAAGGGTGGGAATAAAAGAAATTTTGCTCCCACCTAACATCATCAAGAACGTGCCTTATGCTATTAACAAGGGTACATTGGATGAGATTTTCAGGTTTGATGATGGAGATCCCTCCATTTTTGAAGGAGGTGATGAGTTTGACCCAAGCTGTGGGGTCAATTTGAAGATGTTTGGAGGTACTATGCAATGTGAAGCTCCAAAAGCCCTTAGCTATGGAGTTATGGACTATTCACCGGGTTGAGAGGTACCTTGTCCAGCTTAGGACATTAAACAAGCACTTCTTGGGAGGCAACCCAAGTTTTTTCGATTTTATTTTCCTTTTATTTTTTTTAGGATTTTCTAAAATTTTTCCTTATTTTTTTTTATTTTTGATTTTTCTAGATTTGTGTTTTCTTCCTTTGCTTCTCGGGCGATGTTTCGCATTGCGGACAATGCTCGGTTCAAGCATGGGGGGATTTGTGTAACTTTTTGTGGATATGTGTGTTTTGAGTCATTTTTATTCTTTATTTTTAACTTGTTTTGAGTCTTTTTCTTTTGTTTTGATTCTATTTCCTTTGTTTTCTAGATTTGCTTGTAGTTTTTAATTTCTTCTTTTCGTAGATTTTTTTCATTTTTTTTATTTTCTTATTTTTATCTTTAGTCTTGTAAAAAGTCTTTGAAAATTGAAAAAAAAAGAAAAAAATTTAAAAAAAACTGTTTGATATAGGATATGGCGAGATAGTTTTCTTTTGACTTGATTTGATCTTGTATAGCCCATTTGTGAAAGACTGTGAATTGACACGAGTTGTGAAGCTAAATGTTGTGAGAATTGTGTCAGGATAATGAGATCAATTACTTTTGTCATTTTTTTTTTAAGAGTGAGTTGTGCATATGCATATCTTTTAAACTGGGAAATGATTGTTGAGCTTTACCCATGAGTCCACATAAGCCTTTAAGAAAAGACTAATTATTTTTATTAGTCTAATTTCCATGAGTGACTCACCATTGTGGCATCCTCCTTCATTTGCTTTGCATCTCCTTGAAATTGCTATACATTGTACTTTGACAAGATGATAGAGGCATTAGTAATTGAACCCGCAAGCCTTGACCACACAATTATATCAGAAAATCCGTAATTAGCCCCTTTCTTGCCTTGACCATTTCTTTTCTTGAACCCATATTATAAGCCTTGGCCGATTATATATTTCCTACCCTTAAGCCATTGTTTGAAATGTTTTGAGCTTGAAGTTGGGTTGATATTGGTTACTTTGGTGGTTTGGTTTGTGATGGGGATCGGTTTGAATTGTAAATATTGATTTGATTCCCCAAATTATGTACATTGAGGTTGTTGGGTAGAATTGGAACTTGCCTAGTGAGTTGTATATAAATGTGATGTTGTTTGTTTGTGTGTGTGTTTGAATCAAAGGTGAAAAAAAAAGAAGAAAAAAATTAGAAAGAAAGAAAAAAAACAGAAAAAAGTGGAAAAGAGAAAAAAATCGGAGAATTCCGGAAAAAGAAAAAAAAAAGAAAAAGAGAATAAAGTGTTTGACTTTTGGTTTCTTTTGTTTTGTTTTGAGGCGAGTTTCCAATTGTTTGTTGTCGATTTGGATTGATTATAAGTGGTGAGAGTGTATGTATGTTGAATTGGTGTGAAATAATTTCAAGCTTTGGCTTTTAGCTCCACAATTCCCAAATATTATCCACTCCTTACCCTTAACCCTAGCCCCGTTAAAACCCTTGAAAGTCCTCTTGATTGTCATTATTGCTTTGCAAATTGCGGTGGAGAGTTGAGATTCTTAGCAAATACGTGGTTGGTTGTGGCTTTGGTTTGAGTATTTGAGCGAACTTTCAATGATTTTTTATATTTAAACACATGAGAGGAGTGTTTCCACATTCCCAGAAAGTGAGTTTGCTCTTCATTCTTACCTAGTTTCATGCTTAGCATGTGCCTTTTATCTCATTCGGTGATTAAGGGTGATTGGTTGAACTTGATGAGTACCATTCTTGAATAATTTATCTTCATTTACTTGTGTAAATTGGCTTCTTTTTCACTCTTGGGCTGTACTTTTGATTAGATTGGGTTGATTGAATTTCCTATCGATGCCATCCTTAGGAGTTGTAATTAAATAAGATTTTCGTTTTATTATTTTTACTTTTGAGTTTTCTTTTTATTTTTGCTTTGAGTTCTTTGAGTCTTTTCGTCCCGGTTTCTTTCATTTTCTTTTATTTTCTTTCTTTGCCTTTTCTTTTGAGTTTGGACTTGCTTAGGGACAAGCAAGGACTAAGCATGGGGGATTTTGATAAGTGCTTCTTGTATATATTAAAACTTGGTTGTTTTGATGAGAATTAGGGGAATATTTGATTTGATTATATTATTTTATACCCGAATTTCCCATATTACGCTTGGTTTGGAGTTTGGTGAGTCTTGTAGGTAATTTGTGAAGAATAGATGTAAACCGAGCTAAAAATCAAGTGTAGATCCAAGTTATGAGCTTAAAGGACCAAGAAGTGAGATGTTGGATCACCCAAGGCCCAAACAATGGCCCAAAGGACTCCTACGCCTGAAAAAAAGCAGTGGCACGGGTGGTGTCTGTAGTGGCACGGGTAGTGCCTATGACCAGAACTTGAAGAAATTTGTGCAGGGAGCTGACACGGGTAGTGCCTGGGGGGCACGGTCCGTGTCACTATGGAGCACGGTCCGTGTCACCCCTGGCACGGTCCGTGTCACCTGTGTCTTTTCATTTTCGGCGGTTTTGGGTTGCAATTTGCCTATATTATGTTGTTTCCGGCTGTTTTTGAGGCAATAATCATTCCACCATCTTCCATTCCATGCCCTAATCATATCATTCATCATCCATATTCCATCCACCATTGAAGATTGAGAGAAGATTGAAGATCGAAGAGCATCTTGAATACACTTTGAAGTGGAGGAGCAAAAGTTCTCCATAGTTGATTCCTAGCAAGATTGTTCTTCACTTGGGTTTATTTCTCATTCTTTCATAGATTTTCATATGCTTTCTACAATAGATTTCAATTGTTTTGTAGTTTCAAACATGAATAGTGAGTAGTTCTTTTTAGTTTAGGGGATGAACCTTTGAAGTTGCTTGATGAATTGAGTTTGTTGGATTGAATTATCATGAATTTAGTTTGTTTCAATCTATTTGGTCTTTGAATTGAATTGGTATTGCTTTTGCTTGATCACCAATTGCAAGTTAATAGGTTGTTGAATGAAGTACTGAAAGGAGAAGTTTGATTACCCGAAAACCTAGATTAAACTAGTTAAAATTGTCTAGACATAGAAGTTTTAATTAGGGTTCTTGAGATAATTAGATCTTTAACCTTGACTAAATCGAAATAACCACGAAAGTAGGTGCTTGGTTAGTCTTAACAATTCGCTCTAGTGGAAAAATCTCATTGCAAAGTGTTTTACGCTATTATCGAACCTTGATTGTGCAAGTTAATGAAATGAATGTTCAATCCACATCGTTGATTCGTTATTTGACTTAGGTTTCATCCCTTGAACGCCTTTTTACCTTGATTAAATCAGAAAAGTTTGTGTGAATATTAGTTTGTTTAGTTCTTGATTGTGATTAGATTTAGAATTAGTTACTTCAAACCAAAAGCGGATCGACTTAGCGATCAACTAGGAGGTTAGTTCAGTGCGTTGAAAGGAAAAGTCCATGTGGGAACGACCTTGATTTATGCTATAAGATACGAGACCGGAGGAATCCCAACAAGACACCAGGATATGATGGTTCCAGCATGATGTCATTCAAAAGCTATGGCCCACAATCGATAAAGACTTCAAAGATTTTATCTTGGGATGCATCGAAAGTGATAAATTGTCCAAGGTTATTTCTACCACTTGGGTAACAGTCATACCCGAAAAGAAAGAGGTGGTATCTACAAAAGATTTCAGGTCGATTAGCTTGGTAGAAAGTCTATATAAAGTCATGATCTCCCAGATCCTAAGTAGTAGGTTGAAGAAAGTATTAGCATGCTTGGGAGGCGAAACTCAACAACCTTCATAGTAGGAATACAGATCTTGGATGGAGCACTGATAACCTCAGAAATTATGAGTTGGTTGAAGTAGAAAACGGAGGAAGGAATTTGACTTAAGCTTGATTTTGAAAAAGCTTATGATTCCATAGAAAGGGATTTATTGGCGTCAATTATGGAATATATGGGATTTTGGCTTGCGGTGGATAAAATAGATGTGAAATTATTTGAGGACAACATCTGTATTTATAATTGTCGATGTTACCCCAACGACGCCTTTTAAGATGAAGAGAGGCCTTAGACAACGTGACCTCTTGTCTCCATTTCTATTTGTGGTGGTAGGAGACGAGTTGAATGTAATGATATCGAGTGTTGTAGAGAAGGGCCATGCATATCGAACGAATCCTGGTGGGAAAAGATAAAATTAAAGTGTCGTCTCATCTTCAATATGCATACTACATTCTAATCTTTTGCAAGGACGATGAAGAGCAACATATTAGCACCAAGATTATACTTCAATTGTTTGAGAGAATAAAGGGTCTCAAGATCCGTTAAGATCAGATATCCTTGTGAGGATATGATACAACTTGTCAGGATCGATCGAGGTAAAATAAAAGGCCCAGTATTTGCAGCGGAAGAGGAAATTATCAGGATGTATAAATTGAGAAGAAATATAACAAGATCAGTAATTAAAATAGATAGAGTGTATAAAGTCACACGATTTACGTGGAAACCGAAATCGAGAAAAAAACCACGGACGGCAACAGAGCAATAATCCACCAGTATAAGGGGAGAGATTACAAGAGAGATCCCAAACGACTATATAACACAACGAGATCGACGACAAAATCTAAAGGGATTAATAACACAACGGGAATGTACTGAACGCAAAATACGAACTCTCTAAAAAAAGACTTTCACAACCTAGGGATGGGTAGAGGTGAAGAATGCTCTGTGTGTGTATGAATATGTGAATAAAACCCTCTATTTATAGGAAAAACTCCTTATGAACCTAACTTCACTCCCACTCCAATTAGATTTAGAATCTCATACAATTAGAAAACCTAACATAATAAGGAAACCTAAATAATATCCTAATACAATTAGGAAACAAATAATTGTGGGATCAAGAGGCTGGATGATTTTAGTACACTTTCCTAACAATCTCCACCTTGGACTAAAATCTCCGGTACCGTCATAGAGCCCTGAAGGGCGATTAGATGTGATGAGCATCAACTAAATTCAAGTCACCCTTGAACTCAATAAGAGATGAGGTTGTGGAAACGACTGTAGAACCTGTAGTAGTAGTAGAACCCTGTAGAACATAGAAACCGCCTTGCCTGGAGGTTGTAGAACAGGTATTGTTGGAACACTCTTTAAACTTTGATTTGACTTTGCTAGAACCCCCATTATTAGTAGTTTTACCTCTAAAAATCAAGCCTTCAGCTTTATTAGAAAGCACTTCAAGATCAGATTTTTTTTCTTAGACGTCAAATTAGATTTGACATCCTTGGAAGAAAGGGTTTCATATACCATGACTTCTTTAAAGTGCTTGTAGGAATGGGGCAAAGAGACAACCAACAAAATAGTCTTATCCTCATCTTCAATAGTAACCTCCAAATTCACCAGATCAATAATAATGGAGTTACCTTCATCAAGTATTTTTGAACTCTCCAAATACTTAAACTAATCACACCGTCGAACTTCTCAATATCAAACTTAACTACAGACTTAACTGTAGACATCCCAAAGTAGGTAGAAAAATGGATTAAACCTCGCTTTGATACCACTTGTTAGGATCAGATACCCTTGTGAGGCTCTGATACCACTTGTTTGGATCAGAGGTAAAATAAAAGGGCTAGTATTTGCAGTGGAAGAGGAAATTATCAGGATGTAAAAATTGAGAAGAAAAATAACAAGATCAGTAATTAAAATAGATAGAGAGATAAAGACACACGATTTACGTGGAAACCCAAATCGGGAAAAAACCACAGACAGCAACGGAGCAATAGTCCACTAGTGTAAGGGGAGAGATTACAAGAGAGATCCCAAATGACTATATAACACAACGAGATCGACGGCAAAATCTCAAGGGGTTAATAGCACAACGGGAATACACTGAAGGAAAAATAATAACTCTGAAAAAGGACTCTCACAACCTAGGGATGGGTAGAGGTGAAGAATGCTCTGTGTGTCTGAATAGGTGAATAAAACCCTCTATTTATAGGAAAAACTCCCTATAAACCTAACTTGATTCCCACTCCAATTAGATTTAGAATCTAATACAATTAGGAAACCTAACGTAATAGGAAACCTAAATAATATCCTAATACAATTAGGAAATAAATAATTGTGGGATCAAGAGACTGAGTGATTTTAGGACACTTTCCTAACAAGATCAATTATATATGACAAGTTTAATTTAGTTGTATTTGGCAAGGATGCAGACTAGAGTCGAAGAATGGCCAAGATCCTGAAGTGCAACTTTGAGGAGCTACCTATAACATATTTGGGTTTGCTACTTGGGGAAAATATGAGGAAGTAAGATTCAAGGAAGCCCATCATCAAGAAAATCCTAAACAAATTCAAGAGTTGGAAAGCGAGTTGCTTATCAAAGGCAGGCAAACTAGCTTTGATAAAGGCAATACTCAGTAGCCTCCTTCCAAATTACAATCTCTTAATATTCAAATTGCGAAAATCTATAGCTAGCGAGATTATAAGCATTTGGAGGAGTTTTTTATAAGGTGGAAAAGAAGGTGCACGAATAAATGTAACTGTGAGTTGGGAAATTATATAGCAATCAAAGGTAACAGGAAGCCTAGGAGTATAGGCTAATTAATGAGGAGGGAGTGATGGAGAGATGTTAATAAGGAGGGAGTGCCATGCAGGAAGGATGTAAAATCTATCTATGAAGGAGATAATGGGGTTGTTTGCATTTTGGACCCCAAAGTATAAGCTAATTAATTTTCTGAACCCTTAGATTTCAATGTTAATGTTTTTGTACCCTAAAGTTTGTACGCTGATTTAACAATGACCATAAAGTTTATGGACTGGAAAAAAAAAGGCTTGTGTCCTATTCTTTTTTTCTTCCCATGTTTGAATTTCTCTGCCGATTTGCGCCAAACTTCAGGACTAAGGTTAAAACTGATATTGAAGTTGTAATACACCTCTTTTATTCATGTCGAAACTACTTTGACTCCTAAGTATCATTGGGAGTAGCCCAAAATGTAGTTTAGGTCTAAGGGTCAAATACAGATCTACTACAAAGGGATTGATAGGTAAGATGGCCATTACAAAGTGTATTATAACTTCAACATTAGTTTTAACCTTAGTCCTAAAGTGATGTATAACTGGATCAAAGACTAGGGCTTGATCAATTACACATCAAGGCAGACGTGCAACCAATCTTAGGACTAAGGTTATTCACGTGAAAAGGCTAGGGTTTAATGAGATTCACGTGAAATGTGAAGGGAGATTTGAGAGTGGATGGCGTGAATATGGGGAGATTTGAGAGATTTGAGAGAGAGTATGGATTAGGGTTTGAGAGAGGGAATTTGAGAGAGGGAAGTTTGAGGGAGTTGACATGAGGTTTGAGGGAAAAAGAGAGTGGAAAATAGCCTTAGGAAATGAACAAGATAAATATGAGAACTGGATAGTTCAAGAGAATCAAACTTGATACAAAAACACCACAATTTGAATCCCTAGGGATACTTATTCTTCCCCTTAGTTATAGAAACACCTTCTAAGAGTAGGAAACAAGCTTTTTCTCACCACTTGAATTGCCACATTCAAGTTATAATAGAATAGATCAAACGAGGTTTTGAGAAACAATCAGGGGTAAGCAAAAGCTTGGTTGTATTCATAATTCAAGGTTGTGTTTTGAAACGAGTACAAGCTATGCTATTTATACTAGCCTAAGTCCTAAACCTCCTAGGACTCTATACTTGGCGCCAAAACAACCAACCTCCTAATACTAGACGCCTAAACAACTCTTTCCTCCTATGATTTGGATTCCTAATCCTAAGGGAATTAGTTACAACAATATGGATCCTTCTAGGACTTGGCTTTCCTAATCCAAGATGGATTAGTTACAAAATAAGCCAACCTAATCTAGGAATACCAACTTGGCGTCCAAGCACACACAACACGACTTTTAGACTCTTCTAGAACATTCTAGACTATTCTAGACTCTTCTAACTTGATGTCCAAGTTTATAGATATTATTTGGCATCTCACACAACTAAAATAATAAAATTACATCAAATAACTTGCTAATATTAAAGAAAATGCTAAAAATGTGAACTTTAACTTGAAAAGGCCGAAATTGTGAACTTCATATTGAAATGGTCAAAACTGTGAAATTCAACTTGGGCTTTGTACTTGATGTGGACTTGAGCCTCCTAGGACGTTTGGACGTCTTCTTGGAACAAGGAGCATGTTATGTGGGTTGGCCTTTGGGCCTCTACGATGAATTCTTTCTCTATAGCCCGTTCTACCTCCTTGTAGATGAATTGGACTATCTTTACTGGGCTTGGCGTGGATGGATTTACATTATTCCCCCCTTGTTGAAAAGAGTTTGTCCTCAAACTTGGAGGGTCATATTTCCCCTTGGAGGGAAATCTTTCCTTCTTCAAGTGAACCCATACTTTCTTTCTCCTCTTGTTGAAGCAAACAACAACACACTTGCCACTAAGGGGCTTCAAAACCTGATTCATTAGTCTCATAAAAATAGAAGGGGCATTAATTCGACCACAAGGCATGGCTAACCATTCATAGAGACCTCCTTTAGTTTTGACAGCAGTGTCCCCTTCGTGAATTCGAATCTGGTAGTATCCACTTCTTAGATCTTCAACTCTAGGAATAGGAAACCTGCACTTGATAGTAGTCTTGTTGACGCTCGTACGTTGATTTCCATTCTTCTTTGTAACCAAAAGGGTAGGGGCAGCACATGAACTGAAGATTTCCTTGATCATACCCTTTGTTTGAAGATCATCATCTTGCTTTTGAACCTCTTGAGTATCACTAGGGTTCATGTGATCACTTTCATGCTGGATCTCACGCTGAGGGGGCAACCCGAATGGTATCTTTTCTTGGAACACAAGAGAGGATCGTTCTATTAGAGAGTTGGTGATGGGGTGGCCTTTTGTGGGATTTTCGTGGCTAGGGTTTGTGTTTAGGCCTGAGGGAATGATCTCCTTTTTCTCACTGAACTCAGGGCGTTTAGTGGTCATAAAAGTGATGAGATTAGGATCACTCCTTTGGGATGGGGACGATTTGGATGCTTTTAGAGGAGCTAGGGTTACCTTCTTGTTTTGGACCATGAAAGTGTAGGTATTACTCCTTCGATCATGCATCACACTCCTGTCAAACATCCACGGTCTTCCAAGCAAAATATGACAGGCATCCATAGGTAGTACATCACACGTACCATAGTGAATCTTGATAAGACTTGCCAATAGAAAAGCTTACCAAACAGCGTTGATTCACTTTTAAGCCTTTACCCTGGTTGAGCCATTAGATGGTGTATGGAGAAGGGTGGGGGCTTGTTGGGAGTTGAAGCTTGTTCACCATAGTAAGGGAAGCTGCGTTAGTACAACTTCCACCATCAATAATCAAAGAACAAACTTTTCCCTTGACAGTACAATGAGAATGGAAGATGGCTTCTCATTGTTGTTGATCTTCAGGAACGAGAGAGCTACTAAGAACTCTCCTTACAACCAGCATCTCTCCTTCATCTGGTTCTTCCACAACCTCCTCTATAGAGTCTCCATGATCGGCGTGTGCCTCCTCTTCCACATCTTTTGGTTCAGGTTCAAAGAGAGCGTTTTGAAACTCCATAAGGGTGACTACTCTCTTGTTGGGGCACTCAGAGGCTATATGGCCGAGACCTTGACACCTGAAACACCTCCTTCTCTCCATGGGCGTGGCCTGGATGGGTTTAAGGACGGTTTGGGGCAGATTTTGTGGTGTCTGAGTGGATGGTGTTTTGGAGGGGGTTTGGCTCTGTTGTGGAGTGTAGGGTTAAGGGGAGTGTGGGCTTCTTTGTGAGCTAGGGTTTCTACTCGCCATCTCCTTACCCCTTCTCTTTCGTTGTTGTTCCACTTTGTTAGCCAAAGTACTTAATTCATCAAGAGTAGTGTAAGGTTGAAGCTCCACAACATACCTAATACTTTCATTTAATCCAGCTATATACTGTAGGACCCCGGGAAAAGCGAACACTTTTCTCCGTGATTCGCTTCTTAATGATCGGGAGCCGACTAAGGTTGCTTAATCATTAAATAAGGATATTTTTATTTTCGAAATTCATTTTCGAGGTGGTGAAATTTTATTTCTTTTACAAATTCGTTTTTTATTATTTAAATACTTGAAATTACACCAAAAATATATTAAATATAACTTAAAATTGGCCCAAACAGCAAATTCAGGCCCAAAAGAAAGCAACCGGACCGCCAAGAGCTGTCAAAACCCGTGCGGGTTTTGACAGTCCTTGGAGTGAGCCGTCCGCTTTCCTGGACCAGAGAAAGTGGGTCAGAAACCATAAAACCCGCGCGGGTTTTACCGTTTCATGGCCCATTTTCTCTCGGTTTAAACCTTGAATGTGATGAATGAGAAAAGTTAAGTCATGTTTAATTATTTTTAGTGTAAATTCAAATGTTAAATAATTAAACGGATTATAAAAAGAATAAAAGAGTCGCCAGCCGATTTAAGGAAATCGACAAACCGTAAAAATAATAAAAATAACTCCGGTCTACGAAACCCGATTGTAAGCTCGGGGGTAAGGCTACGAACTCAAGAATTATAAGAATTCTTGAATTCGCCCGTTAGAAAACCGTTAGAAAACGGACTATACTAAAATCGACATTAAATGAAAAAGAGCGAGGAGAAGTTTAATTGATTTCGAAACTTTATATTCTTAACATGCGTTATAAACACAAGATTTTTATTTACAAAATATGCACAAGTAAAGAAGATGATATATGAATTACATAATTAAGATAACAATAATGAAAGAAATGTAAAGGCGAACCTCGTTGGTTTAGGAGCCCGAATGCACCGTTCGAAGATCTTGACCATGCCTTGACTTGGTGAAATGGAAGGATTAGTATGAGAATGGTAGTAGGATAGTATGTGAGTGATGATTTTGGTAGAGTTAGGGAACGGTAATATGAATATGAATGTAATAGAGAGAGTTTTGAGAGAGTGGATGTAGGATTATGATAATAGTAGAGTATGGGTAGAATAATGGTGTAAGTTGGTGATAATTGGTCAAGAATGAATGGAATAAAGGGGGGTATTTATAGGTGGTGAAGGGTACGTTTAGGAGGGAAATGGAGGGAAAATTAAGGGGACACATCCCCATGATCATGCCATGCAAATCACATAGACAAGCCAAGAGGGTCAACCCACATGGTGCTAATATCATGGGATAATTGATCAAAAATGATTTTTGGCGCCCGATTATCAAATATGAAACCCGAGTGGGTTTTACATCATGTATTCGCGGATCGCTAACGTCGACATGGCCCAAACGGCGCGTTTTGGCGGAGATAACCCGCGTGGGTTTTGAACCCTGGGCCGGGGCGCGCCTTGGGGCCTGTCCTTGTTCTGGGCCGCACTCTTCAAATAAAACCCATGCGGGTTTTCTTTCTGGACTAGGCCGCTTCTTTTTGTTGTTTTGCTTACTTTGCTTATTGAAACGATAATCCATTTTGGTATCGGTACAAATTTTTATTGATAAATTGGGTAAAAATCCCAGTGTCTACAAAGAGCCCCCACTTTGATCGAGTCCGAATAGGACGAAGGTCAAAGTAGACTTGACGTCTGTACTGATGCGGGCGGTGCTCTTTTATATGGCGGCTGGCCGATGTTGCTGGGGACTATGTCGTTGGTAACCTTTAGGTGGCAACCGTTGGACGACTGCTGCTGAAGATGTCATTAAAGACCTTTGAGTGAAATTTGTTGCACGACTGATGCTGAAGAAGAGGCCGTCGGTAACCTTTAGATGGTTACCGTTGGACGACTGATGCTGAGAATGTCATTGGAGCCCTTTATGTGGAACCCGTTTGAACGACTGCTGCTCACGACATCGTTGGAGGCCTTTAAGTGGCGACCGTTGTACGACTGTCGTTGACGACATCGGTGGAGGACTTTAGGTTGCAATCGTTTGACGACTGTTGTTGTTGGTGCTCTTTTGTATGGCAACTGGATGAGAGATGGTCCCTTTTTAGCGGCGACCCGATGATGGTGCTCTTTTGTACATCAACCTGACGATGGATGGTCCCTTTCAGCGGCGATGGTGTTCTTTTGTGTGGCAACCTGAAAATTATCAGAAAAGTAAGTATTAGTTTCCGCAAAAACGCAAATGGGTTCAAAGTTTTACCTGAATGTTGGGGGCCCTTGGGCTGTTAAGAGATGCTGGGCCGCTTGATCCGCTTGAAATGGATTTTTGTTGGTAGAAAACCCGTGCGGGTTTCATTATTTTAATTGGGCTGCTAAAAGGTGCTGGGCCGCCAGAATTGGGCCCATATAACACCCAAAACTCGCGCGGGTTTTGGTGTTGTTTTCTTTTTTTTTTCTTTTTCTTCTCCTCGTGAAGGGTATCAAAGTGGGCCCGGGTCTTGTGTGGATGAAGATGTGCCACGCTGCCTTGTCTCCTCTTTAGGTGGCAAAGTGATGACCTTAGGATTTTCGGCCAATGAAACGCATTTGACATTTCGAGGCGGGAACTAGAAACGAGCGGTTCATATTCACTCATCATTTCTGTAAATAACCAGCCTCATTCATTTCTTTCATTCACATCTTCCATCTTTCATCATCTCCCTAGCTTCTCTCCCTCTCTCTAGAAAAACTGCTTTTTTGGAGATAGTTCAAGTTCTTGAAAAAAAATGCATCGCAGAGGTCGCAGAAATCCTCCTCTTCTTCATGCGGCGGCATGGCCTCACGAGATGTCTTTAAGGCGCAATTTTATTCCGGGTGCAAATGCTGACCCTTCGGATCTCACTATCCCATGGCAAGGTAACTGTCGAAACTCCTCTTTTGATGCTTAGTTTAATAATGAAAAAAGAGCAAGCACGAATTTTATTTTTCATGTCTTATCGATTTTTACTATTTTAAGCATGCCTTGAATTGATGTATATGCATGTCCGCACGATGTCCCTTTATTTATTCGCAACGATGACCCATTTTGAGAGACGGACCAAACCCGACCCAAAGGAAATAGAATGGGTCATATGCATTTTCAGCCCAAGGAAAAAAAAAGACAACACGACCCACTTCAACAGTGAAAACCCGCGCGGGTTTTCTGGACTATAAACCCCGAAAAAAACTGGGCCTGGATGGGCGGCCCATTAGCAGAACCAAAACCCGTGCGGGTTTTAGCTCTGCTGGGCCGGCAGTTTTTTTTCTTTTTGCTCCTTTTTTTTTGTTTCACATTTTTCCAATTCCTTTATCTTGCGAGCCATGGCCGTGGGCCCAGTGTTGGTGCTGGGTCAAGCTAAGGCCTGAAAGACTATGCCTTGGTCAATGCATTAGGTGAGCCCCCGATTTTAATTTTTCCTTTTCCCGTTTTGCCACTAGGAGGATAACTTGAAAACTCTCGGCGTCCTAAAGGATCTCCTTAAGGTAGCCGATTCGATTCCCGGGGATTTCGTTAGCAACACCCTTACTGCGGCAGGACTCATGCCGTTCTGGAAATTCCTGGTGGCCTGGAAAGGCCGTACATTTCGCGTGATAGGACACGCTATAGCGGAAAGGTTTTGGGATACGACCAACTCCTTCCATCTACCTGTGGGTGAGATAACGATTACCCCCACAGATTTTGTTATGATCACTGGTCTTCCTTGGGGCGGGCGTGACATAGTCTTCAATGCTGAGATCCCTCCAATGGTTTTGGACTTGCTGGGTCCAGTGTCAGCGCGTTTAGGCCCAGGTCAGGGCCTGTCCAACCTCGCCTATGCGCACTTCGAGGCGGCCATCCGTGATGCCAACTTTCAAAATTTGCCCGGGGATCAACGCCGCTTTATCTTCTTGGCTTATGTTATTTCTGCCACTCTTTTTGCCAACCGGGGAGATAACATTACTTTGACCTGGTTCCGGAATCTTCTGGACTTGAACGAGGTCCGGAACTTGAATTGGGGTAAAGCTGCGTATGCGAATTTCCTCCTCTGGCTTCGTCGCGGTGTCAGACTGACGCTGGATGATGATCCAGTTTACCTCCACGAGTCTCACACCCGCTTTCAGTATGGTCCTTCTTTATGGAAGGTGCTCGAGGTATGTACCCAAGACTCTCCTCTTTGTAGTTTTGCTACTCTTTTGCTATTTCTTTGACTTTATATTCGCGCAGTCATGGGCATATGAGTATATCCTCTCCTTGGATATTCACTCCAAGAGAAATAGGACGGTCCCAACTGCTGAACGTTGGACTGCTGAGGGTATTTGAGGGAAGAAATTCCACTCGGGTAGTCTTGACCGTATCCGTCGCGCTCTGGATGATCTCAGCCCGTTATTTCTTTATACTTGACATCTTTATTTATTTACTTTTTTACCTCCATTCTTGAAATGACTCTCTTTCTTTCACAGGACCACGTGAACTGGCGTCCATGGGATGAGTTTGACTTGAGTGGATTGCCCACCCCTTTGCAACAAGTGGAGGACGATACTCGCCTCTGCATCCTGATGGAGGGACCTTCGGGCTTCATATGGTACCTAGGGGAGAGAGCTACGAGGCAGATTCTGGGGGGATATCCTGGCCTCACACCTCAGGATCCTCCAGAGCACATGTTCGAGCCTTGGCGCGTTGCTCCGGATGTCTTGGGAGATTGGATTCGTGGTCGAGACTTCGACAACTTCGTGCATGACGTCCCACAGGAGCAGTTTAATGAGGAATTCCAACGCAACTTGAGTTGTTTAGCGCCCCGAGTGGTATGTATCTCCCACTTTTCCCATGTTGTGCTTTTGACTGATTCCTAACCATAAAGTCTGCAGTTGGGGCCCTATTTTATGGCTGCTGAGGTGGAGGCCCAACCAGCGAGAAGAAAGATCGGTGGTTTCTTGGATGTTGAGACTAGTAGTCAGTGCTCTGCACTCCAAGAGTTTGATCGGAATCCAGTAATTCCTCATTTCTTGTTGCTTCCTTTTATCTCATATGCCACTTATACATGCGTAACCTTTGTTCTCATTACCTTTCAGCCACGATGGTCTGTCTTCAGGAAAATGACTAAAGAGTGGAGTACTATGTTGAAGCATGTCAACCGGTCATTCACTGGCTCAGGCAGATATCGCGAGAATACCGCCGGAAGAGCTGACATGGAGGCCGATGCGGAGTCTGTTCCTCGGGAACCACCTCGACGCTCTACTGCGGGAGTTCCTCGTACTGAGCCCCCACGTCGTTCTTCGGCAGGGGAATATTCTTCCCGGGGCTGATCACAGGAGGAGGTTGGTGGGTCCTCTCGTCCTCCCCTAGTAGTTGTGCCGGAGGGTCGTGGTAAAGGAATCATGGTTGAGGGTCATCATTCAACTGGGTCCCATCGTAGCGGATCTGGTAGTAGAGGCCGTCGCTCTATGGATGAAGACATGACTCAGATGTCCTTAGAGGAACATCTTGGCCAAGGGGGGTCACATCACAACGTTGGGTATGGTGGCAATACCCAGCCTCATTCCTATTGGGTGGAGGATGCTTCAGAGTCGAGTGCTACCAACCGACCTTCTCATTCTCGCCGCACTCCAGCTTCAGTGCGTTCTGCTCGTCGTGGTCGAGAGATTGTTGTGAGGGACCATGACTCAGGTGCATCCGTAGTGTACCCTGGCAGTCAGGCCCTAGCGGATGACGCTTCCTCACGTCCTGCACTATACGCCGCCTCCTCCTTTGGTTTTGGCTCTTACCCTGCTGGATGGCCAGTCCCGGCTCCTGGAAGTCCTTCATGGCCTGCGGGTACGCAAGAGTGGTCTGCACCCCAACACTCTTGGCTAGGAGGATCTACCTCTTCTGGTTGCTTGACCCGATTCTGGGCCCGGTCGTATGACCTACCCCTTCTGTTGAGTGGCGTGTTCCTGATCATTCATGGCTAGCTGGTTCACAGAATCATTCCATATCATCACCGTTGAGCGTGCATCCTTCCGAATTTCCCTTGTCTGGGCCACCGCAGACGGCTCCTGGTTCTGACTACTATTCCTAGGACACCTATTTCGGTACGGCTGGCGCCTCTAACGCTGGGACTGCTCATGCTGATGCCGACTTGGTTGAAGACAGCGGCGATTCGGGCTCCATGTGGTGATCAAACCGATGTCAAGCAAGACTCTATGCATTTTTAGACTTTTGTTATGCAAGGCTAATTTGTACTACGTTTCTTTTATATTATTTTTTTATCTTAATGCAAGACCTTTATGCATTTTGTTTCTTGTTTTATATGCAAGACTTGGTGGATGCACAATTTTATTCTAGTAATGCATTTCAGAACGACTTTCTATATGATGGGATTAATCCCAACTTAATCCCGCTTCCCCAAAAAGAAAAGAAAATAAAAGAAAACGACAGAGTAAACTTAAGCAAAAAATTTCAGAACTGAGCATCATTGGGTTAGGATCCGCAACATTAAAATACACAAACGAGCCAAATTGATTCCATGGCCCAAATACAATCAAAAGCGGGTGGGCCGAATTGCGGAAAGGCGGCCCATATCGGGTGAAAGCCCGCGCGGGCTTTCTCCTCAGCAGGCCTTGGGCCTTCGGCTTGGGCGAGCGTGTGCGTAGACCTGGGCACATCAAAACCCGCTCGGGTTTTGATTTTATTTCCCTTTTTTTTTTGCTAGCCGTTGCAAAATGGCTAAAATTATGGGATATGGAGGGCAACGGCTATGTGATCGTTGCTGGTCGTTTTCTCCATTTTTTTATCATGCTTGAAGGTGTATAAATACCTCATATAATCATCTCTCCTCATCATCACTTTAAAGTCTTCTTCACATATTCTCCTAAAAACACAAAGAACATCCTTCCGATTCTCATGGCTTTCGAGAAGAAACTTGCGACTTGGATGAGCACCTTATCCAAAGAAGAAAAGAAAGAGCTCGGTAGATACAAGTTAACGAGCCTGATGAGTTTTCGTCAAGTGAGGATTAATCACGACTTTCTTCGTGTGGCGGAGACTTTCTGGGATCCGAAGATGCATGTCTTTCGTTTCGTGGGGAAGGAGTTGTGTCCACTTCCGGAGGAATGGTCCTCAATCTTAGGGACAAATCACTTTGCTCGGCCGACGTCACCTCCAACACCAATGGAAATCCTCAAGCAATACAAGGAGCTCTTATGTCTTCCATCTCGGGTTATCTGAAGTGCAATATTCGGCGAAAAGGTACACTTCCAAACCAAAGTTGAATATTTTCAATCGCCTGATACCTCGGAGTATGGCCCCCGTGATACGAGTGTGAGCGCTCGTATTATGTCTTCTCGGCGAGTTTTGCTTTTATCACGTCGACAAAAGAACCGGGCCGGCGAATTTAATTCAAATCGTCGATGACATGTCCCGAGGCTACAATCCCGTGCCCCTAATGTTAGCGGAAACCATGATGGGCTTGGATTATCCGAATCCAGAACATGACTTTCGAGGGAATCCGCTGCTACTTCAAGTATTTCATTCCTCCTTTTTGCCCCTGCCTGACTTTTCTGTCTCTACTGTTTTCAAAACCCGCGCGGGTTTTCTGCTCTTTTTTTTTTTAGTTTGGGAGAATTGGTGTGCAATCTAACCCTGACTAACTGTTGGACAGATCTGGTTAATGGAGCATTTGGGCCTCATTGAAGAGCCCCAGACTTCATCGGCGTTGGCGAACTATTGTCAGAGAAAGAGGAAGTACACCGACCTCCACTCTGTAACGGAATGGATTGCTTTCTTAAAGGAGCCTCGGGAGATCTCATGGTGGATCGAATGGTGGCACATTTTTGAATATTTGACCCATGATTTCCGCAATACTTATGTGTATCTTGCTGGCTTGACGCACATGACTTTTTATTTTCCGGCGCGAGTGAAGCGTCAAATGGGTCGAAAGCAGGATATTCCCGAGCTTCTGTATGAAACTCCCGATCAACTGAAGCTTCGAAGTTCGATGATTGAGTCATGGCTGAAGTATTGGGAAAGAAGATCAACTCTCAAATCCCCGCCAAAGGTACGTGTGTCTTACATTGCCGACGCTGGTTATCATGGATGGCTGATTGCTGCTATTGAATCTCGCCGTTCTGGGGAAACGAGACGAAGGCAAGCATCGGCGAAGGAAAGGCTGGGTCCTCGTACATCGGTAAAGGACCGCCTTGGCGCAAGAGACTCAGTAAAAGATAGACTTGGTCCGAGGGTAGGGGCACGAAAACCAGGTAGGCGGACCTATAAACCCAAGGACAAAGAGAAAGCTCCTAACGGACCTAGAGACATGGAGACCGACCATGAGACAACTGGCGAAGTAGAGAAGGTGAAGCAAGATTAGAAGATGGATGTAGTGAAGGAACTGAAACTGCTTTGCCAGAATAATCTTTTTATTTAATTATGCCTTTCAAATTTTCTTATGTTACAAATAATGTACTTGTATTTTCACTTAATAAAGGAGAAATATTTGTTCACAAATATTGTGTTCTTGCAAACTTTATTTTCCTTAAGTACATGAGCATTCATTAAATATATCCCAATTGTCTGAAAATTGGCTTTCCAGTTGCTTGGTCTTATTAAGCGTAGTATCGCTTGAGTTGATCCAATTTCGTGGGTTGAATTATATCTTCTCCATCCATGGTAGCAAGCCGAGCTGCCCCTCCCGGCAAGATATCCTTAATCATGTAAGGACCCTTCCAATTAGGTGTAAATTTTCCCCTTGGATCCTGTATTTTGATGTATAATGAGACCAAGGATGATCAAATTATACAAAAGCTAAGGATCTTTAAAAACCAAGATAAGAATCTTGCTTCTCAAAGTTCTTAAGGTTCGAAAATGGGATGGAAATGGATAGAAAAGATGGAAAGAACTATGGAAGATGATTACCAAATGAATGGAAATGATGAACGATAAGTGGTCTTTGTGCGAGATGATGATGGACGTACGATTGCTTGATTGAATGGTTGAATGCTTGATAATGGCTTTGAAGATTCTTGGAGGATAAACGCACACCACCTTCAAGAGACCTTCAAATCCTTCCTATCACCACCAAGGATGCCAACCTTGGATAGAAGAAGGGAGATAGTTCCTTCTCCCTCAAGAGAAACGAGAAGGCTAGCACAAAGCTAGAGAGAAAACAACAACATCATGTGTTTGTTTTGGATTTTTGTATTTGATTGAATTTGAATGAGATTACAAGGCACCCAAGGGGTCTATTTATACTAATAGAGAACCCCCTTGGCGTGTACAATTCAAGAAAAGAGGTGTAAACTAGCTTACATCATCTAATATAAGAATGACATCATAAAGAAACAAATGAACTAAGCTTGATTACATTTGATGATAACTCTCTCAATTCTTATCCAAATTTAAAGATTCTTAAACCATTGGAAAGCTCTTGGAATGTAGATAATTTCACTCTAAGACACTTTCCTTGGTAGCTTCATGGTTCTTGAGTTAGAGAGCAAATCATCACTCCTTCATGGTTAAGACCATTCGAATGTGAACCATATGTGATAGTTTCAAGCTCCTTTTCAATGTAGCTAAGTACTTGACTTCCATGATGTAGGTTTGGAACAAAATCTACATCATTCCCCCCTAGTTGAAAAGAGTTTTTCCTCAAACTAGGAAGTTCTCCAATATCTCCATAAAAGGGCTTGAGATCACTCACATTAAAAGTGCAACTCCCTCCATAGTCTTCTCCAAGTTGCAATTTATAAGCGTTATCACCAATCTCCTCCAAAACTTTATAAGGACCATCTCCTCTTGGTGCAAGCTTACCTTTCCTCTTAGAAGGAAATCTTTCTTTCTTCAAGTGAATCCAAACAAGGTCTCCCGGTTCAAATACAACCTTCTTCCTTGATTTATTCACCCTACTTGATACACTTGAGGTATACTTCTCAATTTTGGCTCGTACCTCCTCATGTAGCTTCTTAAACTCTTCCACCCTTTTGTTAGCTTCAAAACTAAACTTTGTTGATGTAGAGATGGGCGTGAGATCCATAGGTTGGAGAGGGTTCCTTCCATAAACAACTTGAAAAGGTGACAACCCTGTGGCTTTACTTGGACTTTGATTGAAGGCAAATTCAGCATGACATAGAAGAGTATCCCAACCCTTCTTGTCTTTACTCACCAATATCCGAAGAAGAGCTCCCAAAGTTCAATTAGTCACTTCGGTTTGTCCATCCGTTTGTGGATGACATGCGGTGCTAAACTTTAATGTTGTACCAAGCTTCTTCCATAAGGTAAGCCAAAAATGACTAAGGAACTTGGAATCTCGATCACTCACCATGGTCTTTGGAATGCCATGTAGTTTCACCATTTCTTCAAAATAAAGACTTGCAACCTTAGTAGCATCATAAGTAGTATGGCATGGAATAAAATGAGCCATCTTGGAAAATCTATCAACGACCACCATAATAGAATCCTTGCCTCTTTGTGTTCTTGGTAGACCAACAACGAAGTCTAAACTCACGTCTTCCCATGGATGATGTGGAATGGGCAAAGGAGTACACAACCCTTGTGGCAAAGCATGTGCCTTGGCGATATTGCAAGTATTACATCTCTTTACCATATGCTCAATATCTTTAATCATACTTGGCCAAAAATAATGCTCCTTCATCATAAGGTAGGTCTTTTCAATTCCAAAGTGACCCGCCAAGGATCCTCCATGGACCTCCATGATTAACAACTCTCGAATGCTACTTTTAGGGATACAAAGTTAATTCCCTTTGAAGAGAAACCCATTTTCAATATGAAAAAGTTGATGAGGGTGCTTCTTACAAAGCTCATAAACCTCCTTGAAATCCTCATCATTTTCATACAACTCTTTAATATGCTCAAAACCAAGGACTCTTGAATCTAAAACATGAGTAAGTAAGTACCTTCTTGACAAAGCATCCGCTCCTTTGTTAAGATGTCCTGCCTTATGTTTGATCACAAAGTGGAATGCTTGCATATACTCCACCCATTTAGCATGCCTTGGGTTTAACTTGTGTTGCCCTTGAATGAACTTAAGAGCCTCATGATCACTATGTAAGATGAATTCACCACTTAGAAGATAATGCCTCCAATGTTCAAGAGCTCTTATGATGGCATAGAATTCTTTATCATAGGTGCTATACTTCCTCTTAGCTTCATTCAACTTCTCACTAAAGTAAGAAATGGGGCGGCCATCTTGTGTTAGGACGGCTCCAATTCCTACTCCAATTGCATCCACTTCAACTTCAAACACTTTGTCAAAACATGGTAAAGCAAGAATAGGTGCATGACACAATTTCTCCTTAATCACTTCAAACGCTTCATTAGCACCTCTAGTCCATGTAAACTCCTTTCCTGTCAATAATTCGGTCATAGGTGCAAGAATGGAGCTAAAGTTCTTTATAAACCTTCTATAGAAAGATGCTAAACCATGAAAGCTTCGTACCTCATGAATGGACTTTGGTATAGGCCACTCTTGAATAGCTTTCACCTTCTCCTTGTCGACTTGTATACCCTCTTGTGAAAGAACATATCCAAGGAACACAATCTTGGATGAGAAAAAGTGGCATTTCTCCAAATTGGCGTAGAGCTTCTCGTTCTCCAAGATGTACATGACCAACTCTAGATGCTTTACATGTTCTCTTTCACTTCTACTATATATAAGAATATCATCAAAGTAAACTACAACACATTTTCCAATAAGAGGCTTCAATACATGATTCATTAAGCGCATAAAGGTAGATGGTGCATTTGTAAGACCAAATGGCATCACAAGCCACTCATATAAACCCTCCTTGGTCTTAATTGCCGTTTTCCACTCATCTCCTTCATGAATCCTTATTTGATGATATCCACTCCTCAAATCAACTTTAGAGAACACAACACTTCCATGTAGCTCATCAAGTAGATCCTCAAGGCGTGGGATTGGGAATCTATACTTGATTGTGATTTTGTTTATGGCTCGACAATCCATACACATTCTTTGAGATCCATCTTTCTTAGGCACAAGTAAGACTGGAACGGCACATGGACTCATGCTTTCACGCACCAAGCCTTTGGATAAAAGCTCATCTACTTGCCTTTGTACTTCTTGAGCTTCTTTTGGATTCATTCGGTAGGCCGGTTTGTTGGCGAGCATAGCACCCGGAACTAGATCAATCTTGTGCTCAATTTCTCTTCTTGGAGGTAATCCCTTGGGCATCTCTTTTGGGAACAAGTGTTTGAAACGTTCCAAAAGAGGGTGAAGTCGTGCATTCTCAATAGTTGGGGTCGCTTCTTCCTCCTCCAAGTTTGCTAGAATAAGATCTTTATGCTCTTGAAATTCATGATGTTCGACCTTCATGAATGTCACAATGTTAGTCTCCTCCTTTTGTGGTTGTTGTTGGGGACGTATAATCGATGATGTTGAGAGAGGAGCCAAAGTGATCTTCTTTTTGTTGAGAATAAACGAGTAAGTGTTCATTCTCCCATCATGCCTGACATGCATATCAAAAAGCCAAGGTCTCCCAAGCAAAATATGACAAGCATCCATTGGAATTACATCACACCAAATAGAATCTTTGTAGTTTCTACTAATGGAAAGACATACAAGAACACGATGAACCACTCGAATTCCCTTCCCATGACTTAGCCATTGAATGGTGTAAGGGGATGGATGTGGACTAACCTTCAAATGTAGTTTGTTCACCATGGTTGTAGAAGCGGCATTAGTGCAACTTCCTCCATCAATGATTAGAGAACACACCTTGCTTTGAATAGTACATCTTGTGTGAAAGATGTTTACCCTTTGTTCTAGCTCGTTTGGGACACTAGCAACACTTAAGGCCCTTCTTACTACTAGCATTTCACCTTCATCGGCCTCCTCTACTTCCTCTTCCTCATTCACGTCATCTTCTTCTTCTTTCTCATGTTCATCCTCATGATACTCCGGTTCTACATACAAAGCACTTTGATATTCCACCAAAGATACTACCCTTTTGTTAGGACACTCCGAAGCATAATGTCCTAAGCCTTGACAACGAAAACACCTTTTTGGGGCTAGGGGTTTTGGTTCTTGGACGTGAGGTTTGGGAATGGATGGGGGTTGATTTTGTGGTGCTCTTGTGTTTGGTTGTTTTGTGGGGAAAGTGGGTTTTTGTGGTGGATTGTAAGGGCGTGTGTTTTGTGGGGGTTTGTATGTGGTTTGGTACTTGGTCACATTTTCTTTTCCTCTTTCCTTTCTTTGCCTTTCTACCTTTAAGGCCAAAGAACTCAATTCGTCCAAAGATTGGTAAGGATGTAATTCAACAATGTTACGAATCCAATCATTTAGACCATATAGAAAACGTACCAAAGTTTGAGGTTCATCCTCTTGGAGATCACAACGCCAAAGAATATGCTCGAATTCCTTTGTGTACTCTTCAACACTTTGCTCCCTTGGACCAAACGTTGCAATTTGTAATAGTTATCTTGGAGATAACTTGGTGGTAAGAACTTTTTTTGCAACTTCTTCTTCATTTTGATCCATGCTTTGATCTTGTCCTTTCCTTGTATTTGCCTCTTCTTTTGCAAGTTAGTCCTCCAAATGGACGCATGTTTTCGCAATTTAAGAGCCACATATTTCACTTTCTTTTTGTCTTGGACCTCCTTAAGATCAAAAACACGTTCAACAGTTTGCATCCAATCTAGAAAGTTTTCAGGATCAAGATTACCATCAAATTCGGGGATCTCCACTTTGAAGTCGAAACGTTCCTCCCTTGGGAGACGTCTTTGAGGCACTTCTTCATCACTTTCATTAATCTCACTATCTCCACGGTTCACCCTATGTTGTAGATGCATGTATCTCTTAAGTTGGTCGTTGAGATAGGTGATTCTTTTCTTCAAAGCTTCAACATCTTCTTGGGGTTCCATTGGTGTAGGTGTGGACATGCTAGAATCGTCCATCTTGATCAATCTTGGTGCAAAAAGATTGCAAGATTCACGATTTAGGGATTTTGGATGGGTAAAGGACGAGAGAGGTTTGTGTTTGGGCGGGTTGTGTTTGGGCTATTGGTTTTTTTGTGGAATTTTATGGTTCTTTATGAGTTCTTGATGGGTTCTTGTTGAGTTCTTGATGAGTTCTTGGAAGAACTTTGGTGGGGTGATGATGGTGAGATGGTGGGGATGGATTTTTGATGGAAAGATGGTGAAAAGATGGATCAAGAACTAAGAGAATCAATCTCCTAAGCTCTGATACCAATTTTGATGTATAATGAGACCAAGGATGATCAAATTATACAAAAGCTAAGGATCTTTAAAAACCAAGATAAGAATCTTGCTTCTCAAAGTTCTTAAGGTTCGAAAATGGGATGGAAATGGATAGAAAAGATGGAAAGAACTATGAAAGATGATTACCAAATGAATGGAAATGATGAACGATAAGTGGTCTTTGTGCGAGATGATGATGGACGTATGATTGCTTGATTGAATGGTTGAATGTTTGATAATGGCTTTGAAGATTCTTGGAGGATAAAGGCACACCACCTTTAAGAGACCTTCAATTCCTTCCTATCACCACCAAGGATGCCAACCTTGGATGGAAGAAGGGAGATAGTTCATTCTCCCTCAAGAGAAACGAGAAGGCTAGCACAAAGCTAGAGAGAAAACAACAACATCATGTGTTTGTTTTGGATTTTTGTATTTGATTGAATTTGAATGAGATTACAAGGCACCCAAGGGGTCTATTTATACTAATAGAGAACCCCCTTGGCATGTACAATTCAAGAAAAGAGGTGTAAACTAGCTTACATCATCTAATACAAGAATGACATCATAAAGAAACAAATGAACTAAGCTAGATTACATTTGATGATAACTCTCTCAATTCTTATCCAAATTTAAAGATTCTTAAACCATTGGAAAGCTCTTGGAATGTAGATCATTTCACTCTAGGACACTTTCCTTGGTAGCTTCATGGTTCTTGAGTTAGAGAGCAAATCATCACTCGTTCATGGTTAAGACCATTCGAATGTGAACTAAATGTGATAGTTTCAAGCTCCTTTTCAATGTAGCTAAGTACTTGACTTCCATGATGTAGGTTTGGAACCAAATCTACGTCAATAGGTGCCCTCATTTCCTTAAGCACCAAATCGCCTACTTGAAGCGAATGACTTTTCACCTTCTTATTAAAAGCTCGAGTGATTCTACTTTGGTATACTTGCACATTATGTTTCTGGCAAATCGCCTTTCATCCATCAACATCAGCTCCTCGAACCTTGCCCTAGCCATTCTGCTTCTGGCAATTGACTTTCAGCCACTATCCATAACGAAGGGATCGCTATTTCAATTGGTAAGACTGCCTCCATCCCATATATCAAGGAATACGGTGTTGCCCCCGTAGCAGTTGGTATAGAGGTTCGGTATCCCCATAGGGCAAATGCTAATTTATCTGGCCAATCCTAGTAAGTGACAACCATCTTCTTGATAATCGCCGACACTGTCTTATTGGCCGCTTCCACAGCTCCATTGGCTTGAGGTCGGTACAGCGAAGACCGATGATGCTGGATTTTGTAAGTGGCGAGCAAAGCTTCTACCTCCTTCCGAAAATGGCTTCCATTATCACTAATGATCTCATAGGGCACTCCATATCGACATGTGATGTTTTGAAGGATGAATTTGGCCACGTGTTTGGATGTGAGTTTGGTAAACGAAGATGCCTCTACCCATTTAGTGAAATAATCGATGGCGACCAATATGTGCTCATGTCCTCCTGTTCCGATTGGGTGTATCTTGCCAATGATGTCAATACCCCATACCGAGAATGGCCATGGAGATGTCAAAGTAGTCAGGTATGACGAGGGTTGATGGTGTAGATTAGCATATTCTTGGCATTTATGGGACTTTCGAGCGAACTCTAAGCTATCTGCCTCCATAGTGGACCAATAGTAACCAGCCCTTTGAATCTTCTTTGCTAACATTCGTCCATTCATGTGGGGACCGCACTCTCCTCCATGTACAGTAGTCATGATCTCCTTGGCACTCTTAGCATCGATGCATATCAAATTAATGCCCATAGGTGATTTCTTGTAGAGTCGATCTTGGATCAGCGAGATTGTCTTTGCTAGGGACACTGGCGCTCGCTGTCCTCGAGCATCCA
This sequence comes from Portulaca oleracea, assembly GCA_029582165.1. Lineage (NCBI taxonomy): Eukaryota > Viridiplantae > Streptophyta > Magnoliopsida > Caryophyllales > Portulacaceae > Portulaca > Portulaca oleracea. The sequence continues at coordinate 19,852,512 of CM055886.1, forward strand.
ACTCAGCTGGATATTCTCCTTTCCGCAGAAAGTTGTATATGTCATGGAACCATTCCTCATTTTCTTCCTCTTGTGCTTCCAAGTGGCAAACATACGCCGATTCAGACTACCGTTCCACTACTACTGGCAATTGAAGCGTGCCTGATGGTATGGATATCATCGAAGACAACTTGGCTGAGGCCTCAGCTAACTCATTGTGATCCCTGGAGAGGTACTGGAAACTGATTTGCTGAAATTGGTGAGCAAGTCCCAAGAGCTTCTGTTGATAGGCCATGAGACATTCATTCCGGACCTTCCATGTATTTTTAGCCAGATTAATGATGAGGCTAGAATCCCAAAGACTTTTACACGGCGTATGCCTAAAGCCAAGGCGGCTTGCGAACCCTTGATAAATGCTTCATATTCTGCAGCATTGTTAGCAGAATCAAAGTTCAACTTCACTGATACAGGGACATGTGCCCCTTCTGGAGAAATCAATAAAACTCCCACTCCGCACCCCATTTGGTTAGAAGCTCCGTCCAAATACATTTCCCATGTTATTTCGTCAGTGAAAAATACATCCTCATCTGGGAATTCCAAGTGAGTGCTTGGAGGTTCTTGTGATGGTGAGGCAGCCAAGAAATCTTAAACAACTCGTCCCTTGTTGGACTTATGGGGCAAGTACAGAAGATTGAACTCTGGAAGCATGACCACCCATCGAGCAATGCGGTTGTTGATGGTAGGTTGCTCCATGATAAACTTAATGGGATTATTCTCAGCTATGACATATACAGTATGTGAAAGCATGTATTGTCTTAACTTCTTGGTGGCCCATACAAGCGCAAGAGCCATTTTCTCTATGTCTGCATATCGACTTTCGTAGTCCAAGAATTTCTTGCTCAAGTAGTAGATGGCGCTCTCTTGACCTTTAACCTTCTGAGCTAGCATAGCCCTCATTGCAGAGCTAGTCACGGTAAGGTAAAGGAGTAGAGGCTCATCTGGTACCGGCGGCATGAGGACTGGAGGATGTTGCAAATATTCCTTGATTTTGTCGAAGGCCGCTTGACATTGATCGTCCCATTCTATTTTGCATCCTTTCTTTAGTTTCTTGAACAAAGGTTCACACGTCATGGTGAGCTTTGAGATGAACCTGCTGATATATTGGACTCGTCCTAGGAAACCCCTTATCTCTTTTTCTGTCCTAGGTGGCTGTAACTCTTGGATAGCCTTTATCTTCGAAGGATCAACTTTAATGCCTCGTTGGCAAACCACATAGCCTAGCAGCTTCTCAGAAGTGACACCGAAGGTGCACTTTGCTGGGTTAAGTCGCATTTTGTATTTGCGAAGTCGGAGGAAAAACTTACGAAGGTTAGGAATGTGCCCTTCCCTTGTTTTGGACTTTATGATCATGTCATCCACATAAACCTCTACCTCTATATGCATCATATCATGAAGTAGGGTGTTGGCTGTCCGTTGGTATGTTGCCCCAGCATTGTTGAGACCAAAAGGCATTACCACATAAAAGTATGTTCCCCATGGTGTAGTGAATGAGGTTTTCTCTATGTCTTCTTCCACCATTTCGATTTGGTTATAACCTACATATCCATCCATAAAGGATAGTAGCTCATGTCCGCAAGTGTTATCCACTAATACGTCGATATGTGGTAATGGGAAACTATCCTTGGGACTAGCTTTGTTGAGGTCTCGAAAATCTACGCACATGCGCACCTTCCCATCTTTCTTGGGTACTTGGACAATGTTAGCAATCCACTCTGGGTATTGGACTGCTTTGATGAAGTTAGCGTTAAGCTGCTTGATCACCTCTTCCTCGATCTTCTTAGCCCATTCAGGCTTGATCCTTCTAGCCTTTTGTCGAACCGGCTTCGCATTAGGAAGCAAAGGTATAATATGTTCAGCAATTTCCCTGTCAATCCCAAACATGTCCTCGTATGACCATGCGAATACATCTACAAATTCCTTGAGAAGCTCCGTGAATGCTACCCGTTCTTCTGCTGTGAGCGAGCTACCTAACTTCAATTCCCGAGGTTGTACTTCTGTGCCCACATCTATGGTGATGGTGTCTTCCAACACCGCTATTTTATGCTCATGTTCATTAGAAAATTCTTTTAAGGGTTCATTAAATTCCAGATTATTATTGGCGCAGCAGCTCAGGGAAGAGGGGAAAGAAGAATCAGAGTAAGCAGAAAGGTTCATTTTATTGAATGCAGAAAGAAATACATCGCCAGTAGACTCAAGAGCAGACTCACTTGACTGTAAACCATTAAAACATGACTCTATGTCCTTAGGAACAGACTTTCCTACAGATAAAGCAAAATTATTCTCCTCAGCGTGGACCCAGGAGACCGCATTAACTCCTCCGTCTTCAGCAATCATGAGACTTGGATCAAAGCTTGGGTTAAACAGCGTAGCGACAACAACATCAACTTTAGACTTCTCCGGGGCAGCTTCTTGTCCAAACAACATGCCAAAAATGCTGCTCCCAGCAAGATGAGTCCATTCCAATGGAGGCTGTTTGTCCCGAGCGGGAACAAAGACAGTAGCCATATTAATGAAGCAATCATTGAAGACTTCTAATCCGGCGACTTGAACTCCTTTGTTCTTCAGATAGAATGGCTCAGGAAACCCATAATAGGGGAAGTCATCACCTTCCCTAATAAACTGTCCATTCAGAGTGAGTGGATAGGGCTTCATCTGGAATAAAGTGGGAGGATTGTCCATTCTCTTCTATTCAACGATAGCCATTTTAGCGAACCTGACCTCCTTCTCAGTTGGTTTGTACCCTAAGCCAAATCTTCCCTTTTGCTTAAAGGTCTTGAATACAGGAGGGATTTTATTCTTCGGATTCCTCCCTAGCAGCATTCTAGGGAAATATCCTTGTTTCTTGAGCATAGCATGTACCTTGGGATTTGAATCGGGATCGAAGTCAAAAGGTGCTTCATCCTTGCTCATCATTGCCACGAGCTCAAAATTGTGGAGTTCTTCGTCCATTGAGTTGTGCTCTACCTCAAGAGTTGACTGTTTAGGAGTGAAAACAGCATTGATAGATTCGCCTGAGATAGTGATCACTTGGCCTTGAACCAACATTTTCACCTTATGATGTAAGGTGGATGCTATAACATTACACTTGGGAAGCCATGGCCTCCCTAGTAGAAAATTGAAAGAGGCTGGAATAGTACCACGAACTCCACATTTCGAGTGACGCTACCGGTAGTAATGGGCAACACCACATATCCGACAGACTTCCAGAGTGAATTGTCATAAGCCCTGAGTTGTACACCATTTTGAGCCAAGTGTTATTGTCATACTCCCAATTTCTGTGCCGTCCTCCAAGGGCACACGTTTACAGCCGAACCATTGTCCACCAAAACCAATGAAATAGTTTTGTTGGAACATTGCACCGTGAGGTATAGGGCTTTGTTGTGAGATGCCCCTCCCTGAGGTAGATCTTCAATGCCAAAGGTGATCATCTCTTGCTGGGTAGCCACATGAGCAACCAAAGTTTCAGGAGTAGTTGTAGGTGATACCGTGACTGCTGTAAAGGCATCTAACATCTTTTGCCTATGAGCATGTGAAGTGCATATGAGTTGTCAGATGGTGACCTCAGCCATAGTCTTTTTGAGTTGAGAAAGAAGAAGGTCTTTAGGAGAGGTCTGATTGTCATCACCAGTTGTTGGTATAGGGTTAGGAATGGCCACGGGGATGGTGGTATTCCTGTTATTGTTGTGACGGTCAGACCGAGTAAAGAATGTTACGTCATTTGGTTCGTCTTTCTCCATCCATTCTGTCTCAGAATGCTCGTGCTCATTATCCTCATCACTATCCCAAATACCATGGATGGATAAACCTTCGGGGAACCCAACTATCTCGGGGATAGGTTGCCCTGTTTCTACAATGAAAGTAGAGGGGTCGAAGATGAAATCCCCACATAAAATAGCATTTGCATGCTCTGGCATAGGATTACTTTGATTGTTTGGTTTCTTAGCGGCTTTCGGCATTGGTAGCGTCCGGACCCTTATCATATCTTCTATCTTGTTCCTTAGAGTCCAAAATTTCTCAGTGTCATGGTCTCGGCACCGGTGATAGCGGCAAAATTGGTTGGCGTCCCAATTTTTGCCCTTGATTTCTTGCTCTTCCTTCGGTAAGGGCAAAACCAGAATACCTTTCTTGACTAGACGGTCGAGAGCCTGAGAGTAAGGAACATCCAATGGTGTATAAGTCTCATATTTCGGTATGTAAGGCCCCTTGCGCTGGATAGACTTAGTGTAAAACCTCGAAAAATGCTATTGTGTTACCGTTAAAATTTCTGACGTGCGTTACTTTCCGTTTGTTTACATGAGTTGTTATCAAATGGAGCTATTAGGAACGCGAGTGAGTTCGTTAGAATTTTTAGAGTCTTAAAAATATCAGTTAAAGACTTTTTGGGTATCGGTTAAAATTAATTGGGATCAGTTTGTAAAAATTGTTTAAGGAAAGGTGTTGTTTTAGGAAAAGATTAATTTTGGAAGGGTGTTACTAACACCTAGGTTTAATTTGTACTAATTTTACCCTAATTTCTCTCTCTATAAAATATGGAAATGAATAAGTTGACTGTTGAAAATCTTTTGTGAAATGTTGATTTGTTTTACCCCTTCCCTCAAAAGTATTGAAATGAATTGTATAATGGTTTTAGACTGTTAGGGGTAGACATTATTGAGGTTTCCCCCCCTCATGTTTTTGAATGTTTTGTTTTCAGGTGAAGATCAATTATGTGAAGGGGAAGGGCATTAGAGTGAGGACGTTGGAGTTAGAAGTTTGAGAATAAAGTTTGGTTTATGTTTAGACTTGAAGTTTAGTAAATGTTGAGTTTATGTTGTTCTAGAATTCGAAGTTCTTTTCGTTGTTAATTTGAAGTAAACAGTTATCGCTTGTTGTTAGTTTCCCTTTCTTGCCTTGTATCTCTTCGGAGGTACGGCAGTAACGCCCAAGTAAATAAAATGAGAAAGAAAAAAAATGAGACTTCCGCTGTTAATGTTAGTCAACGTTTAGTTTTGACCGTTAAGTTTAGATCTGAAATTCCGGGGCGTTACAGAATGGTATCAGAGCTCTGGGTTACGACCTGGTAGCTCTTAAGGTCTATTAGGTTTTTAGTTAGAGCTTAGGATGCTACGTTCGGAGTGATGAGTGTAGGATGGGGGAATGGGGTGTGTGTCTCTTTCCTGGTTATCTTTTGTGTTATAAGTGCATGCTTGATCGTTTTTGACATTTGTTGGACAACATACAGCTGCCATTGCTATGAGCACCCGACTCTAGCCTCTCTGGATGATCTAAACCATGAGGAGGGAAAGGAATATAGCCCCGAGGAGGGCTTGGAACTAGAAGAAGACCCCGATGAGGAGTCGGAGGTGGAGAGAAGACCCGACCTATGAGGAGCAGCTGCTAGGGATTCTAGATTATGAGGAAAAGAAACTTCAAAGAAATATCGTCCTTCTAGTAAAAGTGTGATGGGAGAACCATGCCACAATCGAAACCATTTATGAAGCTGAGGAGGAGATTGGATTGAGGTACCCACACCTATACAATACATAAGGCATGTTGAGTTTCGAGGACAAAACTCTTTTGAAGATTGTAATGATGTAAAACCCCGAGTTCTGGTTAAGATAACCGTTAGTTCCGTCAGAAGAATCGCTAAGTAAGAATTTAAGTTTCGAGGACGAAACTTCTTTTAAGGGGGTAATGATGTAAAACCCCAAAAAATGCTATTGTGTTACCGTTAAAATTTCTGACATGCGTTACTTTCCGTTTGTTTATATGAGTTGTTATCACACGGAGCTATTAGGAACGCGAGTGAGTTCGTTAGAATTTTTAGAGTCTTAAAAATATCAGTTAGAGACATTTTGGGTATCGGTTAAAATTAATTGGGATCAGTTTGTAAAAACTGTTTAAGGAAAGGTGTTGTTTTAGGAAAAAATTAATTTTGGAAGGGTGTTACTAACACCTAGGTTTAATTTTTACTAATTTTATCCTAATTTCTCTCTCTATAAAATATGGAAATGAATAAGTTGACTGTTGAAAACCTTTTGTGAAATGTTGAACTGTTTTACCCCTTCCATCAAAAGTATTGAATTGAATTGTATAATGGTTTTAGACTGTTAGGGGTAGACATTATTGAGGTTCCCCCCCCCCCCCCCCCCCCCCCCAATGTTTTTGAATGTTTTGTTTTCAGGTGAAGATCAATTATGTGAAGGAGAAGGGCATTAGAGTGAGGACGTTGGAGTTAGAAGTTTGAGAATAAAGTTTGGTTTATGTTTAGACTTGAAGTTTAGTAAATGTTGAGTTTATGTTGTTCTAGAATTCGAAGTTCTTTTCGTTGTTAATTTGAAGTAAACAGTTATCGCTTGTTGTTAGTTTCCCTTTCTTGCCTTGTATCTTTTCTGAGGTACGGCAGTAACGCCCAAGTAAATAAAATGAGAAAGAAATAAAAATGAGACTTCCGCTGTTAATGTTAGTCAACGTTTGATTTTGACTATTAAGTTTAGATCTGAAATTCCGGGGCATTACAGTTAGTCTCCATAATTTTAGGAGGGTGGCTAGCTGCACTAGTAGCACTCCTGTCGGAGCTGGACCCTTTCCATCCAGGTGAAGTTGTCTTATCATTTTGCATAGCTTCTAATTGGACACAGATGTCCTTCAAGTAATCAAAATCATTGACGACATGATACCCCAAGTGCTTGGATAGGCTGCTCTTGAGTCCTTGCTTAAAGGTAGATAACTGTACACGAAGAGGAATTGTCTCGTTGATGTGGGACAATTTCGTATGCCACCTCTTAAAGTAATCCATAAAGGACTCATCATCCCGCTTCTTCATGGCGGTTAGATCATCCACTGTAGCTTGTTTCTTCTGGATGCGTGTGTAGTGGTGGATGAAAGCCTTGAACAATTTAGTCTAGCTGGCTTTGATTTGGGGTGACAGAGCGTGATACCATACTTTCGCTTCTCCATCTAGGGTGGATGGGAAGACAGCAGAGTATAGGTCAGCATCAATTCGATTTAAGGGTGCCAACCTCAAGAACTCCTCCACATGATGAATAGGGTTCTCAGAAGGTTTGAACCTAATATTCGGCACTTCAACTTTGTCAGCTATCTTCAAAGTTGGCTGAACAGGTTATGGAACCTCTAAGTACTTGTCAGCAAAAGCCGGAACAGAGCTCATTGCCTTGGTAAGGCTTTCTAACTTCTGCTCAAGAGCTTTAACAGTGGGATCCCTTGTAGACTTTTCAGGCGTGTTAACCTTAGCCTTAGATATCCCTGTTCCTCCAGAATCTGGGGATATCTTGATGATTTCAGGATCAGATTCATATCCATGCATTTCTTCATCATCTTCTTCAGCATTCAACCCTAACTTGGTGTTGATCTTAGTGATGGCTTGCAGCATGCCATCCATCACCTGTTGTTGTTCATTCAGCCTTTTGCCCATCTTCTGTTCCTGCTCTAGGGAATTAGCGAAGACCAGACCCTGCATCTTGGTGTAGAGTTCGTCCAAATGCTTCGTGATGTTAGCTTCAGTGCTTTGAACCGGGATCTCTTGGAATTGTTCTCCAGACATGGTGCTGTCGCTAGTTGCCGATGGATCGTAATGTGGGTTTGGAATCAAACGACCAGTTCGCGGATCTCAAATGCGGGCTAGGAGTCGATCACCAATGATGCCTGCATGGAAATTCAAAGTTAGAACACTCAAAGACATACTCTGACACGTACTACCCGATGCATGCATGCCCTAGGAGACCTATATGATCCTAACTGACTCGACACATATATTCTGACACAAGAGACTCACCCACTTTCTGGGAGTGCATGACCTAACTCTATATGGACCTGTGGACTAAACATTATAAAGGGCCGCACAAAGCCAAACATAGCGAGCGAGTCATAAACCGATAGGCTCTAGTCAGTGTTCCTCAATTTGGATGGGCCTAATCCACAGGCCGACCGTAGTGTGCATCACACAAGTAGTGGCCTACCCGCTCTCGAGGGAATCACCTAGGTATAACTTAACCGTCGCCTTTGTGCTAACGTGTCAAAAGACGCGATTAGTAGCCCGGTATGCAAAGGATGCCTATAAAGAATTATAAAATCGCGAAACAAATCAACTTCTCCCTTTTACAATTTCAATTTAATTCGATTTTTTCAAGTTTTACTCTCTTTTTAAGTTTAAGTCCCCAGTGGAGTCGCCAATCTGTAGGACCTCGGGAAAAGCGAACACTTTTCTCCGTGATGCGCTACTTAATAATCGGGAGCCGACTAAGGTTGCTTAATCCTTAAATAAGGAGATATTTATTTTCGAAATTCATTTTCGGGGTGGTGAAATTTTATTTATTTTACAAATCCGTTTTTTATTATATAAATACTTGAAACTACACCAAAATTATATTAAATATAACTTAAAATTGGCCCAACAGCAAATTCAGGCCCAAAAGAAAGCAACCGGACCGCCAAGAGCTGTCAAAACCCGCGCGGGTTTTGACAGTCCTTGGACTGGGCCGTCCGCTTTCCTTGGCAGAGAAAGTGGGTCAGAAACCATAAAACCGGTGCGGGTTTTACCGTTTCATGGCCAATTTTCTCTCGGTTTAAACCTTGAATGTGATGAATGAGAAATGTTAATTCATGTTTAATTATTTTTAGTGTAAATTCAAATGTTAAATAATTAAACGGATTATAAAAAGAATAAAAGAGTCGTCAGCCGTAAGGAAATCGACAAACCGTAAAAATAATAAAAATAACTCCGGTCTACGAAACCCGATTCTAAGCTCGGGGGTAAGGCTACGAACTCAAGAATTATTAGAATTCTTGAATTCGCCCGTTAGAAAACGGACTCTACTAAAATCGACATTAAATGAAAAAGAGAGAGGAGAAGTTTAATTGATTTCGAAACTTTATATTCTTAACATGCGTTATAAAACAAGATTTTTATTTACAAAATATGCACAAGTAAAGAAGATGAAATATGAATTACATAATTAAGATAACAATAATGAAAGAAATGTAAAGGCGAACCTCGTTGGTTTAGGAGCCCGAATGCGCCGTTCGAAGATCTTGACCTTGCCTTGACTTGGTCAAATGGAAGGATGAGTATGAGAATGGTAGTAGGATAGTATGTGAATGATGATTTTGGTAGAGTTAGGGAATGGTAATATGAATATGAATGTAATAGAGAGAGTTTTGAGAGAGTGGATGTAGGATTATGATAATAGTAGAGTAAGGGTAGAATAATGGTGTAAGTTGGTGATAATTGGTCAAGAATGAATGGAATGGAGGGGGGTATTTATAGGTGGTGAAGGGTAGGTTTAGGAGGGAAATGGAGGGAAAATCAAGGGGACACATCCCCATGATCATGTCATGCAAATCACGTAGTCAAGCCAAGAGGGTCAACTCACATGGTGCTAATATCATGGGATAATTGATCAAAAATGATTTTTGGCGCCCGATTATCAAATATAAAACCCGCGCGGGTTTTACATCATGTATACGTGGATCGCTGACGTCGGCATGGCCAAAACGGCGCGTTTTGGCGGAGATAACCCGCGCGGGTTTTGAATCCCGGGCCCGGCGCGCAGGGCCTGTCTCGGTCGGCGCCCTCTTCAAATAAAACCCGCGCGGGTTTTCTTTCTGGACTGGGCCGCTTCTTTTTTTTTGTTTTGCTTGCTTTGCTTATTGAAACGATAATCCATTTTGGTATCGGTCCAAATTTTTATTGATAAATCGGGTGCAAATCCCGGTGTCTACAGATACTTCGCGAGAGTTTGAGGTTTATCTTCCTTCAGATCACACCTCCATAGAAGATGTTCGAACTCCTTTATGTATTCTTCGACACATTTGCTCCCTTAGGTGAGTTGTTGCAGCTTGTAATAGTTATCTTTGAAGTAGCTTGCTAGAAGAAACTTCGAGTGAAGTTTCTTCTTCATCTTCTCCCAAGTTCTGATCTTGTCTTTCCCAACATGCTGTCTCTTCTTCTGTAAGTTAGTCCACCAAATACTAGCATGTTTCGAAGTTTAAGAGCAATATACTTGACTTTCTTTTCATTAGGGACGTCTTTCAGTTCAAAGACTCTCTTCACAGTTTGAATCCAATCAAGAAAAACTTTAGGAACAAGATTACCTTCAAATTCAGGAATATCAACTTTGAAGTCAAGTTTCTCTTCTCTAGGCTCACGTCGGTGTGTGTGACGAGGCCTCCTGGTTGAGCTCACGGATTTGGGCTCATCACTTTCAGTTAGTTCTTCTTCAGAAGCTTCTTTGAATTGCATGTACGTGTATCGCTCCAACTACTTAGCAAGGAAAGCCACCTTTGCCTCTAACTCTTCACGAGTGGGTTCATCACCACTACCACTTCCACTGCCACTTCCACTAACCATGAGAGGGTTTGGGGGCGTGTTTGGGAATGTGTTTGGGACGTTGGATTGTGTTTGGGATGGATGGGAATGTGTTTGGGACGTTTGGGATTGATGGGAATGTGTTTGGGGTTGCAGAAGAGGAATCTGGCTCAGATACCAATTTTGATGTATAACTGGTTCAAAGACTAGGGCTTGATCAATTACACGTCAAGGGAGACGTACAACCAATCTTAGGACTAAGGTTATTCTCGTGAAAAGGCTAGGGTTTGATGAGATTCACGTGAAATATGGCGGGAGATTTGAGAGATTTGAGAGATTTGAGAGATTTGAGAGAGAGTATGGATTAGGGTTTGAGAGAGGGAATTTGATAGAGGGAAGTTTGAGAGAGTTGACGTAAGGTTTGAGGGAAAAAGAGAGTGTAAAATAGCCTTAGGAAATCAACATAATAGATATGAGAACTAGATAGTTCAAGAGAATCAAACTTGATACAGAAACACCACAAGTTGAATCCCTAGGGATACTTGTTCTTCCTCTTAGTTACAGAAACACCTTCTAAGAGTCGGAAACAAGTTCTTCCTCACCACTTGAATTGCCACATTCAAGATATAATAGAATAGATCAAACGAGGTTTTGAGAAACACTCATGGGCAAGCAAAAGCTTGGTTGTATTCATAATTCAAGGTTGTGTTTTGAAACGAGTACAAGTTATGCTATTTATACTAGCCTAAGTCCTAAACCTCCTAGGACTCTATAATTGGCGCCAAAGCAACCAATCTCCTACTACTAGACGCCTAAACAACTCTTTACTCCTAGGATTTGGATTTCTAATCCTAAGAGAATTAGTTACAACAATATGGATCCTTCTAGGACTTGGCTTTCCTAATCCAAGATGGATTAGTTATAAAATAATCCAACCTAATCTAGGATTACTAACTTGGCATCCAAGCACCCACCACACGACTTCTAGACTCTTCTAGAACCTTCTAGACTATTCTAGACTCTTCTAACTTGATGTCCAAGTTTATAGATATTACTTGACTTCTCACACAACTAAAAATAATAAAATTACATTAAATAACTTGCTAATATTAAAGAAAATGCTAAAAATGTGAACTTTAACTTGAAAAGGTCAAAACTGTGAACTTCATCTTGAAGTGGTCAAAACTGTGAAATTCAACTTGGGCTTTGTACTTGGGCCTTTTGATGTGGACTTGAGCCTCCTAGGACGTTTGGACTTCCTCTTGGAACAAGGAGCATGTTATGTGGGTTGGCCTTTGGGCCACTACGATGAATTCTTCCTCTATAGCCCGTTATACCTCCTTGTAGATGAATTCGACTTTCTTTACTGGGCTTGGCGTGGATAGATTTACATCATAAAGTTTGGTGAGAATCAATGTTTGATAAGTTTCAACAATTAAGCCATGTTTGGTAAAATTAGCTTGTTAGACGATAAAATGTTTAATAAATGATAGATAAGATATAAAGATGTGAGTTAGGTTAAAACTAATATCGAAGTTATGATACACTTTATAAAGGTCATATTAGCAATAAATTCATTTGTAATTGGTCCGTATTTGACTCTTCGACCTAAGGTACATTTTGGGTTACTCCCAAGGGTATTTAGCGTACTAAGTAGCTCCGACATGAATAAGATATGTGCATTATAGCTTTAATATCAACTTTAACCGTGGTCATGAAGTTTGTAGCGAATCGGGAAAACAGTTCAAACATGGGAAGAAAAAGAAAAACATTACACGGGCCTTTTTTCAGCCCAAAAACTTTAAGAGCCTTTTTTTATCAAGCAAATTAATTACCATATACTTGAGGGTCCAAAATTCAAGAAACCCAAGATAATGCCATACTAGCAAAATAGGTCCAGCACAACAACGCTTTTGGCAGAATGTAAGATTCAATTACGGAATGGAATCAAAATCTGATTCTTGGATGACAGTCAATTGGTTGGCACAACAATCTCTAAGGGAGTTATACCCTACTTTGCACAAGATATCCACTCAGAAGAGATGTGTTGCTAGAGATATGGGATGGTTTGAAGGTAGATGGTTTCCAATGGATTTTGACGTGGGGTAGAACTTTCAGCTTGCAGGAGATGAAGGGTGAACAAGACTTGAGAGCCAGATTACAGAAATATCACCCAATGCCGGAAGAAGGGCATTATATTCAATAAAGAAACAACAGTTAATATACTTTTAAACTACTTGTTACTATAACAGAAGATCTCTAGGGGAAATGTACATAATGATTCAACGGTCAGTAAAGCATGGAGGAAATTGCCCCCACCAAGAGCGGAGGTGATGATATGGGCGACACTCTTGGGCAAGATGAACACAAAAAGCAAAGTAATATTGGTGCAAAGTGATTTTGTTAAACAAGTTTGGAAAAACATGATGTGAGATTTGGACATATATTGCAGTCAACTGTAGGCATAAAGGAGTGGTTCAAATTTTGGCTAGAGGTGAAATTGAGAACAAGATGAGAAAGAAACTTTGGTTTACAAACTTTTTTTTGAACTAAGTGGTACGAGACGGTATTTCGAGGCAAGCAGCATATGCAACCATGGTTGAGCACATCATAAAAAGAAGGGTCAACTTATGGGCGTCTATTTGGATAGGTGGGATCTCTTACCCAGTGGAAATCCTAATAGGAAACTCCAAGGAGATCCCAATCTTATTCAATTGGAAAAAAAAAAAGGCAAGTAGAAGGCTAGGGCTTCGATTCAATTTAGGAAAAAAGCTTCTATTGGGGATTTTCATGTGTTTCTATGCAATTAGAAATCAATTTTGTATGAATGGATGGGTCTGGTATGGGTTGTATTTCGATAGAGTCATGGGCCTCCTTATGTTGTTTGTGTCCCGTAACACTTAGTGCTATTGGTACATGATAATAAGTTGGGCCAACGTACGCAGAGAGTCATACAACATCGATAATCTAAATACCCTATGGTAAACCTGACCCTTAATTTTAAGGAAAATTCTTTTATTAAACAACATACCTAAAGCTACTTTCCATTTTTGCCAACCGACCCTTAGTCCGATGCGTGCTATCCTCATTGATATCTTAGTCACTCTGTAAATAAAACCTAAGTATTTGGGATTGTCACCCCTCCAATGGTCACTTCTTGCCAGTGAGACTCGTTCTCACATCCACTAAACTAAAACATCATATATTCTGTCTTTGACCCACTCATTTGAAACCATTACACTTCAAGGCATCTCTACAAAGCTCTGCCATGTCGATTAGTCTTTCCCTTGACTTCTCTATAAAAAATATATCATCTGCAATAGGCATATACCATGGTAACCTGTCTTGAATCTCCTTAGTTAACTATTCCATAACCAAAGTAAAAAAGAAATGGACAGCGTTGACCCTTGATGCACCCAAGTGTCGCATGAGAACTCACTCATGGTACACACTGCCGTCCAAACGCTATTTATAACATTATCATACATGTCTCTAAAGACCCGAATATAGGGATTCTTGACCCTTTTTGCCTCCAAATACTCCCGCTTCGTTTCTCAAGGAAGCCTATCATAAATGTTTTATAGATCTATGAGCACCATATGAAGATCTCTTTTATTTCCCTTATATTGCTCAATAAGACCACGTAACAAATGAATAGCTTCCATTATCAACCTGTCAGGCGTAAAGCCGAACTAGTTTTTAGACACCAACACGGTCTCTGACAGCTAGCCTCCTTTCAATGACTCATTCCCAAATCTTTATTGTGTGACTCAAGAGCTTAATCTCCATATAATTGTTGCAACACTAAACGTTTCCCTTGTTCTTCTATAAAAGTGCAACAATGTTACTCTTTCACTCGTTGGCCTAGCTTGAGAAACTAGGAATATCTATAATACCATAAATAAATTAGATAAAATATTATTTTTGTCCATAATTTTTCAAATTTATAAAAAGCCTAAAATGTGTGTAACGGATGTGGTTCATTCGATCACGGTGTGTGTGTCATTTGTAATTGTTGACTTAGCTAATACATTATAAGTTTCTTATAATTGATAACTAATACTATTTATCAAAAACATTAGTATCAAAAATCATAATAAATGTTACTTTTTTGAAAAGCAAGATATAAAAAGTGGATATTTCCCCAAAATATATAGCAACAACACTCTATTAATTAGTATTATTATTATTATTATTATTATTATTATTATTATTATTATTATTATTTTGCATGATTTCTTTGCTTTGATGAAAGAAACACATGGAAACACGTATTATAATTTATAGGGATATTGGATGATAATATACTGACCTTTAGGGATATTGAATTGTAATATACCAATATTTGTTATTGGATAACATTATCCGGACCTTTATACTTAGGTGAGACTATTATTCCAACAATGACTAAGGGGGTGATTACTGGTTAACTGGCCTCTATTTTAACGTAACAGGCGTAGGGAAAATAACTGCCACTTGCCCAGTAATCCTGTTAACTCATCCGTTTTTTCTCAGTAACCCACGTTATAAAAATCGGCTCTAACACATTGACTAAGGGGGTGGTGAACTGGTCATAGTACTGACGTGGCACACAACCAACCAATGTCTTGTAATGTGGGTTAGTGAGAAAAACAGAGAGGTTAACAAGGTTATTGACTTGAGACAGTTTTTTTCCCTCCGCCAGCCACATCAGCATGCATGGAGACCGGTTCACCATCCTCTTAGTTATTGTTGATATAGTAATGTCACCTAGGTATAAAGATCAAGGATATTGTTGTCCAATAATACACGTTGATATATTACAATCCAACAACCCTAGAGATCAGTATATTATCCTCCAAAAAACCCTAAGTCTCCAACATGTGGACTCTATTATCTTCTGTGGCTATTAGTCCGCCACTGGTGGTTCTAAGAGAACATAACTGTTCATGCATCCGAGATCCCTTCAGATTTGAACGCTATCAATCTTCTCTTGTGTTGACTTTTTGTTTAGTGAAAAAGTACTACCTTGTGTCCAAGAAAAATCGAAATCTGAAGGTAATTTGCATATACCATCTTCGTATTTATGCTATTGATAAATTCAATTTTAATGCTTTTAAGTTAATATTTACCCATCCTAAACTTTTAAACTACTTTCATTTAGATACTTTTCCAATAAATTTGTGTTTGTGATTAAATTTATTTACTGAAATGACAATAAATTTTGCAAATTTTATCATATATCTCACATTTATCGAAAAAGTTAATAAATTTACCCAAAGAGCAACTAAACTAGATTGGTTCAAAAGTTTAGGGTGGATAAATATTAACTCAAAAACATTAGCATTGAATTTATAAACGTCATAAATCTGAAGGGGTATATGCAAATTATGGGAAAACTAAACCGAAAATTAGGTACAACCGACTAACCATTTAGATCTTTTTTGGAAACTGTAGTTTAGGTTAACTGAATCGGTTTAGGTTTATCTTGCATTTTTAGTTAAGAGATTAACCACGGTTATCTGAGTTTGATTAATTTTGTAGCAAAATTTTCTATATCATACAACAAAATGTTATTTTTTCTTCCTTGGTTGTTACTTTAAATTTCTACTTTAGCTATATAATTGCATGAGAAGTGGTTAACCGCATTTTCAATGTAGTTAACCGAATGTTTGTATTTGATTTCAGTTTCTAGTTTTCAAATGCGGTTAACCGTACCGCATAATGTGGCTTCACTAAATAAATTAACCGTAAATACAATTATCCAGTTAACCAAAAATAAAGTTAACTAGTTTTGGACACCCTGCCGTGCAAAGTACCACTACTATCATTAGTGAGTTGCCCGTCTACTCATGAAATCTTTATTTATTCATTTATTTTTATATAGATAAGCAATCCAACCCATGAGACCCCTATCTCAGAAGAATAACTCAAGGTTGGGCCCCAACCCTACCCACAGCAATCTCCGAAAAGGTTCAAACTCTGGAGAGTAAGGGTAAAAGGTGGACCTTTTATCACTCAGGGAAGAGGTAATTGGATATGAAATCTTAAATTGATGTTGCTTCTGATGGGTGTTTTTTTTTCCATTTTTTTTAAAAAGAAAGTTGCTTCCTTATACATGGGTTAAATTAATACTCCCTCATACCTTAATAATTATCATTTTGAACTTTTGGGAAGATTTTAAGAAAATAGTTTCGGGAATGGTACTTGTATTGGAAACGGTAAAATTAAAGTAGGAGTTAAATTTCTACTTTAGTTATATAATTGTATTGGGAATTATAAAAGTAAGAGGTAAATTTGAAAAGATTGTCATTACTATTTTATTAGAATTGTAAAGTGACAGATATTACAAAAAATATAAAATTGATCAAAACGACAGATATTGAGAAATTGAGGGAGTATGAGTATCTTCATGGATGCTTTCCCACGAGGCCCCAGTTCAATTGAATCAAATTAAAGTCCATATTACTGAGAACAATAATCATGGATTGTGTCAAGTTGATCACTTAAAAAAATAAACTTATTTATTTTACTAAATGCATGTTATTTATAGAAACTGAACTTGAAAGAGTGTTAATTTTGTAAAGCAATTTATCACATTAAAAAAAAAAGCAGGAATTTCTTCCTGTATTCAAAAAGCATTTTGAAAATTGAATTTTGACTATATTATGGACCCTGAGAAATGAGTAATGGTTACTCCCTCTCTTTTTATTTATATGTCCATATATAAGAGATAATGTTAAAAACTTTGACTATTAATATCTTAATTTGTACAATGATTCATCATACAATATTAATGTTATTAGTTTTGTAATAAAAAATATTATTAAAAAATATAACATTATATTGTTTTATAAAAAATTTATATTTACAAATTATTGATTAAAGATTGATACTGAAAATCGTAAATTTATAATATAAATTGCAGAATAAGGTGTCTCAAAAGCCTTCCATACCCCATCCCTTAAACCACATTAACTTGACAATATGAGCCGTCCATTTTCTTTAATATAAAATCTATATCATCCATTTAAAATTTATTTATAATTTTGTTTACAGTTGAGGATTGCTTCCCTTCTCCTCAATCCCTCACCTTCGGTAACTTCCCCATTACTTCTGTATAATACTTTACTTTCTCACAAACTACCCTCCAACCCCAAAACACCACCCTCTTTCCTTCTCTCTCCAATAACACCCCCATATCACTCATTCGGTAACTTCCTCTTTTTCCTCATTTTTCGGTAAACTTCCATGCCCTTTATTCTTATCTAGAGCACTCCAATCTATTATTACAAATTACTCTCTTTCTCTCTCTTGCTCACAACAAAGGTACGATTTATTGATTCATAATTCACAAATGGGAAAAAGAAGTTGATGATGATGATAAATGAAGGTGTAGAGTTATATGTGTAGGGTGTAATAGATGTGTAACAAAATGCGTTGGAGATGATAAAGGGGAGGCATCATACTCTTCTTTAATGAAATGGGAGACTAGGGATGGCAATGGGCAGGGTCTGGTGCGGGTCTAGCTAGACCCGGACTCGTCAATTTTTATTTGGACCTAGATCCGCCCCGAGACCCGGTGGGTCCAAAAAACTTGGACCCGGAGCCGGACTTGTTGGGTCCGTGGGTCCACGGGTCCATAGCGGGTTCTTATTGGGTCCAACACTCTTATATATTTTTTTACTAGATTTATCAAACTTTCAGGTTAATTATATACATACGCAATTGTATAATAATGATTATTCTATTTAAATACACAAATTTTCAACACAATAAAAACATCTAGTTCATTCTACAAGGCTATGAGAAAAATTTAACATAAAAAATTACAAAAATCATCCACATATAAACTCTAAGAATGCAACAATACAACTTAAACTGCACAAAAAAAAAATCACGAAGTTCATGATTATCGTACTATGCAACTTTAAGAAAACAAATACACTACGGTTTTCATTCAGTGTATATATATATATAATTCGACAGGTCCATGGGTAGGGTCTACGGGTCCTTGTCTAGACCCGGGCCCGGACCCGTCAAATTTTTATTGGACCCAGACCCTACCCGGGGCCCAATGGGTCTAAATTTTTTGGACCCAGTTCTGGGGCGGGTCCAAGACTCATTGTCGTAATTATGAGAGACTACTCTGAAGATCCTTTGTCCGGCTTGCCTTTCTTAAGCTATCACTGTAGTGTTGTTGGTTTTCCTCTATAATCCGTTATCTTTTGGTGTTAAATGTTGTTTTTCATTATAAATTGCTACATTATTTGAATTGATATTTGATATTTTTTGAATTGTTTTTTTTTTTGTTTGTTTTGAGTTAAGAGGTAAGTATTAGGATTTTCAGGACGTAGTTAGCAGACAAACAATAATAAGGGCGAAAAATAAATAAAGATTCAACACAAGGAATTAACGTGGAAAAACCCAAACCGGGAAAAAATCACGAACGATGCACTATCAGAGGATTACAACAGTGTTTCAGAGATTCCCAGACCTCCACAATCTCTCACAACCTCCCTAGAGTGACAACCTGAGAACTCAACACTCACAGATGAGCCTCACACAACTCCCTCAGGAACACAGAGATTACAGGTCAATCTCTTGTGGTATAAGATGAAACACTTTCAATTGCTGTACAAATAAACCTAACACCCTAGGTCCTATTTATAGTTAAGACTACAACATAATATTGCGGTTAATAATAATATTAACTTTCCAAAAACATGTGTTTCCTAATAATTTGATACGATATTCGAAAGCAATATTATATTTCCATGTGTTGTCCCATCACAATTTGGTAACAAATATAATATTTTCCACTTTATATAATATCTTTCCTTAAATAACACAATCTTGGAAGATCTTCAATATTATATGAAATTTGCCCACCAAGCATAATTTTGGCTTTCCAAAATTCATCCCACCAAAATAATAATTTGGGCTCCACACAATTAACCCAACAATCTCCCACTTGGAGACCAAATTGTAGCCTTTGTCGTTCATCACCACCACCACTCGTCTTGGAATCCTCTAGTGCATTCATCTCGATCTTGTTCAGCAAAGATCAACAGAGGTCCCAGATGACCTCCCATCAACTCCTCTTTTAGCAACAGGCTCCCACTTGAACTGATCACGCCCCTGCAACTTCGACATATGCATCATCGTCAACAACTTAGGGGAATTTTGGATTGGGATTTTACCTCGTGTTGAACTTGTCGAATTCCCGTGCAGGTTAGATGCGTTTTTCGGCTGACCATCCGTTCCCGTAGCCTCGACCGGAAACCTCCTCGTTTCTGGTACCCTTCTCTCATCAGAGAAGCTAACACGCCTTTGACGAGCATGAACCAGCATGTTAGAGTTATCAATGACAGAATATAGCTTCCCCTCTTTCCTGCCATTTGCAATTATCAGAGATCCTTTCGTTACCCTCCAATGACCATCTTCAAATCTCGTCGTGAACCCCTCCTCATCCAGTTGACTCACAGATACAAGGTTCTTGGTCAGACCCAGGACATACTGAACATTCTTCAACCTCCAAGTTCCACCCTTAGAAGTTTTAATGTTCACATCACCTCTTCCTAGCACATTTAGGTTGTGACCGTTTGCAAGCCTAGCCCTGCCAAACCTCCCATTCACAAAATTGCTAAAGGCCTCTATGCTAGATGAGGAGTGAAACGAGGCACCCGAATCTATCACCCAACTCCCTTCTGACTTGTCAACACTAACAATTAGGGCATCACCAAAATCCTCAACAGAATATACTGAGTCCTGGTCATTATGGCTACTCTTCTTGGGTTTGGGACAATCCCTACGAAAATGACCTCTATCACCACAGTTCCAACACAACACTTGCTCCATGTTTCGACCTCTAGATTTTGATCGACCCCGACCCGAACTCTCACTATTCCTCCTACCCCTGACAGTCAAAGCATTACCCGAAGACTCAAACACATCGGAATCTTTCCTACGAATACTTTCATTCAGGACAAAGTCTCTAATTTCCCCAAACTTCAATTTCTCATCCTTCTTAGTTGAAGAAGTTACAGAAGTCACGAAATTTTCCCAAGACTTAGGTAGGGTCGCCAATAGTATGTTAGCGTTCATCTCATCGTCGAAATTAAATCACACAGAGGTTAACTTGGATAGTATTATATTCAAATCATTCATACTATCATGCATATCACCAGACTCTTGCATCTTAAATTCAACCAAAATTCAAACAAACGACGTAACACATATACCTTGTTCACCGCCGAAGGTTTCTCATATGTGTTTTGCAAGGCCTCAAGCAAGTCTTTCATCGTTTTCTGATCTTTGACGTTTAAAGTCACGTTCCGAGCTAGCGTCAGCCTGACCGTACTGAATGCCTGACCATTAAGCTCTTCCCAATCCTTCTGTTCCATCTCTTTTGGCTTATCACCCATCGCAAGATGCAACTTTTGTTGGCGGAGCACATCCTCAACGCGCATCCTCCACCATGCGTAGTCTTTCCCATCGAATTTCGGAATCTTCACAATAGCGCCCGCCATTGCTTCTCAGTCTGCAGATCAACCACGCTCCAACCAAAGCTCTGATACCACTTGTTAGGATTCTCAGGACGTAGTTAGCAGACAAACAATAATAAGGGCGAAAAATAAATAAAGATTCAACACAAGGAATTAACGTGGAAAAACCCAAACTGGGAAAAAACCACGAACGATGCACTATCAGAGGATTACAACAGTGTTTCAGAGATTCCCAGACCTCCAGAATCTCTCACAACCTCTCTAGAGTTACAACCTGAGAACTCAACACTCACAGATGAGCCTCACACAACTCCCTCAGATTACATGTCAATCTCTTGTGGTATAAGATGAAACACTCTCAATTGCTATACAAATAAACCTAACACCTAGGTCCTATTTATAGTCAAGACTACAACATAATATTGTGGTTAATAATAATATTAACTTTCCAAAAACATGTGTTTCCTAATAAATTGATACTATATTCCAAAGCAATATTATATTTCCATGTGATTGCCCCATGACAATTTGGTAACAAATATAATATTTTCCACTTTATATAATATCTTTCCTTAAATAACACAATCTTGGAAGATCTTCAATATTATATGAAATTTGCCCACCAAGCATAATTTTGGCTTTCCAAAATTCATCCCACCAAAATAATAATTTGGGTTCCACACAATTAACCCAACAGTAAGGTAAGGTAAGTAAAATAAAGGAAGGTAAATGTTATATCATAATTTTTTGAATTGTATAAATAATTTTAAATATACATTATTTGAAAGTATAATCATTTTTTGGATAGCGAGATAAAGTAGCGAAAGAGCATATGCATTGGTTAGAACTTGTTCCAAACAATGCATCGTCATTCCATTCCATTCCTTCACAATGATATATTTTGTAAGTTCCACAATTTTGAAACTCATTCTAGACGTCTAAACCATTCCGGAGTCAAATCCACATCATGTATATTTTCTTATTTGTTATTGGTGGAAAATTTAATTTTCTATGTTCGTTGTACTTCAAAAATAGATGTTGTGTGTAGCAAATTAAGATAATGACAAACATTTTATTCAAAATTCCAATTTGGAATTCCTTTTATTGTGGAGAAGGAAGAATTGAGTTCTAAAAATTAAAAAATTAAGATGATGGGGCAAGATAGAGCCCTATCAAAGATCCAAAGTAATGGAATATCATTGTATATGCTCTAAGACAAGTTAAAATTTTATATACCTTGCAAACGAACAAGGTCTTTTTCTTGTCATATTCTTCAATATCTTTATATTTATTTCTTTACATTATTTGTATTTACATTTATCTATCTAATAAATAGTTTCACTTTCTCATAGAAAAAAGAAATTTTCAATTTCCTTATAGTAAGTTTTTCTCATGAATTATAGGAAAATTTTGCACCGTGCCTCACCCAAAAACTTTCTCATCGTCATTTAAAACCCAACCATGGAAAGTTTAATAAATTTGAAAAACTTCACAAACTTTCTCGGGAACATTTTTATAAATAGATAAAAAGGAAAAGAGTACTTTATATGGATGGAAAAAAAAATGAGCAGAGTGACACAATTATGGATGTATAGTTATGAGATTTGTGGAAAGAAATAAAATGAAATGATTGAAGTTAATTACCAGTAAAACAACTTTGATGTGTGTTGGAGTCCAAGAGGGGGGGTGAAGTTCACAATTAAGATCTACACACTAGGTAAGGACGTTAGAGAAAACTTCCTTGGTTGCAAACTAAGAATCAAAACACAGTGTAACTGAAATACCTCATTAGATTTATAACAATCAAAGAACAAGTTACACTTACAAAACAAAACAAGAAGTAACAGCCCGAAGGCAGTTACTTATAAGATCACTGACCAAGAATGAATGTCCTTGAGTCAGCTACAGATAAGGATCGTCATAGGAAAAACCCTAGCGGCGATTTGGAATATGATGGATTACATTGAAGCACAAACTCACACAGCCTTAGTCCGTCAAGACTCTGCTACACACCATCTCTCCACTACAAGTGGACCCAACGAATGCTCACCACGGTCCTTGGCTATACCTTCACTAGAGGAACTTTAGTGGCTACCTTCACCACCGAACCTTTGGTTACACACTCGGAGAAATCCTACCGGATTTCTTACTCCGCGATTACTTCCGTGGAATCGCCTAAGTTCTCAATTCTTCAATCGTCCTTTTTATAGAGGGCTTTGGATGCTTGAACTTGAGTCATTCCAACGGTAACTTGCCTTCATTATTGATTCTTTCCTTTTGTGTTGATGCTTCCTTAATCATCAATCATCCAACAGATTCTTTCCTTTTGGTCTTGTATTTGATTGCACAATCCTCCTGATTTGTTTTTCTTATGCTTTCCGTATGATTTATTTCTACAAATAAATCACACAATCATAATATATCCGAATATATATTATATAATAAGAATATATAATCAGAATATGTAATATAAGGAATTTTCTCTTTTTCGGATTTTGACTTTCATTAAAACCTAAGGTCCTTCGTGGATGTGCAAGCGAAGGACCTTGACCCTGTGTTCAAAAATCTCCCCCTTTTTGATGAAAGACAAAATTCAACAACAATAAACCCTTTTTCCCTTTTTTGATTATCAAAAGATCAATAGGAAATCTCCCCCTTGATACAACATCGAGTATATTTTAGAGGGTGTCTAGAAACCTGCAACACTTGATAAACTTGTCAGTACTAAGAGAGGGTCATCTCCCTCAATTCATGCCATAATTAAATTGATCAATGAATGGTTTACAGATGACATACCTCAAGATTTGTGCCAGAAGAAGGACATAAGAATTATGATTTAAATTTTTACCTTGTCAATGTCCTTATAGCTGAATGAATCTACGTCCGTAACTTACCTTGTTGTTTTCACTATCCCCCGTGATCTTTTCCATAGAGCGGTTAGTCTCTTCTTGAGTGGACCTGCTCTGATACCACTTAATGAAGCCCAAGAGGGGGGGTGAAGTTCAAAATTAAGATCTACATACTAGGTAAGGACGTTAGAGCAAACTTCCTTAGTTTCAAACCAAGGATCAAAAACACAGTGTAACTGAAATACATCATTAGATTTATAACAATCAAAGAACAAGTTACACTTACAAAACAAAACAAGAAGTAACAGCCCGAAGGCAGTTACTGATAGGATCACTGAACAAGACTGAATGTCCTTGAGTCAGCTACAAATAAGGATGGTCGTATGAAAAACCCTAGCAGCGATTTGGAACATGATAGATTACATTGAAGTACAAACTCACACAGCCTTAGACCGTCAAGGCTTTGCTACAACGAATGCTCAACAAGGTCCTTGGCTATACCTTCACCAGAGGTCCTTTACTAACTACCTTCACTACCGAACTATTGGTTACACACTCGGAGAAATCCCACCGGATTTCTTACTCCGCGAGTACTTCCGTGGAATCTCCTAAGTTCTTAATTCTTCAATCGTCCTTTTTATAGAGGGCTTTGGATGCTTGAACTTGATTCATTCCAACGGTAACTTGCCTTCATTATTGATTCTTTCCTTTTATGTTGATGCTTCCTTAATCATCAATCATCTAACAGATTCTTTCCTTTTGGTCTTGTATTTGATTGCACAATCCTCCTTATTTGTTTTCCTTATGCTTTCCTTATGATTTATATCTACAAATAAATCACACAATCAGAATATATCCGAATAAATATTATATAATCAGAATATATAATTAGAATATATAATATAAAGAAATTTCTCTTTTCCGGATTTTGGCTTTCATTAAAACCTAAGGTCCTTCGTGGATGCACAGGCGAAGGACATTGACCCTGTCTTCAACAATGTGATCCATGGTTAGCTAAAACGAATCCCCACGTTTCCTCCGAAGTTGAAGAAGAATATCAACAATATCCTCATGATTGTCATTTTTTATCCTGTCCGGTTGGAGATGATCATTGATTATTTCATCGTAAAATTCATCCAAATCCTTGAATACCCTCTCGAGTTTAGAATTCATTCCAGTTAGATTACCAGCCCAACTTCCAATCACTGGGAAATAATCAGCAAAGAAGGGTCCTATGAGCATTTCTTCAGCTTCCTTCAAAAGTCTATGAAAGGATGAAACCTTTGCCTTTCAGTATTTTCATCTCTTTTGTACTTCTTCCCAAACGCAACCCTACTGATGATAGAGCTGGTCAGATTCAGGAGCAACTCGTTCAAGTTAATTATCTGGGAAGAAGAAGCCAGGGACGAGACCTTCTCAACCATTCTAGAAACTTCTTCTTGGCGAATAGGGTAGGAGGACTGGACCTTCTTGGAGCTAAACAAATGAACCATGTATATGTTCCTCATCTCTCCATAGTAATCACTGCAGTTGACAAAAGCTAAGTCTTTCCCATAGTAGGATAGTCTCTACAGACCTACCATGGTAGGCCTGTTGCAAAAGTTATGATCCAGTGTTTTGAGGACCTCTTTTGCCAAACTAGCAGATTGAATCACCACCGCTGATCTACGCCCAAATCGCAAGGAGAAGATGGGGTCGTAGATCTTGCCGAGCTTGGAGAAGAGGAGGTGGGGAGCTGTGGAGAGGTCAAGTTGGTGGAGGTTTCCGATGAAAGGAAGGCTTTTGGGTCCTGGAGGAAGATTATATCTTGCATTTTTAGTACAATTTGGGAGGATAACAAGGAGGATTAGTGAAAAAATTACACTCAAAAGGAGAATTAGCACCATGGCTGTGAATTGGTGTGTAGTCATTTGTTATCTGCGATCAGTTGTTACATTGAAGAGCCAAACACCTGGTATCTGGACATATGAAATTAATTTATGAGTGGTTGATATTGGACGGTTAATCCATTTAATTTATGCATGTTAGTATTTGCAATGTTGAAGGCTTGAAGCTTATAGCCTAGACAAATCGTACAAACAGATTAAAAATAATCAATATCTTTAATTTATGCATGTTAGTATCTGCAATGTTGAAGCTTATAACCTAGACAAATCGTACAAAATAATTAAAAATAATCAATATCTTAAATGAAGATGGATATCATCATTTTGAATTTAATTTACTTTAATCATTTTAAAAATTATATTTAAACATGCATATTTAAATAATTATGAATGACTAAAATTATTTTTCATTATTTTGAGGATTATTATCTCTCAAAATTGTATAAAAATAATTTTAAATTTATATTTTTCGCAAATATATTATTATATGGTTATCATTTATAGTTTTTGACACAATTAGTAAATGTTATACTCTTCACAACAAGATATTGCTTATGGCAATTGTGATCAATTTGCAAGAATGGCAGAATTAGCAACTGGAAATGGAACTGGTGGAGAATCATCTACAACTCTGACAGAACAATACAATAACGATCCTTTGTATTTGCATCCATTAGACCATCCAGGCTTTCCTTTGACAAATGTAAAGTTCAATGGTGCTAACTTTCAAAAATGGAGTAGGGCAATCAAGATAGCTCTCAAAACCAAGGTGAAGATAGGCTTCATCGATGGAAAGTGCTCAAAACCAGGCGCAGATTCACCCAATCATGAGCAGTGGATCAAGGTAGATAGTATGGTTGTAAGTTGGATTCTTAAAGCCATGATACCTGATCTATCAGATGTTTTCATATATGTTAGTTCTGCTCAAAATCTGTGGACCTGATCTTACTGAAAGATTTGGGCAATCGAATGGACCTTTGGTTCATCATCTTGAAAAAGAATTGACAGATCTTTATCAAAACAATGATTCAGTGGTTGTATATTTCACCAAATTAAAGAAAATTTGGGATGAGTTAGCTGATGTTTCTGAGGTAGCTTCTTGCACCTGTGTTGTCACTTGTCCTTCTATAAAACAAGTGATTGATATTGATCCAAGAAGAAAGTTACTTCAATTTCTTATGCACTTAAACGATGAGTATGACAGTATTAGGGGTCAGATTTTGCTTCTTGATCCTTTGCCTACTTTGAACAAAGTTTATAACATAGTTCAACAAGTTGAGAAGTAAAGGTAGATTACCAATGGCCTTAATCAGAACAAGGAATTTGTTGCTAATGTTACTAATTCAGCTCAAGCTTTTCTTGGAAAGAGTTTCAAAGGAAAGAAAGATAACAAGGCTGCCAAATCCAAGAAATTCTGTGATCATTGTCAGAAAACAAGTCACACTATAGACCAATGTTTTCTGCTATATGGGTACCCTGATTGGTACCAAGGTCCAAAAGATGCCAAAGCAAGAAAGACTAAAGTAGCAGCAAGTGTCAGCACAAATGACAGTGATACACCTCTGGATTTTGATAAAAATCTACAGCAGCAACAAAGCTCAACTCAGCCTCGATTTGATGCTGGCCTTATACATGCCTTAGCACAAGAATTGGCAAAATATAGAGGAAAAGCTCATGTTGTTGATCAGGGTTTTGCCCAATTTGCTAGTTCTAATAACTTCTTAGGTAACACACATAATTTTGCTTTTTGTTGCAATGATAAAGAAAGTAAGTCTTAGGTTATAGATACGGGGGCTAGTGATCGTATGTGTTTTGATAAAACCTTATTTGAGCATATTGATGTCCTACAAAAACCAATACATGTAATTTTGCCTGATGGAACATTAAAACAAGTTACTATTTCTGGAACTGTGAATCTGACTAATAAAATTAGACTAAAAGGAGTCTTGTATGTCCCAGAATTCAAATTTAATTTGGTTTTAGTTTTAAGACTCATTAAAGATCAATCTCTATCTCTTCATATATATCCTAACATCTGACATCTTCAGGACCTTACAACTAAGGAGACTCTAGCTTCTATGAGACCAACCAACGGACTGTTGCATTTCAATTCCTCTTCAAGTAGTCGAGCATCAGGATTCACTTCTTTAGTTTCAGATAGAAGCAATAAAATCAGTGATTCTTTAAATCTTTTACATACTAGATTAGGACATACTTCCTTGTCTAAACTACAACACATCACTGATTGTAAAGGTCATTTTTTTTTTTTGAAACTTGCATTCAAGCTAAAGCTCATAGAATTCCCTTTGACAGAAGTATTACAGGATCTTCAAGAAACTTTCAGCTATTACATATAGATCTTTGGGGGCCTTACAAAGTTTCCAATATTGATGGTTCAAATTACTTTGTTACTATTGTTGATGATCATTCAAGAAATACATGGACTCAACTTATTAATAATAAATATGTAGTTCCAACTGTTATCTCACAATTACTTAAAATGATTGATACTTAGTTTAATTCCAAAGTAGCTTTTATTAGGACTGACAATGGAACAGAATTTATCAATAAATCTTACGCTAATCTTTTTTTTCTGATTATGGCATTATTCATCAGAAATCTATGACATACACTCCTCAGCAGAATGGCATTGTGGAGAGAAAACACAGGCACTTACTGGATAATGCTCGAGCACTGAGATTTCATGCTGGTTTACCAAAAAGGTTCTGGGGAGAATGTGTTCTAGCTGCAACACATATCATTAACAAACTTCCCATGGCTATTTTGGATTGGAAATCTCCTTATGAAGTTATATTTGGTCAAAGTCCTGATTTTTTTCACCTTAAAACTATTGGTTGTTTGTGTTTTTCTGTCAATACTAACATTAAAGATAAATTTGATTCTAGAGCAACAAGATTTATATTGCTTGGATACACTTTTGGCTTGAAAGGATATAAACTGTATGATTTGATTAATCACAAGATATTCCACAGTAGAGATGTTCTATTTTATGTAGGTAAGTTCCCTTTCAGAGAACGAAATGCTAAATATCCCGATTCTACAGATGTTTTTTGGTCTTATAGTTCTATGCAGTATGCCAATCATGACGAAACACAAACTAAGAATCTCAATGATTCTGAGTTTGTTGTGCCTGACAGTAATAATCAACATGCTCTTGATTACACTGCACCTGATCTGCAGATTTCTGACCACTCTACTGATGAACCTTTAGATCCTAATACTTATATAGCTGCTGATTCTTATGATGATCAAAATAACATTTCAGGATCTGAGATAGCTCTCGCCACTACTGATGATCCCAGCAATATTCAAGACAATACAACTCTAGTCAGAAGATTGTAGAGTGGTTTTGTTAGAACCAATTTTTATCGTTCTTCTCAGGGAGCGAGGGGCCTTGGTCATAGAATCTAGGTCTAAAGGTCAGGATGAGATTTCTAAGGTAAAGAAATCGATTTGAAGGGTTCACAACGCAAGAAACAAAACTAAGGTCGGTCAAGGAAAGGAAATGGGCTTCGGGGGCTTTTCGGGATGCAAACGGGGATGAGGAAATGGGTTTTGCAACAAGGGAATAATAAGGAGGGAGAATCAAATGGCAATTCCGTTAGAAAATACCCACTGAGCTTCCACTTTCATGGATAGTCCGAATTAACTTCCCCAAAGTCCACCACGGACCCGGACGGTTAATGAAACGGAATTCCCTAGTTAACCTCCTTCCACTTTCGTGGGTGAGCATCAAGTACCCCACCCCATCTGCTACCTTCCAACTTGAGTGTTGGATGTATTCAAGAACTTTCGGACCCAAATACATCCCACTTGAGGAAAGGAAAGGAGTGGGAAATTGATTTCCCAACTAATTACTCGCTAAAATTGCTAACCTAAACCTAATCACCCATTCACACCCTTAATTACCCCCTAACCCATAGGGTTTCTAGCCACTAATCATGATACTAACTAAGCTAACAACATCCAAACCAACCCTAAACATGATTTCTAACAACAAACAATAAAGAACAAGCAAAACAATCGAAGTAGTAAGCAAAGCAATTAGAGAAGCAAGAAAGGCAATTAGCAAGCAATTAATAAAAGAGTTAAGGGAAGAGAATGCTTATCAAAATGCTGGAAATGAACAAAGAAAGGCAATGGGAATGATAATCCAACAATCTCTCAATTGTTTGAATCTTCAATCCCTGAATCATACCAAAAATCCACCAAAACCCTAGAATGATTAAGACTAATCTCTCTCTAAAAATCACTAATACAAAGCTGGAAATTTGAAGTCTAAAACTTAGAAAGGAATCGAAGATCCTCCCCAAGAAAATCATCAATTAGAGTATTTATACAAGGCAAAACAGTTGGGCAAAACGATGTCGTTTCAAGCCAGAAATACGCGCAGAACTGGGGAGGTCGACGCGGCGCGACCTAGGGGGTAACGGGCGCGACCCTAGCGAAATCCACAGGCGATTTTTGGCTTCATAAGACTGCAGGTGCTATCCGGGAGACCACGGCTGCTGTCTCCTTCTGTCCGGCCAAGCGTAGCGAGTGTCACGTGTCAGGTAACGGGGGCTACCCTCTTGGCTCTTCCACCCTTTTGCTTCATTCTTTCCAAGGCATGTAACGCCCGCTACAAGGGTTATAATGGGTGTTACCTCACTGTTTAGCACCAAAACTTGGGAAAAGGTTTCCCGGGTCGGCTCCGCTTCGGCTCTCGGCACGGCTTGGCTCGGGAATCTACAAAAAGCCTCAAAACCACCCATTTTTCCTCGTTTTTATGTAAAACGCCAAAACCTACCAAATAACCAAAAACACTATAAAAAGCACGAAAATGACTTGGAATCGAGCTAAAATACCAAGATAAAAGGTGATATTTAGGCCCCAAAATGGGACTAAACACTCCCCCCACACTTGAACTTTTGCTCGTCCCGAGCAAAACAAAACAAAAACAAAAGAAAAACTAAACACCAACTCCTCTGTCGTGGGAGGAAATGAGGGCATTTAGCGTATGCACCAAGCTCTTTAAACCCCCTAGCAGCCCAGGTGGACGAGGTGGTCTCGTGAGGGTTTGTAGCGGCT
Source organism: Portulaca oleracea (assembly GCA_029582165.1). NCBI lineage: Eukaryota > Viridiplantae > Streptophyta > Magnoliopsida > Caryophyllales > Portulacaceae > Portulaca > Portulaca oleracea. The sequence goes on from CM055886.1 coordinate 19,883,170, forward strand.
CTACCCACAAAAGCCAAAGAAAAAGGAGAGAGGGAAAGCGAAATACAAAAACAAAAGAACGAAAAAAAGAAAAGAGAAAACAGCTTGCTTCAAGGAATCATATCATCGCAATCAAGAAAATGATACTAATCATCCAAAAGGAACCGTCACTACAACACAATGTAGCTTTAGCAATACACCAAAAGTGTTACTAAAGACTTAAATAGTATTACCTTAGGTCTATAGTAACATTTTGCAAAGTGTTACATTAGATGTGTGTTGCAATAAGTTATTGTAACACTTTTTAGGCTATTGCAACGCTTGTTAAAAAAAGCGTTACCATAGATATTTAGGTTATTGTAATGCTTACAAAAAAAAAAGAAATGTTACCTTAGATCAATAGGCTATTGCAACACATACAAATAAAAACGTTGCTTTAAGTATTACCAAATGCAATTTTCTTGCCCTATGAAAACAATTGCTATTTTGACGAATTCTTGTAAGAGAAACTACCAACATATAATAAATCATAATTGACATATAAAACTAAATTTCATTACATAGTACAATTACAATTATAGATCATCTAAACACTGTACAACACGCTCAACATTTCTAAAAGACAAAATATAGTTGACCTTCAAACTTGAATAATTTGTACTTCCTAACCCATAAATATATCAAAAAATGTTTTTATGTTTACGAAAGGACAACCAAAAGGCCACTTCTAGAAAATACCTCAATAGCAACTGTATCTCCAACTACTAGAAAATGGACCAATTATAACGTTGTATTCACCATTTGGTCTGTTTCCGAGCAATGACATGGACTACCTGCTTTGACCACTCATATGGTCCCATTCACTTATCTTTCCATCATAATGAAAGAGAATAGTGAAATTACTCGAAAACTGTACAGTGGTGAATGAACACAAACATGTCAGTCTTGAAAGGAAACCTTTCTAGCTGTTGCATCAATCTTGTGCCTTTGATCGTATCCAACTCTAAAGGTTTAGAAATCAAGTTTCTATTGTAAAGAGCAACCAAAAATATTTCAAGCATGTTCAATACATCACTTGGAATGTTGGCCTCAAGTATATGAACATAGAAGTCTGATTCTGATGCCACAATGCCTAGTGGAAGCCTCTTTGCTCCTCTTGGATTGGAGGAAATACAGATCTACATATGAGAAAACTACAATCAAGATGAATAAGGCAACCTAATTGATAAAGAATTCCTCAATTTCCTGCCCTGAAACCAGATTACAGTAGGAGCAAAATCCAAGCTTTAAACATGAAATAGAACAGATTCAAAGTGCCAATCATCACAATCTTACAACGGATTATTATCCCTCGTCCGTAAGGTCCTTCTTTCCTTTGTACTTTGCAACATAATGCATATATATCCAGAAACCAAACTTCAAAATTAAATATGAGAAACAAAAAGGTCGACTGCAAGCATAGAACTTACCAATGTATTTCCATTTCCTAGACCGTTCAAACGATGGTTAAGGTTTGTCCCTCCCATTGACCCTACTACCACAATCGGCTTCACTCCAGCAGCTTTAGCTATTTGCAAATACAGTAAGTTTCAAAAGCAAAAGTAATGAAAAAAATGTATCAACTATGAGGAGCCAAAGTTGCAGTTAGGAGCAAAGGAACTCTCACCAACATCTATCTTATTCTTGTGTCCGAGCCAGTCAACCTAACAAGGGGCAATATTCGTTAGAAGAAAAGGAATAACAATCATAGAAGGCATTACATTGAAAAGTAAAGGAGTGTCCACTTACTCTGGATATATAGGGTCCATCTTCGATGTAAAACTCAGGCCTTTTTTTTGGCCGGATTAGAACCAGGTTTCATTTTTGGCCCAACACTTGTGAGAATATATTTGAGAAATATGTTGTCCAACAATTTCAAACTCCAAACACCCTAGCGGTGCCCTTTCAACCAATTAGTGAAACAAAATGCAACCAAAAAATTACTTAGAGGTACCCTAACTTTTGAAGAAACAATTTTTTGGTACCCTAACTTTTCAAAACTAATTTTGGGGTACCCTAACTTTTAGGATTAGAAATTACTAGGTGAATTTCCTGCGAAACTCCGATTGATTCAAATCATTTTCGTCCACGAAAACAAAGGGCATTTTCATCCACAAAAACACTTAATCAATTTCCCGCCTTAAACTAACCGTTGAATTCAAATAATTGGCCGAAAATTCACCTAATTATTTCTAATTCTAAAAGCTAGGGTACCCCAAAATTAGTTTTTAAAAGTTAGGGTACCAGAAAAACATTTCACCAAAAGTTAGGGTACCCCTAAGTAATTTTTTGAAATGCAACAGAAACATTAAAATCATATATAATATAGTTGTAACAAAGACAAAAAGCACAAGGAATATTTTTTAAACTTTGTATCTTCCCATGATCAAAACTTGGAGAAAAGCATATAATGCATCATCTTCATCATCCTCCATCTTACCAAAAGTACCAACAAGTGTGTGATTTAATATTAAGTCAACAAAACTGCTTAAATACCATTCCTTGTCATCAGGATATGTTTGCTAGAGTATCTTGACTCCATGAAAGTCAATAGGTCTTGGATCAAAGAAAGTAAAATCCGCCTCAACAACTTCCTTCAAGATAGTAAAACTTTCAATTATAAAATAGTACAAAATAAGTAACTCTTAAAAATCAGTGTGTTTAAATGATACCAAAAGTAACTCCTAATGAACTATACAACCGTAGACTTTAAAACTTACAATAAAATGAAATATTCATACAGTAAGAAGTCCACATTTTAGTATCTTAAAGGTAAGCAGATTACCTAAAGATGCTTATTTATTTAGAAGTTTATAAGGTAGAAGACTGGAGCTTGTACGATACTTGTTGAATCCAAGAAACAAGCCTTCCTCAACCTTAAAAGCTATGGGATGCTTGTATGCTTTTAAAGCTAAACATATAAGTTTTCAGTTTGCTTAAATGGGATGCTAGAATGCTTTTGAATCCCTAAATCCCACAAAGTTTAATACTTAGATGGTATCATCTTCCAAATACAAAGCACATAGACACAAAACACAAGCAATACAAACTATTATGCTATTATATAACCATAAATCACCTATACGGTAATTGTAAGTCAACAAAACAAACACAAAGATATCAACAATGAGATTAAGAGAATGACAAAGAACAATTAACGAACCTATTGCAGAACCGCCAACTGATTCAGTGGGCACCTAATTGTGGCAGTAATGGGAGGCAATGGTTGTGAATCGGGGCCAACCAGCAGTGGTACAAAAAGAGAAGCTTAAGTTTAACGCTGTTGGACTGGGCTGATGGAAGTGCTTGGTCATAACTATGCTTACAGTCCATGGTTGGCGAGCGGTTTTGTGTGTGAGAGAGAGATAGATATGGGCGGTGGTGCACGCTGCACTGGGCTGCAAGTCCTGATCATTTTCTGTGGATAGTTAAGCAGCAAAAGTAACAGAATGAAGTCATTAGTTGTTCTTGAAAATCTTACAGAAATCCCATGATCTCAAAGACACCTTGAACTAGGTCTTACCCATGTAGGTTGTAGCTATTAATGCAAATCCACAAGGCAACTAGGTCTCTGCCTTAGAGACAGGCATGAATAACCTGATACAGGCCTAAAGACCTCAACATGTAGAAGCACTTACTTAATAGGCTAGTGCACTAGAATAAAATTTAGATTCTAGAAGGCAACGCATCAGCAAACTACTTTTATTTGATTCTTCTTTTAGAGAGAAACTCCATGGCATATTGAATTGCATTTGACATCCAGATTAGAACATTGTAGTGTCCACAAGACATGATTTCATATTTTAAGCCTCAGTGACAATAATGCTATCATATATACATTGCTAACCATACTTTATTTTATACCAAGATACCAAAGTAGTGACCTCGCCATGTGCTTATAATTTATTAATATGATAACAATAATAGACATCCAAGGAATGAAATCCATAAATACCCTTTAAGCAATGCTACAACATCTGATACATAAACAAAACAAAGTAGTATTAAATAGTATTAGTAAATAGAACACCTTGTTACAAGGCAAAATAACGGGATTTATAAAAAGCAAGACTACAACTAATGCATTCCCAACTTCAAAGCCCCAAATCACAACTAATTCAGTAACATTCCATCATACCAATAACCAACAATATCTACTGTACCATATTAGTTCAAGATCAGGAAGACAAACCTAATACTTGGACTTCATTACATCAAGCACCATTCTAGTTTGCTCACCAACGCATATCAATCCTTACCGGATTAACTTCCAGTTCTACAGTATTTTGTGTCTGCCATTTGCTATCCATCTCCTTCAATATTAATCAAGAATACTCAAATTACCTGTCACAAGCTCCGAGAGAGAGTCGTTAGATATGTAATCAGGCCTAAAAGCACACATTAAACATGAAACTATCAAGTATCAACATTAAATTTAGGTTTAGGAGATTACTCGAGATTTTAGTTGAGGGAGCGTTGGATTTGGAGGTCACGCAGTGTCTGGTGGTTGGACGCGGTTCACAGTGGTGTTGAGGCAATGACATGGCGATGTCGTGTTGGTTTTAGGGCGAAAAAAATCTAGGTTTCCATGGATGTTGCCGCTGGATGTGAGAGAAGCATAGACTCAAGGACTCGGGAATTCAATGAATGAAAACAAATAGGGGCTCAACAATTCGACGAAAACAAACGGAAACATGACCTAGGTCGCCCATATACTGGCTGTGAGAGAAAAGAAAATTTTTTCATCAAGGTGGGCGGTTGGCACTTGGCAGTGATTGTGCTATAGTCGCCGGTGAATGTGCTTGAGAAGGTATATGGGCAGCGATTGGCAGTGATTGTGCTAGAGTAGACTGGGGCGCTAGTAGAGATATGCTTGAGAAGGTCGAGTGTACCAGGGAATCAGGGATGGTTAATGGGTGACTGAACTTTTTTTAGGGTTCACAGGATGTGTGCGAATTGTTTACGGAAATGAAAAGCCAAACAAGTTCAAATTACTTTTGTGCCCGCCTTCACCGAAATAGAAGATGGAATGACATTTAAATTAATCCTAGTGCAACACTAGGGGGCTATTGTAACATAAATATTTAACTGATACAACAGGTATCAATTTAAGGCAACAATTTTCAAAAATGTTACAATAGGGTATTTATTGTAATACTTATAAAAAATGTTACCTAAATGAGTGTTACTATAGCCATGTTTTGTTGTAGTGCGTTCTGAGCACCACGAAAACACCCAACTCAAGCAATTGCCAATCTTAGAGATTTTTTACTCCCGACATTTCATGCAAAGCTAAATCCCATGTGCATAAGTGCTTAGTGTGTTCTAGGTGATCCCGATCAATCCCAAGAAAAACTCACGTCCGAGCTCGAATCAAAGCGAAAAAGGAAATTTATTCAAGCGATGTCTTTCCCTTGTTTATGTCGCCCATGGCTTGGTAAGGGCCGTAGGAAACGCAAGGTAGGACTTTATTAATAATTATCTTTATTTAACGTTGGGTTTCAGAATTTAAGGCCCAACATTTTCGATTTAGCTTAATAAAGTCGGCGTTAGCTTTTCGGGAATTGAACGGCCCATAACCGGGTTTACCCTGCCAACACAGGCTTCTCTATACACCTCATCATTATGAACAATGGAAGCTTAAGGGGTAATAGCGTCGCGCCGCTAATACCAGTCCCATGTAGGTCGTCTAACTTTATGGTGGTTAATGCCGGATTCGACCAACACAAAACCAATTAATTCATTTTAATTAGGTTTCACTTTTTCAACAAGCTCGGATGTGGCCAACTAGAGTCTCACAATTTCAACCAGAACGTGAAATAAAATTGGGATCTCGCTAGACACTCGATGAAGGGAATCTAGATAGATGAGTCATGACAATGCCCAAGTTAGGGTCAAAAATGCTCAAACCGGTTTCTTTAAAGAAGATTAAGAAAGTCTTCCTAACAATGACAACACTATCCAAGAAACGAATAAAAAAACAAAAGCAAAACGAAAACTTTTAAGGTTTTTCACTCTCTTTTTTCTCCTTTTTCACACATAATTTTTCAAATTTTAGCAAAAACTAGGAAAAACAAAAACAAAAAGCTAGGTGATCTACCCTCGAAACAGAATATCTCCCCCCAGTCTTAAAACTTCATAATGTCCTCATTGTGAGAGGGTGTCACAAGAAAAGGGTAGAGAACATACAAAAAGAAAACAAACAAAAACAACTAGCAAGTAAAAGTGGTGGCGACCTGAGCCCACACGGCTCCAACAGCAAGATAATCCCAACACAAACACTCAAAGGGCTCGCCACCCAAAAGAAAATCACGCATGCAACATGGATCAAGATATATACACAACAAAGAGTGCGGAAAGTGGTTACCTCGAAGTCTTCAATTAAAGAACGAACCAATCCGCGATCCAAGAAAACATCACACTTGGGGTTAGGAATAAACAAGAAAAACATAATAAATGTGAATGTTCGCATGCAAAAAAGAAAATGAACAACAAAAATAAAGACAAGACACTAGTTAACAAAATAACTCAAGAAAAGACAACCTATTTACAAATTTTACATTGACAATGACTAACCTCAACCCCGAATCTCATTCTTTTGAGGCGGGAATTGAGGGTGAAACATCTACCAATGATGTAGCAATGAAAGCGAAACAATTCAAACCAAGGGGACAACGAACTTAACAAAACCCGACTAATCGAAACACTTCCCCCAAAACTTCCCCAAAAAGCACCCCCCCACACTTATCTAACACTAACAGTGTAAATCAAATCAATAAAGAGAGTGAAGTGGGAGCGGGGACACTTACAAATCATTGCTCGGATCCTCCCGGGGGAGGATGTGGGTGATAAGGAAAGTAGGTGGGATAATGGCGGTTCTTGTACTCTGGTGGTGCCGGGGGATTGTTCGTAATGGAGTAGTGATAATATCCCTAGTCATGCCAGTACTGGTTTTGCTGCTGAAAGTACTCCTCGTGCCTTTGAAGATGTGCATGCACATTGTTGAGCGTAGACTGCTGGGCACGTATCAACTCTTGTTGGGTCTCCAACAGATTGTGCTGACCTTGGAGTAGCGTTCGTTGTTCACGAAGGTCAACTCTCATTTGATCAAATTGAGAGTTGAGATGCTCAAATGAAGCTTCCCATGGATGACTTCCACTTCCACTAGCCTCACCGTGGCCGGGATACTCCTCTTCTTCCTCCTCTTCTTCTCCTTCTCTTTCTTCCTCTTCTTCATTGCCCTCGTCTTCCTCTTCACCATCAGACACATCCGGGCCTCCCACCTTGCGGTCACTACGATCCTGACCACAAGACCAGTTATGCTCGTTAGTGATGTCCAACCACTGCTCGGCATAGTCCGGATCCAAGAGAACCTCCATTTTGTTATCGTGTCCATGGCAATAGATCGTGAAAGTACTTCCCGCACCCTATCGATAGGATCCGGAAGATAGCTTGGAGTCCACTTCTTCAAGTACTTCCCGAAATCCTCTTGAACTAGGAAGTGGCAGATGATGTACCCCATCCCGATAGCAGTAGGACGTGGTTCTGTCCTAACCTCCAGAAGACAATGTAAGATACAGGATCTGGTGTTGACCCGTTTACCCCTTACGGCATTGTAGATCACAAAGAGGTCATCATTCCGAACCTTGGGGCGTCCATCATCCCTCTTGAACACTAAACTTGTCACGATCCTGTGGAGGATTCAAACTACCGGATTGCAAAAATCACGCCCCTTAGAATTTTGGGAGCAATGATACCTTGGTTCGTTGCCTCTCATGCCGAGATTCATCCTCCTCCAACAAGTTAAAGCTTGCATTGCCTTTTGCTCATCAAAGTTCGCGCATCGCTCATAGTATCTTCCATCATCGGGCAACCCCATCCTTTGGCAAAAACGCTTCAAGGTGCATTGCTTATCTTTATTGGCGAGTCAATATTCAAAATAAGCATCCTTCTTGCCATCATTGTGAACCTTCAAAGAGCTGAAGAATTCAAGGACGGGTTGGTCCACGATCGATTCATCAATCATGATGAATACCACCCAACCAAGAATGCGAATAAGGTAATCGAAGCTTGGTTTGCAATGGATTGCTTCTACCGTCGCCGCATCATATATGTCCGGTGCACATATCTTCCGTGCTTGGAGCGCTTCATACAGTTGTTTATGCTCATCATCCCGGAAAGTCACATCCGCATTTGGCTCACACCGAATCAGTGTGGCCATTTGCGCTCGGTAACGTTCCTTTGAGAATGAGGATGTCCCTGCTTGCGATAAAGGAGTCTCTTCAACACGTGAATGCTTGCTCTTTCCACTCATCTTTGAACGAAAAGAATGTGGGAACAAGGAACCTTGGCAAGAACTTGACAATAAAAGTGCCTAATCTCAAAGGTAAACCAAAAATTTGACACAAAACAAACAAGTGAGTTTGAAAAGCTTATGCACAACATTCACTAGAGATTACCTCAGATCGGAGCACTTGAACATGGATTCAACAAGGAGGAACGGTTCTTGCTCATCAAAACGAACAATAACACATAACGAACACACAAAACGCATAAAAATAGCACACTAAAACAGTTCACTGTGTGGGTGTGTGTGTAAATCGACAAGAACTCTAAGTATAACTAGTGTGTGTATGTTTCAACAGATGAAATACGACAATTAATCGCACAAACACTACACAAAAACCTAGCATTTGAATTCAACACACAGCGCAAAATTATGTGTAGAAAATTGACAAAATCAATCCCTAACTCAACATGAATGACCAACGAACCAAATGTAATTGAGCATGGAAAGAATTTCGCATAAAACACAAAGGATCACCTCCCTTAGCTGTGTAGAATGGATAGTCGAGCAAAGTCTAATAATTAAAACGAATTTGAGCAGAAAATCGAACCCTAGCAGCAAATTCGCACAGCAATGAGAAGAAATTAGGGTTTAAGAATCGGAAATGGAGAGAGGAGAGAGTCGAATTGAGAGTTGAGAGGAAGGATTGGGTGTGGGTGAGGGTTTTGTCACAGGTTTTAGGGTTGTAGAGAGAGAGAGGGAGTCGAGTATGTGAGAAAAAGAAACAAGAGAAGTGAGTGAGAATCGTGTTTTAGGGCCGAAAAATAATGCAGGACTGTGTTAGGTCGCAGGCGCGACCAACACTGTCGCGGGCGCGACATCCAGAAAAGACTGGGAAATGCTGGGCGTCGATCGCAGGCGCTATCTTCCTTCACCGCAGCTGCGATCGGCTTCTGGAGCATCGTATGCTACTGCTGCTGCACGCTGTAGCGGGGGCTACGTTGCTGGTAGCACCTGCCACCTCTGCTGTCAACCCTTCCAAATGTTTCCAACGCTCCAAAATATACTAACTCCCAAAAACTTTCACACTTCAATATTTCTCCTATCCTCACTCTTAATTTCTGAATTCTCCATTCTCCAACTCTCCTTCACACTCATCTTCTTTCAAACACCTCACTCACTCACACTTCTTCTTTCATTCCAAACTTCAATTTATTATTTTTCAACTCCAACTTTTTTTTTCTATTTTTCACATCATTTTTCTCTCCTTTTTTTTTCTAAATTTTCTTTTGAACCTAGAACCAATACCTCAAATTACAAAAGAAAGAAATAAAGAAAAACTAAAGGATAAGAAAAATAGAAAACTTAAGAAAACTAACAAGAAAACTTGAAAAGAAGAAAAAAGGAACAAAAATTGGAAAAAATGCAAAAACTAAAAATTGAAATAAGAAACTCAAAAATTATGGGGTGCCTCTCATAGAGCTCTAGTTTTTAGGTCCCTAGCTCGACCTAAATACCAGTTTGATTCTAGAGAGCCATGGTGCACATGAGAGGTACATGTTCAGCTTCTTCCACCATGTTCGCCTCTTTTTCCTTCCTTTCCAACTCCTCCCGTCCTTGGACAGCCTCAAATCGAGACGTCCTTCTGGTTGTTTGGTTGATCATGAGCGAGGAAGAGGTAATGACATCTTCAATTTCTTCCATCGTCGCTTCCTCCTCCTTTTCCAACACCTCCCGATCACCTCCGCAAATAAAACATGGTTTTCCTCCGGTTGTTTGACTGGGTGATGGGGATAAAGAAATAACTTGGGCGCTTCCTCAAGTGGTTCTCCAAGTCTCAGACACTTGGGAACAATCTCCTCAAACTTTATGCCCTCAATGTAAACTTCATCCAACGAGATTTCCCTCCTCAATGGAATAATCTTGAGGGAATCATCTTGTAATGCATCTTCAAACACCTCGGGTTTGGGACATAAGGCTTTGAAATGATTGTTGTCCTTCCCATTATCGGGTTCCACTTCAAGAATGTAGACCTCCTCTTGATGCTCATGAACAACTGTGGTCATTAAATTGACTTCAACACAAAGTGGCTTGAAAGAAAGATTCTCAATCAGAAGAACATGCCTTAGATCTATATGCTCTACATCCATCAAGTGTTGAATAAACCATTCGGGGAGTGGGATTTCAAATTGTTGAGGATCAAATGGGTCTTCGGGGTATTCACTAACATTTTCCTTCGAAACTATATCTTGTTCTTCCTCCACCTTCTCTTCTTCGCAATTGGCATCCTCATCAATCAAATCCTCCTTCTTATTATCAACCACTTACTCAACCTCCAAACCCACTCCTTCGGCTTTATCCTCAACATCTCCCTCATTTCTTCCAAGAAGTCTCTCATCCACCAACTTAGGTTCCTCAACTTCTCCTCCACTCCGCAAGGTAATATCATTCACCTCCACTCCTTGGATAGGAATGGGTTGGATAGGTGCAAGTTGAAATTAGTTGGCTTGAGCCAATTCGAGCTCAAGACTTTGGATATACGCTTGATCCTCCTCTCGATCATCCATAATTAGATCCAACATCAACCCAAATGAGGATTCTTGAGTTAGTTGAGAAATTTGAGGTTGTGGAATGTTTTTTTTGGGTTAGATGGAAGGTTTCTTCTTGCATAAATGAGTTATGGTCAAGGGGTTGAAAAGTAGAAGGGTAAAGGTTGGTGGTATGGTCATGAACAAAATCCTCTATTGAGCAATGAGGATCTTGGTTGATATGGAAAGGATAGATGGCACACACTTGCTCCATTTATTGAGTCTTTGCACATTATTGAGTAGGGTGAGGACCATGGCAAAATACGCCAATATGAATATCAGGGATGCGAAGATTTGCTTCTCTCGGACCATTCTCAATTGATTTGCAATTTCTTCATTATGTTTCTCTTTTTACATTTCATAAATAGAGGCCAAAATAAGTGTAATAATGGGATTTTGCTCCAAAGATGAATCTCCTCCACTAGATTTGCTACCTCCAAAATCGAGAGTATATTGAACAAGTTCATGAAGGAATTGGTTTGCCTCCTCCGTGGTCTTCTTCAAAAATGTCCCTCTGGATGCAATATCGATTGATTCCTTGAGAGAATCAAAGAGTCCACAATAAATGTGTTGAAGAAGCATCCAGTTGGGTAAATTATGGTGCGGACACTGACGTTGGAGACTTTTGAATCTCCCCCATGCTTCAAAAAGAGACTCTCCGGCTTTTATTTGAAACTCATAATATCTTCCCGGAGTCTACAAGTTTTTTCGGTTGAGAAAAATCTTTGAAGGAAATCTCTCTTAAGGGCCTCCCATGAAGAATAAAAACCAGGTGGAAAAATATCAAGCCACATTTCGGCTTTTCCCCTTAGAGTCAAAGGAAAGAACTTCAACATTAAATATTCCGAAGATATTCCGGGCATATGCATGAAACTGATGCGCTTCTCAAATCTTTCCATATGAGCGATAGGACTCTCGGAAATATCTCCATAGAACTGGTTGCTTTCAAAAACTTCAAGAAGACACGGCTTAAACTCAAATACCGCGTCGGATGGTAATGGTGGTAATATGATTGGGTTGCCTCCTGTACCCGAAGATGGAACGACATATGATAGAAGAGTAAGAGGTGAATTAGCTTGTACTTCACCCATTGGGACTCGAAACCTCCTACGATGATCAATAGGGCATTACGGTGAACATACATGCACCAACAAGAACCAATAGAAGCATCAAATTCATCGGGATTAGCCCAAACTAATTTCTGGCGTGAAAGCAATCAAATCCTCCTTCTCATTATCAACCACTTACTCAACCTCCAAACCTCTCCTTCGGCTTTATCCTCAACACCTCCCTTATTTCTTCCAAGAAGTCTCTCCTCAACCAACTTAGGTTCCTCAACTTCCCCACCAATCCGCAAGGTAATATCATTCACCTCCACTCCTTGGATAGGAATGGGTTGGATAGGTGCAAGTTGAAATTGGTTGGCTTGAGCCAATTCGAGCTCGAGACTTTGGATATAGGCTTGATCCTCCTCTCGATCATCCATAATTAGCTCCAACATCAACCAAAATGAGGATTCTTGAGGTAGTTGAGAAATTTTAGGTTGTGGAATGTTTTTTTGGGTTAGATGGAAGGTTTTTCTTGCATGAATGAGTTATGGTCAAGGGGTTGAAAAGTAGAAGGGTAAAGGTTGGTGGTATGGTCATGAACAAAATCCTCTTTTGAGCAATGAGGATCTTGGTTGATATGGGAAGGATAGGTGGCACACACTTGCTCCATTTGTTGAATCTTTGCATATTGTTGAGTAGGGTGTTGACCATGGCAAAATACGCCAATATGAATATCAGGGATGGGAATGGATGCGAAGATTTGCTTCTCTCGGATCATTCTTAGTTGATTTGCAATTTCTTCATTAGCTTTCTCTTTTTGCATTTCATAAATAGAGGCCAAAAGAAGTGTAATAATGGGATCTTGCTCCAAAGATGAATCTCCTCCACTAGATTTGCTACCTCCAAAATCGAGAGCATATTGAAAAAGTTCATGAAGGAATTGGTTTGCCTCCTCCGCGGTCTTCTTCAAAAATATCCCTCTGGATGCAATATCGATTGATTCCTTGAGAGAATCAAAGAGTCCACAATAAATGTGTTGAAGAAGCATCCAATTGGGTAAATTATGGTGAGAAAACTGACGTTGGAGACTTTTGAATCTCCCCTATGCTTCAAAAAGAGACTCTCCGACTTTTATTTGAAACTCATAATATCTTCCCGGAGTCTACAAGTTTTGTCGGTTGAGAAAAATCTTTGAAGGAAATCTCTCTTAAGGGCCTCCCATGAAGAATAAAACCAGGTGGAAAAATATCAAGCCACATTTCGGCTTTTCCCCTTAGAGTCAAAGGAAAGAACTTCAACATTAAATATTCCGAAGATATTCCGGGCATATGCATGAAACTGATGCGCTTCTCAAATCTTTCCATATGAGCGATAGGACTCTCGGAAATATCTCTATAGAACGGGTTGCTTTCAAAAACTTCAAGAAGACACAGCTTAAACTCCAATACCGCGTCGGATGGTAATGGTGGTATATGATTGGGTTGCCTTCCGTACCCGAAGATGGAACAACATATGATAGAAGAGTACGAGGTGAATTAGCTTGAACTTCAACCATTAGGACTCGAAACCTCCTACGATGCTCGATAGGGCATTACGGTGAACCTACATGCACCAACAAGAACCAATAGAAGCATCAAATTCATCGGGATTACCCCAAACTAATTTCTAGCGTGAAAGCAATCTCAAATAACCAAAAACCAAGAAACTAAAACTAGGGGCGCTGGCTCTCCGGCAAATGCACCATTTTGTGTAGAGTGGTTTTGTTAGAACCAATTTTTATCGTTCTTCTCAGGGAGCGAGGGGCCTTGGTCATAGAATCTAGGTCTAAAAGTCGGGATGAGATTGCTAAGGTAAGGAAATCAATTTGTAGCGGTCACAACGGAAGAAACAAAACTAAGGTCGGTTAAGGAAAGGAAATTGGCTTCGGAGGCTTTTCGGGATGCAAATGGGGATGAGGAAATGGGTTTTGTAACAAGGGAATAATAAGGAGGGAGAATCAAATGGCAATTTCGTTAGAAAATACCCACCGAGCTTCCACTTTCGTGGATAGTCCGGACTAACTTCCCCAAAGTCCACCACGGACTTGGAGGGTTAACTAAACGGAATTCCCTAGTTAACCTCCTTCCACTTTCATGGGTGAGCATCAACTATCCCATCTTCTACCTTCGAACACGAGTGTTGGGATTATTCAAGAACTTTCGGACCCAAATACATCCCACTTGAGGGAAGGAAAGGAGTGGGAAATTGATTTCCCAACTAATTTCTCGCTAAAATTGCTAACCCAAACCTAATCACTCATTCACACCCTTAATTACCTCCTAACCCATAGGGTTTCTAGCCACTAATCATGATACTAACTAAGCTAACAACATCCAAACCAATCCTAAACATGATTTCTAACAACAAACAATCAAGAACAAGCAAAACAATCAAAGTAGGAAGCAAAGCAATTAGAGAAGCAAGAAAGGTAATTAGCAAGCAATTAATAAAAGAGTTAAGGGAAGAGAATGCTTATCAAAATGCTGGAAATGAACAAAGAAAGGCAATGGGAATGATAATCCAACAATCTCTCAATTGTTTGAATCTTCAATCCTTGAGTCACACCAAAAATCCACCAAAACCCTAGAATGATTAAGACTAATCTCTCTCTAAAAATCACTAATACAAAGCTGGAAATTTGAAGTCTAAAACTTAGAAAGGAATCGAAGATCCTCCCCAAGAAAGTAGTCAATTAGAGTTTTTATACAAGGCAAAACAGTTGGGCAAAACGTTGTCGTTTCAAGCCAGAAATACGCGCAGAATTGGGGAGGTCGACGGCGAGACCTAGGGGGGTAACGGGCGCGACCCTAGCAAAATCCACAGGCGATTTTTGGCTTCGTAAGACCGCAGGTGTTGTCCGGTCTGTCCAGCCAAGCGTAGCGGGTGTCACGCGTCATGTAACGGGGGCTACCGTTTTGGCTCTTCCACGCTTTTGCTTCCTTCTTTCCAAGGCATGTAACGCCCGCTACAAGGGTTGTAGCGCGTGTTACCTCACTATTTAGCAACAAAACTTGGGAAAAGGTTTCCCGGGTCGGCTCCGCTTTGGCTCTCGACACGACTTGGCTCGAGAATCTCTAAAAATCCTCAAAAACTACCCATTTTGCCTCGTTTTTATGTAAAACGCCTAAACCTACAGAATAACCAAAAACACCATAAAAAGCACAAAAATGACTCGAAATCGAGCTAAAATACCAAGATAAAAGGCGATATTTAGGCCCAAAAATGGGACTAAACAAAGATCCACTCGTGTTAGGAATCCACCAGCTTGGCTACAAGATTACACAAATCCTGTTCAAAGACAGAAATCTTTTTCTCAGTCTCATAGTTTCAATACTAAAATACAACATCCTTTATTTGAACCTCATGATTTTGATCAGTTGTCACAAGATTTTGTTACTTCTTTGGTCACAGCCTTACATGTTCCTGAGCCGTGTAGTTTCTCACAAGCACAAAAACATCCAGAGTGGATTGAAGCCATGAATAAAAAAACTCACAGCTCTGGAAACCAATAGAACATGGGAGTTAACCACTTTACCTCCAGGAAAGAAAGCATTGAGGTCCAAATGGGTGTATAAAGTAAAGTTCAAACCTGATGGGTCGGTGGAAAGATACAAAGCAAGACTGGTGATTCAAGGTTTTTTTACAAGAAGAAGACAAAGACTATAAGCATACTTTCTCTCCCGTTGCTAAACTTGGTACTGTCAGATTATTCATTACTATTGCCACTGCCAAAGCATGAGATATTCATCAACTAGACATTAACAACGCCTTCCTACGTGGCTTCATTGATGAGGAAGTGTGTATGCTTCCTCCTCAAGGTTACAACAAAGCTTCTTCAAGACAAGTTTGCAAGTTAGTTAGGTCTTTGTATGGCTTAAAGCAAGCCTCCAGACTGTGGAATCTAGAATTAACAAAGTTTCTTTGCAATAAAGGTTTTATCCAATCAAAGAATGATTACTCTTTGTTCTCCAAGTGCATTGCAGCTGGTAATATCTATATTCTTGTTTATGTTGATGATCTATTAATAACTGGAGATGATTTGTCTGGTATTGCTGACCTAAAAGCCTCCTTGCACTCCACTTTTACAATTAAAGATTTAGGTCTAGCAAGATATTTCTTACGAATAGATATTGCCAGATCAAGTAATGGTACTTTCCTTAATCAAAGAAAATTTATTATTGACATGTTGACTGATGTAGGGTTGATAGCATCCAAACCTGCAAGATTTCCCTTGCCTAGAGGATTAAAACTATCAGTTGATTATGGAAATACATTAGAAGATCCTTCTTTCTACAGAAGGATCATTGGAAGACTTCTCTATTTAACCCTTACTAGACCTGATGTTTGTTATGCTATTCAGCATTTATCACAATTTATTCAGTCACCAACTTACTTGCATCTTAATGCAGCAAATCATGTTCTCAGATATCTTAAAGGGACAATAAACAAGGGTCTATTCTATCCAGCGGACAACAATTTACAAGTAACAGCATACACAGATGGTGATTGGGGGAGTTGCCAGTATACAGCTCGATCCTTAACTGGGTATTGTGTTCTTCTTGGGTCTGCTCCAATATCATGGAAAGCAAAGAAACAAAAGACAGTTTCAAAGTCTTCTGCGGAAGCTGAATATAGGGCAATGTCTGCAGCTGCTTCTGAAATTGAGTGGATTCATCAAATTATACATGACTTCAGCATTAGCTCTTCAGCTCCTATCACCTTATTTTATGATAATAAAGCAGCACTGTACATTGTTGCCAACCATATTTTCCATGAACGAACCAAGCACATCCGTATTGATTGCCATTGCATCCGAGATAAAATTCAGGAAGGCCTCATACAAACAAATCACGTTTCAACATCAAAACAGTTAGCAAATATCTTCACAAAAGCTTTGGGAGAATATCAGCATAATAAATTTTCATCAAGGTTAGGATTAGTTGATGTACCCCCTAATCCACCTTGAGGGTGGGATGTGAACTATAGGATTAGTTAGAGGGTTAGTTAGGGGTTTTCTTGTTTCTTTATTTTTAGTTCTTTGTTCTGTTATACATTTTTTTCCGTCCTATCTATATAAATAGAAGCCTAAGATCAGCTTTGTAGATACACTTCCAGAAATAATCAATATATTCAATCCTTTATTTCAGAATTATTTATAGTTCTCAATGCATTTACTAAATATTATACTCTTATTCTTGATCAATATGTATAGTTACAAAAGAAAATATTATTTAAATCATTAAAACTTAAATCATAGCGATTCAAGATAATTATGAACCATCTTAATTTAATATGCAATATCATTGTCAAAAATATTGAGTGAATCTTACTTCTCAACACACATTAATATCTCCTCTATGCATTATTTCAGCATGGGATTGTCAGCGATATAAATTATACGCAATTCAAGATAATTATTAATCAACAAGAAGGAGTTGTGTTCCGAGCAAAAGAGTTACTCGAATTTCCTACCTAGGTAAAATCACAAAGTTTTGATTTAAGAAGCTACAAACTAACTAGAGATATCATATTTCTAGGTGCCTATATTTTGGGTGGAATTATTTTCAAGTTCTTATGTTTTTGTAGAAACGTATTATAAGGTCAATCAAAAAAAAAAAAAAAAGAAACGTATTATAAGGGGAACAAACTGCTAATATTTATAGAGAAGGACTTCAACTAGGGACTTTTTGCAAAATTTGTTTGTTTTTATAAAACAAGCTATAATAAATACTTTGAATTCTTGATAATGACTTTAATCGTATTAACTATCACAATCTACTATTTTTATGCTAAATATTATATTTTCTATGGTTATAGGTTCGTCATGCTTAGCAATATTAATGAGGCTTAATTAGAAAGTTTTGACCGTTACTTGAACTTAGTTGTGTTGGATATCTAGCATTGTTCATTTTCCAATTTACAAAGATGATTAGTCGCAATCCCATCAATCTTAGATCAAGTACAACACAGATCTGTTTTGTTTCTTGCCTCACACCGTAGTCACTAATTAAGTCTGCTTAATTTTTAAAGGATAATAAAACTTTCTTAACATATTCACTCTCATACCATCAACTAATACCATCATTATCACCTAAACTCTCTTAACATTCCATCATCCATATTCACTCTCTAATCCTCTTCTAATCACTTTTGTCATATCCATATTCACTCTCATACAATTCTTCTAAACACTTGCATATTTCCATCAAGGTCCAAAGGTCAAGGCGAAGTCAAGAAATTCAACCGGCGCGTTCGAGCTCGTAAGTCAAAAAGGTTCGCTTTATGTTTCTTTTCATTATTATTTAATCATGTAATTTGTACTTTATTTTCATTACTTGTGCATATTTTGTAAACCAAAAACCCCTTGTTTTATAATGCATGTTAAGAATATAAATTTGCGAAATTAATTAAACTTCTCCCCGCTTTATTTCATTTTGATGTCGATTTTAGTAGAGTCTGTTTTCTAACAGGCGAATTCGAGAATTCTTATAATTCTCGAATTCTTAACCTTACTCCCGGACTTAGAATCGGGTTCCATAGACCAGAGTGATTTTCATTATTTTTATGGTTTGTCGGTTTCCTTAAATCGACTAGCGACTCTTTCATTCTTTTTATAATCCGTTTAGTTATTTAATATTAGAATTTGCACTAAAATAATTAAAAATGGATTAACATCTCCCATTCATCATATTTAAGGCTAAAACTGAGAGAAAGTGGGCCAGGAAACAATAAAACCCCCACGGGTTTTACTGTTTCCAACCCTCCTTTCTCTGGCCCAGGGAAGCGGACTGCCCAGTCCAAGACTGGTCAAAACCTGCGTGGATTTTGACAGTTCTTGGCGGCTCGGTTGCTTTCTTTTGGGCCAGAATTTGTTGCTTGGGCCGATTTTAAGTTATTAATATATTTTGGCGTAACTTCAAATATTTAAATAGTGAAAATGGATTTGTAAAATAAATAAAATTTCACCACACCGAAAATGAATTTCGAAAATAAAAATATCCTTATTTAAGGATTAAGCAACCTTAGTCGGCTCCCGAGCACTTAAATAGCGCATCCGAAAACAATTTCCCCGAACGGGAATTTTCCGGGTCCTACAGATTAGCGACTCCACTAGGGATTAAACTTAAAAAGAGGGCAAAACTTGAAAAAATTGAATTAAATTGAAATTGTAAAAGGGAGAAGTTGATTTATTTCGCGATTTTATAATTCTTTTTAGGCATCCTTTGCATACTGGGCCACTAATCGCGTCTTTTGACACGTTAGCACAGAGGCGACGATTAAGTTATACCTAGGTGATTCCCTCGAGAGTGGGCGGACCACTACTTGTGGGATGCACCCTACATCGCCAAGCATTTGGTCCCCTCTCTCCCCGCGTTACACTCAAAGGGCTTCCTTGAAGTTCTTTGAGCAATACCTCACACACCTTACCTAAGGGTATGGAGCACGAAGATGAAAACGTGCAGTAGGCCATGTAATCCAACCATAGAAAATCCGTGAACATAGAACCTTGGTTTAGGGTGTCCCTTCATGTTGTATGCTATGTGTTATGTGCTACCCCTTCCCCTTTTTCTTTTGTTTTAGAGTCGACTCTAGTTTAGAGGTTTTGTTCTAGTCCATATAAAATTCATTGGGTTGAGAAAATGAATATTTATTAATTAGAATAATTAACCCAAAAGGCATCATGGTTAGCCCAAGTGGAAGGGCCCGTTTATGCTTGAAGGATGATTATTTTAATTAACGAATAAAAATTGACTCGCCTTCGATGATATTATATGACCCTTTACAAAATTCTCCTAACGAAGGTCCAAAAATTAATTTAAAAAAAAAGTCCAACAAAGTTAATGGATAGCGTTTTAGATCGCATAATAGTCACTAAGCTCGAGGAAATTAATTTGTCGGTTTAATTAATAAATCCACCGCATTTATGGCCAGCCTGTTATTATGCCCAACCATATTGGATTTATTGATTAAACCTATAAATTAATTATGACTCGCTTATTGTTGGCTTTATTCAATCCTTTACTATATTCATTTTCCTCGACTAAAATTTTTTTTAATAAAACAGGTAAATAAAAAAAAAGATAAAAGAAAGAAAGTCATAAAAAATAATGGGTCGTCGGTCTTGTTGAACATTATTCTAGTCCGCGTAATAGTCATTATGGCTTGAGCTGTCTAAGTTGTTGGGCCAAGTTACGGATTCTCCTTAAAACGGTCGGCCTGTGGTTTGGGCCCATCCGAATTGAGAAACACTAACTTGAACCTACAGATTTATGACCCGCTCGCTATGTTTGACTTTATTCGGCCTTGTATAATGCTTTGTCCTTAGGGCCATATAGAGTTAGGTCATTGATGTATATTTGATGGCCATATACATCAAGGTCATCAAGGGAGACATCAAATACTCACCAAAGGAGCCAAATACTTGATTACATGGAAAAGGAGCCCCATTCACTCATGTCTCTTACACAAACGAATGGCTTTAACAAGGGCAGCTCGGTAATTTTCTCTATATCTCAAGAACCATAAAGCTTTTGAGAAAGTCATCCAAAGACATATTGAAGAGCATTGAAAGAGCTTTCCAATGGTTTTTGAATCTTGGAATTTGGATTTGAAACGAGCAAGTTATCAATGTTTTAATCTAGCTTAGTTCATTTTGATTCTTTATGATGTCATACTTGTGTAGGATGATGTAAGCCTCAAGGGGCCTAGATTCTTGATTTGTACACGTCCAAGGGGGCTTGGGATTACTATAAATACCCCCTTAGGCCTCTTGTAAATTCATTCATATATCAAATACAAAGTAAACACATGGTGTTGTTTTCTCTCTAGCTTTTGTGCTAGTTTTCGTTTCTCTTGAGGGAGATTCGATCCTATCTTCTTCTTCTAGCTTAGGGTGGCGTCCTAAGTGGTGATAGGAAGAGATTGAAGCATTCTTGAAGGTGGTGTGGATGTATCCTCCAAGAATCTTCAAAGCCATTATCATTCATC
Source organism: Portulaca oleracea (assembly GCA_029582165.1). NCBI lineage: Eukaryota > Viridiplantae > Streptophyta > Magnoliopsida > Caryophyllales > Portulacaceae > Portulaca > Portulaca oleracea. The sequence goes on from CM055886.1 coordinate 19,904,139, forward strand.
ATTCAAATCGTGAGTTTCTTTCTAGTTTTCATTTGATCTTGTTTTTGTTTCTACATTGTTTCAAATTCAAGATTCATTTGAATATCATTCAATCATTCAAGAAACTTATATTCCATCCATTCCTACATTCATTTCATTCATCCGTTTCGTCCATTCCATTCGTTTATCCATCCATTCGTTCATTCATTCATTCAATCTTAAAGAACCACTTAAAGATCATAGTCTTTTGTATAATTTGATCATCCTTGATCCTATTATACATCATTTCATTCAAATTGGTTGATCTTTAAGAACTTTGAGAAGCAAGATTCTTATCTTGGTTTTTAAAGATCCTGATTTCTATGTGTAATGAGATCTCTTTGATCCCATTATACATCAGTCATGCACTCCCAAAAGTGGGTGACTCCCTTGTGTCAGCATATATGTGTCGAGTCAGTTAGGATTATATGGGTTCCTTAGGACATGCATCCATCGGGTAGTATGTGTCAGAGTATGTCATCGAGTGTTCTAACTTTGAATTTCCATGCAGGCATCATTGGTGATCGACTCCGAGCCCGCATTCGAAATCCACGAACTGGTCGTTTGATTCTGAATCCGCATTATGATCCATCTGCAACTAGTGACTGCATCATGTCTGGAGAACCATTCCAAGAAGTCCCGGTCCAAAGCACCGAATCCAACATCACGAAGCATTTGGACGAGCTCTACACCAAAATGCAAGGGCTTGTGTTTGCTAATACCCTAGAGCAGGAGCAGAAGATAAGTAAAAGGTTGAATGAGCAACAACAAGTGATGGATGGTATGCTGCAAGCCATCACTAAGATCAACACCAAGTTGGGACTGGATGTTGAAGAGGATGACGAAGACATGCAAGGATATGAATCTGAACCTGAGATCATCAAGACATCCTCAGACTCTGGAGGAATAGGGATATCTAAAGCTAAGGTTAACACGTCTGAAGTGTCAAAACCTACAAGGGACCCCGCTTTTAAGGCCCTTGAGCATAAGTTAGAGAGCCTCATCAAAGCAATGAGCTCTGTGCGAGCTTTTGCTGACAAGTACTTGGAGGTCCCATTGCCTGTTCAACCAACTTTAAAGATAGCTGACAAAGTTGAAGTGCCAAATATCAGGTTCAAACCTTCTGAGAACCCTATTCATCATGTTAAGGAGTTCATGAGGCTGGCACCTTTAAACCAGATTGATGTCAACTTATACTCTATCGTCTTCCCATCCACCCTAGATGGAGAAGTAAAGGTATGGTATCATGCGCTGTCACCTCAAATCAAAGCCAACTGGAGTGAGCTGTTCAAAGCTTTCATCCACCATTACACCCGCATCCAGAAGAAGCAAGCTACGGTGGATGACCTAACCGTCATGAAGCAATGGGATGATGAGTGCTTTATGGATTACTTTGAAAGATGGAATACAAAGTTATCCCACATCAATGAGACAATCCCTCTTCGCCTACAGTTATCTACCTTTAAGCAAGGACTCAAGAGCAGTCTATCCAAGCATTTAGGGTACCATGTCGTTAAAGACTTTGATTACTTGAAGGACATTTGCGTCCAATTAGAGGCGATGCACAATGATAAGGCCACTTCGCTTGGATGGAAAGGGTCCAGCTCCAATAGGAGGGCCACTAGTGCGGCTAGCCACCCTCCTAAGATTATAGAGACTAACTCTATCCAGCGCAAGGGGCCTCATGTACCGAAGTATGAGACTTATACGCCGTTGGATGTTCCTTACTCTCAAGCTCTCGACCGTCTAGTCAAGAAGGGTATCTTGGTTTTGTCCTTACCGAAGGAAGAGCTAGAAATCAAAGGTAGAAACTGGGATGCCAACCAATTTTGCCGCTATCACCGTTGCCGGGGGCATGACACTGAGAAATGTTGGACTTTAAGGAACAAGATAGAAGATATGATAAGGGCAGGGACGTTACCAATGCCAAAAGCTGTCAGGAAACCAAACAATCAAAGTAATCCTATGCCCGAGCATGCGAATGCTATTCTCTGTGGCGACTTCAGTTTTGACCCCTTCGCTTTGATTGTAGAAACAGGTCAACTTGTCCCCGAAGTAGTTGGGTTCCCAGAAGGTCTATTCATCCATGGAATTGGGGACAGTAATGAAGATGATGAGCATGAGCATTCTGAGACAGAATGGATGGAGAGAAATGAACCAAGCAATGTGGCATTTCTTACTCGGTTTGGCCGCCACAACCATAGGAACACCACCACCCTAGTGACTGTCCCTAACCACACACCAACGGTCGACAATGACAGTCAGATCTCCCCTGAAGATCCTTTATTGTCTCAGCTCAAAAAGACTAGAGCGGAGGTCACCATATGGCAACTCATATGCATGTCTTATACTCATAGATAGAAGATGTTGGATGCCCTTACAGCACTCACAGTACCGCCCACCACGACTCCTGAATCCTTGGTCGCCCATGTGACTACTCAACAGGAAATGATTACTTTTGGGATCGAAGATCTGCCTCAGGGAGAAGCATCTCACAACAAAGCCCTGTACCTTACAGTGCAATGCTCCAACAAAACTATTCCACTAGTTCTGGTTGACAACGGTTCAGTTGTAAATGTGTGCCCTTGGAGGACGGAGCAAAAGTTGGGAGTTCAATAACAACATTTGGCTCAAAATGGTTTACAACTCAGGGCCTAGGACAATTCACCTCGGAGATCAGTCGGGTCTGTAGTATTGCCCATTACTACTAGCAGCATCACTCGGAATATGGAATTTGTGGTGTTAGACATACCAGCCTCCTTCAATTTGCTATTAGGGAGGCCATGGCTTCACGAGTGTAACGCTATAGCGTCCACTCTACATCAAAAGGTGAAAATGCTGGTTCAAGGACAAGTGATCACTATTTCGGGAGAGTCTATCAACGCTGTTTTCACTCCTAAACTGACAACTCTCGAAGTGGAGCACAGTTCAATGGATGAAGAACTCCACAATGTTGAGCTTGGCGATGATGAGTCAGGATGAAGCACCTTTTGACTTCGATCCCTACTCAAATCCCAAGGTACATGCTATGCTCAAGAGACAAGGTTATTTCCCTGGGATGCCGTTCGGGAAGAATCCGAAGAACAAAATTTCGCCCTTGTTCAAGACCTTCAAGTAGAAGGGAAGGTTTGGCTTAGGCAACAAGCCAACTGAGGAGGAGGTCAGGCTCGCAAAGATGGCTATCATTGAACAGAAGAAGATGGACAATCCTCCCACTTTATTCCAGATGAAGCCCTATCTACTTACTCTGAATGGGCAATTTGTTAGGGAAAGTGATGATTTCCCCTACTATGGATTCCCTGAGCCATTTTACCTGAAGAACAAGGGAATTTAAGTTGTTGGATTGGAAGTCTTCGATGATTGCTCCATTAATATGGCTACTGTCTTTGTTCCCGCTCGGGACAAACAGCCTCTATTAGAATGGACTCATCTTGCTAGGAATAACGTTTTTGGCATGCTGTTTGGACAAGAAGCTGTCTAAGAGAAGTCTGAAGCTGATACTGTTATTGCTGCTATGTCCAACCCAAGCTTCGACCCAAGTTCCATGATTATTGAAGACGGAGAAGTTAAGGCGGTCTCGTGGGTCGATGCTAAGGAGAATAATTTTGCTTTATCTGTAGGAGAGTATGTTCCTAAGGGCATAGGGTCAGGTCTTAAGGGTCTGGAGTCAAGTGAGTCTAGTCTCGAGTCTGCTGGCGATGTATTCCTTTCTGCATTCAATAAGATGAACCTTTCTGCTTACTCTGATTCTTCTTTCCCCTCTTCCCTGAACTGCTGCGCCAATAATAATCTGGAATTTAATGAACCCCTAAAAGAATTTTCTAATGAACATGAGCATAAAATGGCGGTGTTGGAAGACACCATCACCATAAACATGGGCACAGAAGAGCAACCTCGAGAGTTGAAGTTAGGTAGCTCACTCACGGCAGAAGAACGGGTAGCATTCACGAAGCTTCTCAAGGAGTTTGTGGACGTATTCGCATGGTCCTACGAGGACATGCCGGGGATTGACAGGGAAATTGCAGAGCACACCATATTTTACTTCCTAATGCAAAACCAGTTCGACAAAAGGTTAGGAGGATCAAGCCTGAATGGGCTAAGAAGATTGAGGAATAAGTGATCAAGCAGCTTAACGCTAAATTCATCAAAGCTGTTCAATATCCTGAATAGATTGCTAACATTGTCCCGGTAATCAAGAAAGATCGCAAAGTGCGCATGTGTGTAGACTTTCGAGACCTCAATAAAGCCAGTCCCAAGGATAGTTTCCCTTTACCTTACATCGATGTATTAGTGGATAACACTTAAGGACATGAGCTCGTATCCTTTATGGATGGATATGCGGGTTATAATCAAATCAAAATGGCAGAAGAAGACATGGAGAAAACATCATTCCCTACACCATGGGGAATATACTGTTATGTGGTTATGCCTTTCGGTCTCAAAAATGTTGGAGCGACATATCAAAGAACTGCCAACACCCTACTTCATGACATGATGCACATAGAGGTAGAGGTATATGTGGATGACATGATTGTTAAGTCCAAGACAAGGGGGGAGCACATTCCTAACCTCTGCTTGTTCTTTCTACGACTTCGCAAATACAAGATGCGGCTAAATCCAGCAAAGTGCACCTTTGGTGTTACCTCTGGGAAGCTGCTGGGTTATGTGGTTAGCCAACGAGGCATTGAAGTTGACCCTTCAAAGATAAAGGCTATCCAAGGATTGCAACCACCCAGGACAGAAAAAGAGATAAGAGGCTTCCTAGGACGAGTTCAATATATCAGCAGGTTCATTTCAAAGCTCACCATGACTTGTGAACCTTTATTCAAGAAACTAAAGAAAGGAAGCAAAATAGAATGTGACGATCAACGTCAAGCGGCCTTTGACAAAATCAATGAGTATTTGCAACATCCTTCAGTCCTCATGCCGCCAGTATCAGATGAGCCTCTACTCCTTTACCTTACTGTGACTAGCTCTGCAATGGGGGCTATGCTAGCTCAGAAGGTAAAAGGTAAAGAGAGCGCCATCTACTACTTGAGCAAGAAGTTCTTGGACTATGAAAGTCGATACACATACATAGAGAAAATGGCTCTCGCATTAGTATGGGCCACGGGGCATTACATGTTATCACATACAATATATGTCATAGCCGAGTATAATCCCATCAAGTTCATCATGGAGCAACCTACCATCAACAACCACATTGCTCGATGGGTGGTCATGCTTTCAGAGTTCAATCTTCAGTACTTGCCTCAGAAATCCATCAAAGGACTAGTTGTCTCAGATTTCCTAGCTGCTTCACCATCACAGGAACCTCCAAGCACTCACTTGGAATTCCTAGATGAGGATGTATTCTTCACTGACGAATATGAAGCATGCATCAAGGGCTTACAAGCTACATTGACCTTAGGAATACGTCACATAAAAGTCTTCGGAGATTCTAGCCTCATCATTAATCAGGCTTAAAATACATGGAAGGTCCGGAATGAATGTTTTATGGCATACCCATAGAAGCTCTTGGGACTTGCTGACAAATTCGAGCAAATCAGCTTCCAGTACCTCTCAAGGGATCACAATGAGTTAGCTGACGCCCTAGCCAAGTTGTCTTCAATGATATCGATACCATTAGGCACGCTCCAATTACCAGTAGTAGTAGAGCGACAGTCTGAACCTGCATATGTTTGCAACATGGAGGCACAAGAGGAAGAAACTTAGGAATGGTTCCATGACATATACAATTTTCTTCGGAAAGGAGAATACCCAGCTGGGTTGGATGCTCGAGGACAGCGAGCGGTCAGGTCTCTAGCAGCACAATACTACTTGATCCAAGATCGACTTTACAAGAGATCACCTACAGGCATTAATTTATTATGCATCGATGCTAAGAGCGCCAGGGAGATCATGACTACTGTGCATGGAGAGTGTGGTCCCCACATGAATGGACGTATGTTGACAAAGAAGATTCAAAGGGCTGGTTACTATTGGTCTACTATGGAGGCGGACTGCCTAGAGTTCATTCGGAAGTGTCACAAATGCCAAGAGTATGCCAACCTACACCATTAACCCCCATCATACCTAACTACTTTGACATCTCTATGGTCGTTCTTAGTGTGGGGTATCGACATCATTGGAAGATACACCCAACTGGAACAGGAGGACATGAGTACATATTAGTCGCCATCGATTACTTCACTAAGTGGATAGAGGCAGCCTCTTTTTCCAAACTCACATCTAAGCAAGTGGCCAAATTCATTCTTCAAAACATCATATGTCGGTATGGAGTGCCTCATGAGATCGTTAGTGATAATGGAAGCCATTTCCGGAAGGAGGTAGAAACTGTGCTCACCACTTACAAAATTCAGCATCACCGATCTTCGCCATTTCGACCTCAAGCTAACGGAGCTGTGGAAGCGGCCAACAAGACAGTAGCGGGAATCATCAAGAAAATGGTTGTCACTTACAAGGATTGGCCTGATAAATTGGCATTTGCCCTGTAGGGATACCGAACCTCTATACGAACTGCTACGGGTGCAACACCATATTCCTTGGTATATGGGATGGAAGCAGTCTTACCAATTGAAGTAGCGATCCCTTCGTTATGGATAGTGGCCGCAAGTGAGTTGCCAGAAGCATAATGGGCTAGGGCAAGGTTCGAGGAGTTAATGTTAATGGACGAAAGGCGATTAAGGTCATTGCATAATGTGCAAGTATACCAAAGTAGGATCACTCGTGCTTTTAATAACAAGGTGAAAAGTCATTCGCTTCAAGTTGGTGATTTGGTGCTTAAGGAGATGAGGGCACCTATACAAGATCCTAGGGGAAAATTTGCACCTAATTGGAAGGGTCATTACATGATTAAGGACATTATGTCAGGAGGCGCAGCTAGGCTTGCTACTATGGATGAAGAAGATATAATTCAGCCCACGAAATTGGATCAACTCAAGCGATACTATGCTTAATATAACCAAGCAATTGGAAAACCAATTTTCAGACACTTGGGATATATTTAACAAATGCTCATAAGGAGAATAAAGTTTGCAAGAACACAATAATTGTGAACAATGTTTCTTCTTTATTAATCAATAATGCAAGTACACTACTTATAACATAAGAAAATTCAAAAGGCATAATTAAATAAAAGACTATTATGACAAAGCAGTTTCAGTTCCTTTATTTTCATCCATCTTCTAATCTTACTTCACTTTCTCTACTTCGCCAGTTGTCTCATGGTCAATCTCCGTGTCTCTAGGTCCGTTAAGAGCTTTCTCTTTGTCCTTGGGCTTATAGGCCCGCCTGCCTGGTTTTCGTGCCTCCACTCTCGGACCAAGTCTATCTTTCACTGAGTCTCTGGGGCACAGACGGTCCTTTACCGAAGTACGAGGACCAAGTCCTTCCTTTGCAGATATTTGTCTCCTTCTCGCTTCCCCAGCGCGGAGAGATTCAACAGCAGCAATCAGCCATCCATGGTAATCAACATCGGCAATATGAGACACGTGTATCTTGGGAGGGGCTTTAAGAGTTGACCTTCTTTCCCAGTATTTTAGCCATGACTCTATCACCGAGCTTCGAAGCTTCAATTGTTCGGGAGTTTCACACAGTTGCTCGGGAATATCCTGCTTGCGACCCATCTAGCGCTTCACTCGCGCCGGAAAATAAAAGGTCATGTGTGTCAAGCCGGCGAGACACACATAGGCATTCCAGAAATCATGGGTTACATATTAGGAAATGTGCCACCATTCGATCCACCATAAGATCTCCCGAGGCTCCTTTAAAAAGGCGATCCATTCCGTTACCGAGCAGAGATCGGTATACTTCCTCTTCCTCTGACAGTAGTTCGCCATCGCCGAAGAAGTCTGAGGTTCTTGAATAAGACCCAAGTGCTCCATTAACCAGATCTGTCCAACAGTTAGCCAGGATTAGATTGTATGCCAATTATCCTAAACAAAAAAAAAAATGCACAAAACCCGCGCAGGTTTTGCAGACAGTAGAGGCAGAAGTTAGACAGGAGAGAAAAGGAGGAATGAAATACCTGAAGTAGCACGGGACTTCCTCGGAAATCGTGTTCTGGATCCGGGTCATCCAAGCCCATCATGGTTTCCACTAACATTAGAGGCAAGGGATTGTAGCCTCGGGACATGTCTTCGATGATTTGGATCAAATTCGTCGGTCCGGTTCTTTTACCACCATGGTAGAAGCAAAACTCGCCAAGGAGAGATAGTACGAGCTCTCGCATTCGTATCACTGGACCATATTCCAAGGTATCGGAAGATTGAAAATATTCAACTATGGTTTGAAAGTGTACCTTTTCGCCGAATATTGCGCTTCCGATGACTCGAGAAGGAAGACATAAGAGCTCCTTGTATTGCTTGGGGATGTCCGTTGGCGTTGGAGGCGATGTCATCCGAGCAAAATGATTTGTCCCTAGGATGGAGGACCATTCCTCCAGAAGCGGACATAACTCCTTCCACGAAAAGCGGAAGACATGCATCTTTGGATCCCAAAAAGTCTCCGCCGCACGGAGAAAATCGCGATTAATCCTCACTTGCCGAAGACTCATCAAACTTGTTAACCTATATCTTCTGAGCTCTTTCTTCTCTTCCTTGGACAAGGTTCTCATCCAAGTTGCAAGTTTCTTCTCGAATGCCATGAGAATCAGGTTCCTTTCTTCTTTGTGTTTTAGGAGAATATGTGATGAAGACTTCGAAGTGATGAAAAGGGGTGATGATTATATGCATAACATGAGGTATTTATACACCTCCATTCATGATCAAAATGGAGAAAATGCAACCAGCAACGATCATGTAGCCGTTGCATTTGTATCCTATGATTTTAGCCCATTTACAACGGCTAGTAAAAAAAAAGAAAAAAAATAATATCAAAACCCGCGCGGGTTTTGATGTGCACAGATCCACGCGCGCGCCTGTCCAAGCCCAGGCCCAGGGCCTGCTGGAGAGAAAACCCGCGCGGGTTTTCTATCGACATGGGCCGGCTCTCAGCAGCTCGACCCACCTGTTCTGATTGTAACTAGGCTAAGGAATTAAATTGGCCCGTTCGTGTATTTTTAATGTTTCGGATCTTGGCCCAATGATACTCGGTTCTGAAATTTTTGCTTGAGTTTACTCTGACACTTAAGTTTTTGTTTTCTTTTATTTTCTTTTCTTTTTGGGAAAGCGAGATTAAGTTGGGATTAATCCCGTCATGTAGAAAGTCATTTAGATATGCGTTAATCGTGCATTCGCCGAGTCTTGCATATAAAATAAAAATAAAATTCATAAGAGTCTTGCATTAAAATAAAAAAAAAGAGAGAGTACAAATTAGTCTTGCATAACAAAAAGTCTAAAAATGCATAAGAGTCTTGCTTGTCATTAGTTTGATCACCACAGGGAGCCTGAATCGCCGCTGTCTTCGACCGGGTCGGTACCAGCATAAGAAGTCCCAGCTGAAAGAACCCTAGAGGGGGGGGGGGGGGTGAATAGGGTTATTGAACTTTTCTGCACAAATCACAACTTGACAAGGACGTTAGGTTCTCGGTCTAAACAACCTGAGAACTTCCTTCACACAGAATAGAATTAGAATGAATAAAGGACAAATAATATATAACTGAATAACCTCCTTTATTGCACTGATCAGAGAGATAACCTAAGGTAGAGGACCTTAGGTATTACAACGGACCAAGCGCCTTACAATGGACGCTTCTTATTGTCTGGAAAGGCCTTCACAGTAAGGCGTTTACCGCTTTCTGATGAATGACCTTTGCGGTGATCGGTAGTGAAATCCCAAAGGTGAATGTCCTTAGGGATTCAGACAAGCCCAGAAAACTTCGAACAGTTTCTGGGTAACTTACACAAGTTCTCAGAATTCTTCACCCACCAAATTCGATTTGGTGTTTACACATATAGAATCCTAATTCCGTCTAGGATTCAAACACGAAAGCCTAACACAACTCTAAATCCGTTAAGAGTTTGATAGCACTCTCAATATGAACACTCGAACACCTCACTCAACTCAAGAGCACACTCTTGGTTGAATTCTCGATTTCTTCCCTTGGAATCGAATGCTTTTGTTTTTCTTGAATGCTTCTATTTATGCTGTGCTTTGTATCCGTTGGAGAGGATTCTGTTCCTTGCTCCACTTTCTCTTCATAGCGTAGACAAGATTTTCTTCCCTTTTTTCGGTGCGATCTTCTGGGAGATTTCTTCCAATCTTTATCTTCGATTTTGCCTGCACAGTGGTTAAGGAAGTTAGTCCGATTCACATAGTAAATAGGGGGAAGGAGAGATTCTTGCCTAATTGGAGAACTTCCCTGAGTAAGTGTCGTCTTTTGTCTTTCACTTCAAAACCCAGTGAGCAGCGCCAATGTCCTTCAGTTCTGTTGACGTAGATGTCCTTGATGTGCATTGGGCGAATGTCCTTTGCTCTGTTCTAACAGGGGTTCTTCACCAGCATTAGAGGCACCAGCCGTGCCGAAATAGGTGTTCGAGGAATAGTAGTCAGGACTAGGAGTCGTCTGCAGTGGCCGATACAAGGGAACTTCAGAAGGATGCACACTCGACGGTGATGATATGGAATGCTCCTGCGAACCGGCTAGCCATGAATGGTCAGAAACGTGCCATTCAATAGAAGGGGTAGGCCATACAGGACCAGTTCCATAACCGGAGGCCGGCCAACTAGAAGAAGAAGATCCTCCCAACCAAGAGTGTTGAGGTGCAGACCACTCTTGCATACCCGTCGGCCGTGAGGGACCCATCCCAGGGGTCAGAACAGACCACCCAGTAGAATGAGAGCCAGAGCCAAAAGAGAAGGTGCCGTATGGTGCATGACCGCCAGGGTACCCTACGGATGCAGCTGAATCATGATCCCTCACCACAATCCCACAACCCACTCGAAGCAAGCCATGCAACCTAGACTAACGACCCAATGACTGTGGCCCAAGGGTTCCCAAAATGCAGGTAAAAATCTGAACCCACTTGCATTTCTAAAAACTAATACTTAATTTTCTTATGATTTTAAGGTTGTCGCATAAAAGAGCACCATCATCTGGTTGCCGCAAAAATGGGACTATCCATCGTCGGGTTGCCGCATAAAAGAGCATCATCATCTGGTTGTCGCTAAAAAGGGACCATCTATCATCCGTTAGCCACATAAAAGAGCACCATCAGCGACAGTCGTCAAACGGTTGCCACCTAAAGGTCTCCAACGATGTCGTCAGCGACAGTCTTCCAACGGTTGCCACCTAAAGGCCTCCAACGATGTCGTCAGCAACAGTCGTCCAACGGGTTCCGCGTAAAGGACTCTGACGACGTTAACAACAGAAGTCATTCAAACGGATTCCACTTAAAGGACTCCAAACGAAATTCTTAGCATCAGTCGTCCAACGGTTGCCACCTAAAGGTTACCGACGATCTCTTCATCAGCAACAGTCGTTCAAACGGATTCCATTTAAAGGTCTCCAACGACACCCTCAACATCAGTCGTCCAACGGTTGCCATCTAAAGGTTACCGACGACATCATCATCAGCAACATCACCTGGTCGCCATATAAAAGAGCACCGCCAGCATCAAAGATAGACATAAAGTCTACTTTGACCTTCGTCCTATTCGGACTCGATCAAAGTGGGGGCTCTCTGTAGACACCGGGATTTGCACCGATATAATCCCGACTTGTCAAAAGTTCAAATAAAACATCTAGGGCCGAATACATCATTGTGCTAATGTAGCAAGCAATGCAAACAAAAAAAACAAGTATAAGGCGGCCCACTACCAAAGACAAAACCCGCACGGGTTTTTATCAAATGAAAACGGCCCAGAACCAGGACAGGCCCAAGGCGCGCCCCGGCGCAGACACTCTAAAAGCGGCGCGGGTTATCTACAGCCTGATGCGCGTCGTTTTGCTCCGTCCATGTCAACGATCCGTGTGTGGGATTTATAAAACCCGCGCGGGTTTTATCTTTTAGAATCCGGCGCTAAAAACTTGATCATCATCCCATAATATTAGCCCATGTGTTTTGACCTTAAGCATTGACTTAGTGATTGCATGGCATGATCCAAGGGATGTGTCCCCATGATTTTCCCTCCAAATTTCACCTCTTTCACCTATAAATACCCCTCTCTTTCACCCCCACTAATGACCAACTAATACCATCATTCTACCCAAACTATAATCAACTAATACCATCATTCTACCAAAACTATCATCAACTAATACCATCATTCTACCCAAACTATCACTAACTAATACCATCATTATCACCTAAACTCTCTTAACATTCCATCATCCATATTCACTCTCTAATGCTCTTCTAATCACTTTTGTCATATCCATATTCACTCTCATACAATTCTTCTAAACACTTGCATATTTCCATTAAGGTCCAAAGGTCAAGGCGAAGTCAAGAAATTCAACCGGCGCATTCGGGCTCCTAAGTCAAAAAGGTTCGCTTTATGTTTCTTTTCGTTATTATTTAATCATGTAATTTGTACTTTATTTTCATTACTTGTGCATATTTGTAAACCAAAACCCCTTGTTTTATAATGCATGTTAAGAATATAAATTTACGAAATTAATTAAACTTCTCCCCGCTTTATTTCATTTTGATGTTTATTTTAGTAGAGTCTGTTTTCTAACAGGCGAATTCGAGAATTCTTATAATTCTCGAATTCTTAACCTTACCCCCGGACTTAGAATCGGGTGTCGTAGACCGGAGTCATTTTCATTATTTTTATGGTTTGTCGGTTTCCTTAAATCGACTGGCGACTCTTTCATTCTTTTTATAATTCGTTTAGTTATTTAATATTAGAATTTGCACTAAAATAATTAAAAATGGCTTAACATCTCCCATTCATCATATTCAAGGCTAAAACCGAGAGAAAGTGGGCCAGGAAACAACAAAACCCGTACGGGTTTTACTGTTTCCATCCCCCCTTTCTCTGGCCCAGGGAAGCGGACGGCCCAGTCCAAGACTGGTCAAAACCCCCGCGCGGGTTTTGACAGTTCTTGGCAGCTCGGTTGCTTTCTTTTGGGCCAGAATTTGTTGTTTGGGTCGATTTAAGTTATTATTAATATATTTTGGCGTAACTTCAAATATTTAAATAGTGAAAACGGATTTGTAAAATAAATAAAATTTCACTACACCGAAAATGAATTTCGAAAATAAAATATCCTTATTTAAGGATTAAGCAACCTTAGTCGGCTCCCGATCACTTAAGTAGCGCATCCGAAAACAATTTCCCGAACAGGAATTTTCCGAGTCCTACACTATCTCTACTGAGAAACTTATTTTATTGAAAGTTTGAAAGAGGAATATCATAACGGAAAAATATAAAGAGAACTTAGACTTCTAAGGTCATCATAGATACTTACTCATGGAGAAATGATGACTCCTTATTTTTCTCTTTTCTCAAGAATGCTCAAATGACCGTGCCCTCTACACACACTTTCTTCCTCTTTATATAGAATAGTTTTGCACACATTGGAAGCCCTAACTTTAGTACAATTATTACAAGATGCAGGTGTTCGGTCTCATTTCGAGTTGAATTGATAATAAAGGGTTTTTGCTTGTTTCAGACCCCTAATTATGAGTAAGTTATGATGATTTTGTGTTTTGTAGGTTAAATCAAATAATAGAGAGAAAAGAAGGCCAAAATGCTTAAGAACCTATCTCCCTGATAGGTCGCGGGCGCTGCATCAGGCGTGACACCCGCGGCCAAAGCAGCAGCAAGGAGATCAGAATTCTGCTGGAGCGTAGTGCCCGCTACAGTTGGCGTCGCACCCGCTACAAGCTGGACAGAGGGACGTGGCACCCGCGACTTATTCCATAGCACCCGCGACGACGATAGGAAATTCAACACAAGTCTTCGGAAAAATGTAGCGCACGCTACCAACATCATTGCGCCCGCGACCAACCAGACGAGAGGATGTCGCGCCCTTAACGGATGGGTTTAGCGCCCGCGAAGACGGTGAAAAATTCGACGGAAGTTTTCCGCCCGAAGGGGTCGCGCCCGTGACGGCCTGGTGTCGCACCCGCGATGGCCCAAAACTGCGGAGATAATAAAAAAAAGGCGGCGTCTGCTTAGGGTTTGGGGGGAAAATTAGTTTGCTTTCCTTTTCCTAACTATTTCTTTATAAACACTAGAACCCTAGAGAGAAAGGAGGATTTTTAGCTTTTACATTAGTTTTTCATTAGCTTTCATTTGCTTTAGCATAGTTTATGAGTTTTACTTTCAAGATTCCCTTAGATTACTCTTCATCTACCTATTGTAATTTATGCTTTCATGATGCAATTTAAATAAAGCTTTACATTATTCTTTCTTGCTTATGTTTTGCTATTTTGATTTCATTAGTATTAGTCAACAAAAATTCCACTTTTTAGAGAAGCAGAGGATTAAGGTTCTTCGAATTCTTCCTTTAGATGAGGATTCGAGCTGTCTTAGTAATCCAAATCACATTTTTTTTTGTTTGTTCGGGAGAAAATTCGTGATCCAAGATTCAAGATTCAAGATTAGAGTACAGCACAATGCATTCTAGGTTAATGTTTTCTTTCCTTAATTCCACTATTCAATTCAGTTTTAGTTCCTTATTTAATTGCATTCTTAGTTATGAATTTTCTTTGCATATTAGTTTCCTTCATGCTTAGGTTAGTTTAATCGCTTTTTGTTATTTATTGCTTTCGAATTTGAAACCCTACTTAACCAATTACCTTAACCTGACACACCATCCATGCGGATACGGCAACCCTTACTTTCATAAAACCCGAATTTCTACAACTGAACTGTAACGCCCCAAAAATTCAATTAGGAAAACATCAAAGTCAAACTAACATTAATAGAGAAAGACTCATTTTTTTTCTTCTTACTCATTTTATTTACTTGGCGTTACTGTCGTACCTCCGAAAAGATACAAGGCAAGAAAGGAAAACTAACAACAAGCAATAAATGTTTACTTCAATTTAATAAACGAAACCAACTTTGAATTCTAGAAGAACATAAACTCAACATTAACTAAACTTCAAGTCTGAACATAAACTAAACTTTATTCTCAAAATGTCTAACTCCAACGTCCTCACTTCTAGAGTCTGTTCCTATCACATAACTGATCTTCACCTGAAAACAAAACATTCACAACATGAGGGGGAAATCTCAATAATTTTTACCTCTAACTGTCAAAACAGTTTAAATATCATTTCAATTCATTTAGGGGAAGGGAACAAGTGAAACCTTTTCGCAACTCATTTGAAACCCAACCCAGAAATAACCAGAGTTCAGAAATAACATAAATTTGAAACCAACTGTGCAACCTTTCAACTCAGAAAAACACAACGTTCCAAAAACCCAAATGACTTTTCCATCTGAGAATCAAACACCAGAAATCAGAAACAGAGTAATCCTTTCCTCAGAAAACAATGTGCATTTTATTATGCGGGCGCGATTTACCTATCCCTAGAATATCAGAACTCATAATCAGAATATGGATGACCAGTCCTAGAAACAAAATCAGACGTGTGCATACTCAATCTCAGAAACATAGCGGGAATCCCCGATCTCTTGATAACTCTCCTGCAGGAACAGATCCTGGTCATTGGGTCATTACCCGTAACCCGCTTATGGTTTCACTTTGATTATTAGTATCTTATTCAATTCAGATGTTAGACTTTAAATAAAAACCCAACCTAGTTTCCAAAACCGACAGAATAAAACTCAGAATTTAAAAGACTGTCACATTTATTCAACTAAGAAAAAAGAACTCACAAACATCCAAATCAAACAATACAATTTCATGGAAAATCCTCGTGCGGGATGCATGCTTCATAAAATAGATTAAAATCACAAAATAGATAAAAGGGCATCCCAATAGGGATGAGGACATAGACATTACCCGACAATCTTCTCTTCACTTCAAAAATCACACACGACAGCTAACAACCTCGTTGTCTCGCTCGGACCTAGGATTCAAATATAAATATCTAAAATTAATACTTTCTCCGATAATTAGTTACGCACGAATCCTACCCTACCCCCAGCCTTATCACTCTCTCATTAGTTAGTGAAACATGAAGCGAGCATAACTAAAATGATATTACGAACTTAACCACACAAAGATTCTTAAAATAACCTTACACGACCGAAACATTTAGTTCAAGGTAATAACTCGACATTAACGCTATAGTAAAAGTATTAACATAGGGTTTCAAACTTAATACTCATATAACAACATAACAACATGAAAACTTTATAACAACTTTAGAATAACTTTAACATCATTTCAAAACTTTATTTAGCCCAAACTAATGTCATTAAACCTAGGTATGAAGTACCTAGCATGCCAATATTGACGTTTCTTTAAAACAAACAATATTAAACCCATAATTCTACTGAAGGTCCAAGGATCATACTTTACTAACCAAATACTGCAACTAAGGTCCCTAGCATATTTATAGGGTCTCAAATAACCCATAAACTTTACTCTTAGTAACATGGGCCCTAATATAAACATTTATGAACATAATAATCCATACTAACTCAAACTTGCTCTGAAAACCAACCAAAGTTCCACCTTTCTATTTCAAACATCTAAACCAACTCCTAATCATGCTTCTAAGGCTTTAAACAACCATCCTATTCATATATTTTGCACCAAATACGTAATACAATATCTAATAACATGTTACACACTACCAACCCTAACTTGCTAACATAAATAGAATAGCACACAAAAAGGACACAAAAGAATAGAGAAGGGGTTTTAGAGAATTATACTTGACGAGAGGGGACAACCAGAGGGGTGCTGGCTGTGGAGTTGGGTCGGCAGTAGGTTACATCAGCAGCTCTGGCGGTCGTCGGCGTCGCCAGCAACGGGGTCGGTAGTAGCTCGGCAGCTTCGAGAAAAACAAAGGAGGGAGGCTTCTAGATGGTGATCAAAAGGGTTGGCAAGAGTGGTGCGGTGGAGGTCGGTGCTGAGGGCGTCGCCAGAGTTGATGGCGTCGTCGGTTGCAAGCGGCGCTCAGGGTGGCATCGGAAATGGCGGCGGCGAGAGGTGATGGTCGGCGTTCTGGGCAGCACGAACATGGGGTTTTTGGGGTAAGTTTTGGTGGGTTTTGTGACGTGCTTGGGTGGCGGAGATGGCCGGAAATGCCTCAGTGGTGGTCGCAATAGGGTGGCGGTCGGCGATGAAAAGGGGAAGGAAGGAGGATGGTAGGAGGTGGTGCAAGGTGGTGGCGTTGTTGGGTGTGTTGCGTAGGGGTGAATAACGGGAAAGAGAAGAAGAGAATAAGGGGGAGGAGAGAGAAAGAAAGAAGAAGGGGAGAGAGAGAGAGAGATCATGTGAGAGAGAAGAATAATGTGTAACAAAATTGCGGCTATTGTAATATTTTAGGGTATTTATTTATTGGGTAGGGGACTCTTAGGGTATTTATAGAGGGAGAAACTAAGGCAAAATTAGTACAAATTTACCTTAGGTGTTAGTAACATTACCCATAAATTTTCTTTTTCTTAAACCAACACCCTACCTAAATCAGATTTTTCAAAACTGATCAAATTAATCTTTAATAGATACCCAAACTATCTCTAACTGATATAATCTGACCGATAAAAATTTTAAAAGTCTCACTCGCGGTCCTATAAGCTCCGCGTGATAACAACTCATGTAAATAAACGGAAAATAACGCACGTTAGGAATTTTAACGATAATAATAGTCGAATTGTTCGAGGTTTTACATCATTACCCCCTTAAAAGAATATTCATCCTCGAAACTTAAACTCATACATAACGGTTTCTCAGACGGAACTAACGGTTACCTTACCCATGACTCGGGATTTTACATCATTACCTTCTTCAAAAGAGTTTCCTCCTCGAATCTCAACATGCCACAAACACAGGAACCGAAACTTAATCATATTGTAACTTACGAGGAAAAGAGAGATGAGTACCAGTCACATCATCGTCCAAATTTTCTGCTTCCTTGCCCCTCATTACGTACACTCGGCCTCCCTGGTTGCGCGGGGCCTGATATTGTTGATGAGGTGGGTGTTGATTAGGTGGCCTGTCACGATTGGCCTGGTTGTGAATGAAGCCATCCCGATTCAGGTGTTGTTGCCTTGGGTTTATGTTGTAGCCTCCTCGATTATGGTATGTTGAGGGTGCGGTTCCTTGGTCGTTGGTCCTTCCATGGTTAGATCCTTCTAGTGTTGGAAGTGGGCAGTTTCTTACCATATGACGTGGGCTGCCAAACCGGTAGCAGCTTGTCCTCAGGTTAGTTCTGCACTCCCTCGCGATATGGCGCGGCTTGCCGCAAGCTCTACAAAACAACCCAGGTGGTGGTGCATGGTTACTCTGTCAGTTGTTGTGGTGGGTCCTCTTGTCGGGGTATATTGGAGTATGATCCGAGCGGGAAGGTTCCTTCCTCTTGTTGCATTGCTTGTTCAGATGTGCCTCCTGGGCTATAGCTACTCTCTCAATGTTGATGGCCACGTCCAGCATCTCCTGCTGTGTTGTTAACGTGCGTGCGGACATACGATCTTGAATGTCAAAACACATACCATTCTCGAAACGATTCATCTTCAAAACTTCATCAGCCACATATACCGAAGCGAAGCGGGACAATTCCGAGAACTTGGCAGCGTCTTCCAGCACGCTATCCTTTCCTTGTTCGAATTCTAGGATCTCTTTCTCCTTAGCCTTTTGCAGCGGCATAGGATAAAAACGATTTTTCAACATTTCTTTGAACCAGTTCCAGTTGAATCCATGTTCATTTTGTCATTCCTTCAAACTTATCCACCATAAGTCAGCCTCTCCTATCATATGGTAGGTTGCAAATCCAACTTTCCGCTCCTCAGGGCAGGGAAGAGCGTCGAATTAATTTCTTTTCGATGTCGCGTATCCACTCTTCAAACACTTTGGGGTCAGCTGCCCCAGAGTAGGTGGGAGGGTTAAGGCTATTGAACTCCATGAATAAAGAGGCATTGTTATCCATCCTCGGCTCGCCTGTTTGTTCCGACATTCGTTGAAGGTGCTCGCTCTGTCAAGTCATCATCTCCATCATCATAAGCTGTGCCATATTGGGGAGCTATTGGTGGAGTGTCCTCTCCATTCGTGGCGGATCGAGTAGCCTGTGCTACTCGTGCAGCTGCTGTTTCTTATAGTTCTATAAACCGTTGTCTTAGCTCATCACTAGTTGGGATAGGTTTACCTTGAGGCCCATTAGATCCGGTCCCGTCGTCTTGAGTCATTTTGGAGTCAAAAGAATGCGCCTATCCAGCTCTTACCAATGAGTTTCTCCCCTAGTAATTCAAGCATAACACAACGTACACAGCGCTACTTAATAACAACAGATTAAGTAAGTAGTTAAACTCACAAACAATTAAGGAGAAAAATATATCCAAGTCCCCATCCTACACTCACACTCCGAACGTAGCATCCTAAGCTCTAACTACAGGTCGTAACCTAGAGCCTTATATCATTCTGTAATGCCACGAAAATGCAATTATGAAAACGTCAATGTCATACTAACGTTAACAGCGGGAGACTCTTTTTTTTTTCTTTTTACTCATTTTATTTACTTGGGCGTTACTGTCGTACCTCCGAAGAGATGCAAGGCAAGAAAGGAAAACTAACAACAAGCGATAACTGTTTACTTCAATCTAACAAACAAACGAACTTCAAATTCTAGAACAACATAAACTCAACATTAACTAAACTTCAAGTCTAAACATAAACTAAACTTTATTCTAAAAACGTCTAACGTCCTCACTTCTAGAGCTCGTTCCCATCACATAACTAATCTTCACCTGAAAATAAAACATTCACAACATGAGGGGGAAACCTCAATAATGTCTACCCCTAACTGTCAAAACAGTTTAAAGATCATTTCAATTCATTTAGGGGAGGGGAACAAGTCAAACCTTTTTGCAACTCATTTGAAACCCAACCCAGAAATAACCAGAGTTCAGAAATAACATAAATTAGAAACCAACAGTGCAACCATTCAACTCAGAAAAACACAACGTTCCAAAAACCTCAAATGACTTTTCCATTTGAGAATCAAACATCAGAAATCAGAAACAGAGTAATCCTTTCCTCAGAAAATAGTGTGCATTTTATTATGCGGGCGCGATTTTCCTATCCCCAGAATATCAGAACTCAGAATCAGAATATGGATGGCCAGTCCCAGAAACAGAATCAGACGTGTGCACACTCAACTTCAGAAAAATATCAGGACTCCCCGATCTCTTGATAACGCCCCTGCAGGAACATATCCTAGTCTTTAGGTCGTTACCCGCAACCCGGTTATGGTTTCACTTTGATTATTAGTATCTTATGCAGTTCAGACGTCAGACTTTAAACAAAATCCCAACCCAGCTTCCAAAACCGACAGAATAAAACTCAGAGTTTAAAAGACTGTTACATTTACTCAAGTCAGAAAAGAACTCACAGAAATCCAAATCAGACAGTCCAATCTCACAGAAAATCCCCATGCGAGATGCATGCTTCATAAAACAGATTAAAATCACAAAATAGATAAAAGAGCATCCCAATGGGGATTAGGACATAGACCTGGCAATCTTCTCTTCACTTCAGAAATCACACACAGGAGCTAACTACCTCGTTGTCTCGCTCGGTCCTAAGATTCAAATATAAACTTCTAAAATTAATACTTTCTACGATAATTAGTTACGCACGAATCCTACCCTACCCCCAACCTTATCACTCACTCATTAGTGAGTGAAACATGAAGCGAGCATAACAAAGCGATATTACGAACATAACCACACAGCAATTCTATAAGTAACCTAACATGAGCGAAACATTAAGTTCAAGGTAATAACTTAACATTAACGCTATCGTAAATGTATTAACGTAGGGTTTCGAACTTAATACTCATATAACAACATAACAACATGAAAACTTTATAACAACTTTCGAACACCTTTAACCTAATATTTTAAGTCTTTATTTAGCCCATGCTAACGTCATTAAACCTAGGTATGAAGTACCTAGCATGCCACTATTCACATTTCTTTAAAACAAACAATATTAAACCCATAATTTTACCAAAGGTCCAAGGATCATACTTTATTAACCAAATACTTCAACTAAGGTCCCTAGCATGTTTCTAGGGTCTCAAAACAACCATAAACGTTAATCTTAGTAACATAGGCCCTAATATAAACATTTATATATGAACATAGTAATTCGTACTAACCCAAACTTGATCCAAAAACCAACCAAGTCCCACCTTTCTATTTCAAACATTTAAACCAACTCCTAATCATGCTTTGTTCGGTTGCGTATTTTTGAGTTTTCTAAAGTAAGGGTTGTCGAATCTACAGGGATGGGTGTTAGGCTTGACAAGGAAATCGGTTTGCATTTAGGTTTTCTCAGTGCGGAAAGCGGTAAATTATGTAAATAAATCTATTAAACTAATCTAGACATGATAATAACCAAGAAAGCAATAAAAGATGAAAGCAATTAAAAAGCAAGAAATAAGAAAGTGATAAAACAACTAGTAAGCAATTTGGGAACAAGAGATTATACCTCCAAGCACTAAATCTTCACTTGAGTCTTCAACTTCCAATTTTCCCCCGAACAAACAAGAAAATTGTGAATTGGATTACTAAGGATCCCCAAATCCTCACTTGCAGTAGAATTTGTTACCCTTTATCCTCCTCCTCACTAAAAGTTGGATTGGGTGTGATTAGAACTAGAAACTTTGAAATCAAACATTAATGGCAACCTGAGAGAAAGAGAGAGAGAGAGAGAGAGAGAGAGAGAGAGAGAGAGAGAGAGAGAGAGAGAGAGAGAGAGAGAGAGAGAGAAAGCTTGCAAAACACTTCAATGGAAATTTGCTTGAAAGATAGATTGAGTACAAATTGCAAGAGAAATGAAGAAAACTTGAAGAACAATGAAGAAAACTTAAAGAACAATCAAGGGATTAAATCAAGATTAAAGAAAGCAATTAAATCTAATTCTACTCTAATCCTACTCCTAAAACTAGCTAATTATCTCTTAAGAATGCTGAATTACATGGGTATAAAAAGAAGGAAGGAAAAACATCCCAAAAATCTTAGAATTAATCGCACAACACGCGAAGTTTCCATGAGACGGGGCAGACAAACCCGACTTGATCGTATGCGACCCACATCGCCGTGTTGTCGTCGATTTCGGCCAAAGATGTGTCGCGGGTGCGAGCTGACTTGTCGCGGGCACGACCCGACTCTGTCATGGGCGCGACACGACTAATCTCGGGCGTGACTTGGTTCTGTTCGCAAGCCTTGGCCGATGTCTTTGATGCCCTAGAAGTTGTTCATGGGTGCGACATACTGAGTCACGGGCGGGACAGCCGTCTGCCCTCATTCCTTGTTGTCCTCCCTTGGGCTGTAGCGCCCGTTACCAAGGTTGTAGCGAGTGCTACGCCCCTGTTTTGCACCAAAATTTGACAAGGGGTATCCGGGTTGCTCTCACCTTGGTTCTTGGTTCGGGTCGGCTCGGGAAATCACTCGGGATTCCCTAAAAAGCCTCAATTAAGCCCAAATTCCTTCTAACTCTATTTTCCTGCAAAACACGAAATCATCACATCATATATATATAATTAAGGGGCTAAAAAAGCAAATATACCCTATAAATGATAAGAATTCGGCTTAGAACGAGACCGAACAACACTCCCACACAAGGGTTTGCTTACCCCGAGCAAACTAAAAACAAATATAAAGACAGAGAAAAAGAAACTAAAAACCCTAACTCACTTTCGCAGGAATCGCGGATGCATTTAGCACATGCATCAAGCCCTTTAAACCCCTTGGCAGCCCAAGTGGACGAGGAAGGTCTCGTGAGGGTTTCTAGAAGCTATACCCACAAAAGGCAAGAGAAAAGAAAAAGGGAAAGAAAAAGAGGTGAAAAACCAAAAACAAAACAAAACAAAGGCGAAGAAGATATTCCCATCCCCAATCGTGCACTTAGTTCCCCAATCCACCTCAACAATCAAATGGATGAAGCAAATATAAACAAACAAGGACACAAAGGTTGGAAAACTGCCAATCCTTGAGGTTTTCAACCCCGACACTTCATAATGAGCAAAATTCCTCGTGTACAAGTGCAAGTGGGCCCTAATCGATCCTTCCTAACCTATGCCAGACAATCAAAGTTATTTTCATGCTCAAGCTCGGGATTATTATCTATCCTCACTTCACTCTTTATTTTTCTTTCAACTTCTTTTTTCTTTCTTTTTCTTTCTTTTTCACTTTCCCAACCTTTTTTTTCTTTTGCTTTTTCTTTCACTTTTTTTTTCTTTTTCTTTATTCTACTTTCTTTTTCTTTTCATTTTCTTCGCTCTTTTCTTTCTTTATTAAACCTCACTATAAATCTGTTTTGTAGATTTTAGAGCGTCGGTGTCGGTTTTTTTTGGGAATCAAACCGGCCTTCGCAAAGGGTTACCCTCCCTGATTCGGGTTACTCCATTCGTAAACATTGTACTTAAGGGGCAATGGGTGCCGTCCACCCATCCGTCCCTCCTCGGCGGCCCCGACAATAATTAATTAATTCATTAATTAAGAGAGCAAGAGCATTAGAACAACTAAGACCGTCTAACTTAGGTAAGAAATTCACAGTCGCACGTGTAAGAAGTGAGGATTCCGCTTTCACATTCCATGTAAAGGTCTAATAGAGATAAATTATGGTAGAAATCCTTCCTAAGGTCTATCATTATTCATATCGGCCACTTCTAAATGATTGAATCAATCAATAGACAACTACCTACACAACTGTGAACGAAAGCATCTTCAAAAAGAAAAAGAAACACTTTTGGGGTTTTTCACAACCTTTTTCCCTTTTTTCTTTCACACAACATTTTTCAGATCTTTGACAAAAACTACGAAAAACAAAATCAAAGACTCAAAACTAGGTGATATACCCGTGAGCAATGAAAGTATCACCCCCACTCCCACACAAAACTTCATAATGTCCCAATTGTGAGAAGAAGGGTGTCACAGGTAAGGTAGAAAACCTACAAAAGACACATATACAAGCAACTAACAAGCAAAAGTGGTGGCGACCCGAGCCCACACGGCTCCGACAACAAAATATTCCCAACATTCACACTCAAGGGGGTTCGCCACCCGAAAGGAAAATCCAACATACATCATGGATCAAGATATGTACACTCAAAAAGAGGGCGGAAGGAGGTTACCTCAAGATCTTCAATTAAATACAACTCGATCCGCGATCCAAAAGCACCAAGCATAAGGTTATGATATACAATTTAAACTACCTAAATGCTTAGAACTTGGCAGGTAAGATTAAAAGAAAAATAAAAATATATACAAGACACTACTTACTAAAGAACTAAAGAAAAACCAACATATTTACAAAATGAATCTAACTCTTTTTTTTTTTCTTCTTTTCTTGGACTCAAAATCCGGAATGCATACTACTCCTCCCCCCCCCCCCCTACTCCCACTCAAAGTGGTTGCAATATCCTCAAAGGAAACATAAGTAAGGTAAGCAAGCACCCCGAAATAAAATCAAGAAACACACCAAAAGAAAATAAAAGAAGAAAAGAAAGAGTACTCACTAACTGTACAAGAAAGGTGAGGAAGGATATTACCTTTGAAGGCTTCTTATCAAAAGACTCACTCCTTCCCACCTCAAGATATCGGGCACCAAGTTAGAACCATTCAACTCCCGGAGTAACAAGTCATGCATTTTCTCATGCATCTCTGAATGGTGAAGGTAAGAGCACACTCTCAATAGCACATCAACAAACATTAGTGCTCTTAACAATTTATTAAAAACCTTAGAAAAGTCAGAAAGGACGGACTATAGGAATGCACAAGACTTTCCTAGGTATGGTGAAATGAGACATAACAAATAGATCCCCCCATTGACTTGTAAATGGAGATTGGGTATGCAAATCAACGGGAGGGAGCAATACAACACATTCCCGAACATACTCATGCACAGACTTGGATGCCAACAATGATTCAAACTCAATATCCATGCAATTTTCATCAAACACTGATTCCAAATCACAACTTTAATCCAAGTAATTATCATAATTATCAATGGGTGAAGGAAAAAGTAGGGTTAGACCATCATAACACTCCCAACATCACAAACAGACACATCTTCATCTTCATCAATATCAGACTCATCAGAAGAACTATTAGTATCAGAAGACAAAGGTGCATCATTCAAATCAACATCAAAAGTGAAAGTGGAAGGTTCGGGTTCATAACTCATTGTAATGACTCATAAAGCATATCATCATCAAAAGCAACATCGTCAAAAACCAAGTTCCAACAATTAGGATCATTCCCCAAAGAATTATGCTCATCATCACAAGATTCCACATTAATGGATGTACATGAAAGGATAGCTAATGTCTCACTAATGCAATGATCCTCAATGAAAGTGAATAAGTCAGTATCTAACACACATTCAATCACAAAAGATTCAATTTCATTCTCAACAAGATCATCACAAGTATCATGGCATTCAATAAACTCAACCTTTTCTTCACACACAAGCATGGGTAACGGTGTGGACAATGTTTCATCATCAAGTATGTTTTCATCAAGTTCTACATAATCACACACAAAATCAACAGTTTCCTCATGCTCACTAGGTGCAACTACAGCTAAGGAATTGCTAAACCCGAGGCATGGTCTGTTATAGTAGTCATCATCCTCATCATAATCATACACAGAAGAATCAACTCGCATTTCACGACTCAAAGATGACGAATGATCTACTTCAATTATCGAATCATCCATTTGTGAAAGAAAAGTTTCTACCCCATGGGGAAAGATCATAAGAATTTTCCATACACTCATTCACTCATTCATTGTATGGAGATTCACAATATGAGCACAAAGGATGACCTCATCATAAGAATCACCCGTTATCAAATTCTTGCATGCACTCATTCATTGTCGCACAAATGTCATCTTGAAAATTATCTACTTCAGCTCGGACACAAGAGTTAGAATCATGGTACGGAGATTCACAATATGAGCACAAAGGATGAGACTCAACAACATCACACGGGGAAAGATCATAAGAATTTTCCACATAATCCCCACCATAAGATTGATCATCAAAATACATGGGGTATTCACATGACTGCTCAGCTACGGTCCCATAGGTTGGTGCATAATAAGAAGATTAGAAATTAGGACTAAACTAGAAAACTCGTAATAATATAAAAGGTTTCGGGTTTCATAATTCACACCCTATTTAACAAATCCCAACAAATCCAATGTATCATAAAAGATACCATACAATTCACAATGAGCACGATAATCATGTAATCTAGCAAAATACCTCCAAAATATCTCATGCTCATATTGGGGAAACTGGGGACTAGCCATAACTTTTTTTCTTTTTTCTTTATTCTTTTTTTCTTTTTTTTCGATATTCAATTTTTTTGACTACATTTTCTTGCAAGAATCTAGAAAGCAATAAACTATGTACTCATAAACCAATGACCTAATCTACCAAATAACGCCATCCCCGGCAACGACTCCATTGTTCGGTTGCGTATTTTTGGGTTTTCTAGAGTATGGGTTGTCAAATCCATAGGGATGGGTGTTAGGCTTGACAAGAAATCGGTTTGTGTTTGGGTTTTCTCAGTGCGGAAAGCGGTAAATTATGTAAATAAAGCTATTAAACTAATCTAGACATGATAATAATCAAGAAAGCAATAAAAGATAAAAGCAATTAAAAAGCAAGAAATAAGAAAGCAATAAAACTACAACTAATAATAAAATTGGGAACAAGAGATTATACCTCCAAGCACTAAATCTTCACTTAAGTCTTCAACTTCCAATTGATTTTCCCCCGAACAAACAAGAAAATTGTGAATTGGATTACTAAGGATCCCCAAATCGTCACTTGAAGTAGAATTTGTTACCCTTAATCCTCCTCCTCACTAAAAGTTGGATTGGGTGTGATTAGAACTAGAAACCTTTGAAATCAAACATTAATGGCAACCTAAGAGAGAGAGAGAGAGAGAAAGCTTGTAAAACACTTCAATGGAAATTTGCTTGAAAGAGAGATTGAGTACAAATTGCAAGAGAAATGAAGAAAACTTGAAGAACAATGAAGGAAACTTGAAGAACAATTAAAGGATTAAAGCAAGATTAAAGAAAGCAATTAAATCTAATTCTACTCTAATCCTACTCCTAAAACTAGCTAATTATCTCTTAAGAGTGCTGAATTACATGGGTATATATAGAAGGATGGAAAAACATCCCAAAAACCCTAGAATTAATCGCACAGCACGCGCGAAGTTTCCGTAGAACTCGGCAGGTCGCGGGCGCGACCCACGTCTGCCCCGTGTTGTCCGTCAGTTTCTCAACATGTGTTGCAGGTGCGAGCTAACTTGTCACGGGCGCGACCCGACTCTGTCACGGGCGTGACACGACTAATCTCGGGCTTCACTTGGTTTTGTCCGCAAGCCTTGGCCGATGTCTTTGATGCCCCAGAAGCTGTTCACGGGCGCGACATACCGAGTCACGGGCGTGGCAGCCGTCTTCCCTCTTGCCTTGTTGTCCTCCCTTGGGCTATAGCGCCCGCTACCAGGGTTGTAGCGGGTGCTACGCTCTTTTTTTGCACCAAAACTTGACAAGGGGTATCCGGGTTGGTCTCGCCTCGGTGCTTGGCTCGGGTCCGCTCGGGAAATCACTCGGGATTCCCTAAAAAGCCTTAATTAAGCCCAAATTCCTTCTAACTCTTTATTTTCCTACAAAACATGAAATCATCATATCTTATATATAATTAAGGGGCAAAAACAAGCAAATATACCCTATAAATGATAACAATTCGACTCGGAACGAGACCGAACATGCTTCTAAGGCTTTAAACAACCATCCTATTCATATATTTAGCACCAAATACGTCATACAACATTTATTAACATGTTACACACTACTAACCCTAACTTGCTAAAAACTCATGCAAGATTAAAACTTTAAAACATGAAACCTTTATACAACTCTTAATAACTCAATAATGAACTATTTAAGGCCTAACATGCATTAAACAACAAAGGATTTATGTGGGTTTTTCTCTCATGAAACCTTAATATATTCACACTATTCAAGAACAAAGTGTTAATCTTTTTACCTATATTTTGTATCAAACCAAACTAATTAGTACTCACATGGTTTCTACTGGTTCTTACATACTCAAACACTTCATTGATAACATTCAATCACACACGTAATAACATAAACTGAATAGGACATTAAAAGGACACAAAAGAATAGAGAGAGGGTTTTAGAGAATTATACTTGACGAAAGGAGACAACCAGAGGGTAGCGGTGCTGGCGGTGGAGCTGGGTCGACAGTAAGTGGCATCAGCAGCTCTGGCGGTCGTCGGCGTCGCCAACAATGGGGTTGGCAGTAGCTCGGCAGCTTCGGGAAAAACAAAGGAGGGAGGTTTCTGGATGGTGATCAGAAGGGTTGGCGAGGGTGATGCGGTAGAGGTCGGTGTTGAGGGCGTCACCGGAGTTGATGGCGCTGTTGGTTGCAAGCGGCGGTGATGGTGGCGTCGGAAATGTCAGCGGCGAGAGGTGACGATCGACGTTCTGGACAGCACAAATTGGGGGTTTTTAGGGTGCGTTTTAGTGGGTTTTGTGACATGTTTGGGCGGCGGAGATGGTCGGAAATGGCTCAGTGGTGGTCGGAATAGGGTGGGGTGGCGGTCGGCGATGAAAAAGGGGGAGGAAGGAGGGTGGTAGGAGGTGGTGCAAGGTGGTTGCGTGGTTGGTTGTGCTACGTCGGGGTGAATAATGGGAAAGAGAAGAAGAGAATAAGGGGGAGGAGAGAGAGAGAGAGAGAGAGAGAGAGAGAGAGAGAGAGATCACGTGAGAGAGAAGAATAAGGTGTAACAGAATTGCGGGTATTGTAATATTTTAGGGTATTTGTTTATTGGGTAGGGGACTCTTAGGGTATTCATAGAGGGAGAAACTAGGGTAAAATTAGTAGAAATTTACCTTTGGTGTTAGTAGCACTACCCATAAATTTTCTTTTTCTTAAACTAACACCCTACCTAAGTCAGTTTTTTTAAAACTGGTCAAATTAATTTTTAACAGATACCCAAACTATCTATAACTGATTTAAACTGATCGATATAAATTTTAAAACTCACTCGCGGTCCTATAAGCTCCACGTGATAACAACTCATATAAATAAATGAAAAATAACGCACGTCAGGAATTTTAACGGTAATAATAATCAAATTTTTCGGGGTTTACACGAACAGCAAGACCCGTAAGTCAAACTGACTTAATAGTACAAACTTTAAGCAATGGCCACGGCCTTTATTAATGTTGGTACCACACTAGCTTAAAGGTCATAATAATTGTGGGTTGCAAAATACCATGCTTCCTCTAGGAATTAGTTGTCCAGGATGAAATTTTCTTACTTATCCCAATCCACTGGATTGTATCTATCAAAGATCTTTTGAAGATGATATTTCCCTTCTACGGATAAAAGTTCTCCAGCTCCCATTCTTAATAGATATTCATTGACATCTTCAGACATAGCTTCATCAAAATCTATTATTGGATCAAACTTGTAGGATTGTGAATGTAGTGTTACACAATGGATCACAATCCAGTGTTACCACAATAAATAATCCTAAATCCTCTTGTAATATCCCTTCATAGGTGATGCATTATTTTATAACATCCAACTGCTCCTAATCGTGAATGGTGAGTTTCTATCAATCTTCTCTAAGGATACCATATTTCTTCATGAATTTATGCCAAAGCTCCATCGTCTATTCGAATTAGATAATGACAAGGATTGATCTTATTACCATTGTATTCAATATTTCCACATAAAAAACATAGCCCATCCCACAATTCTACCGACTTCTGAGAATATTTTTCGTAACTTACTTAACACAAACTTCTGAAAATTAGTAAGTTTTGAGAATAGGGTTCTGTATGACCTTGGAATAATTCTATAATTATTCGTCTTGATTTTAATTATCCCTTATTCCCAAGCTTTGGTAACTGGATCATTTGGAGGGATGGTGTTCGAATACATTAAGAATGTTCCCACTCCTAAATTTAATGAAAACATAATCTTCTTCCCCCAAGATCAACCTCTTATATTATAGCCATAAAGATTTTGAGAATTCACGATCGAAGCATACCATTCAAGGACCTATTTTTTCTAGACTTTACAATTAATAATAATCTGAATACCTGGATCACATTTTTCTAGATAGTTGATTTAGAGTTTGTTGAGATTAAATCTAGTTTGTAGTGATTAAATCTCTCGGCTACAAGATACTGATCGACATACTCCAAATTATATGTACATCTTTCAATGCTATGTTGCCTAAGATTATGTAGAATGAATACATTAGGAGGTTAAATCCTTCCCAGCAATTCAGGTATCAACGGCTTGACATCATTCGCTAGTTGGCATGAGACTTTCACCAAATTGTACTCTATTGGTTAATTCTCACTTTAAGCTGTCTACTAATGAATTCTACAAACACTTTATATGTTCAATAGAAAAAGAGAACTAATTAAGCCATAATTTCTGATGCAGTATCCTTGTTTGCACTAACATATTTGATAAATTCTTTTTGACAAAACCAAGTGTGCCTTTGTAATCAGTTCAGATTCTTTTAGGGCTAAAAAGATAAACTTTTCAATATGGTAGAAAAATTATTTTCTCCATGGTAGTGTAATTGCATCCAACTTTATTAGAACTTCCACTGCAATATTTGCACATTAGGCATTCTCGTTCTTTGATTT
Organism: Portulaca oleracea; assembly: GCA_029582165.1. Taxonomy (NCBI): domain Eukaryota; kingdom Viridiplantae; phylum Streptophyta; class Magnoliopsida; order Caryophyllales; family Portulacaceae; genus Portulaca; species Portulaca oleracea. The sequence continues at coordinate 19,934,922 of CM055886.1, forward strand.
TGAGGACTATACTCGAATACTCATTACTAGCATATGTCTCAAGAATCAAATCATCTTCTTCATTAGGAAAATTAAGAACATGAAGAATTTAGCTTAAGTTTTTGAGATTTCTTACAAGCAACTAATCATCAAAAGTCCAATTCCACTCAACTTCTTTTTTGAGTTTCCTTTGCAATGTCTTTCTCAATTTTGCTAGATCTTTGATAAAATCTAATGCATAAGTGAGACACCCAAAAAAACCTTTCTAGTTGTTTCCTATTCCCAATATTCTCAGGTAAACTTTTCTATTTTTTTTTCTAGGATGTGCTTTTGCAGAATAACTTGTCTAGCTTTGATTTGTAATTGTCTCTACACATTTGTTTTTACCTAGGAGAACTTCATGATCAATACATTGTTGAGTTACTACTAAAAGATCATCCCCTGTGTTGTTCAATAGTCTTAGAGAAAATAAAAATATTATCAATATACACTAAACAACAATGACTTATATTAGATCTTTAGAGATTTTATCCATTCTTCTCTAGAATATTTGAGGTGCATTCTTACAACCAAGTGGAATACCCAATCATTCATAATGCCTCTAAGGAACATTAAAGGTTGTGAAAAGAATGTTTTGCTCATCCATTTTTATTGCCAGTAGTCACTCTTGCAATCTATTTAGGAGAACCATAAGGCTCTTTTGATTCTATTACAGAGTACTACTTTAGAGATTTTTTTTTTGTAATTGATAACTATTCTAGCTTTTCCTGTTTTTTCTTCCGCATGATTCCAAACCATGAATGCAGGTCTTGTCTAACGACTCTTACTATCTCTGATAAGCATTTTTATCCAAAAGCTCTTTTGTTTGTTCCAAGAACTCTTAGATATTTTGGTATGTATATACCATTTGTTTAACCCTTATAATAGTGCTTGGATTTTCTAAACTAATAGTGGCATAGGTTTCATCTTTATCCCAAAACATTAGAGGGTTAACTAAATAAAGTTCCTTGCATAATTCTTCTTGTTGCTTTTCAATATGTTCGTTAACAATTAGTTTTAGAAGCAAAATAGTTAATGCTACTTCATTTTGAGTAGGTACCACCTTCTCACCATGCTAGTTCCATGAAAATCTACTTTTTGGTGAATGTAAGCCTTTTAGTAATTTTCCAGCAGGAACCAAGTGACTATCAATAGTGAAAATAATTTGTCGAATGGTTTGGGTAAAGTACAAGGAGAATATAGTCTTTAGAAGTTATTTCTAATAACTATATTACGCAATGGTTAATTTTTCATGCAAATTACTGGAATTACACACATAACTTCTCTTATTTATGTAGCTAAATCATCAATAACTTCACAATGGATCATGACTGAAATAACCCTAGAGGGAGAGGGGGTGAATAGGGTTGTATAAAAATTTACGCACTTTATCAACACAAGGATGTTAATAGCACTTATAGAACTGAATAATACTTCTTTATTCGATAAGTTTGAGGTACAAAAAAAGTAAGGAGGTTACAAACTCGGCAAGGTCAAGGACTATGAGGTCCTCAACATATGCTTACAAGGGCAGAACTTCTGTGTGAATTTCTGTAGAGGAGGCCTCACAGTTGAGGCAAGAGGAAAGTTTAAGACTCACTAAAGCAAGATCACTCACTCACTTTAGCTACACGACACTGAGGTCCTCACCAGTTATCACTCAACTGGTTACACAACTCACCACTAATTCCCTTGTGGTTACAACTTAGAAATCTTTCTTAACAATATTCTCACAACTCAGAATTTTCAATAGAAATTCCTACTCTCGATTTTGCTTGCTTGGAAATCGATAACCGAATGGAGAGGATGGCTCTTGTATTTATTCTTGAAGGTTCAAATGGTCCTCTACTGCTTTCCTTTTGTGTAGATAGTTTCCTTCTGGAGGTTGATCTTCAATCGTCACGTTTTGGAAGTTTGTCCTTATCTTTTTGATTTGGATTCTGCAAGGTAATTAAGATCAATTAGAGATCATTGGAAATATATAATGATAGGAAGGATATGGATATTGATATTTTGGAAACTTCCCTGATTAATATCTTCAACTTTTGTCTTTCAATCAAAAGCATTGCGGCCACTGTGCAGGTCCTTAGTAGAGGGACTGTGGAGGACCTTGGGGCAGGGTTGTGTTTCTTCAATGGCACTGTTAATTGTTATCCTTAGTTGCAAAGGATTCTTTGCTTTTTTCAATAAATACTCAGAAAATAGTGTTTTCTTACCAAAGTATACTAAACATCCATTATCTATGTATGCAATAAGTCATATTTGTCATATCCTTCAATATACAGTTTAATAGGAATATATATGTTATTGGAATTATGGTTTTCATAACCTCATAATGAGTATCTAGATACATATTCAATTCAGCGGGTTCTTTGGCTAGTTCATCCCCATATATGGTTTAGCTTATGGTCTTTTTTTGTTGCCAACGATCTTTTTATCATGACTGATTGTTCTATCTAGATAAGATCTTACAAAATCAATGCTCATTCTACTAATTTCTAAAGTCATACCTAAAGTATCATCCTCTTTGGATGTTAATTTATCTCTATCTAATAAATTTTATCCCCAATCAATAAGAGTACTATCTCAACAATTGGGTTTTATGGTAATTTTACCATCTTTATTAATCTTAATGACATTTTTTCTTGCCAATCTTAATTGGATTAGAAAAACTAACAATCAAGAACGCTCTATCCTGATATCATGAAGATTAGTTTTTATCCTCTAAATCTTTAGGTTAGGCTCGTGACTCTTAAACGTTTCAACATCCATCATATTGAACTTATTTTTTTGATTGATGGTAATATCTAACTTGTCTATAATTTTCTAAAATATTATAAGTGGATATTCTCCATTTTTCATATCCATACCAACGGTGTTTATCTTTAGAGATAAACGTTTTTTGGGCGAAGTCAATGACTAAAATAATATCCTTGGTCTATAGTTGAATCCAACTGATCCGTTACACAAATTAGTCTTTATGCCAATGATAATATAATTACGAAATTTATTGTGCCTAATATCACACAACAAAGCATAAAGATCTATATCTTTACCATAGTGATGTAATGGAGTTATTGAATGTGCACACTCCCTACATGGATTTATTAGTATTTTTTATCCTTGTTGTTCCTCAAAATGTTATCCCAACTGATTAAGTTTACTTCACTAACAGCATACTCGCAATCCATAATCTCTAGGTCTCCCTCCATAATTTCACAAATATACTTTGATTTTAACCTCCATAAAGATCATGTATTTTTTTGGATAATCGGAATTACCCAATTACTTTTAATTTTTTCACCATGATTTTCTTTATATATTATGAACTCTTCTCCTTATAATTAAGTCTCCTAGACTTACTGAATTACCTTCCATCATATGACTAGTATCTTCGTACTCATAATCATATTCATCGTCTATGACGATTTCAACAAATCGTTTGTTATTACTAAGGGCTAGTTCGAAGGCTTCTTCTTCAGTTATCTCATGACACTCAAGACAACTGTAGGTTGTTATCAACTTATGATTTTTCTTAATGTTAGACTTAGTGATATAATGACCAACTTAATCACAAGCCCAAAATTTGCAGTTATTTTTGCTAGTCGGGCAATAAGTACTCACTTCGAAAACTTTTATCTTCTCTGGGGCTCGTTTATAGGTGTATCGCTTTCTCCAGAGTTTTTCACCTCTACGCTTATTGAAAGTCTTTTTCTCATAGACTCTCTTTTATGTAGGAGCTCTACATTTATGTTAATTGGAGTATCCCAACAGAATAGATGTTGCTCAAATATTTCTTCTCTATTGCTCACTCTATCCAAATTCAGGATATATATAGTTCGGCTTATTGGATCGAGTATGACTTACTTCTTCATAAAGAGGTCGGTATAGTTGTTCAAAAGAAAAAACATATATTCTGTGGTTGCAAATATCTGTTATTACCACGGCTAGATTCACCAAAGTTTTGGGGTAGTAGTATGACACGAACTTAGGTTGACTTTGTAGGTTCAACGTCTTACCCAACTTCATTTCCTCAAATATTTTCCCCAATTTTTCTTTAATTTCATCTAGAGGCATGGCTTCTATATCCTCTAATTATGTTAAGGTCATTTGTCAGTAAATTTCTTCTACAAGTAACACAAAAATGGATTCTACAAGTATAGGCATAATATAGTCTCATCAGTCTCATTAATTTCATCATTAAAACTATTTGTTTTTTCAGCAATTATAGACACTAGTCTTTAACTCGTGCGTTGCATGGGACTAAGTTAAGCAATACCTATTGTTGAGACAAAATAAGATAACAAATAAAAACCTTAAATATATCATATAATAAAATGAAATGTATGATGGGTTATAGTGGTCTAGACCAATCTAGGCGACAAGAAGAGTTGGGCCTGATCTAATCGGAACCACCCCGAGGTGGGCCCGATCCTAATCGGGACCACCTCGATTAGGGGCGGAATAGGAATCCTAAATATTTGGATTCCCACCTAATCTAAACTTGCCCAAAACAATAAACAACAGAATTGAAATAGCAGGGGGTTAGTTATTACCTCAGGTCTCTCAAATAGAAATGTCTGAGTCGGCCTTGCACTATTGACCGCGCCGACGTCAAAGGGACTCCGAGTAGGAAATTCCAAAATAGGAATCCTCCACAAAAGTTCCACGCAGTACTTTCGGCAGGATTGCTAGACCGTTTCAACCCAGTCAAACCGCTGTCAAAAGAGTATGTTGGACCGTATCAAATACAGCCCGTCCTTCCCCCTTTAGGGTGGTTTCCCGGGAATCATCTCGAAACCCCTAAAACTGGGAACTCTCAAATGAAAGCTTTTCCTAGTATCCCTTAAATCTCAAATTAGAGACTAGCCTTCATAAATGGTCACTTGGGATTGGAAAGACAAATTCTATCTAAAGTGGGAACCCCTTTATATAGGATAAGTTAAGCCAAAGCTATCTTTGTTTATCCCAAATGATTCTCGATCTCCGAGTGAGACTTGAAAAATAGATGGTCAACTGTTGTTTCATCCAGGCTTGGCCAAGCACTTTCCAGTCTAAACTCATCAAGTGGCCCGTGAGATATATAACCCTCAAAGAGGGAGGACAATGCCGTCTTGTTCAAATACAAATTACTACAAAATTGAAAATAACTCGGACACCGCCCACTTCACCTCCTTTTATGAGAAGTTCCGGACGCGCTCCAAAGTTATCATGAACCATGTATGAGATGTAAAGAACTCAGGATTTAGGAATTTCTTTGAGTTGGTGGGAATTCTTACAACATTACAATAACTTAAAGAACTTCTCACCGCGGGTCAGTTCAGTAAATGTTCTCAAACATTTTACCCATGTGATTGACTCTTGACATCCAATGTCCTTATGATCATGAACGCTCGATCAACATACCAATCCTACATGCTAATTGCTTGCAATCATCATTTCCCAACATGATGATCCAATTAAGAATGCGGTCGACATTCGACCAGGGCTAGCATTTCCAATTACACCGAATGGAGCTTCATAAGAGCAGACATCAGTTGTTCTTCCCATTTTGGAACAAGCTACCCTTTTGGACGATGTTCAATTCTAAATCGTAATTGAACCGAACCTTTAGAGTTTTATTAATGACTAATACAACTTGTGAAATAGCGTAAACATAAGAAGCAAGTTAGCCGCATTTTGTAATGCGTTTGCAACTCATGAACTGTTCATACAAGAGTATCAAATCCTACGCATTCTCTAATGCGTCTTAAAACCTATTGCCTTGACATAACCTTGACATAACCATTATGTCAAGTTAAGTTAGACTACGTTAAGCATAACCATTATGCTTTTAAACAACATGGATTTAGAGTTTGGCGTTCACATTATTATTAACCTTGCACATCTGTCAATCACTCACCCCGAACAAGATTCGAGTGATGTGACTCCAAGAGACAATCATGTGTGAACTTATCCTATGCCCTAGTTGCTTAGCTCGAGCAATGGCCCCTAAAAAGAAAACCAAGCTTCTGCCGCACATCACAAGGCGCTAAGTTCTCTGATGAACTCCTACGTCCACACAGTCACCAAGGCAACTTCCCAATCAAGCCGAGATGTACTTAGACTTAAATAAGATTCCTCAAGAGGAGTCTACTTGGAACTGTTCCAGGTTACAACTTCTTCAAATGGACGTGACCAAATTGATTCTGGTAACCATTACTGTCTGTTATGTGTCAAGTACCGATGTAACTCTTTACACACTTTACACATTTTCCATTTGTCTTTTCCATATATAAAACCAAAGACATCTCTTTAGTTTTGTTACATTCTTGAGTACGATAAGCACTTTAGTACAATGTTTCAATTTAATTGAAACTTGACCTTACATACTCAAGATAATTTGCTTCCGATAGCTCAATACTCACAATCGCATACATAATTGTGGACATTTTTCGTCACCGTTCGGGCTTCCGAACGTCCAGGTTGGATTGGGGTGTGATTTGGTGGTTTGTGCTGGGGTTTAACCTTTGAAAACTCTTTAAGGAATTAATCATACATTTGATGAATGAATATCTTGTAAAATCCCTTTCCCTTTACTTATGCATTTTATGAGTCCTTGAATCCACTTGTTCCAAACTCTTTTAAATCTAACCCAATTTGCTCATTGAAATGTTATGCTCGGAAGAAAGCGATTTATGCAAATATTATTTAGAAATATAAGAAAAATATCCTAAACTTGCATCGGCACATTGTAAACCATGTTTTACCACAGTTTATGCAACCCGATGTGTTCTGGTTCGAAATGGGAGTCGCCACCCGACTTCTTAAAGAGAAAAGCCAAGAAAAACTAAAGAGAAAAAACAAAGAAGACTTCGCCTGCGAGACCCAAGAATGGATTCAGGGGTAAGGTTATGAACTCGAAAAGTAAAAACCTTAAGTGTTCGCCTCTCACTAAAGGAAAGACTTTACTAAAAGTTTTAAGTGTGCTTTTGATAACATTTAGAAGAGCACCTTATTTCATGGAACATGCAAAATAATGAAAGAACGAAAGATACATCATGTACAACACTTTATTACATAAGAAAGAACACATAAAAGCTTACATTGTGACTTTTTAGGGGGAAGCCTTGCCTAGCCTTTGTAGAAGCCTCTTTGGATGCCTTTGAAAACCTTGAGTACTCCTCTTGAATATGCCCAAATGGTGCCAAAAGTGAATGGAAAGAAGTATGGAAAAGGGGGTGAGAAAAGGGGACGAAAAGGCTCTTTTTGTGGTGTTTTAGGTAGTAGAAGGGTTAGGCTTTTGTGGAGCTTTTAGGGTTTTATGGAAGGATAATGGAAGGTAAGATGAGAATGGAGATAAGAGGTTTAAAGGAGTAGATAGATGGAGATAATAATGGTAGAAAAAGTGATGGAAAAGGATGGGAAAAAGGTAGGAAAAAGATAGGAAGAAAGACTCTTTTTGTGGTTTTTTATGACGTTTTTGTGGGGCTTTTGGGAAGTTTTATGAGAGATTTATGTAGTTATATGATATGATAGGATAAGAATATGGATTAGTGGATTGAAGAAGATACAGGAATGGAGTTTATGATGTTTATAATATGGTGGAAAGATGACAGAAAAGGTGTAGGAAGAAAGGGCTTTTTGTGGGTTTTTAGTGATGTTTTAGGATGTTTTTGTGAGGGTTTTATGTAAGAATGGTGGGGATAGTATGAGAATATGGATTAAGGGGTTTAAGAGGATGAAGATAGGGAGATTAGTATAATAAGAGAATGGTGGAAAGGTGATAGGAAAAGAGTTGTAGAATGATGATATTAGAATGGAAATTAGTAGGGAGTGATGAGAGGAATAAGAGAATGGATGAATGAGAGTGTAGGCGGAAGGATGAGTGAATGATTGAGTGAGTTTGTCTTTGGCAAGAGGGGGTATTTATAGGATTTAGGGAAGGCTTAGGATACATGCATATATAATCACATACATCTACTCTTACAAGTCGTAGTCAAATGCACAAGTTACTAGGTAGCAAGGGGGAGTGTCTTGGAGTGGACGGCAGCACGTGGATGAATGTATTTTGTATAAGTAGCCTCAAGGCCTACCAGCCATCAATTGAGGGAGGATGAACCTTGCTCTCATTCATGTATTCTTGGAAGGTGAGGGTTTAAATGGAGTGCGCCTTCGAAGTCAGCTTGTTCACACTGGACGATGGAAGCTTATTTGATGTATATAAGATGTCTTTGAATGCTTTTGTGAGGCTTTGATCTTGAGACTTCTTGGTGGCATTTTGCATGTAATCTTTACGTAGATTTTGCATGGCTTGCATGGCTAAATGAGGCTTGATTGCTCACGTAAAGATCATGCATGCAATAAGCTAGGAAATTCACATGTAATGGTGCATGTGTGCTCATCCAAACTTGGGCATGTTGAGTGCATGCGAGGAATTGTCTTGGCTCAATTTTGGCTCGGCTTTGGCTTCCCTTATTTTTCTTATTTTCTAACTAAAGTACATAAAATGGAAATAATAAAAATTACATTAACGGTATATAAAAACTATGCTAAAATCTAATGTCTGAACTAGCTCATCGTCCGACCTCTTTTCCTTATTTGCTTTCGGCTTATATAAATATGCTATATATTTATGTGCCAAAATCCGTTGTCTACAATAACTGATCCTATTTCCAAGGAAGAGATCAAGTTTCACATCCACTCTTGGGATTTGTATGTCAATTGCATCCTTCCAACCAAGTTATGTAATGATGCTATTATGTTTCAAATCCCTTCTTGGAGTTCTGTTGAACTATTTCAGCGACTTATCATTATAAGTTGTTTAATTCAAATAATTAAACACATCGATCTATCTATATAGATCTTAACTCCAAGATTGTATTGAGCACTATCGAGGTCCTTCCAAATATGAAAATCTCTGTACCTTCAGCCTTAGAATATTAGCTCAGAAAGGGCATTTTCAATTTGGACTATGTCGCCACATACTGGATAAAACAGGACAACCATGCTCCCACTGAATTTCTTGCAACATCAAGAATATCCGAATTCTTTAGAAGATTAAACTCTTTTGATCACTTGATCAACCATTGATCGATCTATTACTCCATGCCATTGCTGACGATCATAAATGACCGTTCCTAGCTAGTGGCCCTTCCCAACAATTTAGGAACTTCAAACATCTGGGATGTGTCTTATACACTCCCAGTTTCTGGAATTAAATCCACGAAAGACAGTTTCAAAGTCTTTTTGCCGAAAGCCATAGTCATACTATGTGGTTATGGCTAGGAGTGTCCTAATGGACCTGTGCGTTATAGGCCCACTACTAGTTAAAGGTCTACTTCAAAATCATTGCTAAGAAAATAGATCACTAACAACCAATAAGGCCTTATAACCATCCAATTAATCATCCATGTCGATTCATTACATAATGATCCACTTTGTCTCCTGACGGCTTTTACACATTCAGGAAAAACCCTTAAGTTCAAAATTTGAATGTTTACATGGTGTCAATTTCGAAATTATTTGACCCTAAGTCATTTGATAGAATCTGGTCTTTCAAAGCCTGATTTGTAGGTGGTAGACTTATTACATTCAAAAGTAATACACAGGTGTCATCATCTAGATGACCACATCTCTTAAGCTGACGCATCAATCTACCCAACTTATTAAAAGGTTCTTTCACAAGTTTAGCATTCAACCAAACCTCAACTCTTTGAGTCTGGTCCTTAAACACTTTTGACCCTCATCCATCTAAACCTCATCTACTTGAATCTCAAATCATACTTGATGACTTTCAGGAAGTGTTTTGAGTGAGAGTAGTAGGGTTATGGATAGGAAGGGGAGAAGTAGTTTGTGACTCATGAACTTCAGTAAGTTCTTAAAATCTCTCCCACTCTTTCTCTTAGAGATTCACCCTGACTCTAAGGAAAAAGATTTTGAGACACGAACACATCTTCATAAGAATGACTGCATAAGAAGAACTTTTAGTTTCTTTTGGACAATCCATAAAGAACAAACTTTTGATACGAGTGCAAGACAACCAATAGATCAAACCTATTGGTGATTCTCGCAACCTCAAATCAAAACAGACAGGGAAATAACAAATCCTCTCCATATCCCATATGGTGTCTTTCTGACAACTTTGAAGACAGAAAAGGTCAGAACAGATAGGCAATTATCAAGAACATGCCTTCAATAACAAACATAATACTTTTGACTCAAGAATCATCGATCATACCTTAACTAGTAGGGTATGATTCCTTTTACAAGACACATGCCATCCACTATGGCGTCTTTGAAGGAATGAGAACCTTGAAACAATTTCATGGTCTCTTCGATGAAAACTAAACTCTTAGTTTAAAACTTCAACACCTGATCTCATACGAATGGCTTTAGTTTGTCTCACTAAGTAGTTCTCATACTTCATTTAGGAAATCTTTAAACTCTTTGAGGGATTCCTAATCATGAGAAATTAAGTGGCATAACCATGTCTACTAGAATTGTCATACAAGACAATAAAGTATTCTCACACACTTTTGGTACTAGTCTCTGGTAAGCCAAATACATCTCAAATATATCAGCCCTAAACCTTTTACTAGCCTGCTCACTAATTCAAATGAAAGGTGATAAAGTCATTGATCATATCAGATATACTTTGTAAACACCTAGTGTTTCAAAGTCGAAATCCAAAATGCCTGCTCGAAGCAGCATATGGATGCATGATCCAATTAAAATGACTTAAGCGGAAAACCAAAAACGACGATTTGAGTCATACAGTCAACTTATTTTGCATTTAATGTGATGAACATGTTTATCTTAATCCAAAATATACTAGTCATTCAACAAATGCTAGTATCATAATAGATTCATTCCTTAGAAATTAAAGTATCACCTTTACAATTTCAAGAGGAATAAGCATTCATTCCAAAACTCAAAACAGAAATCTAATTTCTAATTAATTACATGAACCAACAACTATTGAGTTCAAATACTCGTTTAGAAGGAAAAGATAAACCAAAATCTTAAAGCATATACTAGCAACACTTGCTTGTCTCTCATGCTAAGATCAATTCCTATCCTTGTTGTCCGATCCACTTTTCAACTTCCATCCTGCACATTTCAACAAATGTGAGATTTAAGCTAGTATCCAATACCCAAAAGTAGATACATTTAAGATATATTCAATCACATATGTACCTGATTCAGAAACTTCGTTTCTCAACCTCCGAGCTTGTCAGGTACTCTAGGCAAGCCTTCTCCTAGAGATCTTGGACTTGCACAATAGCCTTACGCAAGCCTTCAAAATCTTCAAGGCCCTTCTTGACTTAGCAGACCTCCTGTAGTGTAACACCCCAAGAGTCATGATCATTAGATTATGACTAAATACCTCATAACCCAATGATTAGCGCAGCGGATTAAAGAACCCAATGGCATTACCGCCGTCCCAAAAGGACTAGGCTATAACCACCAAACGACACTATTTGACACTTAACCAACTAACCATATACATACTATACTTGAACTTGAGAACATAAAAGTTTACAACTCCGATTCAAGATTACATACATCATAATCAATCATAGTGAAGGTGCTTGTGTATTCCAACCAAATCAAAAACTTTCCCTTCTTTGCTTAATTGAGTTATCTATCGTAGTCCTTGCCTTATCCGCCTTAATCTTAGAAGCACCACCTAAAATAAAACATAAGACATTTTCGCAAATGAGTCGAAACTCAATACGCATACCCCTGAACAGTAAATAAATTTAAGCAATTCATTTTATTTCGCGCATTTCAATTCATTTTGTAAATAACTACTCAATAAAATAACAAACATAATAAAACTCTGCTTGCCGTATTATTATTATCTTGATGGTCCCCTGCTTGCAATCATCAGACTAAGCTTCCGTATACGCATATCCGAACTGATGGGGAGGTCCGGATGGGTTGGCATTGGCCATGTATTAACTGAAATAGTGCACTATGGCACAAATAACTTGGTTAGGGGCCATATTTACATGAGAAAAACATGTAAACATTACTTAATTACATTAATATTATTAAAATTGCTTACTTTAACACAAATAAATGAGTTTTGGTAGAGTACCGGCAATATGCGTACCTTAAAGTTGAACCGCAAATAAAGCGACTTGAAAGCTTGACTGGACTCGAACAGGGAGCAGCAACGATCTTTCGAACCAAACTTGAGATAGGACAATAAAATGAATTAAGTTGGATTCTTGGTAAGGAGGGAGTCTCCTAACTAACTTAATAAAAGTGGATTTTAATGAAAAGATTAGAGAATTTTTGAAACTTTACAATAAATTCGCAAAAGGCATAACTTTCTTTGTAGACCTCTAAAAATTTCATTAGAGGACTTTTCGAAAAGGTAAAAATAAGTCCTACAACTCTCCAGTTAAGAGTTAAGGCCAAGAAGGAGTGTAACTTGAAAATAAGCAATCATGACGGCTGGCTTGCAGAACGAAAAGTTCGGGAAGGGAACTTTGAGAACTCCTAACATAAAACATATATATCGTATGAATCTAATAGTTTATGGGAAGCTTGAGAGACGATCTACAACTTTCATGTTGGCCAAAAATTCAGAAAAGGTTTGGAAGCTACCGGAAATCGGGTTTGAAAAAGGCTTGGTGAATAACAAATTATGGTTTTACGTGGTCATGGAGCTGATTTCGACGAGCCATAACTCACTACCCCGACATTCGATGGACACATAAAACCTCATTCCAGAAAGCTTGCGAAGTGTACTAAAACTTTTATGTTGAATATTTAGGCTAACAAGGCCTCCATGACAACTCAAAACCTCCATGAATTCATTGCCCTCAAAACGTATAAATATAAGCCACCCATCTCAAAATCGCTAAAACTTGAGTTATACATATCGGAATCCCGAAATTCAAAAACCGGGTTAAAACTATTACTAAAGGCTATCATCCCAAATAAAATTTTGAACAAGGGGAGCTCTAATTGTCTTGGAAAAATTCAGATTACTCACTTGACCCCAAGTGGCTAGTTAAGATCTTTTTCTTGGTGTTTTTGTGCCATTAATCCCTCTATTCCTTTCATATATAATTTCCATGGCCATCATAATATCATTTCAGCAACCACATCACTAATTAATCCCCATTTTGGATGCTAAAACAACATGCACACTCCAAATAATCATAATCAAAACCATCCAACCATAATTCCTACTTGATTCCTCATGTTTATACCCAATTCTCATCATATGTGTCAATTAAACACCCTTTTAATCATATGCAACCATATCTAACAATAATTCTTTCATATTCAAGAGGATTTGCCATCAAAACAACCTAATTTCATCATCCAAGAGGAACCTAACTTGATATTATACATTTATACACCAAGTTCTTCATTGTGACATAACTTCAAACACTTAGCATGCATAGCTCATAAACACAAACCAACTCAAAACCAATTGGTAATTCTAAGTGTACTCGTTCTAAATACTTAAATTTGATAAGAAAACAATTACATTTGTAAATTAAACAATGAATTTGGATTTGAATTGAAAAGGTTAGGGTTGATACCTTCAATGGAGAGTGGAAGAAAGACAAGGAGCAAGAAGGAAAACAGAGGAGGTGTACACTGCAGGGAGGGTCGCCGGCCGATCATGGAGGTGACATCGCCGATGACCGGCGTCGGCAGCGGCGGTTGCTGTCCGAGGCGCGTGGCAGAGGCTAGAGGGAGGAAGAGGCAGTGAAGAGGATGAGAAGCAAAGGTAAAACGTTATTCTGCTTGTGAAAATAGGAAGGAGGATAAAAAAAAAAAAAAAGAACAATACTAGTTGTTAATGTAAGTGGAAGGAAATGTGTGCTTATATAATTATAAGGCCCAATCAATTAACCTCTCCTCCTTATAATTATTTATCTCTTAACCCGATAATATTCATATGTATTCTCAGGATAAAATTTATAAAATTAAAATAATGAGAGGAAGACTTGAAATAAAAATAGGGAGGTGGAACAAATCGAAACTTTAAATAAATTAAGGAATAAATAGCTATGATAATAAGATTATTATTATTATTATTACTATTAATAATGTCAACGCATCGGTCGGCCTGATAAAAATTAGCTAAGTAGGTAACCTGAGAGCAATTTTGAGTAGCTAAAATTGTCACATAAGTACTTTATATACATAACATACTAGACTGATGTATTATGGTCGTTGCTCAGCTCGAGTCCTGCAAAAACACAAACAATTAACTGAATTAAAATGCTTGATTTGATCAATTAATCTCATTACTTAACTTAATTACATTTGGTTAGGGTCGGGTATTACATGTAGCGCTTTCCCTTCTTGACCTTTGAAACGATCTTGAAAGCTTCGTTAGAAGCAATCAAATATTTCTCTACCGCTATGAGCATCTCCTGTAGCTTCAACAAGCTATACTCATACCCTTCCTGATGTAACCCATCGTGAAAGACTTCGTGCAACGAGTTCAGGATGATGTGAACAGCCCAAGTAGGGTCAAAAGGAAAACCCAGCCAACTCAAGTTGTTGAAGTGAATGATCATCTTCAACACATGTGGCCCTACAGGTTCGCCAACCTCTAGTTTCGAGTTGTAGATCTTGCTAACAGTCTTATGTCTTTCCTGTATAATCTGCTTCATGTATAGAGATTTACTGCACAAGAATCTCGAAAGAAGGCATGCCCGCAAAATACTTTTGGAGCAACTGAGACATACTCCCCAAGATCAATTAGCCACATAGGTATCGTTAGGGGTGGAAGAAAAATCCGGAACCGGCACACCGAACCGGAAACCGGATAAAAAAAATCGGGAACAGGCAAACACCGAACCGGTTTAAAAATCCAGTGCACCGCACCGGAAAAACCGGATACTAAACGGGGCGGTTCCGGTTTGGGATATTCACACCGACGTGGAACCGGCACCGCACCATTAATATAATTAAATACATATATATATATATATATATATATATAAATTTTGGTTAAAAAAAATTCTATCCAAAAATTAATACAAAAATAATATAAATTAACTAGTTAAAAAAAAAAGAATATTAGGTGTTAACGTGTTATTGGGTTGGGCTTTTTTTTTATTAAATAGAGATTTTTTTTTATTAAATAGAGATTTTTTGATGTTTGATAGAAATTTATGCGGTTCCGGTTCACCGGTGAAACCGCACCGTTAAAGCCGGTGCACCGGTTTTTAAAAACCGGGTGATTCGGTTCCGGTTCCGGTTTATGGTTTTCGCGCACCGTTTCATCCGGTGCACCGCTTCGACGCACCGAAACCGCACCGTTTCCACCCCTAGGTATCGTCATCACAATGACGTTTCCAGTTGGCTTTCTCAACTTCCGAGGCATTATTGGCAGGGGGTTCTCCCTTAGGCATGTCAAGCACATACTCTTTCTACTCAGCCTTGAGAACATTTCTCAGATACTTGACCCGATTTAGATAATTGGATCCAGTGAGCTTCTCCTTCTTAAAGAGGTAAAAATGTAATGGGAGATCAACAAAAATCATGATGAATATACAAGTCAAAACGATTCAATTAGGATTTTAAACATTAATAAACTCCAGAAATTAAACCGATTTTAATTTCAACATTGAAACGCACTTAACTCTCAATTAGTATTTCAATGTAACTAAGACCCAACAGGCACAAATCGACATCGAGTTGGCTTTGGCCCAAACAAACCTCGTGTCAGGTCGCCTAAGGTAGATCATCTCATGATTAATCGTTGTAAACGATTTTTGGCGAGAGTTTGTGATGTAGATTTGGTCCCAAATATACATCATGGGAGCCAAATGATTGATTTTATACAAAAGGAGCTTCAATCACTCATGCTAATCAAACGTCCAACTAGCTTCATCAAGGGTGGTTTGGTAATTTGCTCAATAACTCAAGATCCATGAAGATGTTGTGAAAGTCATCCTAGCATCAAATGATCTACATCAAAGGAGCTTCACAATGGCTTTTGAATCTTTGAATTTGGACAAGAATAGAGCAAGTTATCATTGTTTTAATCTAGCTTATGTACATTTGTTTCTTTATGATGTCATACTTGTATTAGATGATGTAAGCTAGATGCACCCCTTTTTCTTGATTGTACACGCCAAGGGGGTCCCTCATTTAGTATAAATAGACCCCTTGGGTGCCTTGTAGTCACACATTATTCAATAATACAATACAAATCAAATTCAACATGTTGTTGTTTTCTCTCTAGCTTTTGTTCTAGTTTTGTTTCTCTTGAGGGAGAATCGACTACTTCTAGCCTTGGGTTGGCATCCTTGGTGGTGATAGGTAGAATTGAAGAGTTCTTGAAGGTGGTGTGACTATATCCTCCAAGATCCTTCTCACCATTATCAAAGTTCATCAATTGTTCATCATTTCATTCGTGAGTTTCAATTTGAATTTCATTGATCTTGTTTTGTTTCAATCTCAAGATTCATTTGAATATCATTCTATCATTCAAAGAAACTTACATCCCAACCATCTTTCCATTCATTTCCATTCATTCGTTCGTCCATTTCATCCATCCATTCATCCATTTCAATCGTATATCCATCCATCCATTCATTCTTTCATTCATTCAAACCTAAAGAACCATGTTAAAGATCCTTAGCTTTTGTATAATTTGATCGTCATTGGTCTCATTATACATCAAAATTGGTATCAGAGCCAAGGATTTTGAATCTTGTGGTTCTTGATATAATCTTTTACAATCTTTTTCATCACAAATCCATTCCCCATCATCTCCATTCTCGTCCCCCATATAAACTCCACAAAGAACCCCCTAAACCCAAACACAATCTAGCCTAAACACATCTAAACTCTCGTCCCTAACCCCTAACCCAAACTATGAGTTTCTTTGTGATCGTTTTGAAACAAGATTGATGGCTAGTGGAAGTAATCCATCGGATCCACCCACGACTTCCCAAGAAGAAGATGTAGAGTACATGAAACAAAGGATCGTTTACCTCTCCGATCAATTAAAGAAGTATATGCATCTTCAACATAGAGAGATGCGTGATGATTCTTTTGTGAGAAAACCTCAAGAAGATGAGGAGGATGCTCAAAGTGAACGAAGTGCAAGTCCAAGGAGGGAGGAACGTTTTGACTTCAAAGTGGAAATCCCCGAATTTGATGGTAATCTTGATCCCGAAAACTTCTTAGATTAGATGCAAACTGTTGAACGTGTTTTTGATCTTAAAGAAGTTCATGATGAGAAGAAAGTGAAGTATGTGGCCCTTAAGTTGCGAAAACATGCGTCCATTTGGTGGACCAATTTGCAAAAGAAGAGGCAAACTAAAGGGAAGGACAAGATCAAAACGTGGATTAAGATAAAGAAAAAGTTGCAAGAAAAGTTCCTACCACCAAGTTATCTCCAAGATAACTATTACAAATTGCAACGTTTGGTTCAAGGAAGCAGAAGTGTTGAGGAGTACACAAAGGAATTTGAACATCTCCTTTAGCGTTGTGATCTCCAAGAAGATGAATAAGCTACAATTGGAGGTTAGTCCACACCCATCCCCCTACACAATTCAATGGCTAAGTCATGGGAAGGGAATTCGTGTGGTTCACCGTGTACTTATAAGTCTTTCCATTGGTAAAAACTACAAAGATTCTATTTGGTGTGATGTAATTCCAATGGATGCTTGCCATATTTTACTTGGGAGACCTTGGCTTTTTGATAGGCATGTCACGCACAATGGAAGAATGAACACCTACACGTTTGTTCTCAACAAAAAGAAGATCACATTGGCTCCTCTCTCACCATCATCGATCATACGTCCCCAACAACAACCACAAAAGAAGGAGACTAACATTATGACATTCATGAAGGCCGAATATCATGAATTCCAAGAGCATAAAGATCTTATTCTAGCAAACTTGGAGGAAGAAGAAACGACCCCAACACATGAGCATGCACGTCTCAAACCTCTTTTGGAACGTTTTAAACATTTATTCCCAAAAGAGATGTCGAATGGGTTGCCACCAAGAAGAGATATTGAGCACAAAATTGATCTTGTTCCAGGTTCTATGCTCCCCAACAAGCCGGCCTATCGAATGAATCCAAAAGATGCTCAAGAAGTTCAAAGGCAAGTGGATGAACTTCTATCAAAAGGCTTGGTTCGTGAAAGTTTGAGTCCATGTGCCGTTCCGGTCTTACTTGTTCTAAAGAAAGATGGATCTCAAAGAATGTGTATGGATTGCCGAGCTATAAACAAGATCACAATCAAGTATAGATTCCCAATTCCACTCCTTGAGGATCTACTTGATGAATTACATGGAAGTGTTGTATTCTCCAAAGTCGATTTGAGAAGTGGATATCATCAAATAAGGATTCATGAAGGAGATGAGTGGAAAACGGCATTCAAAACGAAAGAAGGGTTATATGAGTGGCTTGCGACGCCATTTGGTCTTACAAATGCACCATCTACTTTCATGCGTTTAATGAATCATGTATTGAAGCCTCTTATTAGCAAATGTGTTGTAGTTTACTTTGATGATATTGTTGTGTATAGTAGAAGTGAGCATGAGCATGTAAAGCATCTAGAGTTGGTTATGTACATCTTGGAAAAGGAGCAACTCTACGCCAACATGGAGAAATGCCACTTTTTCTCATCCAAGATCGTGTTCCTTGGATATGTTCTCTCAAAAGATGGCATTCAAGTTGATAAGGAGAAGGTGAAAGCTATTCAAGAGTGGCCTACACCAACATCTATTCATGAGGTACGAAGTTTCTATGGTTTAGCTTCGTTTTATAGAAGGTTTATAAGGAATTTTAGCTCCATTCTTGCACCTATGACCGAGTTATTGAAAAAGAAGGAGTTTTCATGGAGTAAAGGTGCTAATGAAGCTTTCGAGTTGATTAAGGAGAAATTATGTCATGCACCTATTCTTGCATTACCTTGTTTTGATAAAGTGTTTGAAGTTGAAGTTGATGCAAGTGGAGTTGGAATTGGAGCCGTGTTATCACAAGAAGGCCGACCTCTTGCTTTCTTTAGTGAAAAGTTGAATGAAGCCAAAAGGAAGTATAGTACATATGATAAAGAGTTCTATGCCATTATAAGAGCTCTTGAACATTGGCGACACTATCTTCTAAGTGGTGATTCATTCTACACAGTGATCATCAAGCTCTTAAGGTCATTCAAGGGCAACACAAGTTGAATCTAAGACACGCCAAATGGGTAGAGTACATGCAACCGTTCCATTTTATGATCAAACATAAAGCGGGTCATCTAAACAAAGGAGCGGATGCTTTGTCAAGAAGGTACTTACTCACTCATATTCTTGATTCAAGAGTCCTTGGTTTTGAGCATATTAAAGAGTTGTATGAAAATGATGAGGATTTCAAGGAGGTTTATGAGCTATGTAAGAAGCACCCCCACCAACTCTTTCATATTGAGCATGGATTTCTTTTTAAGGGAAATCAACTTTGTATTCCAAAGAGTAGCATTCGTGAATTGTTGATCATGGAGGATCTTTAGCGGGTCATTTTGGCATTGAAAAGACATATCTTATGATGAAGGAGCATTATTTTTGGCCAAGCATGATCAAAGATGTTGAGCATATGGTAGAGAGGTGTAATACTTGCAATATTTCAAAGGCACATGCTTTACCACAAGGCTTATATACTTCTTTGCCCATTCCACATAGTCCATGCCATACCACCTATGATGCTACTAAAGTTGCAAATCTATATTTTGAGGAAGTATGAAGTTACATGGTATCCCCAAGACCATGGTAAGTGATAGAGATTCAAAGTTCCTTAGTCATTTTTGGCTAACATTGTGGAAGAAGTTTGGTACAAAATTGAAGTTTAGCACCGCTTGTCATCCACAAACGGATGGACAAACTGAAGTTACCAACCATACTTTGGGAGCTGTACTTCGAATCTTAGTGAGCAAAGATAAGAAAGGGTGGGATACTCTTTTATGTCATGCTGAATTTGCTTTCAATCGAAGTCCAAGTAAAGCCACGGGATTGTCACCTTTTCAAGTGGTTTATGGAAGGAACCCTCTCCAACCTATGTATCTTACACCTATTTCTACTTCAACAAAGTTTAGCTTTGAAGCTAACAAAAGAGTGGAAGAGATTAAGAAGCTACATGAAGAAAATCGTGAGAAAATCTTGAAGTATACACAAGATGTAGCTAGTAGAGTGAATAAATCAAGGAAGAAGGTTGTATTTGAACCGGGAGACCTTGTTTGGATTCACTTGAAGAAAGAAAGATTTCCTTCTAAGAGGAAAGGTAAGCTTGCACCAAGAGGAGATGGTCCTTATGAAGTTTTGGAAAGAATTAGTGATAATGCTTATAAGTTACAACTTGGTGAAGACTATGAAGGGACTTGTACTTTCAATGTGAGTGATCTCAAGCCCTATTATGGAGATAATGAAGAACTTCCTAGTTTGAGGACAAACTCTTTTCAACTAGGGGGAATGATGTAGATTTGGTCCCAAATATACATCATGGGAGCCAAATGATTGATTTTATACAAAAAGGAGCTTCAATCACTCATGCTAATCAAACGTCCAACTAGCTTCATCAAGGGTGGTTTGGTAATTTGCTCAATAACTCAAGATCCATGAAGATGTTGTGAAAGTCATCCTAGCATCAAATGATCTACATCAAAGGAGCTTCACAATGGCTTTTGAATCTTTGAATTTGGACAAGAATAGAGCAAGTTATCATTGTTTTAATCTAGCTTATGTACATTTGTTTCTTTATGATGTCATACTTGTATTAGATGATGTAAGCTAGATGCACCCCTTTTTCTTGATTGTACACGCCAAGGGGGTCCCTCATTTAGTATAAATAGACCCCTTGGGTGCCTTGTAGTCACACATTATTCAATAATACAATACAAATCAAATTCAACATGTTGTTGTTTTCTCTCTAGCTTTTGTTCTAATTTTGTTTCTCTTGAGGGAGAATCGACTACTTCTAGCCTTGGGTTGGCATCCTTGGTGGTGATAGGTAGAATTGAAGAGTTCTTGAAGGTGGTGTGACTATATCCTCCAAGATCCTTCTCGCCATTATCAAAGTTCATCAATTGTTCATCATTTCATTCGTGAGTTTCTATTTGAATTTCATTGATCTTGTTTTGTTTCAATCTCAAGATTCATTTGAATATCATTCTATCATTCAAAGAAACTTACATCCCAACCATCTTTACATTCATTTCCATTCATTCGTTCGTCCATTTCATCCATCCATTCATCCATTTCAATCGTATATCCATCCATTCATTCTTTCATTCATTCAAACCTAAAGAACCATGTTAAAGATCCATAGCTTTTGTATAATTTGATTATCCTTGGTCTCATTATACATCAGTTTGTGTATCGCATACATCACCTCTCTCTGTTGCTCATGACTCTAGACCCTCTAGCCCACCATTTTGGACAGACCTAATTTCCACCCAACTTGTTACCGATCCATGGATGATTTGCTTTGGCAATGACCACCCATGATCCAAGTGGTGGTTGCCACTGTAAGCAATCAAGTGTCCAAATTTTAGAGAGTACATATTTATTATCCCAAGCATGCAATTCTAGGTGAAACTTGTGAATCAAGCATGAAAAGCATAATAAACGATTAAAAAACACATGCTAAGAACCATTCAAAGCATAAACATAAAACCCCTAGTATGGCCTCCTAAACTTAATTAAACAAACTTTAATTAAGGTAAACTTGTCTTCAGGCCTTCAAGAACTCTTTCTTGAAGCTTCTAAAATTCTAACTTGAACGATTCAAGGATTCTCTTTATCGGCATTTCAAGAACATCTTCTCGAATGCTTTCAAGAACTCCTTCTTGAACCACCGCAACATATATATATTGGCTCCCACTCGAACCAACATCCATGTTGCATTGGGCTCCCACTCAACTTCATATCCAATATACAAGAATTACAAGCGGGTGTCATCAAATGAGGTTACATTGATTTAATTTCAAATATAAATTACAACTTTAATCAAATTAAAATGGAATATATTCAAAATCGACAGCACGCAGGTCGTATTTCACCTAACCCGACACGCAGGCCGATAAAACCAGACTAGCTGAGGCCATACTAAGAGTGCACGAAATCAAGCAAATAATTTTGGCAACATTGCAACAAGACAAATCAACATATAGTTACGTAAAAATTAATCAAGACTGTTGTAAGAAACAAGCATAATCATGAAAGCAAGGGGTTTGGGTCTTTGGGACCTTCGGGTCCAAAGTTTTCTTCCAACCAGGCCATCCCCAGGAAACATACAAGCAATTGAATCAAGTTGAACGACAGTCATCAAACCTACCAAGCGATATGATTGTAAATGATATTAGTGTTCCCAGAGCTCCAAACATTATGATTGTCATGAAGTTATGAAAAAATTGCTTCTTTTTCACTTGAAACCTGACAAATATGTATTAGATGTTTTGTTCCAGGCCTGTGACTAAGGAGGGGGGGTGTTGTTACTTGGTAGACAATAAACTGATCAGTTGACAAGATAGCAGTGGGAAGAACTCAGTCTTTCTACATGAATTGGTCAGTAAGTCTACTCAACAATTAACAATCATCAACCAGACACAATACCATTAACAGACACAAACAACAATTATAGTATTCTCAGCATTATTCTAATCCATCCAGAAAGAAACAATCCAACGCATAAGAAGGGTGAACAAACAACCCATCCCTAACCCTTTAAAAAGACGTTCAACTTCAACCAATTCCAACAAAGATCTAGCCATACAAATTGCAGAATATATTAACCATAGAATCCTAATTAAACACAAAACTTTGCTTACACAAGCTTCCATGATTAACCTAGACAGATTCAAAAGCTAAATCTGCAAAGATAGCTCAAGAATAACCCCACCAAATATAGTTAAAGACAAGAAGGAAAAGTGAGAAAGAGGAACAAACACACTTAGACATTGAAGCACTTGCTCACAACCTTCAAACACAGAGTAATTGGAGCTTGAACAGGTTCACACTCAAAATCTTCAGCTCTCTGAAACCCACTTCAATCGATTGCCAGCGTTCAACACTGAAAACCTAAACCACCATCGATCTAGGTTTTGACCCATGAAAGGAGGCTGAATCGTATTCAAGTGTAGCAAAATCAAAGCGATGAGAAAAAATTGCAAGAAAGTAGTAACCTTCCTCAGCAGAAATCTATCCTCTTTAAGAATTTCATGATGTAGATCTGTACAAACACTTAATGCTACTAGGAGTAGCCCGCATTTAACAGTTTGAAATTGTCTTCTTCCATAAAAAGCATATTATCAAGGCAAAATTATTGATACCTTCAGGTCTAGTCCTCGATTCCTCTGATTTTAATTGTCTTCTTCCATAAAAATCTGTTATCAAGCCACAATCTGCAACCATATATGCAACCCTAGATGGCTAGTTCAGGTCTGGAAGAAAAACAAAAAAAGAAGACGCAAAAATAGCATACCTGAGAGGCTGAGATTGAGTGACTTATGCCGGCCTGCCGGACGGTGCTTGCTTGCTGGGCGGACAACGACGAGAGAACAAGAGTTGATGATGTCCAGCAGTGGTCGTCGGTGACGATGACGTTGTTGCTTGCTAGGGGCTGGGCTTGTGGGAGTAAGAGTGTGAGATTGAGATAAGTAACTGAATGTGAGCTTGTGAGGGACACTGGGAGAAACAGAGGGAGTCGATTAGGGTTTGAGGGAATTAAGGAGTGATTGAGTGTGAGTGTGAGACAGTGAGGGTCTGAGTAAGGGAGTCGATTAGGCCATTAGGATTAGCTAGGGACTTAGGGTGTGAGTAAACATTAAAATTTTTTAAAAAAATAGAAAAAGGGCGCTTTTTTTTGCTCTTTTGAATTTCGCCAAAATTTTGAAGCATATTGATTGACGCCTCTCTTTTTATTCCAGCCCAATCATTCATTCAAATTTCAAGATATTTTTAACCCACTCTTTTTTTTGCGCTTAAACGTGCACAGTATTACCAACAAAAAAATTTTATCTGTTGGTATTAGAATTCTTTTACCAACAGATAATATAAGTGTCGGTACTGTTAAAATATTACCAACAGTTACATTTTTATATGTCGGTATCAAGATTATTTTACCAACAGATAATAATAGTGTTGCTAAATAATTAATAATACCAACAGAAGACTAATCTGTTGGTAAATATACACTTTTACCAACAGATAGAATATCTGTCACTGGCAATCTGTTGGTAAAACCCACTTTTTTTTGTAGTGATATGTCAAAATCAACTTCAATAACAACTATAGAAGGAATCCAACTTGCAATATATCAACCAAAATCAAGGGATAAAGCCAACATAATTTAGCATCTAACAAATCCGAAACATAAGCAAGAAATTACACATCCATACTCAACAAATCCCAAACATAATTTTATTAAGTTAAGATCTCCAGCCTAAAACGATTTCAGGCGAGATAAGAAATACCTTTCCTTCTTGAAATTCCAAACTTCTAGGCTCAACACATACTCATCTTTGCTCAATATCGAAAATCGAGCAAACTTACTCAACGGATTCTCAATCCATGCTGAGGGTCAATTTTTAGAGGTTCAATTGGAATCACCCAGCCACCAACTCCACAACAACGATCTGTTTATGCCCAATTGATCGATTGATATTTGATTTCCAAAATGAACCCTTCCCATAAAGTTGTACTTGAATGGAATCACCCAATTCAGTACTGTAGGTTCAATCTAATTTAACCGGGAAGTCATAGAAAACGAGATTTCAAGTCTAAACATTTTAGACTCAAAGCTCAAATTCTTTTAGGTTTGATGTTTGAAGAAATCATGAAGTGACACTAGTTATGAGTGTGACATCCCATGTCACACACATTCAAGCTATGCCCAACCTCATGAAAAACCAAGGCTATCACAAGAGTCATCACGAGTACGGCGTCAAACACAACAATTACTCGAGATACTCGAGTGAAATCCAAAACCATCACAAGAGCCATCGTGAGTATGTCGTCAAACGTAACAACTACTCAAAATGTTCAAGAGGAAAGCAGAAAGGCTATGAGTTTCACCAAAATCCCGAGTAAGACACCTAGTGTCATGCTCGAGATTCCTTGTCAAACAAGGGTGAAGCTCAATGCGAAACCATGGTTATGGCAATAATTACCATGACCAAAGCTTTCCTCATATCATATGAAAAAACCCATATATGATCATAAAGGATATAAGCAACACAAACATCCATACCAATATCCAATCAATCATAAGCAAAGGTTCAACCAGACTAAGATCATTACAACTAGGTTAACCAACATAACAAGCCAAATTAACAATTAATCTAGCATGCAACATCCTAACAGATCATATCTACCAAGATTATAGCACGAAAGGCATAAACAAGCAATCTAGCAAGGCTATTTAAACATATGAAAGAGATAGACAAAAAAAAAAAAGCAAAACATAAGCATGTTGTTGTGGCTCTATACCACTGATGAGTTATGGTGGTCTAGACCTATCTAGGCCACAAGAAGAGGTGGGCCTGAACTAATCGGAACCACCCCGAGGTGGGCCCGATCCTAATCGGGACCACCCCGATTACAGGCGGAATAAGAATCCTAACTATTATGATTCCCACCTAATCTAAACTAACCCAAAATAATAAACAACAAAATTGAAATAGTAGGGGCTTAGTTATTACCTCAGGTCTCTCAAAGAGAAATGCCTCGGTCCGCCTTGCACTCTTGAACGCGCTGGCACCAAAGGAATCCAAGTGGAAGATTCTAAAAAAGGAATCCTCCACAAAAGGTCCACGCACCACCATTACTACTACTACTTTACTACTACTACTATTGGGCAGCTCCAAGGGCAGCTAATTTCCACTCAAATTGTTTTTGGACAAAAATATAACTAAAGTCACTTGCCGAGTGAGCTCCACTTGAGAAAGAACAAAGTTTCTAAATGGGGACATTTTTTTCTTGAAACTTTACCATTTCTCGAGTTGCCTATTCTCGAGAATTAATGGAAAATGATTTTTGTTTTTTTTAATAAAAGCAACTTTTAGGTGGATATCTACCTGAAAATTAATAAAGCTATGAAAAACTAAAAGGACAGTAATACAAGTTTTGGGAAAGAATTTTTTTTTTATCAAAATCACTAGATTATGCTTGTTTAGTCCAAGTCAAACAGTCACATTTAATATGCTTATATGTTACTCCCTTCATCAGGTGATCGCAATACCTCCTTCTTTCATGCACGAGTTAAGCAACGACGGCGAAAAAACTCCATTAATTCAATTACTGATGATAATGGAGTTATACACACCGACAAGAAAGCTATTAAGGAGGTCATTGTTGGCTACTACCAAGATCTTTTCACTTCTTCCCAGCCGGTACTAAATAGTGTGGAACTTCCAGAGCTTCGAGGCAGGATAACTGAAGATATGAGAACAACCCTCTTGCATCCCTTCACAGGTGTGGAGGTTGAGATGGCGTTGCAACAAATGGGACCAACCAAGGCACCGGGCCCTGACGGTTTCTATGCTCTTTTCTTCCAAAAGTATTGGGATGTGGTGGGGAGAGATGTAAAAGGGGTGGTCTTGCACTGTTTGAATGGAGGTGAAATGCCAAGGGATTTAAATGACACGTTAATTTCGTTGATTCCCAAAATTAAGCATCCAAGAACCATGAAGGACTTTCGCCCCATCGCTTTGAGCAACGTTATTTATAAATTGGTGGCGAAGGTCGTTACCAATCGGCTGAAGGGGATTATGGATGAAATCATTGATGAAAAGCAGTCAGCTTTTGTCCCGGGGCGACTAATATCTGACAAAACCATAATTGCTTTTGAGGCATTTCACTATTTGAAGAAGAAGTCTAAAGGAAGGACGGGGTGGATGGCTGCAAAGTTGGACATGAGTAAAGCATACGACAGAGTGGAATGGGGTTTTCTCAGGCTGATTATGAGGGAGATGGGTTTCCCCACTCAGTGGGTGTCGCTAATTATGCATTGTGTTGAAACGGTTAAATACTCCTTTTGTGTGAATGGTCAAAGAGTGGGATTGGTCATACCGGAAAGAGGTCTTCGACAAGGAGACCCTCTATCTCCATATCTCTTCCTTCTCGTCACGGAGGGGTTGAATGTGTTGATAGCAAGGGAATGCAATAGGAAAATGCTGACTGGTTTGAAGATCTGTAGACATGCGCCAGTAATTACTCATCTTCTTTTCGCTGATGACAGTATATTTTTTCTAAAAGCCAAGGATGAAGAAGTGATGACATTGAAACAGGTTCTCAATGAATACGAAAGATTGTCGGGGCAACAAATTAACTTCGACAAATCTGAATTATTTTTTAGTAAGAATGTTCCGAGTACCAAGAAGGATAGATTACTTCGTGTCTTAAATATGACTGAGATGTCAGAACATAAAACCTATCTTGGCCAGCCGCTTATTGTTGGAAGATCCAAGAAAGTTATTTTTGAGAACCTCAAGAAGAGGGTTTGGAGCCGAGTTAATGGGTGGAAAGAGAAACTGCTCTCGCAAGCGGGGAGGGAGACTCTTATCAAAGCCGTTCTGCAAGCGATACCGACATATGCGATGAGTTTGTTCAAGCTCCCTAGTTCCTTCCTGGATGATATGAAAAGCATGGTGAGTCGCTTTTGGTGGAGTGGAGATGGTAATAAACGCGGCATGCACTGGATTAGGTGGAATGACATCTGTCGCGGCAAAGATTATGGGGGTATGGGGTTTAGAAATCTTGAAAGCTTCAATCTGGCTATGCTTGGTAAACAAGCGTGGAGACTGCTAATAAATCCGAACTCGCTTGCTGGCACTCTCCTAAAAGCGAGATATTTTCCCCGGGGAGACCTTCTTTCAGCACAAGCAGGATTCCGACCGAGCTTTGTATGGAGGAGCTTATTAGAGGGCAGGGACTTGGTTGCCAAAGGAACTGGGTGGACTATTGGTGATGGGGAGACTGTCAAATTATGGGGAGATAAATGGGCTTGCATTGAAGGGCGCTATTTCCTCGGAGTAGCCCCGGAGGACAAGACAGATTGGAAAGTCTCAAACTTGCTGGAAGGTGGAGAAGAATTGCGATGGAATGCTGCTCTAATCTCACAACTCTTTGATGAAGAAACTGCCAATGCTATTAACGCGATACCCCTACCCGTGAATAAGAGGAAGGATCAAATCCGGTGGCTTCCGAATACGGATGGTGAGTATACGGTACGGAGCGGTTATCATCTTATTCAATAGGAAACTATGTCCACTTCATCGGTTGGTAGTAATCAAGATACGTGGAAGAGACTGTGGAATATAAAGGCTCATCCTCGTATCAAAAACCTTCTTTGGCGTTTTGCAAATAATTCACTTCCAACCAAGTACAACTTGTCAAGGAGACACTGTGGTGATTCTACAACCTGTGAGATGTGCCACATCGAGACTGAAACACAACTACATGCTATCCTAGATTGTCCCTGGGCTACACAGGTCTGGGAGATACTAGGTCTGCAGGAAGTGTTAACTGTGACGGGGGTCAATGCACTCGACTGGATCCACATTGTAACGCAAACTCTGGATGACGATAAAATGGCATTGTGCAGCTACGGAGTGTGGAGTATCTGGAGGGGCCGAAATGATAAAACCATCAACCAAAAGAACCTGGATGCGTGCGTTGTGGCGGACAGAGCAGCCCTTAGTTGGCAAAAATTCAAAGAAGTCTCTGCACAGACAACTCATAGTAGGATTCTCAGATCTCTGGAGAAGTGGAAAACAAGGACCAATCATGTGAAGGTGAATTGTGATGCCGCTGTGTGTAAGACACGGGGAAGGGTGGCAGTGGCTTGTGTGGCTAGAGATGATCGCGATCAGTTTCTTTGGGCAGCTGGTCGTAGTTTCAGTAAGTCTTGGGGAGCGGAGGTGGCTGAGCTGAAAGCAATAATTTTTGCCATCCATAAATGTGGGGAAAAAGGAGTTAGCAATGGAGTTTTAGAGACAGATGCTTTGAGTGTTGCTGAAAGACTAAAATCTGGAAAGCCAGGTAGAGGGCCTCTATCACTCATCTATGAGGAAGCCCTGGAGCTGGGGAGACAAAATAATCTGACTGAAATAGACTGGGTCAGGCGAGAAGGAAATACAGTAGCACATCGGCTTGCTAATTGGTGTCTATCCTGCGATTTGGAACAGAATTGGGTGTCCCCCCCCCCCCCCCTTGTTCATTTCTAATGCTTTGTTGGATGATGTAATACATTTGAACCTTTGATCGAAATATATATTATTTCTTTCCAAAAAAAAAAAATGTTACTCCCTTCATCCCATATTAATTGACACTTTAACTAATTTATTTTGTTCCAATATAATTGTTACTTTCTGACTCTCAATACCTAATTCAATTATTTTATATTATTTATTAGAAAGAGAAAAGTCAAACACAATTGAGATTTGGTAGCTATTATAATTACATATTGGTATGTGTGAAAATTTCAATTCCGTCAATTAATTTGGGACAGAGGGAGTATATAACAGTCCGATTAGTCGACCACAATTCGACTGACCAGGTTGATCTCCAGTTCAAGTTAGTATGTTGCTATTAGGGAGAAGATTAATGATTCGTGTCTCCATCATGCTAGAACAGTTATATAAACCAACTAAGCATAAGACTACATCATTGAGTTTTTCATTTTTTTTTTCCAGTTTTATTAGAAATGTCTATTTGTAAAATAGTACACAAACAAAGTAAATATAAATATTTGAAATACAAGATATAGATAATAAGTATCTCAAACAAAGTAAATATAAATATTTGAAATACAAGATATAGATAATAAGTATCTCACACATTGGGATATCTATTTACAAAATAATCAACTAAATCATCAATTACAAAAACTTGTAATTTATGAAAGGGTAACAACATATTATTTATTGCATATTTACCATTGAAACTAAAAGCTTATAGAGGAAATCTCTTAGCTACAAGACATAGTGGATTTTTCTTGTGCATAGCGATTCCTGGGATGACTTCAGTATCAATGTCTTCGCTTTTCACACCAAAAGGTAGTTTCCAATCGAAAGAATATATTAAATTGGCAAGTGCAAGTTCTAAATTAGCTATACCCATATGCATACCGGGACACATTCTTCTTCCGGCCCCGAATGGTATTAGTTCAAAATCTTGTCCTTTAAAATCAGTTGAACTTTCCAAAAACCTCTCAGGCATAAATACATTAGGGTTAACCCATATTTCAGAATCTCTACCAATTTCCCATATGTTAACATATACCAAGGTTTTGGGGAGAATATCATACCCTTGTATCTTACAACTTTGGATTGTTTCTCGACCAATCAGCAATGGAGCAGCTGGGTGAATTCGAAACGTTTCTTTTACTACAGCTTTGAAGTATGTGAGCTTTGAGAGATCATCCTCATTGATATATTTTTTGGGTTCAATCAAATTGGTTCTTAACTCATCTTGTACTTTTCTCATCACATCAGGATTTTTAATAAGTTCAGTCATGGTCCAAATTATCATTATTGCACTTGTGTCAGTCCCTGCTGTAATCATGTCCTGCATAAGAACATACCATATGTATTAATGATTTTCATATACTACATCCCTTTTTTTTTATGTGTCGCCTAGAAAATTATGCCAAAAACTTTGACCTTAATATCTTAATTTATATAATGATTTATCATAAACAATTGATATCATTAGATTCGTAATGAAAAATACTATTTAAATGTATAATATTATAATTTTTTTATAATAATTTTAAATTAGAAATGATTGATTAAAAATTGACACTGAAAACCATAAATGGCAGATAAAAAAGAATGAAAGGAGCATATTGTATCAAACTAAACACCCTCAAAAACGATGATACTAGCAAAATTAAAAAAAAAAAAAGAACACATGTATATGTTCGCCATAGACCAACCAAAGTTACCAAACACAATAAGCCAAAATATTTTTGACTCACGTGTGATTTATCATTCTAAATATCCTCAAAATATGGCAAATTAGAATACTGGATACCGGGGCGAGACTCGGACTTCCAATAAGGAGGCGTCAGAATTTTTCACACTATTTCGCAATACAACTTTTTATTTTATAGTTAAAATTTAGTGACGAAATTTATGAAAAGAAATGTAAAACATGTTAATATGTGGTATTCTTAATAAGTATTTAAAATATCAAAATATAAGGGTTTTTGGACTTAAATAATCTGAACTTTGAGTAGCGAAATTCTCAATAGTCTGAACTTTAAAAATACGATGGAATAATCTAGGCTTCAACAGTATTGGATTTAAATTGCATGCAATTGAGTTTTTCTAACAAAACTCGACAAAGTTTAGATTATTCAAATCCGTTTTTTGTATTTTAGACCCCGAACTTTAGGGTATTTATTTTCTGAACCCTTAGTTTTCAACTTTAATTTTTTGGATCCTAAAATTTGTACAAAAATTTGCTATAAGGTGCCATACATTCCTAACAACTAACCATTGGGGGACCACATTTTTTTAATGCACTCAAAGGGGGACCAAGTTGCTAAACAATTGGCTGGCAGGTGACTTTCCGGCCATTATTTGCCGGAAAACAGTGACAGTTGAGTAAAGTTATTTTTTTTTTTTTGAATTTGCTTAGATTAATGCCGAGACTACCCTCCATTGCTCCTTCCTCCTTCCTCCTTCCTTCCTCCTTCATTCCTCCTTCATCCACCATCTTCATTCTTCCTTTCTCATCCGCCACTGTTTTCTTCCCAATCTTTTTTCCCCTTTTCCCCCTTTTAGATTGCTTTTAAGTTTTAACCTATCGATTAGATTTTCTCCTTTATTTCTGGATTGATTTAGCACCCAGATTCAATTTCACCATTGTACGGTAAAAATTAATGGAAGATTTCTACAGCAGTGACCCCCAATTACTCACTGCCATTAGCGGCGTCGAAGTCACTCCCTTCCCCGACCCTCCGGCGGAACCCTCCGCTGGACTTCCGGTGACTTCCGTCGCATCTCCGGCGCCGTTGGTGAATGGTACCATATAACTATGTTCCAAACATCATATCACTCTTCTGAATTGATCATTTCAACAAATTTGCAATGCACCAAAGCCCCAATTGCTATGGTTGCTGAGTAAAGTTACTAGAACTCTGGGATATGCCACCACTATCAACAGCAACAGTGGCACTACCATATTCAACAAGAGTTGTTGATGAAGAACAGCTAATAGAAGCCCCATTCAAGGACGAAGACTCGTTGGGTGAAGGATTACAACCACTCAGAGTTGGAGTCGAGTCTCCATCTTTGTTAAGTTTTGGGCGATTCTTGCCACCTCTTTTAGGAGGGAGCTTTGTCTTCCTCATTCAATGGACCTAGTATGGCCTTTTTAGGGGAAGGTTTCATAGTTGGAACAGGAAGTGAAAGGTCCAGAAAAGGTTCATACACAACTGAAGTGTGCCCACATTCTACACAACAAACAATACTAGAGAGTTGTCCACCAAATATGGCATCAACAAAGGTAGGACTCACTGGTTGAGATTGGTGGTTTTCTGAAGAGGATAGATCGGATTTTTCGGCACATAACTCTTCCATAGACAGCCCATCAAGCAAATAACGAAGCAATTCATGACTGTCCTGCTGCTGATACCCCCTGAACTAAGGAGCTTTGGCGCACACACATCCAAAAAGTGGTTTGGGGTTTATTACATTTCTTACACTTGTACCAGCCCTAGTTTCAACAAAAATCTTCCTCAAAGAACAGGTCAAAGGACCCACGTTCCCCTCATATGCCAGTAGCACTCCCGCAATACATCCATTGCCAGCAGATTCTGCATGATCGAATTAAAGAAACAAGTATTCCCAAGATTGACCAACAGGTCATCTGGGTTTCGCCATTGATGAAGACACAGGCCCAGCATCAATTTTTTGAGTGGGGAAAGATAAGGGCTACCTCGTCTTTTCAGCTACCATCTCAAGGGCTTTTAAGACTTTTCATGTTTTCCGACTTAAAGTGAACGGAAAGTCACCTGCCAGCTAATTATTTAGCAACTTGGTCCCCTTTGAGTGCATTAAAATAATGTGGTCCCCCAATGGTCAGTTGTTAAGAATGTATGACACCTCTCAGTAAATTTTTGAAAGTTTGTATGCTGAAAAAAAAAGACTCTAAAGTTTGTGAGCTGAGAAAAGTTTGTTTCCCGTTTTTCTTTTTCTTTCCATGTTTGAATTTCTCTCCCAATTGGCATCAAACAAAGAATGAGACAATCAGGAGATAAATTCAAACATGGGAGGAAAACAAAGAATGAGACAGGAGCCTTTTTCTTCAGCCCACAAAATTTAAAGTCCTTTTTTATTGAATCTACAAACTTTATGGTCTAAAAATTAATGTTGAAAACCAAGGGCCGGTTCAGAAAATAAATACCCTTACAGTTTGGGGTTCAAAATGCGAATAACCCAACTCCTCTATATATATCATAGTGATCCAGGAGCCTTAAAGCCAAGATTATTCCACGATATTTTCAAGGTTCAGAATTTTTTAGACTCTTATGACCCAATGTCTAGCTTATATCCATAAACCCAAATACAAAGATGATACATGTCAGTAACTTTAGTAATGTAATTAAACTCGTGCGATGCACGTGATACATGAGATATAAAAAATTATATAATATATTAAAATAGATAAATAAAATATAAATGTATATACAAACTTTTGATATAGTAAATGCTAAAGCTTGGGAAAGTTGACATGACACAATTACCGACTCGAAACCAACACGAAGTTAAACGGGTTTGGGTATAAATTCTCAACCCGTTTAACTAATAGTTTGACATGATAAACTCATTTAAATAATTACGTTAGGTTTAGGTGGAGAATATCGACATGAAAAAAGTCACATTTAACCCATTAATAAATAGGTCAATGGGTATCATGTTTTTCGATTCCAGTTTACCGTTTAAGCAAGTTTTTTTTTTTTGTATTTTGGATTTTAGGAAGGAAAATAAAAGTATTTATTTTGCTCTTAAATAATTATGATTATATTGATAATAGTCTACTAAATTCTATGGGGTGTTTGGCTGGAGAAGTTTCCTAAGAAAATTTGTCAACTTTTCCAAGTTGATTAAATTTTCCTATATTTCAATGTAAAATGAAGAAGGGGAAATTTTGTGTATGGGATATTTTTTACTTTCCCATGGGGGTGTTGGGAAATGTTTTTTTCCCCATGAAAAAGTAAACTATTATAGTTTATTTTTTCCAAAATGCCCATTAAAAGTACTTTATAAATTCTATAAATAAGGGTAGTTTGAACATTTTAAACAAACTTTCTCATATCTTCAAATGTAAATCAAACATTGTAATGTATTCTTTCCCAGGAAAAATTTTCTTAAAACAGACTTTTTTGAAAAAAAAAAATTTGTCAACTTTCCCAAGTTGATTAAATTTTCTTATGCTTGATTTTAAAATGGAGAAGGGGAAATTTTGTGTATGGGATATTTTCCTATGGTTGATGGGCAATATTTTCCCATGGGGGTGTTGGGAAAGTTTTTTTTTTCCCTATCAGAAAGTAAATTATTATAGTTTATTTTTCCAAAATGCCCATAAAAGCTACTTTATAAATTCTATAAATAAGGGTAGTTTGAACATTTTAAACGAATTTTTTTATATCTTCAAATGTAAACCAAACATTGTAATATATTCTTTTCTAGGAAAAATTTTCCTAAAACAGACTTTTTTGAAAAAAATTCTCGAGAAAGATTTTCCCGAGAAAAAACCAAACACACCAGTAATATGGAAATCATGTAACACCCATTACCTAAATTATTAATATAGTCCTTCTGAATTTTGAAATATTTCTCGTAGTCTAGGTTTTTTTTTAAAAATTTTGTTTTTCGTAACAATTAATAATGAAGAGGTACTACTCTAAAATATTAAAATATTTCTTGTAACATGGCGATGATGTGCACTATGCCCCTCTTCATTATTAAAATATTTCTAAACTACCCATAACCTAAATTACTGTATTATTTTTTCAAGCTATTTTTTTGTAAATAGACTGCTTTTAAATTGATAGAGTACGGCATAAATTGGGAAGGATTGAAAATATTAATTTAACAAATAGAAAAGTTTAAAAAAAATAATCTATTTATCTGAATTTTTATTGATTAAATCACCTAGTATTTTGTAGGATCCACTAACTTTTCTATTAATAATATATAATATATAATATATAGATAAGTTAAATGTCCTAAAACCAATACAACAATACTTACAAAATAAATTAATGAATCAATAATTTATTATAACAAATCAACGTAATCCCTAAAACAAATAACCGTTAACAATTAGAAGAGAAAATAAAAATAGAAATTAACTTCATTAAAAAAAAAATTGTAAATTAACTTCAGTCCTATTTTTTAGCTGGGCTAAACCTAACTTAATTTAACTTATCCTTAACTAACCTAACCTAACTCTCTAAAAAAACGTTCAAACCAAAAACAACTTTTTAAATCAAAAAGAAATTCAAATAATATTATTTTAATCTCAAATCAATCCACTTTTTCCAACATTTATAATATTTTCATTTATTTTCGATCCCCAAAACAATCAAATTTTATTAATGAAATATTTCCACCCAACAATTCACTTAACTCAAACTTATCCTATCATTTCCCATCATTTCCTATCATATCTTATCCTAACTTATCTTAATTTAATTAACCTAACCTGAACCTAACATGACAAGAGAACATGGCCAAATTACAATGAGTTACAATGTAAAATTAACACCATTGTAATATTTAATATAATATCTTTCTAACGGTGGTAATTTCATATTAACTCATTGTAATTTGTGAATAATTAACAGTCAAAACTTATTCAAATTGACACTCATTTATAAATGAAGGTAATACACGAATGGAAGCAATAATAGTTATATCTATAATTAGGGGCTACAAGGCTATAACCTACAAATTATCAGAAAAAATAAAAATATTCATACCTTAATCAATTAATAACGATAGGCAAGCCTAGGTGTGTCCTTTAGTAATATTACTCTATTTCAAAATAGTGTGGTTTACCCACAAGTCCACATATTCAATCAGTACTAAGTGTTCTAGCACTGTCAAAAAAACAGGATTGGATCAAAATTCTGGTCAATTTTATAATTCGGATAAAAAATTGATGTTCAAAGACAGTCTTTTTGGGTCAAATCGGGTTTAACAATTCGACACAAGGCCTATCTTCAGGTCAAAATCGTTTCGGACAATAGAAAAAAGATATATTATGTGAATATTTAATCAATTTGGAGAATATCCAAAATTCGGACAAAAAATCTATGACCAAACTCGATTTTTTCGGGTCAGACAAATTCGAATATTCGAGTCAAGCAGAATTTTACCAACTCTAAATGTAGAGGATCGGAGATAGGAGAAGTCAGACACTCAAATGTTAGAGTAGAATGGGCAGCGTATTCTTGACTTTTGGCGATTTGATCAAACTTTTGAGTTTCCGAGTGTCCATTCTACCCTATATTTGAGACTGTGACTTCACCTATCTCCAATTCTCTACATTTAGAGCTGACAAAATTTTCCCCACCCCCAATATTCGAATTTGTTGGACACAAATAAAAAAAAAAAAATCAGGTCCAATCAGAGACTTTTTGTCCGAATTTTGAATATTCACCGGATTAACGACATAATGTTTCCTTTTTTTCTATTGCTTGAACTCGTTTTCAACCCGAAGATATTGACATACAAAAGCTTTTTCAATGCTCAATTCATCTATACACGTTTTATATGCTTATTATACGTATTTTAACTAATAAAGCAGTAAAGTTGTTCACAATCTTGAAACTCTATGATTTAGTGTCCTAACTTGAAACATCACAATTGCATAACGAGTAGAATATCGTATGAGTTGACACATATATTCAAATAAATTTCTGCCAAAATAAAGTCACCCAAGTAAGAATTGCAGCTGATGTTGGAGACAACTTAGTGTCCTAACTTGAAACATCACAACTAGGAAATTTGAGGCGGGCAGAATTCAGAAGGTTCCTCGACAACTGGTTCATCCAGCACACAAAGTAGCACGACGACGGGCTATTCGAAGCTTGGGGATGATTACTTAGTGCGTGTGTTTAGTTATGTTTTTTCTTTTCGTTTGCTTGTTTCGTGTTTTTGTTGTTTTGAGTTGTTATGGTCTTATTTGAAAAAAAAAAAAAGAACTTAGGCCATGAGGGACCAAGTGCCCCTCAAGCTAAAATTTTTTTTCAAGATAATAATTTTTTTTAATTTAATGGTCACATACCTAATATTATTTTAATATATCACTATACTCTAAATTGCAAAATCCCAATTTAAGGATTCTACTGTTGAAATGAACAGTTAAATTACCTACTGTTCCAATCTACAGTAATCTGAGGGCAATTTTGTCCGTCCCTAGGTTGTACCTTGTTTTCTCCCTATCTATCTGTCCTCCTATATCTAATCTCACCGGTCTCCTTACTCTTTGTTTCTCCCTCCACTGTAGCACTTCCATTAGAGACATGCAACAGGGAGCCAATCTCCATGGAAAGGTTATCAAACTAGCCGTGAGTATCTCTTTTAGTTCTACTATTTTGTCAATTTTTTTGTTTAATTCTTATTCACATTTGTATATAATTTAGGTTTTTCAATTTTCTGCTTAACTGGGTGCCCTTTTATTTTCTTCATAATGATATGAGTCTCTTTTATTTAGTTGAAATTTAATTGTTTTTCATGAGCAGAGAAATTGATTGGTCAAAATTGTGTTCAATTTATTGTAAGTAGCCTAATTGAAAGTTTTTATTTGCATAATTTTTGTTGCATGTGAAATTGGACATTGAGTATGACTGTTCTTTTCCTTATTAACTAAAAAGTTATGCTTTCAGTTTACATGTTAGTCCATTATTTGGTTTGTTGGAATGATTTCGGGGTTGGGCTTGATATTTAGTTGATTATTTATTGGAGTACTCCTTTAATCATACTTGGATTTGAATTTCTGGATTCAAGTGTTTGACTGTTGCATGTTTCGGGGTTGTTGTTTGTCCTTGATTTTCTTGTGTTCTCGATCTACTGCATTCAAGTGGATTTATGAGCTTGGTTTATCCGGGTTGTTCACTTTGTTTGAGTTTATGGGTTTATGATTTTCTGTGTTGCTAACTGTTCAGGCCTTCCAATAATTTCTGATTTGGTTATGCAACACCCCCCTTTCTCTCTTCTCCTCCTCGTCATCCTCACTTTGCAATTCTCAAATTTAAATTTGGGATTCAGGGTCCAAGTTGTTGTCTTTTGATTGATACTTAGTATGACCCTGCTGAAGGGACCATCAACTTCCTATCAGTTTTAATTATAACTATTTGAAGATACCAAGTAAGTGTATAGTGTATATCTCAATTCTGAAAGATAAGAAGAATATACACATTGTCATACCTCTAATCCTTAATGCCACAAATAGAAGCAAATTGTTTCTCTGTACTCAGAAGTTGAAATTGTAGGTGAAGTTTGGTAATTTGGTCGTGCATGCAGGGTTGTTTGACTTTAATTTATTGAAGGAATTATTTCTCTAGGATTATAGTAAGCTCAAAAAAACCAGGTTTCCTATTTAAATGTTTGATGGGGCTGAATGTTTGGTGTAGATCAAAAAGGGGGATTACATGAAACAGATGATTCTTCCTATTTTTAATTTTAGATTTTAGGAACTAGGAATTTAGAAATCTCATGCATTGATGTCTATGAAGGGGTGTTATCATTCCCAAAACAAGTTGTAGTAGGGTTTTGCCATTTTTATATGGGTTTTAGTATTTTATCCAATTTCTTGGATTGAATTGAAGCTTACTTGGAAGGGACTTTGGATGGAAATTTACTTGAATTCAAGAAATAAGAAAGAAGGCTTCTATCAGAGTGGAAATAGCAGGGCGAAAGTGGTCTTGGACTAAAGTGAGTAACACGCTGTATTTTCAAATTAGACCCCTCTTCATTTTTAAAGATGGAGATTGGAAATTCTTTTCTCGTGGAGATTTAAGGGTTCTCTTGACATAATTGGACAATTCAGTCTTCTCTGTATTAAGAGTGACAAGTAATTTTGATTTTGCAGCCTGTCAGAAACATGATAGACCATCCTTGGATGACCCAGAGTGGTGCCTAAAGAAAATATTAAAAAATGGGTGGTTCACATAAAAGGTTGGAGGTATTTGGAATCAAACTGTAAAAGACTTATGGAGTTCTTGATCAAAGGGGATGTTGATACTGGAAGCTAAGAAGGCACATGGAATAATTTACGCACTGTGGTTATTATTGTAGTTTCAAGGCATATGGCGATACTTGTCTTCAATTGTATCTACATAGTTGGTTGGGGTCCTTGGGACAACTCCCTTTGTTTTTTCATGAAATCAAATTGGTGAATATAGTGTCTAACTGTCTATTTATATATTTTCCAATACAGTGCATATCATTATGTGTGAATATGTGTTAAGGTCAGAACAGTGCTGTCAATGTTCTTATCTTATATCAAATTGGTTAATTGAGTGTTTGCATTATTCATGAATTTTAGTCCATAAGAATGGAGATGTGTAATAATGAAGCTTTCTTAGAACCCTATCCCTAATAAAATGAAAAATATGTGTAGTATATTATCAATACTTCCAGTGCATCGTATTAAGACAGTCGATATTTTCGATGTGCGCAACGCGCGCATTGCATCACTAGTAATTATTAAAGTGCTAAAATCAGGCATACACTCACTGCTATCTCACCAAAATAAAAGTTTTATTTTTTTAAGATCATTAGAAAACAAAATAAAGTAAGAATTATTGATATACATAACCTGAAAGTAGGGATTAATAAAATCCAATTTTCCATAATTAAATCAAGGGTAGTACATCATTATTGAGGACATCATCCATAAGAGGGGGGAGGGGCACATGTTCCTCAACAAAGTCCAATAGCCACTTTGTGGGCGTTCTAATTTCCACTTCTCCTAACCCATGAAAGTATTGAAGATTGCCTTAAACTTTCATTAGTAGGATGACTTCCAAGGTTTGTGAGTACATCTTTCTGCCTGACCTTCCAATTTTGAATTGGTTGATGACTCCCATCGCATCACTCTCCAACAACACCTCCTAAACACCAAAGCTAATTTGCTTCTCTAGGGCAAATGATACAACCATAAGTTTAGCCATGTGCACATCCCAACTGGCTTCAAGTCTACGCCTAGCGCTCCACAAAAAGTTCTTATCCCCCCTCTTCACAACGCAGTGCAACATCACCCAACCCTTGTTCCTATCCACAGTTGCATAATAATTGATTTTCCCTCAAGTTCGTTGCTCCCTGCCCATTACATAAAGTGTCTTGATTTTGAACAGTGTCTATATCTCCTAGTGTATCCAAGAAAGACCAAAGAACAACTTCTGACCTATTGGTAAAAAAAATCCGATCAAAAGAAAAAACATACTAAATGTCGTAGCAACATAAACAAGACTCCTCATTCTTGAACTTAGAAAACATACTAAAAAGCTAGTCCCAACTATTGATACCATTGATGTGATTGATCCCAATGAGGCCTAACCTCTCCCATATCTCTTTGGTCCATGGGAACTCAAAGAAAATCTACTAGGTATTCTCTTCCAGCACAATATAGATAGGGCAAATAGGTACAAAAGAACTCCTTCTTTAGACGAGATTCACCTAGGAGGGAGAATATCCCTAGCCATTCTCCAAATTAGGTTTTTAGGTACAAAACAACTCCTTCTTTTGATGAGATTCACCTGAGGAGGGACAATATCCCTAGTCATTCTCCAAATCAGGTTTTTAACCATGGGATGAATCCTTCAATTCTAAAGTTTTTTTAAGAATACACTATTAGACGTGGAAGAGGCCTCTTTATATACTCTACTAGTTGGCTATAGCCACTCCTCACCGTATATTCACTATCCCTATTGAATATCCACCGCGCTCTGTCACCCCTTGCAAACCAGGAAGAGGGATAGAGAGGATGGTTTTAGTTGTTTGGGTGTCAAACAGTAGATTGATCTTTGACCTTATCCTAACCCTGTGTTGTCATCAGTAAGCAGATCTTTGACACATTCATCTTCTCTACCCGGCAGGGGGTAGCCCAAGGGAAACTTTTCACATCCAAACACCTATATTTCTTTCCGAATTCTCGTTGTTGCACCATTAGTAATAGACCACTCGAGGCCTTTAATCAATGGGTTCATTCCTTCATGAAGACATCTCTACTCATATCTAGGGCAAAAACGTTCTTTGGTCTCAAGGATGTCACACCTAGGAAAGTATCTACCCTTCAATATCATCTTGGCTACGGAATGCGGGCTGATATACAAGCACCAATCTTGATTCAACAGCATAGCCAAGTTGAAACATTCCAATTACCTAAAGCTCGGTCCACATTTATCCTTCCCTAGGCACAATGATGTATAATGGATCAAGGATGATCACATTACACAACAATATAAGGATCTTTAAAAACCAAGATAAGAATCTTGCTTCTCAAAGTTCTTAAGGATCCAAAATGGAATGAAAAAGGATGAAGATAAACGAAAAGAGGGTGGAATTCGTTTACCAAGATTGAAGATCAATTGATGTTTTGATGAGTGATTTGATGAATGACGAATTGAATGGATGAACGATTGATGAATGATGACACCTTGAACGTTTGTTGGATGAATATGGAATGGACGAATGATACTTGAAAGGTTGAATGTTGATTGATGCTAGAAAGATCAATCAAAGATGGATGAATGCTTGAATGAACGAATGGAATGAATGAATGATATGTTTGGCTCTTGAAGATTCTTGGAGGATACAGCCACACCACCTTCAAGAATGCTTCAATCTCTTCCTATCACCACCTAAGACGCCACCCTAAGCTAGAAGAAGAAGATAGGATCGAATCTTCCTCAAGAGAAACGAAATACTTGCAAAAGCTAGAGAGAAAACAACACTATGTGTTTGTATTTGATTTATTGAATGAATGAGATTACAAGGCACTCAAGGGGTCTATTTATACTAAATGGAAGCCCCCCTTGGCGTTTGAAATTCAAAAAATACAAACCATCTAGCTTACATCATCCTAAACTAGTATGTCATCATAAAGAAACAAATGAACTAAGCTAGATTACAAATGATGATAACTCCTTCGTTTCTTAGCCAAATCTCAAGATTCTTGAACCAAATGAAAGCTCTTTGAATGTAGATTAATCCACTCTAGGACGTCTTCCATGATAGCTTTATGGTTTTTGAAATAAGGAGCAAATTACTTGAGTACCCTTGTAGAATCCTTCCATAGTAGAGAGATATGTAACAGACTTGAACTCTTCTTCCATGTAGGTGAGTATTTGATGCCTTCCTTGATGTCCTTGATGTATATGGCCATCAAATATATATCATACTCCCCCGGTTGAAAAAAAAGTTTGTCTTAAACTTTGAACAACTACTCTCTTGCTCACCTTCTTCACAAGAAATTACAAGCTTTCTTCTTAAATGCTTTGAAGTCATCATAGACTCCCTTACAAAACTTCTTCAACTTCTTCAAAAATAACCCAATGACATTATTGGACTTTGATTTTTGATACTCCACCATGGATGTAAAAATCCTATGTAACTTCAAAATTTCAAAATCTACAATTTGGCCTTCATCATTTAATATGAAGCGATCCATTCTTGAATGATCACCCGTGACTATAGTCTCTTGTCTTCTTCGAATCCTTGGCACTTGAACAATAAGATTCATGTGGATATCTCTAGGGTGCACATGATAGATACGTTCCATTGGAGAAATCAAAATAGGATGGTTGCTTGTTTTGCTTTCCTCCAAGTTTTCAAAAACAAGACCCTTATGCTCTTCATACCCATGATATTCCTTCTTCATGATTGTTACAATGCTATTTTCGTCCTCCGTAGGCCGAGGGTTAGAAGATGGTGGTAGAGGTGTCAAAGTGATCTTCTTTTTATGGAGGGTGAGAGTGTAAGTGTTGGCCCTCCCATCATGTATGACACTTCTATCAAACAACCATGGTCTTCCCAACAAAATATGACAAGTATCCATAGGAATAATATCACACCATAATGAATCTTTATAATTCTTCCCAATTGAAAGACTTACCAAGACCCTTTGATCCACACGAATGCCTTGTCCTAGGCTTAGCCATTGTATAGTGTAGGGTGTGGGATGAGGGCTAATCTCCATTTGCAACTTCTCGACCATGGTTGTAGAAGCGGCATTGGTGCAACGTCCTCCATCTATGATCAATGGGCATACTTTCCCTTTGATGGTACAACGAGAGCGAAAGATAGCCTCCCTTTGAACTTGATCATTCGGCACTTGAGCTACATTCAAGGCCCTTCCTACTACAAGTAACTCTCCATCATCCGGCTCTTCTACACATTCCTCTTCGACATTTTCTTCCTCATTCACGTAACCTCCTTTTTCCTCTTCACTCTCATTTTCATGACACTCCGGTTCTACATACAAAGCACTTTGATATTCCTCCAAAAATACTACTCTCTTGTTTGGGCACTCCGAAGCATAATGTCCTAAACCTTGGCATCGAAAATACCTTCTTAATGCTAGGAATTTGGTTTCTTGGACGTGGGGTTTAGGGATGGATGGGGGCTGATTTTGTGGAGCTTTTGTGTTTGGGGATTTTGTAGGGAATGTGGAATTTTGTTGTGGCGTGTGTGGGAATGTAGGGTGGGATGATTCTTGTGGAGTTTGGTACTTGTTCAAGACTTCTTTTCCCTTATTTCTCCTTTGCCTTTCAACTTTAAGGGATAAGGAACTCAACTCATCCAAGGTTTTGTATGATTGCAACTCAACAATGTGTCTAATCCAATCATTAAGACCAAAAAGATAACGTACAAAAGTTTGTGGTTCATTCTCCTTGATATCACAACGCCAAAGAAGATGTTCAAACTCCTTTGTGTACTCCTCCACACTTTTGCTTCCTTGAACCAATCGTTGTCACTTGTAGTAGTTATCTTGGAGATAACTTGGTGGTAGAAACTTCTCTTGGAGTTTCTTTTTCATCTTATCCACGTTCTAATCTTGTCCTTGCCCTTAGCTTGCCTCTTCTTTTGCAAATTGGCCCACCATATGGACGCATGTTTTCGCAATTTAAGAGCCACATACTTCACTTTCTTCTCATCATCAACTTCTTTAAGATCAAAAATACGTTCAACAGTTTGCATCCAATCTAAGAAGTTTTCAGGATTAAGATTACCATTAAATTCCGGAAACTACACTTTGAAACCGAAATGTTCTTCCCTTCTTGAACGTC
Organism: Portulaca oleracea; assembly: GCA_029582165.1. Taxonomy (NCBI): domain Eukaryota; kingdom Viridiplantae; phylum Streptophyta; class Magnoliopsida; order Caryophyllales; family Portulacaceae; genus Portulaca; species Portulaca oleracea. The sequence goes on from CM055886.1 coordinate 19,979,215, forward strand.
CACTACTTTGAGCATCCTCCTCATCTTCTTGAGGTTTTCTCACAAAACAATCATCATGCATCTCTCTATGTTGAAGATGCATATACTTCTTTAATTGATCGGTGAGGTAAACGATTTTTTGCTTCATGAATTCTACATCTTCTTGAGAAGTTGTAGGAGACTTCGTAGGAGAGCTTGGACCAGCGATTAGAAACATTCTTGATGCAAAAAGATCACAAGAAACTCACAAACTTGGGGTTAGTACATGGGGGACGAAAGGGGATGTGTTTTTGGTTCGATGGTGTTTAGGCTATGGGTTCTTTGTGGTGTTCTTGGTGGACGTGTAATGGAGGGATGGTGGGGGATGGATTTGTGATGGAAAGATGGTAAAAAGATGGTTCAAGAACTAAGAGAATTAAACTCCTAAGCTCTGATACCAATTTTGATGTATAATGGATCAAGGATGATCACATTACACAACAATATAAGGATCTTTAAAAACCAAGATAAGAATCTTGCTTCTCAAAGTTCTTAAGGATCCAAAATGGAATGAAAAAGGATGAAGATAAACGAAAAGAGGGTGGAATTCGTTTACCAAGATTGAAGATCAATTGATGTTTTGATGAGTGATTTAAAGAATGACGAATTGAATGGATGAAGATAGATGAATGATGACACCTTGACCGTTTGTTGGATGAATATGGAATAGACGAATGATACTTGAAAGGTTGAATGTTGATTGATGCTAGAAAGATCAATCAAAGATGGATGAATGCTTGAATGAACGAATGGAATGAATGAATGATATGTTTCGCTCTTGAAGATTCTTTGAGGATACATCCACACCACCTTCAAGAATGCTTCAATCTCTTCCTATCACCACCTAGGACGCCACCCTAAGCTAGAAGAAGAAGATAGGATCGAATCTTCCTCAAGAGAAACGAAATACTAGCAAAAGCTAGAGAGAAAACAACACTATGTGTTTGTATTTGATTTATTGAATGAATGAGATAACAAGGCACTTAAGGGGTCTATTTATACTAAATGGAAGCCCCCCTTAGCGTTTGAAATTCAAAAAATACAAACCATCTAGCTTACATCATCCTCAACTTGTATGACATCATAAAGAAACAAATGAACTAAGCTAGATTACAAATGATGATAACTCCTTCGTTTCTTAGCCAAATCTCAAGATTCTTGAACCAAATGAAAGCTCTTTGAATGTAGATTAATCCACTCTAGGACGTCTTCCATGATAGCTTTATGGTTTTTGAAATAAGGAGCAAATTACTTGAGTACCCTTGTATAATCCTTCCATAGTAGAGAGATATGTAACAGACTTGAACTCTTCTTCCATGTAGGTGAGTATTTGATGCCTTCCTTGATGTCCTTGATGTATATGGCCATCAAATATATATCATACTCCCCCGGTTGAAAAAAAAGTTTGTCTTAAACTTTGAACAACTATTCTCTTGCTCACCTTCTTCACAAGAAATTACAAGCTTTCTTCTTAAATGCTTTGAAGTCATCATAGACTCCCTTACAAAACTTCTTCAACTTCTTCAAAAATAACCCAATGACATTATTGGACTTTGATTTTTGATACTCCACCATGGATGTAAAAATCCTATGTAACTCCGAAATTTGAAAATCTACAATTTGGCCTTCATCATTTAATATGAAACGATTCATTCTTGAATGATCACCCGTGACTATAGTCTCTTGTCTTCTTCGAATCCTTGGCACTTGAACAATAAGATTCAAGTGGATATCTCTAGGGTGCACATGATAGATACGTTCCATTGGAGAAATCAAAATAGGATGGTTGCTTGTTTTGCTTTCCTTCAAGTTTTCAAAAACAAGACCCTTATGCTCTTCATACCCATGATATTCCTTCTTCATGATTGTTACTATGCTATTTTCGTCCTCCGTAGGCCGAGGGTTAGAAGATGGTGGTAGAGGTGTCAAAGTGATCTTCTTTTGATGGAGGGTGAGAGTGTAAGTGTTGGCCCTCCCATCATGTATGACACTTCTATCAAACAACCATGGTCTTCCCAACAAAATATGACAAGTATCCATAGGAATAATATCACACCATAATGAATCTTTATAATTCTTCCCAATTGAAAGACTTACCAAGACCCTTTGATCCACACGAATGCCTTGTCCTAGGCTTAGCCATTGTATAGTGTAGGGTGTGGGATGAGGGCTAATCTCCATTTGCAACTTCTCGACCATTGTTGTAGAAGCGGCATTGGTGCAACTTCCTCCATCTATGATCAATGAGCATACTTTCCCTTTGATGGTACAACGAGAGCGAAAGATAGCCTCCCTTTGTACTTCATCATTCGGCACTTGAGCTACATTCAAGGCCCTTCCTACTACAAGTAACTCTCCATCATCCGGATCTTCTACACATTCCTCTTCGACATTTTCTTCCTCATTCACGTAACCTCCTTTTTCCTCTTCACTCTCATTTTCATGACACTCCGGTTCTACATACAAAGCACTTTGATATTCCTCCAAAGATACTACTCTCTTGTTTGGGCACTCCGAAGCATAATGTCCTAAACCTTGGCATCGAAAATACCTTCTTAATGCTAGGAATTTGGTTTCTTGGACGTGGGGTTTAGGGATGGATGGGGGCTGATTTTGTGGAGCTTTTGTGTTTGGGGGTTTTGTAGGGAATGTGGAATTTTGTTGTGGCGTGTGTGGGAATGTAGGGTGGGATGATTCTTGTGGAGTTTGGTACTTGTTCAAGACTTCTTTTCCCTTATTTCTCCTTTGCCTTTCAACTTTAAGGGATAAGGAACTCAACTCATCCAAGGTTTTGTATGATTGCAACTCAACAATGTGTCTAATCCAATCATTAAGACCAAAAAGATAACGTACAAAAGTTTTTGGTTCATTCTCCTTGATATCACAATGCCAAAGAAGATGTTCAAACTCCTTTGTGTACTCCTCCACACTTTTGCTTCCTTGAACCAATCGTTGTAACTTGTAGTAGTTATCTTGGAGATAACTTGGTGGTAGAAACTTCTCTTGGAGTTTCTTTTTCATCTTATCCCACGTTCTAATCTTGTCCTTGCCCTTAGCTTGCCTCTTCTTTTGCAAATTGGCCCACCATATGGACGCATGTTTTCGCAATTTAAGAGCCACATACTTCACTTTCTTCTCATCATCAACTTCTTTAAGATCAAAAATACGTTCAACAGTTTGCATCCAATCTAAGAAGTTTTCAGGATTAAGATTACCATTAAATTCCGGAAACTCCACTTTGAAACCGAAATGTTCTTCCCTTCTTGAACGTCCACTACTTTTAGCATCCTCCTCATCTTCTTGAGGTTTTCTCACAAAACAATCATCATGCATCTCTCTATGTTGAAGATGCATATACTTCTTTAATTGATCGGTGAGGTAAACGATTTTTTGCTTCATGAATTCTACATCTTCTTGAGAAGTTGTAGGAGACTTCGTAGGAGAGCTTGGACCAGCCATTAGAAACGTTCTTGATGCAAAAAGATCACAAGAAACTCACAAACTTGGGGTTAGTACATGGGGGACGAAAGGGGATGTGTTTTTGGTTCGATGGTGTTTAGGCTATGGGTTCTTTGTGGTGTTCTTGGTGGACGTGTAATGGAGGGATGGTGGGGCATGGATTTGTGATGGAAAGATGGTAAAAAGATGGTTCAAGAACTAAGAGAATTAAACTCCTAAGTTCTGATACCAATTTTGATGTATAATGGATCAAGGATGATCACATTACACAACAATATAAGGATCTTTAAAAACCAAGATAAGAATCTTGCTTCTCAAAGTTCTTAAGGATCCAAAATGGAATGAAAAAGGATGAAGATAAACGAAAAGAGGGTGGAATTCGTTTACCAAGATTGAAGATCAATTGATGTTTTGATGAGTGATTTAAAGAATGACGAATTGAATGGATGAACGATAGATGAATGATGACACCTTGAACGTTTGTTGGATGAATATGGAATGGACGAATGATACTGGAAAGGTTGAATGTTGATTGATGCTAGAAAGATCAATCAAAGATGGATGAATGCTTGAATGAACGAATGGAATGAATGAATGATATGTTTCGCTCTTGAAGATTCTTTGAGGATACATCCACACCACCTTCAAGAATGCTTCAATCTCTTCCTATCACCACCTAGGACGCCACCCTAAGCTAGAAGAAGAAGATAGGATCGAATCTTCCTCAAGAGAAACGAAATACTAGCAAAAGCTAGAGAGAAAACAACACTATGTGTTTGTATTTGATTTATTGAATGAATGAGATTACAAGGCACTCAAGGGGTCTATTTATACTAAATGGAAGCCCCCCTTAGCGTTTGAAATTCAAAAAATACAAACCATCTAGCTTACATCATCCTAAACTTGTATGACATCATAAAGAAACAAATGAACTAAGCTAGATTACAAATGATGATAACTCCTTCGTTTCTTAGCCAAATCTCAAGATTCTTGAACCAAATGAAAGCTCTTTGAATTTAGATTAATCCACTCTAGGACATCTTCCATGATAGCTTTATGGTTTTTGAAATAAGGAGCAAATTACTTGAGTACCCTTGTAGAATCCTTCCATAGTAGAGAGATATGTAACAGACTTGAACTCTTCTTCCATGTAGGTGAGTATTTGATGCCTTCCTTGATGTCCTTGATGTATATGGCCATCAAATATATATCATACTCCCCCGGTTGAAAAAAAAGTTTGTCTTAAACTTTGAACAACTACTCTCTTGCTCACCTTCTTCACAAGAAATTACAAGCTTTCTTCTTAAATGCTTTGAAGTCATCATAGACTCCCTTACAAAACTTCTTCAACTTCTTCAAAAATAACCCAACGACATTATTGGACTTTGATTTTTGATACTCCACCACGGATGTAAAATTCCTATGTAACTCCGAAATTTGAAAATCTACAATTTGGCCTTCATCATTTAATATGAAACGATTCATTCTTAAATGATCACCCGTGACTATAGTCTCTTGTCTTCTTCGAATCCTTGGCACTTCAACAATAAGATTCAAGTGGATATCTCTAGGGTGCACATGATAGATACGTTCCATTGGAGAAATCAAAATAGGATGGTTGCTTGTTTTGCTTTCCTTCAAGTTTTCAAAAACAAGACCCTTATGCTCTTCATACCCATGATATTCCTTCTTCATGATTGTTACAATGCTATTTTCGTCCTCCGTAGGCCGAGGGTTAGAAGATGGTGGTAGAGGTGTCAAAGTGATCTTCTTTTGATGGAGGGTGAGAGTGTAAGTGTTGGCCCTCCCATCATGTATGACACTTCTATCAAACAACCATGGTCTTCCCAACAAAATATGACAAGTATCCATAGGAATAATATCACACCATAATGAATCTTTATAATTCTTCCCAATTGAAAGACTTACCAAGACCCTTTGATCCACACGAATGCCTTGTCCTAGGCTTAGCCTTTGTATAGTGTAGGGTGTGGGATGAGGGCTAATCTCCATTTGCAACTTCTCGACCATTGTTGTAGAAGCGGCATTGGTGCAACTTCCTCCATCTATGATCAATGAGCATACTTTCCCTTTGATGGTACAACGAGAGCGAAAGATAGCCTCCCTTTGTACTTCATCATTCGGCACTTGAGCTACATTCAAGGCCCTTCCTACTACAAGTAACTCTCCATCATCCGGCTCTTCTACACATTCCTCTTCGACATTTTCTTCCTCATTCACGTAACCTCCTTTTTCCTCTTCACTCTCATTTTCATGACACTCCGGTTCTACATACAAAGCACTTTGATATTCCTCCAAAGATACTACTCTTGTTTGGGCACTGAGCATAATGTCCTAAACTCGCATCGAAAACACCATCTTAATGCTAGGAATTTGGTTTCTTGGACGTGGGTTTAGGGATGGATGGGGCTGATTTTGTGGAGCTTTTGTGTTTGGGGGTTTTGTAGGGAATGTGGAATTTTGTTGTGGCGTGTGTGGGAATGTAGGGTGGGATGATTCTTGTGGAGTTTGGTACTTGTTCAAGACTTCTTTTCCCTTATTTCTCCTTTGCCTTTAAACTTTAAGGGATAAGGAACTCAACTCATCCAAGGTTTTGTATGATTGCAACTCAACAATGTGTCTAATCCAATCATTAAGACCAAAAAGATAACGTACAAAAGTTTGTGGTTCATTCTCCTTGATATCACAACGCCAAAGAAGATGTTCAAACTCCTTTGTGTACTCCTCCACACTTTTGCTTCCTTGAACCAATCGTTGTAACTTGTAGTAGTTATCTTGGAGATAACTTGGTGGTAGAAACTTCTCTTGGAGTTTCTTTTTCATCTTATCCCACGTTCTAATCTTGTCCTTGCCCTTAGCTTGCCTCTTCTTTTGCAAATTGGCCCACCATATGGACGCATGTTTTCGCAATTTAAGAGCCACATACTTCACTTTCTTCTCATCATCAACTTCTTTAAGATCAAAAATACGTTCAACAGTTTGCATCCAATCTAAGAAGTTTTCAGGATTAAGATTACCATTAAATTCCGGAAACTCCACTTTGAAACCGAAATGTTCTTCCCTTCTTGAACGTCCACTACTTTTAGCATCCTCCTCATCTTCTTGAGGTTTTCTCACAAAACAATCATCATGCATCTCTCTATGTTGAAGATGCATATACTTCTTTAATTGATCGGTGAGGTAAACGATTTTTTGCTTCATGAATTCTACATCTTCTTGAGAAGTTGTAGGAGACTTCGTAGGAGAGCTTGGACCAGCCATTAGAAACGTTCTTGATGCAAAAAGATCACAAGAAACTCACAAACTTGGGGTTAGTACATGGGGGACGAAAGGGGATGTGTTTTTGGTTCGATGGTGTTTAGGCTATGGGTTCTTTGTGGTGTTCTTGGTGGACGTGTAATGGAGGGATGGTGGGGCATGGATTTGTGATGGAAAGATGGTAAAAAGATGGTTCAAGAACTAAGAGAATTAAACTCCTAAGTTCTGATACCAATTTTGATGTATAATGGATCAAGGATGATCACATTACACAACAATATAAGGATCTTTAAAAACCAAGATAAGAATCTTGCTTCTCAAAGTTCTTAAGGATCCAAAATGGAATGAAAAAGGATGAAGATAAACGAAAAGAGGGTGGAATTCGTTTACCAAGATTGAAGATCAATTGATGTTTTGATGAGTGATTTAAAGAATGACGAATTGAATGGATGAACGATAGATGAATGATGACACCTTGAACGTTTGTTGGATGAATATGGAATGGACGAATGATACTTGAAAGGTTGAATGTTGATTGATGCTAGAAAGATCAATCAAAGATGGATGAATGCTTGAATGAACGAATGGAATGAATGAATGATATGTTTCTCTCTTGAAGATTCTTTGAGGATACATCCACACCACCTTCAAGAATGCTTCAATCTCTTCCTATCACCACCTAGGACGCCACCCTAAGCTAGAAGAAGAAGATAGGATCGAATCTTCCTCAAGAGAAACGAAATACTAGCAAAAGCTAGAGAGAAAACAACACTATGTGTTTGTATTTGATTTATTGAATGAATGAGATTACAAGGCACTCATGGGGTCTATTTATACTAAATGGAAGCCCCCCTTAGCGTTTGAAATTCAAAAAATACAAACCATCTAGCTTACATCATCCTAAACTTGTATGACATCATAAAGAAACAAATGAACTAAGCTAGATTACAAATGATGATAACTCCTTCGTTTCTTAGCCAAATCTCAAGATTCTTGAACCAAATGAAAGCTCTTTGAATGTAGATTAATCCACTCTAGGACGTCTTCCATGATAGCTTTATGGTTTTTGAAATAAGGAGCAAATTACTTGAGTACCCTTGTAGAATCCTTCCATAGTAGAGAGATATGTAACAGACTTGAACTCTTCTTCCATGTAGGTGAGTATTTGATGCCTTCCTTGATGTCCTTGATGTATATGGCCATCAAATATATATCATACTCCCCCGGTTGAAAAAAAAGTTTGTCTTAAACTTTGAACAACTACTCTCTTGCTCACCTTCTTCACAAGAAATTACAAGCTTTCTTCTTAAATGCTTTGAAGTCATCATAGACTCCCTTACAAAACTTCTTCAACTTCTTCAAAAATAACCCAATGACATTATTGGACTTTGATTTTTGATACTCCACCATGGATGTAAAAATCCTATGTAACTCCGAAATTTGAAAATCTACAATTTGGCCTTCATCATTTAATATGAAACGATTCATTCTTGAATGATCACCCGACTATAGTCTCTTGTCTTCTTCAATCCTTGGCACTTCAACAATAAGATTCAAGTGGATATCTCTAGGTGCACATGATAGATACGTTCCATTGGAGAAATCAAAATAGGATGGTTGCTTGTTTTGCTTTCCTTCAAGTTTTCAAAAACAAGACCCTTATGCTCTTCATACCCATGATATTCCTTCTTCATGATTGTTACAATGCTATTTTCGTCCTCCGTAGGCCGAGGGTTAGAAGATGGTGGTAGAGGTGTCAAAGTGAACTTCTTTTGATGGAGGGTGAGAGTGTAAGTGTTGGCCCTCCCATCATGTATGACACTTCTATCAAACAACCATGGTCTTCCCAACAAAATATGACAAGTATCCATAGGAATAATATCACACCATAATGAATCTTTATAATTCTTCCCAATTAAAAGACTTACCAAGACCCTTTGATCCACACGAATGCCTTGTCCTAGGCTTAGCCATTGTATAGTGTAGGGTGTGGGATGAGGGCTAATCTCCATTTGCAACTTCTCGACCATTGTTGTAGAAGCGGCATTGGTGCAACTTTCTCCATCTATGATCAATGAGCATACTTTCCCTTTGATGGTACAACGAGAGCGAAAGATAGCCTCCCTTTGTACTTCATCATTCGGCACTTGAGCTACATTCAAGGCCCTTCCTACTACAAGTAACTCTCCATCATCCGGCTCTTCTACACACTCCTCTTCGACATTTTCTTCCTCATTCACGTAACCTCCTTTTTCCTCTTCACTCTCATTTTCATGACACTCCGGTTCTACATACAAAGCACTTTGATATTCCTCCAAAGATACTACTCTCTTGTTTGGGCACTCCGAAGCATAATGTCCTAAACCTTGGCATCGAAAACACCATCTTAATGCTAGGAATTTGGTTTCTTGGACGTGGGGTTTAGGGATGGATGGGGGCTGATTTTGTGGAGCTTTTGTGTTTGGGGGTTTTGTAGGGAATGTGGAATTTTGTTGTGGCGTGTGTGGGAATGTAGGGTGGGATGATTCTTGTGGAGTTTGGTACTTGTTCAAGACTTCTTTTCCCTTATTTCTCCTTTGCCTTTCAACTTTAAGGGATAAGGAACTCAACTCATCCAAGGTTTTGTATGATTGCAACTCAACAATGTGTCTAATCCAATCATTAAGACCAAAAAGATAACGTACAAAAGTTTGTGGTTCATTCTCCTTGATATCACAATGCCAAAGAAGATGTTCAAACTCCTTTGTGTACTCCTCCACACTTTTGCTTCCTTGAACCAATCGTTGTAACTTGTAGTAGTTATCTTGGAGATAACTTGGTGGTAGAAACTTCTCTTGGAGTTTCTTTTTCATCTTATCCCACGTTCTAATCTTGTCCTTGCCCTTAGCTTGCCTCTTCTTTTGCAAATTGGCCCACCATATGGACGCATGTTCCCCATTTTGTGAACCTTTCCCTGCAAGCCAACCACTTATCATAAAGCGATACCCCCACGCCTGTTAGCCCAAGTTTGTTCCGCTACTCTTATGAACTCCACATCTTTAACCCATAAGGCCTCAAACTTATAGGCTCTCTGCGTACCCCTCTCCTTTTTCAAAGGGTTTGATCCCTCCCAAAAGATAGTGCGAGCGATGACCTGAGGCCAGAGTTCATCCCACTTCTCACAGCAAATAAATTTGTCTAATTTTTTTCTCTACGTGTCAGTCCGTTGATCTACGATTGCTCCATGTAAATGGATAAACCAATATTCAACACTTCCTTGAGCTTCCATATATCAAGGACCGCCATGAACTCTAGTGTAGTGTTCCAGTCAAAATCCTTTCCAGCCTTTTTTGACAAGGGAAAAAGGACTCCGTTAAAATCTACAAAAATGACCTAAGGTAAGTCTCATTGTCTACCTGAGAAATTTATGAACTCCCATGAGTTTTTTTTTCATATTCTTCTTTGACCAGCACGCAATAGAAGTCAGTTAATCTGATATCTACAATTTAACCTCCATCTCAACATTAATATGGTGACTAGAAAAGGAGCGGAGCACAACATTAAAGTCCTCTTTCCAAAGTCAAGTTAGGCTACCAATCAGACCGTTGGGTGGAACCATGAAACATCCATTCATTCTACATCTCCACCTAACCCTATTTATTTCTTGAGCTGCATAGAGCTTTGTCTCCATGCAAAACAAAACCCTAGTGGAACGTCGCATTGCCAAGTAACTAAGGGAAGCAATTGCCTCCGGACTCCACAACCTACAACGTTTATAACTAAAGGTCGTCATTGTGGTCGACAGGAACGACCCTCACTCATCCCGACCATTGGAACTGATTAAGCCATTTCGATGTCAGATATTGTGCCCCTTTTCTCTCACACCTCCATGAGATGGAGGTCATCCAGGTCTAGAGGATTTTCAACTTTCCTCTTGTGTCTTTCATATGCTTTTAACTACTTGAATGTCGTACCAGTCTTAGATACGATGGTTTTTTTTCGCTTCCAAGTCCTTTTGGCATTGCTAAACTTTCCTTTGATCCCTAGATATAGAGTTTCTCTCTAAAAAATATTTCTTATCTTTCTCAACACTGCTCCTAATTGCATCATCAGGTTGTTAGGCGCTCTCCTTTTGACATGCCTCACTAGGGCCAAAAGTTAATCATTGACATGTGTCGAACCTCTCGGTAGGCCTGGACGAGATTTATGGTTGCTTTTGTGTCCCTATATTCTTGGAAGTTGAATAGTTTTCCTTCAGACTAAAATTTGTTGCTTCCAAGATTTCCTTAAGAGACTTCCTAGCACTAGGTGTCTTGTTACCTCCCTTGTCCCTTTGCCTTCCTCCGATAGACTTTCTGGTTCCAAGCACAACAACCACAACTTACCTTCTTTAGCAATTTCGTTGAATTTGTGACTCCTTTGCATTTTGACCAAGGACACAGTAAGCCAATCTCTATACTAACCTTTGACGTCTTCCTCCTCATTAGCATTACAATCCTGTTCTATGTGCCCCAACTTGTCATACCAGGAATAAAAGTTGGGTGATTTTTCATATTTGAACGGGATCCATTTCACTCCTGCTTCTCCAAAGCTAGCAATGGCGCCCCTAATTTTAAGGTTTCAAAACATTTACACGCACCCGAAACACTATGTATTCACTCCAAGTCCAGGTCGTTGGCCACTCGGTAGTTGATCAACCCACTAAAACTATCTATAAGGGATGTTGTCGTCTCTTTCGAGATATTGCCAATAGGCACGTCATAGCCTCTAACACAAAAGTTGACTTGGGTGAACTTTATCTTTGTGGGGGCCATGTTTTTCCTTAATCTTAGACAACATAACAAGTTGCTTATCGAAGACCCATGGTCCACGATTGAAAAGTTGTTTCTATCTTCTATGACAAAGAACTGAAAAATGAAAAGATTTTCTCATATCTCTCTGATGTCGAAATTCCTCTTAACCTTCCTAGCTTGTCTTAGAAAGGAAAAGGGTCCTGAAACGCTATAGAGTTTGTTACTCAATACCTTTCCAACAATGGCTAGAGCAACTCTCGACGTGAACTCTGAAGCTTCCGTGCAGGTACAGTCCACTACCATTTCCTTTTCTTCCGTAAGTTTTATCTCTATCTATCTATTCATGAGTGGGGAATCCATAAAGGTATGAAAGAGAGAGCCACAATTCTATGGTAAGGGAAAGCCTATAGAAGAAGCTAGTTAGATTGCCTTCACATAGCAAAGCACCGCTCTAGATGAACCAACATGAGAAGGATTTTTAGGGTGCTTAATGGAAAACTAAAATTGGCGTGATCAATATTGTTTAATCTCCATGTCGTTTATTATGGCTAAAAGATTATTCTAGAGCTACTTCGGTTTTGCTATAAATATGGAAGTATCCAATCTAGTTTGGTATACCAAATTATGTGCCTCTATGACACCCTTATGAGATCTAGCGCATACCTTATTTTCTATTCCACTTTGAGAGTTTTATTATGAATGTGTTACATGGTTGTTTGAGATACACCTTGTAATCTCTGCTATTATCATGAATTTTATCTTGCCTCTTGTGATTTTTTCCACTTTGGGTTTCCACGCAAAAATTTTGTTTACTTCAGCTAAAATATCAAATACATTCAATCTGGATTTAATTCCTAACAAGAAGTTTTAGATATGAATTCCGATCCCAACAAGTGGCATCAAAGTCAGGTGCAACTAAGTTTGTCAGATTCGGATACAATCAAGTTCAATCAGCTTCGAACTCAAATTCCTGCAAAATTAGGTTCACTCAAGAGCCTATTTTGGGATGGTTTCTAGGAGATAATTAAATCTTTCAAAGTCTTTCTCGTACCTCACAGCTTTTTTCTCTTCAAACAAGATTGTTAGAATCGGGATTCTAACTCGGATGCATGGGATAGTTAGGATAGGTACTAACCCATGTAGGATCGTGGATTAGAATGTGGATAGTAGAATAGCATCGAGGATTTTAGATCATAAAATCGTAGGATCGCAGATCAGGATCGGGATTTTAATAACTATGCCTTCAAAGAAAGATTGGCGGTATTGTATCTTCATGGAATTCGGTCCAAAGGATGTTAGAACGGGGAATCTTAGTTAGGATCTATGGCAATAATTAGAATCGAAATTGTATGATCAGATCGAAGATCGTAAATTCTAATATATTAAGCAAAAAGCCAAAATGGTTCTATAATAGTTAAAATCTTAACAAACGTTCACTAAAAATGAAACAATACGTCAAATTGTATTTCAATGGATAACTTTAACGCAAAACTAAAATTGTTATGATAGAGTTTTAAACCTTATAATGTGCGCAAAAGTTGTCAAATTCATTAGTAATGTACATTAAATTTATTATATCATGTAGATATTGCCTTAGATTGTAATAAATATGAAAAATTACAAATAATAATACAATATTATATAATTTATATATAGTATTATATTTATTTTACTGTCAAAAAACATATGACCGGCTCGTACTTACCTGAATTTGAAATATACACGATCGTATTTACCTACACCCGAAATACACTCATTTCATGTTTTTAAAATGAAATTTACCCGAAACCAAAATACATCCGACCCGTATTTACCTTAAAAAGAACTTAATTTTTACTATCAAAGCAAGTGTAGTTTGCATTAATATATACCGTTGACCTATATTGTCAAGTTATTGTACTCGATGGTAAAAGAGTAAATTCGTATGTGAACGCAAGTTAAAGGGAAGCCGCTAATTAATTATAATATTCAAGAGTGAAATAATAAATTCATGTGTGAAATGTGAACACAAGCAAGCAGAGCAGGCATCAAACGACAAATATGGGTGACGTACTTTTGGTTAGGGTCGATCCAATGTGTTATGACTGCAACCTTATTTGTTCTTTAAAAAAATTGTCCCTAACTACTAAGTTTTTGTACAATAGCCAATAGATAATAAAATATAATTATCTTCTAGTAATAGATTTTTATAAATATTTGAACTTACATTAGAGAAAAAATAAATAGATGAGTTGTATTTATAGTTTAATAGTCTTGAATTCAAGGAAAAATCACAAATTATAATACAGTCGAATTTAGAAGATAATTCTTTTGAGGACAAACAGGCGAGTTGGGTTTGACCCACTCATTTATGGGCTTTACGAATTCGGTTTATTTCGAGTTCGAATCGAGAAAATCATGTTCAAAACCTAAATTTTTTTGGCGAGTTCGAGTCAAATTATCAACTTGGGTCAAAAATTGACCGGGGCTTATAATATTAATTAACACTCGTCATCATACAATTGCGAATCAGAGTGACGAATACATAATTAGATTCTGTATCTTGCTAATTTTAAATTCTGTGAGAAATGGTTATATATTTATAGTTTATCATTTCTGAGACCATTCGTAGTTGATGTTAGCTGATATTTGTCTTCTTCTTAATCGACGTCATCCCTAATTAAGGACTGCTGGACTGGGTAGCTAAACTGAGAGGTATTATTTATATGTTAGTCCAAGACATTACTTAAGTACCTTATTTTTTTCATGAAAACAATACTTATTCTGATTTCTTTTTACAATAAGCGTTTTAGATATTAGTAATTATTATTTAATATTTATAGGAAATTTAGAATGTTTTAGCTATAACAATAATTGTAAATGAGAATACATCATAATCAAACGATGCTCATTTGCTAGACATTTTTTAAAATTAAAAATTATAGTTAAAAATAGTTATAGAAATCAATCATATAATCTTTTTCTTATTTAATATATAAATATATAAATTTTATACATGAAAATAACACATTTAAAAGATAACTTATTTATCTCAATTTAATTATACCATTTCATTAAAATTATTCACTTGCTCTTTATTGAAATGAAAATTTCAAAGACTTTGAATATTTGTAGCAATTCCAGATATCTATTTAGATACCCACCATCTAATAAGTTGATTCATTCAATAGGATTCTTTTCTTTTATTAATACTAGTAAATAATGTCCGTGCCTAGAAATTATAGTTTTGTAATATAAAAGTGGCTAGTAATATACAATAAATTTAGTATATCATGTAGATATTGCCTTAGATTGTAATAAATATGAAAAACATAAAAAAAAAACATAAAAAAATCTTTTAGTATATGATATGAAAATACATGAAAGGAGAGATCCATTAAAAACATAAAAAAAATCGCAATAAAATCATCTTTTTTCACACAAGATAGTGTGGGATGATTGGATGAAGGTAAACCGTAAACGAAAATAAGCATATATCCCCATTTTTACTTTTCCCTTTCTTAAACTTTTTGAAGATCTTCCGTTCTTGAGACGAAAATAAGATAGGGTTCCTTGATATGTGCAAGATATATATTATGTGTCTTGTCATTATAGAAAATTAAATTTATATATTTATAAATTAAATTGGCAAAAAGTTACATGATTGACTTCTATTACTATTATAATATATATAAATTGTACAAAATCACACATTTATCGATATTTTTTAAAATTTACAAAAAGACGTCTAGAATATGCCCAACAGATGAGGTTCATTCGTTAGGGTGTCAATTTTAATTGTTGGTGTAGCCAACACAATCCAAGCTTCTTATAATAGATAATTAATAGTATTTGTCAAAAAAATTAGGATTAAAAACGATAATAAATATTAATTTCATAAGGGAGAAAACATTTAAATAATTTTTTGGGGCAAGATACTTGTCATCACCCCGCAGAATCATGCAATATCGTGGGCTCGTGGCACCAAAAACAAGATAGTGTTCCCACCATCGAAACAAGACAACGTTCCTACCTTAATTTTTTAGGAGGGGTCACTTTTTAATTTTTTACGATTTTAGTGTAAGATTTTGACTAGGAATTTCTAATAATATACTTTTTCACAAAAAATTATAAAATTATAATTTTATGTAAGTACTAACTCCGTCTTGAAATAGTTCCTTTTACTTAATATTTTGTCCCAAAATATTTGTCACATTTACAATTCCAATAAATATAGTTACTTTTTTACTCCTAATTAATAAATTTATTTTTCACTTTTTACAATTTGAACAACTATTATTTTCAATTAAATTAGGGGTATTTTGTGTAAATTATAAATTTTTCAGATTAATTCTCAATGTACATTAATCTTTTCCAATTAGATAAATGGACAAATATAATGGAATGAAGACAGTACTTTTAACTATGAAACAAATGAACATATAGTAGTTACAACGTAGATTTAGAAAGTGACTGTAAGTTTTTAACAGTTAGGCTAGATAATTTTCGCGGTGACAAGTATTAAGGACTGGAGGTAAGGTGGACCGGAGGTAGTACCTTAATTATATGAACATGGAACAACAGGCGCTAAGTAATACGATAATCATCAACATAGAATTATGAAGTTTGTGAAATGAAAGAAAATGATTGAAGTTAATTACCAGTAATACAGCTTTGATGTGATCCAAGGTGAGCTGAAACGAGTAGCAGCGTTCCCTCCGAAGCTGGAGAAGAATATCAACAATATCCTCATGATTGTCATTTTTGATCCTGTCCGGTTAAAGATGATCGTTGATTATTTCATCACAAAATTCATCCAAATCCTTGAATACCCTCTCAAGTTTAGACTTCTTTCCAGTTAGATTATCAACCCAACTTCCTACCACAGGAAAATAATCAGCGAAGAAGGGTGCTATGAACATTTCTTCGGCTTCGTTCAGGAGTCTTTGAAACCTTTTCCTTTCAATATTTTCATCCCTATTGTACCTCTTCCCAAAGGCCACCCTACTGATGATAGAGCTGGTCATATCCATCGCCAACTCGTTCAAGTTAACGATCTCAGAAGCAGAAGCCGACCTCGAAACCTTGTCGATCATTCTAGAAACTTCTTCCCGGCGAATAGGGTAGGATGACTGGACCTTCTTGGAGCTAAACAAATGAACCATGTATATTTTCCTCATCTCTCTGTAATAATCATTGTAGTTGATAAAAGCCAAGTCTTTCCCATAATAGGAAAGTCTCTGCAGGGCAACCATGGCAGGCCTGTTGCAAAAGTTGTGATCCAGTGTTTTGAGGACCTCCTTTGCCAAACTAGCAGATTGAATCACCATCGCTGATCTGCACCCGAATCGCAAGGAGAAGATAGGGCCGTAGATCTTGCCGAGCTTGGAGAATAGGAGGTGGGGAGGCGTGGACAGATCAAGTTGGTGGAGGTTTCCGATCAAGGGAAGGCCTTTGGGTCCGGGTGGAAGATTATATCTTGCATTTGTAATGTAATTATGGAGGGTAAAAAGGAGGATTATAGTCGGAGAGAGAATCGCAACCAGGAGGATTAGCAGCATGACTGCATATGGGAGCGTCGTGGTTTGTTATCTGTGATCAGTCGTAACAGTAAGACCAAGGAGACCCGAGGCCTAGATAAATGAAAGTGCAAAAATTATACAAAGGACAAGGCGTCTTTTAAGTATATTGTTTTTATCACTAATATTATATTATTATATATTAAAATAAATTAAATATCATAATTATTTTATATAAATATAATATTATATAAATGGTATAAAATTATATATATTTTTTATTTGTTATATTTTAAAAAACACTTAAAATAAGTTTAATGGAGAGGACTGATTTGATTAGAGTATGGTCTGTGCTAATTGACGTAGTTACATATCTCAATTTTTTATAATTGAAAACTAATATTTATTATTAAAAAAATGTGTCAAAAGTTATAAAAAAAAAATACCAATTTGGTAAAAGGTGAGGCACATAAAAAATATTTTGGGGAAAGTCTGGTATCATCGCCCCATGAAAATAAAACCACAAGTGTATTCGTTCAAGATAGTACTCCCTCCGTCCCAAATTAATTGACATTTTGACTAAATTTTGACCGTCAATTATTCACAAATTACAATGAGTTACAATATTAAATTACCTTCATTGTAATTTTTTGTAAAGTATCTTTCTAATGACGGTAATTTCATATTGTAACTCATTGTGATTTGTGAGTAATTAACGCTCAGAATTTTGTCAAAGTGTCAATTAACTTGGGACGGAGGGAGTAACTCTTTATTTTATATTTTATCAAAATTGATTCAAAAAATTAAATAAAAATATAGTTAAATAATTTGAAATATATATTTCACTAATTTGAGGATTATTATAATTTCTTAATGATATAAAAATATTTATTTTTTATATTTTTTATAAATATAAAACATGCAATGTATTAAATGCATATTCTCAATTATATTTTACAAAATTAGATTAGATAATTGTTTAAATTTATTAACCTAACTAACCAATATTATATTCTTATAGCATATAAATATATATAATTACAAAAATATTAAAAGTTACAAAAATATAAATTATAAATAAATAATTTAAAATAATTACTCCCTCCGTCCCAATTAATTTGTCCAGTTTACTTTTTCATGATCTTCAATGTAACACTTTGACTATTAATTTTTCACGTTTTATATTAATAAGGCTAATAATATTGTATTCAAGTAAAAATAATTTTCATCACAAATCTAATAGTGCTAGTTTAGTACAATAACTCAACGTATAATTTGATAAGTTAACGATTCAAATTTAAAAAATTAGACCTAATTAGTCAAACTTGAACAATTTATTTAGAAGGGAGGGAGTATCAATCATCTTAATTAAGACAAATATAATTATTCTGAATGAGACTAGATGGGTTAAAATAGGACGGTTAATCCTGCATGTCAGCATCTGCATAACTGTATTTGTTCAATATTTGACAGTAATGTTGAAGCTATCCTCGACATATCGTACAAAATTAAACATTGATGAGTGATTCTTACTTCTCCACTCTCCAGTCTCCGACTCTCTCCACATACTCGACGTCCACTCTCTGCATTTCAGCATGTGTTATGTGTCGATAACACGAAAATGATGCGAACCTGAATTTGATACGTGTCTTGAGTCAATTCGGTTAGTCGGGGACTGATTTCAAAATCAATTATTTAAATTAACACTGAATCAAGATAGTTAATAATCATTTTAAATTTTTCACATTTTATATTTTTGTAATTTTTAATAATATTTTATTTAATAATTATATATATTTATTGACTTTAAGAATATAATACTTATTAGCTAAGTCAAAAAAATAAATAATAGCAATTATCAATTATAGTAGAAAATGCACATTTTATACATAGTTTTGTATTTATGAAAAAATATAAACAAATAATTATTTTTGTATTGTTTATAAGTTGTAATAACCTTCAAAGTAAGGTTTGAAGTAGTTCAAGTCGAGCATCATTGATGTCTGTAAGGCCAGGTTTGGAAAGGTCAGGAGTGAGGCCAAGGATGCGTTCGATATTGAGAGCAGAGAGATGAATGTCGCGTCCGGAGACAGTAGTTTTGTAGGTTGGTTTGGACGATTTAGGGGAGGTGTTTTCAAGAGAGCATAAAACTCAAAGACAAGATTAGTGTAGCAGAAATCATCGGCGGACAAGAATAGGTCACATCCAAGGGAAGACAAGTGGAAGGAAAGGCGAAATTGGTACCTTTGAGGTTGTCCATGTCGACTAGGTCGCAGTGGAGAAGAGTGCGTTGCTTCATGGTCTCGAGACGCTGGCGAAAAGCCTCCTGCGAACCGGCAGTTCGCGGAACAGGGTGGGGAATAAGGGCTAACTCATCCGAGGAGGAGTTGGTGGAGGTGGCGTCGGGAGTAGTTGGAGGTTTGCTCGACCGAAGACGTTTAGCCACACTGGAAGGTGCAGCAGGCTTGTTGGAACGTTTCGTCATGGTGAGAGTGAGGGAAAAGGGGAGAGGTGAAGGAAAATGAAGAAGGTGAAAAGGAGAGGTTTGACAGTGGTAAGAAAGAGAGGGAGGGTGAATAGATTAAATAGAGGCTGTTGGAGGAGTAAAGAAAGAGCGGTTAAGTTAACGGCAGGAGAGAGTTAGAAGGGAAAGGAAGGAGAAGGAGAGAGAAGATGACGGAGAAGGAACGGAGAGAAACGGTGAGTGGACTGATGGGACGGTTAATAATGAAGAGAAGTTAATTTTGGAAGGTGAGGGAAGGAAGGTCTTGGGAAGGGAAAAGATTTGAAATCGGATTGACGCGATTTGAGAGGGGAGAGAAGGATTTGAAATCCGGAATTAGTAGAATTTGAATTTCTAAAATCAGTTTAATTTTGTAAAGAGACTTGAGAGGAGAGAGAAAAGAGAGAGTTGAAATCTGGAAAATATCAGCAGAGTTTGAAATTCTAAAATTAATTTTAGTTTGGAAAGAAATCAACTCCTGAATCACATATGGAAGATGTGATCAGACGGTTGATAAGGCCAGATTTGATGTATAGTAGTGTTGAGGAGTTGAGCGAGGTGATGATGACATCAGTCGTTCAAAATAGAGCAAAAGATACATACCTGTGAGGACTATGGGATCCCCCTCAACAGTTGCATGGGGAGAGGAGGTCCTCATGATGATTGCTCCCCCTCAACAAGCGCCTTGGTGATTAAGGATTAAGATGAAGCAGTCCAAGTTCACCTCGAATGTAGGTGAACTGTTCTTCAGGTAGAGGCTTGGTTAAGATATCAGCCAATTGATGTTGAGTGGGAACAAATTTGAGGCTGATGTGGCCTTTTTCAACATGATCACGGATGAAATGATGACGGATCTCAATATGCTTGGTCCGTGAGTGTTGTACCAGATTTTTGGTGATTTGAATGGCACTCATGTTGTCACACTTGATGGGTACTTTTGTGAAGTGGAGGCCGAGGTCCTCAAGTTGATGTGTGATCCATAGGATTTGAGCACAACATGATCCAGCAGCCACATATTCGGCCTCAGCAGTGGAGAGAGCCACTGAGGTTTGTTTCTTAGATTGCCAGGAGACTAGAGAGGCTCCAAGCTTTGACATCCTCCTGTGCTACTTTTTCTATCATCTTTGTATCCAGCAAAGTCCGCATCGGTGTAATCACAGAGATGGAGGTCAGGCTGTCGAGGGTACCAAAGACCTAAGTTTTTGGTTCCTGCAAGATAGCGCAAAATTCTCTTGACAGCAGAGAGGTGAGATTCTTTTGGAGCGCTTTGAAAGCGCGCACATAAGCAAACACTGAACATAATATCAGGACGGCTAGCTGTAAGGTAGAGGAGGGATCCAATCATACCTCTATATAGTTTTTCAGAGATTGATTTACCTGTGAGGTCTGAATCAATTTTGAGAGTGGAAGACATCGGAGTAGATGAATGTTTGAGGTGGTCAAGCTGATACTTCTTGAGTAATTCTGAGATGTACTTGGTTGATTTAGAAAGATGTCGTCTTGTGATTGCTTGATTTGGAGCCCTAGGAAGAATGTTAATTCTCCGACGAGGCTCATTTCAAATTCAGCACTCATGAGGTGAGAGAATTCTTCAACAAGAGAGGCATTGGAGGCACTAAAGATGATGTCATCAACATAGATTTGTGCAATGGTGAAGCCTCCATTCTTTTCTTTGATGAAAAGAGTCTTGTCTATTTTGCCTCATTTGAAGTTATTCTGAAGGAGAAACTTGCAGAGGCGTTCATACCAAGCTCTTGGAGCTTGTTTCAGTCCATAAAGGGCCTTATGTAGGCGAAAGACATGATCCTGATGGTGGATGTCTTCAAAACCTGGTGGTTGCTCAACATATACTTCTTCAATGAGGTCGCCATTGAGGAAGGCGCTTTTAACATCCATTTAATATAGCTTGATGTTTTTGGATGATGCAATGGCGAGGAGAATCCTGATGGCCTCCAGGCGAGCGACTGGAGCAAAGGTCTCATCATAGTCGATGCCCTCTTCTTGATTGTATCCTTTAGCAACCAGCCTGGCCTTGTTTCTGGTGATAGAGCCTGTTTCATCAAGTTTGTTGCGAAAGACCCATTTAACACCAATGACTGGATGATGATGAGGTCTGGGAACTAGGGACCAAACTTTACTTCGCTCAAACTGGTTTAGTTCATCTTGCATGGCATTGATCCAGCTGGGATCTAGCAGAGCCTCATTGTGGTGCTTGGGCTCAATCTGCGATACAAAGGCGTTAAAGGCACATAAATTCCTTAATGAGGATCTAGTACGGATACCTGTGGTGATGTCTGTGAGGAGATTATCAGCTGGATGAGCTGCCTTGAACTTGTAAGAGATCTCCGGTGTTGGTGGAGCTTGAGGTGAGGACTCCTGAGATGATGAGACATGAGGTGAGGATGCAGCCTTAGAAGGTGACAATGAAGCCTCAGGAGGCGGTGAAGTAGCCTCAGGGGGCAGTGATGCAGCCTCAGGGGGCGTTGATGCAGCCTCAGCAGGAGGAAGCTCAGGAGGCGTCTCATCGTCACTATCATCCATAGGAGGGCGCAAAACGGCTTGACTTAGTGAGGTGGCCTCATCAAAGACAACATGAATGCTTTCTTCTACAGACCTTGAGTGTTTGAAATAGATTCTGTAGGCCTTGCTTGTAGAGGAATATCCAACAAAAATTCCTTCCTCGCTTCGAGCATCAAACTTACTTGTTGGCTTCTTTCCATTGATGTGAACAAAACATTTGCAGCCGAGGGCCTTGAGATGACTGATACTTGGTATCTTCCCTTTGAACAGTTCATAGGGGGTCTTTTTCAGAATAGACCGGATAGTGCATCGATTTAGAATATAGTTTGATGCATTGATGATCTCTGCCCAGAGGAATTTTAGAAGATTGTTGTCACATATAATTGTTCTTGCCATGTCCTCCAATGTGCGATTCTTCCTTTCAACAACTCCATTTTGTTGAGAGGTTCTTGGAGCGAAAAAGTTGTGAGTTATTCCCATTTCAGCACAGAATGCTCCAAACATGTCCTTATTGTCGAACTCCCTGCCATGATCTGTCCTTATTGCTTTGACAGAGTTTCCTCTGAGGACTTTGAGTTGCTTGTAGAGTTTTGAGAAGTGCTTAAAAGCTTCTGTTTTGCTTTTCAGAAAGAACACCCAGGTAAACCTTGAAAAATCATCTATAATAACAAGAATATATGAACTGCCACCGAGACTTTTGTAAGGAATAGGACCGCAGAGATCCATATGAAGGAGGTCAAGACATTTTGAGGTGGTCACAGACTTGATAGGTTTGAAGGATGTTCTTGTCTATTTACCTTTTGCACATGCATCACAAACCCGATCTTTCTCATATTTATGAGGTGGGAGGCCTCGGACGAGGTCTGATTTATACAATTTTTGTAATGTTTTCATGCTAACATGACCTAGGCGTCGATGTCACAACCATGTTTCCTCAGTGCCAGCCTTAAGGCAGGAGAGGTCCTCAAAGGATTCACTTAGACTTATAACAAATACATTGTTCATATGATGACCATGCAATATGACTTGATGAGACTCTGTAGACACTACACATTTATTTTTTTCAAAACTGACTGTATTACCTTTATCACAAAACTGAGATATACTAAGCAAATTATATTCTAGACCCTCTACTAGATATACATCATGCAAGGAGTTGTTGAGGTCCTTACCGACCTTCCCAATGCCGAGGATCGTGCCTTGGCTTTTGTCTCCAAATGTAACTTTCCCGGTTTTGCTGGTTTTCAGCTCGCAAAACTTGCTTCGATCTCCGGTCATGTGACGAGAACAACCTCTGTCCAAATACCAGAGGTCGCTGTGAGTTTTGAGGCATACCTGCATCATAGGACATTATACCTTTCTTGGATTTTGACAGACAAGTTGCATCATTAGGTCTGGGGATCCAGATTTCACCCACTTAAAAGAACTTAGAGGACTTAGGTGAATTTGGGAGGTTGTCTCGAGAGGTTTTTGGAGCATGAGTTGTGAGAGAAGCTTTTAGAGGAAGCTTTGAGGTCGTTGGAAAGTGAGGTTTAGGGCAGTTTTTGTGATGTGGCTTTCTGTGAGGGGTCAGTTTAGGAGTAGGAAAGGAGAGGTCCTTTTAGAGGCTGATTTGTGGAGTGTTTGGCTCGAGGTTGAAAGGGAGGAGATGTAAAGGCCAATTTATTGTTGTAGGGATGAGAAGTAGTGATTGCCTTATTGGATAATTGAGTGATGGTCTTATAGCAGTCTTTGACCTCAAGAGATAGTCTGTTGCTTTCAGTGAAGAGGAGGTTATTTTGAGAATTCAGGCTGTCATAGGCCTCATTGAGACTTTGAACATGCTTGGTAAGATACTTGACCCTCTCAATCAATGATTTGGAATATTTAAACAGATGCAAGCATTTATGAGCAAGATGTAAAGGTGAGAGATTGAGGAGGTCATCAATGTTTACCTCTTCTTGGTGTGAGGATGCTTCTGGTTCCTCATTCATTTGAGTCATTAGGCAGACATTTGCAACCTCATCGACGTCACTGTTATCCTCACTTAAGTCACTGTCACTCCAAGTTGCAAGCATAGCTCTACGTTGTTGTGGTCTGGGCCTTATGTTTCTTTTATATCTATTCTTTCTCGCATGAGGACAGTCTTTGATCAAGTGCTCTGTGCTGCCACAACTATAACAAGTGAAGGGGTCAGATTCTTCTTTCATAGATGCTTACCTTTTGGTTTTCTGTGTTGTCCATCCTTGAGGTAACCTCGAAAGGTTAGATTTTTCTTGTATAATTTTATGAAGCCTTTTGCCAGCATAGCCATTGTGTCTTCTTCATCCTCATCTGATTCCTCATCAGAATCCTTGGTTGCTTTGAGGGCAACTCCTTTAGGTTCTGTGAGGTCACTCAATTGGATCTCATGGGCCAGCAGTTTCCCAATGAGTTCTTCTAGCTTGAAAACTTTCAGGTTCTGTGCTTCTTCGATGGCTGTGACTTTTGGACCCCACTTTCTTCTTGGCAAACATCTAATGATCTTTCTGACTTGTTCCTCATTTGAGTAGTTCTTTCCAAGCGATTTGAGGTTGTTAGCAATACTGCTAAATCTCTTATACATCTCTTCAATGGATTCTTCTTCTTCCATTTTGAAGGCTTCATATTTCTGGACAAGAATGTCCAGTTTGATGTCTTTAACTTGGCTTGTACCTTCATATGAAGTAACCAAATATTCCCAAACCTGTTTGGCATTTTCACAGTTAGAGACACGTTCAAAATCATTAGGATTCAAACTGCAATATAGTAAATTTAAAGCTCGAATATTTTTTCCCAATGAGGTGAGCTCTTCGGCTGTCATCTCAGATCTTTCTTTTGGGACATCCTGATTTGCAGTGTTCTTCTTTGTGGGAGTAGGAAAATCGCCTTCAGTAACAATGATCCAAAGGTCCTCATCTTGGTCTCTGAGAAAAATCTCTATTTGTCTTTTCCACATTCTATAGTTTTCTCCAGTGAGGAGAGGTGCCCTCGTCCATGAGCGTCCTTGAGGGGCTTCGGTTGTGTTGAGGCCGGCCATGATCTTTACCACGAGTTGTTAGACTCTTCAGATCTGTGGACCTACTCTGATACCAATTGAAATAACCCTAGAGGGGGGTGATTAGGGTTATGGAACAATTCTGCACTTTAATCAACACAACCAAGTTAAATAACACTTTTAAATACTAAAAATAACTTCTTTATTATTGAACAAAAAGTGCTTAAGGAGGTTACAACTTGGCTGGTAAGAGGACTGTGATGTCCTCAGAACAGCTTACAAAGGTAGAAGGCGGCGTGTCTTGATCTTGAGCCTCACGGGAGAGCGATTACACAGTGACCTCACTCAACTGAAGTTCACTGGAAACAGTTCAATTCACGACCTTAGGAGGTCCTCACCAGAATGACTACTGGTTGCAATATCTCACCACTACACAAGAATGGCTACTCTCAGAATATTCACTCAAATATTCCTACACTCAGAACTTACTCTCTCAAAGTTCTTATAACTGATTTTTCTTACTTGGCAAATCACACTTAGAAGGTAGGGATATAGCCGGATATATATGTGTGCGTATTGAAGGCAGCAATGGCTTCATTATCTTTCCTGAGATAGTTGCCATTCTTGAGCTATCTTCGAAGATCCCCTTGATTTATCTTGATTTCCTTTCCATCCGAATAGTATCTAGAAATATGGAAGCTAGTGGTTAGTGTATCATATCAAGTAAAATGATGGAAAGTATTTTCTAGAGTGTGCAACGAATACTTCCCAAATTTTCTGTCTTTCAAACAAAATCTTGGTGTGGTCGGTTGAGGGCCTTGGCGTGTGCTGCAGTGAGGTCCTTGTAGCGATGAGGTCCTCGGAGGTGGGATACTTCAATAACCTGGGACCAGAAAACAAATACCCCTATATTTCGGGGTCCAAAATGCAAAAAACTCAATTAATTATATTATTCAAGTGACATTAAAGGCAAATTGGCAATGAACAAATTAATAACAAATAATATGAGATGAAGGGAGTACCTACTAGGCTTTCTAAGACAAGTATAGTCCATCAATTGCATAATTTCTATTCAAAAGAATTATTTTACTTTTATTGAGAATTAAACTTTGATAGACTAGAGAGTACATAAATAGAGATGATTATCACTTGAGTAACAATAAATATCAATAATATGTTTTCTTCTAAAACTCAACTACTTAAAAAGCTTAAACACATACACTAAGTGATGCCATATACGAATTAAAAACAACAAATGATGATTACTAATTTTCCCAATATAAAATTTGGTACACTACTTTAAATGAGATTTTTTTGGTACAAGGCACAGTGGAATTCTTTTGTGCATTGTGATCCCGGGAATCACATCAGTATCAACGTCTTCCTCTTTCATACCAGGCGGCAATTCCCAGTTAAAAGAGTATAACAAGTTAGCAAGCGTGAGCTCAACATTCAATACACCAATGTGCATTCCTGGGCACATCCTCTTCCCTGCCCCAAAAGGCACCATGTCAAAATTTTGGCCCTTAATATCAACTGAAGTACTCCCTACAAATCTCTCCGGCATGAATACTTTATGATTGCTCCAAATCATGGGGTCTCTAGCGATAGCCCATGCATTAACCAACACTAAACTTCCAGGAAGAATATCGTACCCTTGCAACCTGCATTTTTCCGTTACTTCTCTAGGAATCAGTAAAGGAGATGCAGGGTGAATCCGAAGTGTCTCCTTTACTATGGCTTTGAGGTATGGCAACTTTGGGAGATCACTCTCGTTGACGAAACCTTTGTCCCCAACCAAACTTCTAATCTCATCTTGTACTTTCTGCATCATTCTGGGGTTTTTTACAAGTTCGGTCATTGCCCAGACTATCATTGCTGCACTTGTATCTGTTCCAGCTAGGATTATATTCTGCACAGAAATACCCACATTAGTGATTGAGCTCGATCTACAGTCTTATAAGACCCAATTTGATTGAGTTTACCATTAATACTCCTTTGATGTGGTTGAAAGTGAGCTCAAATGTGAAGCAATCTTCCCTTTGAAGTTGTAGGAGAACATCAATGAAGTCCTTGTGCTCGGATTTATTCCTATGGGGATCAAGATGGTCATTAATGATATTCTCATAAAGTTCATCCATATCCTTAAACACCTTCTCAAGCCTGGATGATAATCCAGTTAGTTTATCAATCAAGCCACCAACAATGGGGATGTAATCAGAGAAGAACACAGCTGTTAACATAGCCTGCGCTTCCTTACAGAGGTTTTGAAATCTACTCCCCTCTGCATCTTCGTACCTACATTCACATTTTTAAAAAAAGAACAATTAAACTCTAATTCAACAATAGTTATAGTTAATTAATTTACTTATTAACGTTTATAGAAGGGTGTTAGCACCTTCTGCCCAGGGCGGCCCTGCAAATGATGGAGCTGGTAAGACCCTTGGCCATCTCTGTCAAATTAACAACTTTGGAAGCAGCAGCCGATGAAGAAATCTTCTGGATCATTCTAGAAACTTCATCTTCACGAATACGAGTGGAAGACTGGACCTTCTTAGAGTTAAACAGATGGATAACACATAATTTCTTCATTTCTCTGAAGCAATCAGTGTAGGGTGAAAACCCAAGGTCTAAGCCTTCATAAGACAGCTTACGATCGCCAGTGAGGAGAGGCCTGCTACAGAAGATGTCATCGTGTGTTTTCATGACCTCCTTGGCCAGAGTAGCTGATTGAATCACAACCACTGATCTTCGCCCGAACCACAACTGCAAGATCGGGCCGTACCCCTTGGCTAGCTCGGCTAAGTAGAGGTGAGGAGCCGAGGGGTCGAACTGGTGGAGGTTTCCGAAGAGGGGGACGCCTTTGGGGCCTGGAGGAAGATTGAGTTTCCCATGTCTCTTGTGTTGTTTTGGGAAGATGAGCAAGCTCAGGGAAATAACTATAACGAGGAAGAAGATAAGGAGGAAGAGCATGATGATGTGCTAGACGCATGCAGTTGCCCTCTATTTCTATACCATGTTTTCTGTACAGACTTTATCTTTCCTTATCCTTACCTATAATAAAAAGAGCAGTTAGAATGTTGTTGTTTTGTTGTGCAGCTTGGCTACGAATTTTCGGCCCATACGTTTTGAAAATGTATATTAATCCATGGGTATATAATATGTTTAAGGTTATAGCAGCATCCACATCATGGCTAGAAAGGGTAGTAATTAGGGGTTGTTTGTTACTTATCTACAATCAGTTGAAACACTGAGGATCCACATGTGGATGGTTGAAATCAAGTGGGCGTTGTCACCAAAATAATGATAGCGTTTTGATTCAAGCGGGGGTTTTCGAGAATGACAAATGTTTTTGACAAGACATATATTAAGTGTCTTTTTATTGTGTAAAATATATATATTTATAAATTAAATTGAAAAAAATTACATGAGTGACTTTTATATATTTTTTAAAATTTACAAAAAAACGTCTAATATATGTCCAACAAATAGGGTTAAATTCGTTCTAATGTATTAATTGTTAGCGTAATGCATTTCCAAACTTCTTATAATTGATAATTAATAATATCTGAAAAAAATTAGGATTAAAAATGATAATAAATATTAATTTCATAAAGAGCAGGAGACTTAAGCAGTGTCTTACCCCAAAACACATATAATCACTCTAATTAATTATTTTGAATTTTATTTGAACCAGTTAAAAAGTTAAATATAAGAAATAAATTACATAAAAATAATTATATTTTAATTTGTTTTTCAATATATAAAATTATATATAAAATATGTATTCTTTATTATGGTTAATATATAGAATGATGTTATTATTTATATTTGTTGACCTAGCTACAAGTGTTATAGTTTTATAGTAGATAACTATATATAATTAATAGAGAAAATATTATCAAAAATAATAAGCATCATTTAACTTGGGATGAATAAATATGGTCTTTAGGTTTTATAGCCTTTGAAATTAAGCTCCCACGACGTCTGTTAAGAGTTTTACCACTCAACCTCTTCTCATTGTAAATATTAAGCATCACTTAACTTCGGATTAATAAAATCGATGTTTTTTGCTACTTTAGATAACTCGTTACTTATTTAAACTTTTGAGATAAACCTTATAGCATTGTAAAGTTGAGTGATTGGGCTTCACTTAATCCCATCCATTTTGTAGTTCTTGATACCAAGTCTTTAGATAGTCCTTTGGTTAAAGGATTCGCTAAATTTTCCTTTGACTTGGTAAAGCTCAAAGTCACTATTCCATCCATAATCAACTTATGAACATAGACATGTCTTAAATCAATGTACCTAGACTTGCCATTATAGATATGACTATGAACAGTGTCGATAGCAGATCTATTATCACAATGAATTATAGTAGGTGCCAGTGGCTTATACCAAAGTATTATTTCCAATAATAATTTCCTAAGTCTTTCCGGTTCTTTACAAGTAGCAAATAGTGCCACTAACTCTGAAGCCATAGTGGAATCTACTATACAAGCTTGTTTCTTAGAAACCCAAGAACTGCTCCACCACCTAATTAGAACACATATCCCGTAGTAGAAGAGTCAACTTCTCTTTCCCTTATCTAACTTAAATATGAGTAGCCTTCTAAAACCGAAGGCTCTCCTTTATAAGTAATTAAGTTGGTAATTTTTAGTCTTACCTAGATACTTTAATACCCTATGAACAGCAAACCAATGTATTTTACTTGCGTTACTTGAGCATTGACTTAACTTGCCAATTATATAAATAATGTCTCACCTTGTACTTGTCATAGTATACATGAGACTTCATATCACCTTAGCATACCCAAGTTAATCAATTGGAAAACTTGAATTCTTTCCCAATTTCATACTTGGATTATAAAGTGTACTTATTGAAGTTATATTCTTGCCTCCATACTTATCTAAAATTTGTAAATGTAAAGCACCGTAGATAAATTTATTTCCTCATTATTTCTAATAATCTTAATACAAAGAATTACATTTGCTTTCACTCATGTACTTCATAGAGAACTTAGTGCATAAAGTTATTTAGTCTTATTAACTCGTTCCATGTCGGCCTCAAAGATCATCATATCATCAACGTAAAGAGATATAATTACCCTTTTACCGCTCCCAAACATAGAAAGTGCACACTTCCGACTCATTGATCTTATAGCCACTTGAAAGCACTAGTTCATCAAATTTTTGATGTCATTGCTTAGGCGCTTACTTAAGTCCATAAAAGGAGCCTAGAAGTTCTGATAGATAATTACTAGCTAATTGACAGTAGCTAAAGCTACAATGTTCATATTGCAGCTATCCTGGCCACTGGTGCATATACAATCGACCGAGTTTTATACCTATACCATGCACTCTCTTTTTCCTCTCAAAGATCCACTTAAAAGTAATTAGTTTACTACCACGGGGAAGATCAACTAATACATGTACACCTCAGAAAAATTGCAGTGAATTTCTCATTGCGGTGCTACGTAGGTGTAATTGGGAGCCCACTAAGGTTGTTTAATCCTTAAATAATGATGTTTTTACTTTGAAAGAAAACTTTTCGATTCTTTAAGTATCCTAGGTTTGTAAATTCATTTAGAGACAATCACTTCTGTTTAAAATATCAATTGGTACTTGACTCGACATCTATCGAAGTCATAACTGGGGAGAAAGACAATGGACTGAATTTGTAGGCCAAACAGCCATGTTTAGATCAAGACAATGATCAAGACAATAATAAGTATCCTAGGAATTGAGCATGGTCGTCCGGCCTTGCCCAATTTTTGGACCATTTTTGGTCCTTTGACACTTTGATTTTAGTCTCGGGGCATGTACTATTACTATATATCGAATCGATGAGGAAAGTCAAAAAATGAATTATGCAAGTTAGGATAGAAAATGAGTCACCAATTGATTTGAGGAAACCAACGAACCAAAACAAAATGATGAAAACTCCGGCCTACGAACCCAAATTCCAAGTCTGGGGGTGAGGTTACGAATCCAAGAGTTAGAAAACTCACATATTCACCTATTTGAAAATAGACTCTTCTAGAATCGATCTTGAAATGAAAAAGAGTGTGGATAAGTTTAAAGTGTTTGACAAGTTTATATTCATAACATGCATATGTAAATTTTTTTATAAAAAGTTTATGTACAAATCCAACATCGAGGAAAGATTACATTATTACAAGAAGAAAGAATGAAGAACATAAGCAATCTAACCTTACTTGACACAAATCATGCAAATGAGAGAGGTGGTACAGGAGAACGCTGGCGTTAATACGTCGAGATTCCTTCATAACACAATCAGAGCTTGTATCAGGACTCTTTTTTGGGGGTATGGAAAGGGGAGTGTGAGAGAGCTCACTAGGGGGAATTCTTGGATGTTTTTCCTTAGTTTGAATAATGAGACGAGGAGGATATTTATAGGTGAAGAGGGGGTCTGTGAAGATGGAAGGATCAAAACATGATCCACCATTTAAATCCCTATCCCCCGAGGAAGGTTGTTTGGCCTTGATTTCTACATGGGATAATCGCGCAAAAGCATGCATCGTGGGATAGCTTTGACTGAAAACTAGCGCAGACAGAAGATGTGGCAAAAATCAAGGGTAGATGGCAATCCTTGTGTTTCATTCACGTGGATTGATGACATGGCGGACCAGTGAGGTGGCTGTGGGCTGAGGATTGACCTTCTTTTTTGTTGTTGCACATTTTGGGCTTTGTTGCTTTGTACCCAACTCCTAGAAGCAAAGCAAGGTCCAGCAACCTTGTGTTGTCTTCTAGGCTTTGTTATGCTTTGGTCTGGCTTCTAGAAATAAAGCAACACTACAAAAAATCATCACTTATTCCACGGTAAAATTCGTGGCACAAGTTCAAAATTCTCGTGGCAAAGTCGTCTTGCCACAGATTTTCTTCAAATTAGCCTCGTGGAACAAGTGGCTGTGGCAAGGATGTAGCCATAGAAAATTTGCTATCGTGGCTAAATGAAAGATTGTAGCCACGGGAGCTCCCGCGACGAACACTGTCCTTTGCCATGGGAAAGCCCGTGGCAGTTACTTTTCTTGCCATGTGTAATCCCCTGGCAATAATTTTCCTTGCCACATGACCTCCCGTGGCAACCACTTTTCTGGCCACATGAAATCCCGTGGCAATCACTTTTCTCGCCACGTGAAAGCCCGTGGCAATTACTTTTCTTGCCACATAAAGTCACATGGCAATACTTTCTATGCCATGTTAAGGCCCGTCGCAAGTACATGTCTCGCCACGGGCACTTCCATGACAATGTACCTTTTAAAGAAACCAATGTCCATGGCAAGTTTGTTTCTACCCATAAGAGTACCGTGACACGGTAATCCTTATACTATAACAATATCCATGGCAAGCCTTACAATTAACATAGACTGTACAATAAATTACAATAGTTAATAATAATATGAATTGATACAATATATGTAATACAACTAAGAAATACAAAAAGAAATTATACATATATATATATATATAGGAAAATTGGATTATAATAATCCCAACTTTTGTAAATTGAATAGCGATAATTCCTACTTTCAGTTTGTATTCTGGCGCTCCAAAAAAAAAAAATGTACTGTAGTGGTACCAAATCCACCTCTAAATTCTTTTTATTTTTTTCTTTCCTACCCAATATTATTTTTGTTTTTTTCGTTCCTCCTCCCAGAAAGGTAACAAAGTATAGTTATTAAAACAATTTTTAAATTATTTTTTTTGAGTCTCTGAGTAATTATTATGATTTTTTAAAAGAATTAAAAGTGAAAAAATCATAAAAAATCGTAAAAAAATTGGGAGGAATATCGTAAATTCATTAAAAATCATGGTAAAGTGTTATACTAAGTTTTGAATCAAACGCAACACAAAATCTATGATATTTAGAGTATACTCACGATGATGTCCCACTATAATCCAATTTTTTTTTTTTTGGACCACCAGAATCTAAATTGATAGTAGAGATTATTGTTGTCCAATTGTGAAAGTAGGGATTATTAAAATCCAATTCTCATATATATATATATATATATATATATATATATATTAAAACACAAATAGTAAATCACAAGAGTTCTAATCCCTCTTGGAAAATTTGTTCATTTGTCATGTCATTAAGGCCTTTTCTCTTCCATCTATCAATTTCTCAATTCCCATCTACATTGGATATCAGTTTGTTAAATAAATAAAATACTCATCCCTTGAAATAAATCATGAACTTTTTTTATAAGGAATAATCATCCCATCTACATTAGATATCAGTTTGTTAAATACATAAAATACTTATCCCTTGAAATAAATTACAAAAAATTGATGGGAGGTGCCACACGTTTCTAACAAATGACTAGAAGGGCACCACATTTTTTTAATGCACTTGAAGGAGACCATTTCTTCATAGAACTGGCTGCTGGGTGAGTTTCCGACCATTTTGACTGAATTCCGACAATGTATATACGAAACGACAAAAATACCCCTATGTTTTATCAAACAATTGCTGGGAGGTGCCATACATTTTTAAAAACTGACTGAACGGGGACCACTTTTTTCACACCTCTCATTTGCATTGCCTCCTCCCCCAAATATCAATACAACTCAACCCATCAAAACCATAAACAAACCCATTTCTTCTCCTTCTTCTTCACTCGTCCAACACCGGCCACCAGCAAGCCACAATTCCAACCGCCAACAACACCACCATCACTCAACTCAGCACTCAACCACCATCGAGAACCACCACGACTATTTTAAATCAAACCACAATCTAAGTTTGACACAACAAAGCACAAATGTCTCTCTTCATTACATCAGCATGTCAATTTCTCAATCTGTTTTTGTTTTTGGGTCTTAACTCAGCCCATCAAGACCTAATATCAAGCAAGCAAGGAGAGAGAATGAGGAAGGGCGTCAGGTGCGACGTTTGGTTGTCGTGGGTTTGGGTGTCGGTCAACATTGGTCGCTGGCAGCGACCTCAACGGCAGCTCTGGTCGCGCGAAATAAAGGAGAAATGGGGATGGTTCATGATTGAGTTCGGGTGGTTATGGGTGTTTTTGGGTGGCTAGAGTGGCTTTTTCTAGTGATATTTGGGATGCAAAAATGGAATATGATTGGCGGTTATGGTGTGGGTTTTGAATTCAGTTTAAAATAAGGAATGAGAAGAGAGATTAGTGCTTGGTTGTGCCAAACTTATGTTGAGATTTGATTTAAAATGGCCATTGTTGTTCTCGGTGGTGGCTGAGCGCTGAAGTGGTGGTGGTGTTGGTGGTGGTGGTTAGACTGGTGGTAGTGGTGGTGGTAAGGTGGTGGACGAGCGAAGAAGAAGAAGAAGGATGAGTTTGTTTATTGTTTTGATGAGTTGAGTTGTATTGATATTTGGAGGAGGAGAAAGTGCAGAGAAGAGATGTTAAAAAAGTTGTCCCCATCTAGGCAGTTTTTAGAAATGTGTGACACCTCCCAACAATTGTTTGATAAAACATAGGGGTATATCTGTCTTTTTATATATACATCGCTGTAATTCAGTCAAAATGGTCGGAAAATCACCTAACAGTCAGTTCTTTGAGGATGTGGTCCTCTTCGAGTGCATTAAAAAAATATGGTCCCCTTCTAGTCAGTTGTTAGAAATTGTGGCACCTCCCAACAATTTTTTGATTATATTTTGTAGATTACTTCCCTAATATCTTCAAATTTGGACTTTCAAACAAAATCTGCTATAGATTACGCCTCTGCTGCCGGAGGTCCTCAGTGTGGGTAGAGCGGAGGTCCTCAAAGGTGAGATATGTTTCTACAACATTAATTACTAAATTATCAAATTAATCATATTAACTACATCTTTATGTTCAATTTTTCTTTTTTATTTATCATTTTTCTTTTTTATTCACCATTTTATTCACCTTTTTTCTCATTTTCAAGAATACAAATTAATGTAAATTGGAAGTTTTTTTTTTTTGGTTTTGTGAATTATGTCTGAAGTGACACATAATTTGGGAAGGAGGGAGTAATATAGTTTATTGATATGGCAAGACACCTATCTTATCCCAAGACTTATACTACCTCCGTCCCATTATATTTGTCCATTTACCTAGCTTGAGAAGACCAATGTATATTGGAAATTGAGGTGAAAAATTTGCAATTTACCCAAAATACCCCTACTTTAATTGAAGATAATAGTTGTTGGAATTGTAAAAATTGAAAAATGAATTTATTAATTAGGGGTAGAAGTATAATTACAGTTGTTGGAATTGTAAATGAGACAAATATTTTGGGGCAAAGAAGTTAGATAAATGGACAAATATTTTGGGACGGAGGTAGTATCATTTTCATTAATTAATTGGACTCTAATGTTTCAACATAATGACTAGTGTTAGACCTAAGTTTGGGTCATCATTATGCATCACATTAACTTCAAGGTTAAAAAAAATCAATATTGAAATTAACAAGAAAGTCCAATTAATTATTGTGTGGCAAAACTCAAGGCCCAAAATGCAATAAAACTGGCAGTAAACACATACATCAGACTTGGATGCCAATCATGTTCATGAAATAACGTAAATCTTCTCTTTCCATATATTTATTCTAGTTAATCTTGGTTCACTGGTGCAAAAGGAAGTATCCATGAGCCCATATTGTGGATACTACACATACTATATGTGACTATATATGGGTTATGTACAGTAGAGTTCTAACTCAAAGGCAAACAAGCTATAGCTTGGATACATGAGAAAACTTGATAGGTACGAGGCATAAAGGATTCTTCTTATGCATAGTGATCCCAGGAATGACATCAGTGTCGATGTCTTCCTTCTTCATACCAGCAGGCAATTCCCAGTCAAAAGAATACAACAAGTTTGCCAATGCTAGCTCCACATTTGCAACACCAATAAGCATTCCAGGACACATCCTTCTTCCCGCCCCGAAAGGTATGAATTCAAAATCTTGCCCTTTAAAATCAAGTGAACTTTCCAAAAATCTCTCCGGCATAAATATTTCAGGATTTTTCCACAAATCAGCATCTCTGCCGATCGCCCATACATTCACAAGCACTAAGGTTTTCGGGAGAATATCATACCCTTCTATATATCCTACATTTTTCAGTTGCTTCTCGCACAATCAACATTGGGGCTGCAGGGTGTAATCGAAGTGTTTCTTTTACTAAAGCTTTGAGGTATATGAGCTTTGGAAGATCGTCTTCATCAATAAAGGTTTTGTCTTGGATCACTGTTCTTAGCTCATATTGTATCTTTTGCATAATATCGGGATTTTTGATTAGTTCAGTCATTGTCCATACTACCATTGCTGCACTTGTATCAGTCCCCGCCACAATGATATCCTGCACGGAAAGGCAAGGCATGCTTTTTACTTGGCTATTTAGTTTCAAGATGCAACGGCTAAGGTACTAGGCCTTATATGAAGTGTCGTAAATAAATAAAACCAAATCAATTGCTGCTTAAGCAACAACTATTTTTATTTTACTTTCTGCAGGAAGATGATAATTTCGATTTATTCAAATCTCAAACTAAAACCCCATTTCCTGTTATTATTAATAGTATCTTGGGACAATACCAATGTGATGAGATATATGGTTAGATCAGCCCGGTTCTGACATTTTTGGAGCCCCAAATAACAAAATAGATCAACTTATAGAATGGGCCATTTTAAAAAATGATACTAATTTTTCTTGAAATTGATATAAAATGCGGTTCTTCTGTACCTAACAATACATTGCAAAGAGAAAATTTGTCTTTCGAGTTTGCACAAATTCAATAGTTATTATATTACATGAAGAGTACTTGGATAAAAATGTCATTAAACTTTCCAAAATAGTCAAAATTGCCACTGAACTTAGAAACATATCACAAGAGACACTTATCTTTCCTAATTAGCTAATAAATGCCACTGACCTCAATAGTTACCTGCTACAGCAGGTGATCAATGAATGACAGTTTAAATCCCAAAGCATAACATTTTAATTAGGTTAAAATATTGGGTGATAAATTTAACGAACAAATTGGGCTACAATTTTGGTCAAGAATAAGAATTGGAGGGCAGAATTAGCGGTGCACACAACACCAGTCACCACCATCATGATAGCTATAGCTTTCCTCCTCTGTTTCGAACGTGAAATATTGGGGGAAGGAGAAAGATGTTAGAATATCTTATGTGATTATTTGTTTCCTTTGTAAAATATTCTGTAAAATATTTTGTTTGTTATCTTTTCCTTGCTTGCCAAGATTAGACTAGGGCTAGCACCATGTACACATTACATTATACATTGCAATAACATACAAAGGCTGTAATCGAGCCGTTTCACACAATTCTTCATGGTATCAGAGCGGTTACAAGATTAAATTACAACTCTCGATTTCTATCAAATCTTTTATTAATCACCATGAGTGATGATGAGAGTAAGAAAGGAAGCGGCGAAAAGAAAAGCAACGAGATACCGCTAAAGGAATTTGTCATTGATACAAATTCACCATAATTTCTCCATCCATCAGACAATCCCGGTTTAATCATCACTGCCATCAAGTTTAATGGAAAGAACTATGGCTTTTGGGAGAAAGCAGTCACCACAGCTTTGACTGCGAAAAATAAGATAGCGATCATAGATGGATCAATCACAAAACCGGATGTCAAACTGGGTACCTATTCAACTGAGCTCAATGCTTGGATTATTGTCAATTCTATGGCGACCTCGTGGACAATGAATGTCATTGATCCAAAGTTTCATGCTAGCATTGCCTACGCTGAATCGGCTCATGCAATTTGGGTTAACATTCAGAAGAGATCTTCAGTGCCCAACATGCCCAGAATTCATCAGTTGAAAGCCGAAATAGCATCTTGCAAACAAGGAAGTCTTGAAGTCATCGAATTCTTTAATAAATTGATGGGGTTCTGGAATGATCTCGGGAATTATATGAAGTATCCCAAGTTTAGATGTGGAGCAGCGGATGAGTTCATTAGACACATAGAGGAAGACAAGGTGCATCAATTTCTCATGGGTTTGGATGATGAGAGTTACTCTAATCTTCGATTTCAAATTTTGGCCCTTGACCCACTACCGTCTTTGGACAAGATATTTAGTATGGCTCAATAAGAAGAAAACCACAAGAGAGTGATGCTCAATCGCGATAATCAGGACGAAACGGTTGACGCGTTTGTCGTATCATCACACACTCCCAGGAACGCACAAGGAACCATACCCAGGCCGATCTGCAAACACTGTGGGAAGGCAGGCCATGAAGAAACTAATTGTTTTGATATAGTGGGTTATCCATCTGATTGGGGCTTGAGAGGTTTACGTAGCGGAAGAGGGCGTGGTCGAGGAAAACGAGGTGGAAGAGCTGCAGCTAGCAGGGGGCGTGGCGCATCAGTCTGGAAGGAGCAAGCTCATGTTACACAAATTTCAGAAGGAGGAGACATCGATCAAGGTGTAAAATCCACAACAAGTGACAACGCGATAATGGTACTCTCGAGGCTTACTG
This sequence comes from Portulaca oleracea, assembly GCA_029582165.1. Classification (NCBI taxonomy): domain Eukaryota; kingdom Viridiplantae; phylum Streptophyta; class Magnoliopsida; order Caryophyllales; family Portulacaceae; genus Portulaca; species Portulaca oleracea. The sequence continues at coordinate 20,017,742 of CM055886.1, forward strand.
ATGCTGAGGTACAGAGGCTCTTAAGCCCGGTTGAAGTTCCAAAATCAGGCATTAACCGTCTCTCGGGTAAGTATTCATGGCTCTTGGATAGTGGAGCTTCTAGTCATATGACAGGAAATGAAGAATTGTTAAGAGGTATCAACCATATCTCACAACTGCTTGTTGAACTACCAAATGGGAAGTTTGAGTTATGCAGCAAAAAGGGGTCTGTAAAGCTGGATGACATGCTCAACTTGCATGATGTGCTTCTTGTGCCATGTTTGAATTGTAATCTAATTTCTATAGCACAATTAATTGATGAAAATGATTGTTAAGTAACTTTTGGTCGTACTTTGTGTAAAATACAGGACCTTACCTTGAAGACGCTGATTGGATTGGGTGAGCGTAGGAAGGGGGTCTATCATTACAAGGAGTACCTAGCAAGGAAAGAACAAGTCAACAAGGTTATTCCTCATGAGTTGTGGCACCGTAGGATGGGACATCCGTCGAAACAGGCATTGTCAACTCTATTTACTAATGTGCGTATAACTTCTACTACCTCTTGCGATTTATGTCTACAAGTAAAACAAACTCGATTGTCTTTTGGCTTGAGAGAGAATAAGGCAAAGTTTCCGTTTGATTTGGTACATTTCAATATATGGGGTCCTTATTCTGTCAAATCTTTGTGTGGTGCAAGCTATTTTCTCACTATTTTGGATGATGCAACTAGATGTGTTTGGGTGTACCTAATAAAAGAAAAAGGGCAAACATCACATATCTTGAAAATGTTTTGTGCTATGGTTGAAACTCAATTTGAATGTAAGGTGAAAATTATCCGAAGTTATAATGGAAGCGAGTTTACCTCTAGGTCAATGAGGAATTTTTATGGGGAACAAGGTATAATTCACCAAACTACTTGTGTTGATACACCCCAGAAAAAATGGTAGGGTAGAAAGAAAACATCGTCATATTCTCAATGTTGCTAGAGCCCTTCGTTTTGAAGCTCACCTTCCGATTGAATTTTGGGGTGAGTGTGTCTTGACTGCCACTTATTTAATCAATAGGACACGCACGCCTCTTTTAAAAGAGAAAACCCCTTATGAGGTATTATTTAAGAGTAAGCCTTCCTTTGATAATATAAGGTTGTTTGGTTGTTTATGTTATGCTTATAATGTTCAAAGGAAAAAGGATAAATTTGGAGCACGTGGTAGGAGGTGTTTTTATTGGATATCCCTATGGCAAGAAGGGTTGGAAAGTATATGACTTAGAGACGAGTGATATTTTCGTTAGTAGGGATGTTGTATTTGATGAAGAAAAATTTCCCTTTGAACATCATGAGATACAGGTTGTAGACAATGATGGAGCGCATAGTGAAGGGTGGACCTTAGGACCCTATGATGATCTTGAGGCATTGCAGCAGACATCCAAACAAATCTCCCAAAGGCAACCTATTAGGAACTTGGTCCAAGATGAAGTAGTCCAACCTGTCACTATCGCTCAACAACCTTCTACCCCTACTGAATTTGCACAAGGTTCACCTGTGCCATCCCAGAGTACAATTGTTGGTTCACATGAAGATGGTCCAGTTCAACTACCTAGTCTCGCGCAAGAGGAGAACCACAATCTAGCCGATGAAACAGAAAATCTAGGTACTTCTTTAGATAGGGGGAGCAGCCCTGTGGATCATCCTCCAGCTCGTGCACGTCTACGAAATCCTCCCAAGTACCTCCAAGATTATGTGTGCTACGTGGCTCGACCAAGTGACCCTCCTTCCCGCACTCGCCGAGTCCAGAAGGTGTCTTCTGGTAAACCGTATCCCATAGCTAATTATGTTACTTACAATCAATTCTCTGATGCACATAGAAAATTCTTGGCTGCGATTACTAAAGTTGTAGAGACCAGATCCTTTCATGAAGCTGTTATGGATCCTAAATGGAGAGAGGAAATGACCAAGGAAATTGCAGCTTTAGAGACTAATGATACGTGGACTATTGTGCATTTACCATCAGGAAAAAATCCCATCAATTGTTAATGGGTGTATAAGGTGAAGTATCACTCAGATGGTACCATTGAATGCTACAAAGCCCGTCTAGTGATTCGAGGAGATAGACAGATTGAAGGTTTTGACTACACTGAGACATTTGCTCCTGTTGCTAAAATGGTAAGTGTACGATGTTTTCTTTCTGTTGTTGTTGCAAGAGGTTGGGAGTTGCACCAAATGGATGTAAATAATGCTTTTCTTCATGGCGATCTAGATAAAGAAGTCTACATGACATTGCCTCCTGGTTTCAGATCCGCAGGACAAGTAAAGTATGTCGCCTCCAGAAGTCTCTTTATGGTTTGAAAAAGGCGCCACGACAATGGTTTGCAAAATTGTCCACGACACTATTTGACTATGGCTTTACTAGATCCTATGTTGATTATTCCTTGTTCACCTATCAGAAGGGTTGCAGGCATTACTTGTGTATGTTGATGATTTGGTCCTAACTGGAAATGAAATGAGCTTTATTTGCATTTTAAACGGTATTTGAATTCATGTTTCAAAATCAAGGATTTTGGACAACTCAAGTACTTCTTGGGGATCGAAATGGCTAGAAATGCCAACGGACTCTTTCTATACCAACGTAAATATGCCCTTGAAATTACTGATGAGTGTGAACTTCTTGGAGCAAAACCAGCTGAGTTTCCTATAGAAACCAATCACAAGCTCAGTCTCGCTACTGGATAATGTCTTCCCGATCCGACTTAGGTTAGACGGTTGGTTGGAAGACTTATCTATTTAACTCTCACTCGTCCTGAGTTAAGCTACTCGGTCCACATCTTGTCTCAATTCATGTAGTCTCCTCGTATTGAACACATGGAAGCGGCCAAGCGTGTTCTGGCGCTATGTAAAAGGAAATCCAGATCAAGGTTTATTATTACGTAGTGAGTCTGATGTCCAGGTTGTTGCCTATTGTGATCCAGATTGGGGTGCATGTCCCATCACAAGAAGGTCCCTTACAGGCTACTTTGTGACATTAGGTGGATCACCTATTTCTTGGAAGACAAACAAGCAAACTACGGTTTCACGATCCTCTGCAGAGGCAGAGTATCGCGCTATGGCCTCTGTTACTAGTGAGTTGTTATGGGTTAAGTCCTTCCTTGCTTCCATAGGGGTCTTTCTCATATGGCCTATGAAACTGTATTGTGATAACCAAGCAGCTCTACACATTGCTAAGAATCCGGTTTTTCATGAACGCACCAAACATATAGAGATTGATTGTCACTTTGTGAGGGGCTTGGTGTCTGGCGAGTTAGTCACTACCTATCTTCCATCTCGATTACAAGTTGCAGATATTTTTACTAAGGCTCTCGGCAAGCAACAATTTCAAACTTTACGGACCAAGTTGGGAATCGTTGATCCTCATGCTCCTTTTTGAGGGGGAGTGTTAGAATATTCTATGTCATTATTTGTTTCCTTTGTAAAATATTCTGTAAAATATTCTGTTTGTTATCTTTTCCTTGCTTGCCAAGATTAGAGTAGGGCTGGCACCATGTACACATTACATATATATTGCAATAACATACAAAGGCTGTAATCGAGCCGTTTCACACAATTCTTCAAAAGATGGCAGTTGGTGGCCAAAACTCACAAGTATTGAAATCCAATCTCTAATTTTCAAAAAAGACAGCAGAGTGGGTTTCGGGTAGTTATTTCCTTGAAAGATGGAGGCATTTCTACCCTTTATCTTTCAAGGTAAAGAGTATTAGGGAGTTTGGTATGTGGCATCGGAGGCTCGATGGCAGCACCCGAGGTCAGGTCGAAGGCTAGGGATTCACGGTAGCAGCCGAGGCAGGGCGGGGCAGCGAAAAAACTGAGCTTAAACAAGTGGGCTTCTGGGTAATTTTTGGTGGCTGAGGTTGACGGTTCCGGGTGGTCAAGGTAGTCGAGCGGCAACCTTTTAGCTTTCAGTGGTCGGAGTGAACTTTTGCAAGCTTGAGCGGTAGCCTGGGGAGGCTGTCGGCTCAGATCTAGGTTTTGGCACTCCTTGTGGCGCAAAAACAAGGAAACAAAAAGGGTAGCCATTGTTTTTGTGGTGGTTTCAGGGGAGGTTTTGCGGTAATTTCCGGTGATTTGGTGGCTGCAATTGTAATCTAAGTGGTGGTGATTTATGAGGTAGTTGGGATGATTGTTGGTGGAGTCATGGTTATGGGGATGGTGGTGATAGAAGGGAATGTCGAGAGACACACAGAACAGACAAAGAATATGGAAATGGGGGGTTTAATTTTAGAATTTCAAATTAAAATTTGGGAATTTTTTAAAATATTTTGGTAGTTTACCTGCTACATTAGGTTAACTTCAATTTAGAAGGGTATTTTTGACTAAAATGGAAAGTTAGATGGCGATTATGGGTGTTTTTAAAGTTCAGTGGCAATTTTGATTAAGGGGGTATTTGACAACCAACTGTTGGTTGTTGATTTTTTTTGTTTGTTGATTGTTTTGTTAACTGTTTGACTTTTTACTGTTTTGTTAGCTGTTTTTGTTGGCTATTTGTAATTGCTATTTGTGTAAAAAGCGTTTGGTAGAGTTAGCTGTTTGTAGTGTGACTTTTTTGTTTGATTTTCAATTATACCCTTAGCTTTATCTTCGATATTCTTTTAAACATTATGATTTTGTAATTCATTTTTAGGTTCTTCCCTCCATTTTTCTAGTTTTTTTTTTATTGATAGTCTTTTTTCCGTCATATTTGTGTGTTCAACAACTAATCGCCAAAAATTGGAATTTGTATTAAAAGGCTAATAACTAAATGGAAATAATTTCATTGATTGCCAAATTTTCTTGAGTTAGACTAAATTTTTTTTTATCCCAATTTACTTTTACAATTAATGTTGATATTTTTAAAATTTTTATCCCAAATTTACTTTAAAATTTTTTAAAAAATTACAAAGATATTTTTTATTTGTACATCTTAGATACAAACATGGTAATCTACACTATAAACTACCAAAATAATTTGTATGGTAGTTTTGGTGGAAGATGGAAGAAAAATTAAAAGAAACAACCTTAAATAATTTGGATTAGGGGTGAGCAGTTCCAGATCCGGAATCTGGAACCTGATCGGAACCGGAACCGCAGGTAAGGGTAAGGGTAAGGTTCTTAAAATTTAGGAACCGGTTTAAACGGGTAAGGGTAGAGTTCCTAAAATTTAGGAACTAGCCAAACGGGTAAGGGTAAGGTTCCTAATTTTAGGTTAGGGTACCTGGAACTTCTCACCCCTAATTTGGATGACAGTTTTTGGAATTTTTATGAAGTGTGTGGTCAATATAGTAATTTACATCCCAAAAGGCCAAAAGCCATTTACAAAAAGCTACTCTGTGTAGCTTTTTACAAAGCAACTTTTTGAGAGTAAAAAGTCACTTCAATTCGTCAACCCACTAACCACTCCAAATTGACTTTTTGAATGGTCAAACAGCCAAATGTCCCCCCAAAAGCTATTTTCACAAGAAAATCATCCAAAAAACTAGGCACCAAACACCCCCTAAATCGGCAAGTTTAGGGGCACTTTTATCTAGGCACTCATTAATGGAATCTTTTTTTTTTTTGAAAGTGGAAAAGCTTTACTGCTGAACTTGGCAAGAGTACAGGTCCCCATAAACCTCTAACAGCATTGTCTCAGGATCATTCTCCATCCACACTTTGGTGTGGTTACATGCAATCTCTAATATAACTACCTCATGGGCTGCCTTATTTAAATGACGTTTAACAAAAGACACAGACACCATATCAAAACTATCCATTAAAGTGTAACAATCTTTCAAGAACGCACTTGCATGACCTCTTCCACTGACTCTTTTCTTCAATTTTTGTGCAGTAACTTGTGAATCGGTCTCGAGGATTAATTTCCTTATACCCATTGAGTAGGCCATCTGAAGTCTGAATCTCCCCGCCCCCGTTTCAACTACATCAAGTTCCCAGGAAGTGATCTGTCGCGACCATGCAACGACTACACATTTTTTGGTGTGGTCCCGTAGTACAGCCCCCAATCCTATCTGATTCTGTATTTGCAGGGATGCGCCCACATTCATCTTAGCAACTCCCACTTCCGGTGCTTTCCAGCTATCAGTCGTTGGGATTGTCGCATCCTGTTTCGCTGCTGTTTAGAGCGCATTCCAGCTATCTATTTCCATTGATACCGCCCTCCCTACTTTCCATTGTCTCCTTTCCATCACCCACTTATTTCTTCTGTTCCATAGTATCCAAATTATGTTCATCATCAGGCCTCTCACTTCATCATTTACCTTCGCGAATTGCTCATGACACCATGCCCCAAAATCTCGTTGGTTTTTGTTCTTGACATCAATTCGAACGGACATTTTGCCCACACCTCATCAGCAAAAGGGCAATCAAGGAAAATGTGGGTTGTTGTCTCGTATTCTTCACTACAAATAGGACACATCACATCAACATCCATGCCTCTCCTTGCTAAGTTGGTCCTGCTTGGTATCGCCTCTTGGACTGCCCTCCAGCAAAGATAAATTACCCTGGGTTGCGCCTTCTCCTTCCACAGTCTTTGCCATCTGCCATCCCAATCACTAGAGCTCCCTGGGCAGTGCTGACTATGTCTACCCCTTTCTACCCGCTGCGCAAGGTGATATGCACTTTTGACGTTGAAATCTCCATTTTTTGTCAACGACCATCGTAGATAGTCACTCTTATTTTGTGCCCTCAGTGGGATGCTAAGGATTTCCGCCACCTGCGCCGGCGTAAATAATTGTTGAAGGAGCTCCACTAATTCCAAGTCCTGCTTTCATGATCAATTAGCTCCCCAACAAGTGCATCCTCTGCAAGCAGTTTTGGGCCGGTAGAGATCACATTATTTTCGGATTTTGGTAGCCACTTATCCCCCAAAATTTTGATAAAGGATCTGTTTCCCACACCCCACACTGTGCCCTCCTTCACTAGGTGTCTCGCTTTCAAGATGCTCCTCCATGAGAAGCTTGGTTGGTGCCCATGAGATGCCTCCCGAAAGTTTGTTTTTGGATAGCACCGTGCTTTCAGTACCCTCGCCGCCAGGGTATTCGGGCTCGTCACCAACTTCTAGCCTTATTTTGTTAGGAGGGCCTGATTAAAATTGTGCAGCTTCCTAAATCCCGTTCCACCATTTCTCTTTGGGACACACAGTTTCTCCCATGCAATATAGGCTAAACTGTGCCCCTCTTCCTTCAAACCCCACCAAAAGCTCCTACACAATCTTTCTACCTCCTCGCAAACATATTTGGGTATCTCAAAACATTGCATCGCGTAGCTCGGGATTGCTTGTATCACGACCTTGATTAAAACATCTCGCCCTGCCCTTGAGAGAGTTCTTTCCTTCCACCCCTTCAATCTTTTCCAAACTCGGTCCACAATGGATTGGAAAATTTTCCCTTTTGATTTGTCTACCGTGGTGGGTAGTCCTAGGTAGTGCTGCGAAGCCTCGACAACCTTAAACCCTAAACTCCTCCGGAGCATTTCTTGCGTATTCTCATCCACGTTCCGGCTAAACGAGACTTCCGATTTATCCGTGTTGATCACTTGCCCGGATAACATCTCTTACTGGTGGAGAATTTGCTTAATCTGTGCCGCCCCATTTTGGTTTGCTCTAGCAAAAAGGAGACTATCGTCAGTGAAAAACAGATGTGATACCATGGGCGCTCCATTGCATATTCACACTCCGTGGATTGCCTTCTATTTCTCTGCGTCCATAATGAGACTAGATAGGTATTCAGTGCACAGAATGAACAAATATGGCGAAAGTGGGTCTCCTTGTCATAGTCTCCATTGAGGTTTGAACCAGTTTGTAGGCTGGCCATTCACAATCACAGCAAAGGATACTGTTGTTATGCACTACATAACTAGGTCAACCCATCTGTCATGAAAACCCAAACTCCTTAGGAGTTTCTCCACGAACGCCCATTCCACTCTGCCATATGCTTTGCTCATATCTAGTTTTAAGGCCATGTAAACTTCTCCTCCCCTCCTCTCTCGCTTTTTTAGATAGTGAAAATGCTCAAAAGCGATAAGAATATTATCCGTGATCATTCTCCCAGGGATAAAAGTGCTTTGTGATTCATGTATAATGTTAGGGAGGATGTGTGTGAGCCTGTTGACTATAACCTTTGACACCAGTTTATATATAGTATTGCACAGGCTGATCGGTCGAAACTCCTGCGGGCTCTTCACGATCTTCACCTTGGGAATTAGTGCAATATAGGTTTAGTTGAAATCCTCTAATCGACCCTCATTGTTCAAAATATTCAGCACAATTCTTGTTACTTCGTCACCAATAATATGCCGGTATAGTTGAAAAAATAGGGCGGGCATACCGTCGAGGCCTAACGCCTTTGTCGGGTGCATCTGCAGTAAGGCATTTTGGACTTCCTCCTTTATGAATGGTTTAGAATTGAATATTTAGTGCATCAAAAATGAATATTGTGTGTATAGAAAATGAACGTGTGTTTATTTTTTTCAATAATGATTGTGTTTTCGATTAGTTGTTTTCTTAAAAAAATAAAATGATTATTTATTGTATTAAATGAATTCAATGGTTCAAAATGAATATAAGTTTGACAATAGTGAATATTATGTACATATAAAATGAATATCAATTTGTTTCTAAAAAACCAATATTAAGTTTAAAAAATAAGACAAGAAATTAAAACTGAAAATAAAATGAAATATTTTTAACCTTGAATACTTTTTTTGAAAAACTAATTCTAACTTGAAGAAAAAAAAAATTGTATTGCCTGTACAATATGGTAAATTTTTAGAAAATGAGCATGAAGGTAATAAAAATTGTATATTGAGATATTTAGAAATGAATCTTAGATTTGTGAAAAATGAATATACTTGTTTTTAGAAAATGAATATTGAATTTTGAAGATTTGAATCCAAAGGCAATAGCAAATAAATAACAAGATTCTAATAAAAATAAATTTACATTTGGAAAAAATGAATTACAGGTTTGTAAAAGATGAATATACTTCTTTTAGAAAATTAATATTAATTTTGAATACTATAGTTTTAGAAAACAAAAAGCAAGACCTTCAAAAATGAATTTTAAGTTAGGAAAAAATGAATGTTATGATAATACAATATGAATAATTAGTTTGAAGAAAATGAATGTGTGGAACCCCTCCCTGTACAAACCAAAAGACCTTGTTCTAACTATTAGTGGAGTGCCTTATTGAAGGGCACTTTCAGAAAATTGAACAGACGCGCGCCAACTCAGTTGGGTGCGAAAACACTCAGACCCTATTTTCTTTAAGGATCTATTACATAGGCTTCCCAACTTCCTTTGGCTACAAACACTTTTCACCACTCGTCTCACAGAGACCATTACTCAAAAATCCTTAATTGATTTCCTACTCCCCGATTTCTTCCTCTGAATCATTGATCTCTTCAGTGTGAAAATCATCAATTTTATAGTGCAACGATTTTGAAGAACGGGTGACCCATTACACTCTAAAGGGTGTAAAGAAGGGACCACTATTATATGTTTTTAAAGTAGTAACTATTAGACTATGGCTTATGACATACTTGTTAGGAGAGTGTGGATGGTACAAATATAGTACAAATATTAATATTTTTGTAGAAGCATTACAATACGCTCCAGCACATCAGAGCGAGGACCTCCAACATGCCCAGAAGTTTTTGTTTGAAAGGACAAATAAGGGAAGTCTTCCACACATGATGATTTTGTTGAAGAAACAGTTGACACATCTGATGCCCTCCACGACCCTTCCTCTGAGGACCTCAAGCATCACCACTGAGGACCTCAAGCATCACCAACAGATGTCATTTAAAAGAACAAAATTAAAGGGAAGTATCCGAGAATATATATTACCATATCTAAATATTCCCTGAGATATTCCATACTGATTTATATACTTGCTTTTGAAGATAATGAGTCGAAAGGCAAGACCATAAGCTTCCAAAGAAGTGGAGATTGAGAATCAAGGCAAGACTGGATAGTATCAACAAGCAAGGAAAGCAATTAAGAAAAGGAAAGAATCAACAAGCAAGGAAAGCAATTGAGAAACTCATTGAGGATGAAGAAGTCGCCTATAAAGAGCTCGAAACTGTCCTCTCCAAAGAAATATCAATTCCAAGCAAGAGTAAATCGAGTGTAGGAATGTTGTGATAGAAAATTCTGAGTGTAGCCACTTGTGTTTGAGTTGTGTAACCAGAAAGAGAGTTCTGGTGTGTAAAGAACAAATATGTTACAGCTGTCAGTAGTTGGTTACAGCTGTTAGTTGCTTACAGCTATTGCTAAGCTGTTCTGGGTTGTTAGAGTGAATCTATAATTCTCTTGTATATATACTTTGTTGAGTCTACTTTGGATGGTTGAGGATTTCATCAATAATATTCTCCTTTCCTACCTCATTTCTCTGTTTCTCATTTGCTCTGTTTTCCCGTTCTTTCTGCATTTGCTCCAAATCATCATGGTATCAGAGCAAGTTTTACAGAGAAAAATCTAGGATCCTGCTTGATGTTCAAGCTCGACTCTGAAATTGATCGAGTCAGTTTGTAGTGATCATTCAATAGACATCTTCTTTAGATCGTTTGATTGAAGATGAACGAGAAGAGCATAAACATGAATGATTTGCAGAATCCATTGTTCATACATCCATCAGATGGATCGAATTCAGTTTCTCTCAATGAGAAACTGATCGGAGCTTCGAATTACAGAACTTGTCGTCATGCGATGGAGATTGCTCTGACGACTTAGTGCAAACTTGTGTTTGTAGAAGGAAGTCTGGCAAGATCTGTAGATGACCAGGCAAAAGCAGATCAATGGGATGCCTGTAACAACCTGATGATCTCTTGGGTTATGTACAATGTAAGTGATGCAATTTCTAAGTCTATTTTTTTTGTCACGAATGCATCTGAGATTTGGAAGCAACTTGCGCAAAGATTTTTCGTGATGAATGGATCCAGGAAGTATCAATTAAATAGAGAATTATATGAATTGAAGCAAACTAGAGGAGTAAGTGAATATTACACTAGCATCAAAAGTATTTAGGAGGAATTAGATGCTATGAATGACTTGCCGCAAATAAAGACTACAGCAGAAGATGTGACTGCTTTCTTGCAAGCCTTGACTAAGCAACAAGAAGATCAGAAGCTCTTTCAGTTCCTTAATGGTTTGGATGACAAATTTGGTCATCAACGTAGTCAGGTGCTGCTTATGCAACCTTTACCTTCTGTTGACACTGTGTGTGGGATGATCCAGCAAGAAGAGTTTCAACGAGAACTTCTAGAGGCCAGAGCAGTACCCTTGCTTGAGCTAGCTGCCTTGTTGAGTAAAGGAACTGATGTTCGATGCACTAAGTGTGGTAACAAAGGACATCCAAAGGAGAGATGCTGGAAGGTGAATGGCTATCCCCCGTGGCATCCACGATCTAAGCAAAATCCACAACAACAACAACAACAACCACCACAGAGAAAGGTGCAAAGGAATTCTCAGCGGCAAAGGAGGTTCAAGGAGTTAGGAGGATCAAGTAGCAGTAGTAACAATGGCTCACAAGGATGGAAGATGGTTGCTCAAACAGAAAGTATTTAGATCAAGCCAGATGGACAAATTGCTCTGTTGACACCTTGGCAGATTGAACAATTACTCAAACTTGTCCCGCAATCTCAACCGGATACAGATGACAAGCTGGAAAACAGTTTTGTTGTTAACGTTTTCTGCTCATCTACTTTAGCTAAATCATATGTTTGGATTTTAGATACGGGAGCTACTGATCATATGAGTCATGGTGATGTACTGTAAGACCTATGTTTGAGTTCTCGAGTGTCTCATATAACTTTGCCTAATGGTGACAAAGTGTCAATAAGTGGCGTGGGTAATATCAGGTTGAACAGTGGGCTTGAATTGGTGGATGTGCTATGTGTTCCTTCTTTCTAGTACAATATGTTATCTGTGTCCAAATTAGCTCAGACAATGACTGTTGTGTTACATTCCATAGAAATATGTGTGTGATATAGGATTGTGTAACACAAGAGGTGAGAGGAATTGGTAAGGAGAAAAGAGGCCTTTACTATCTTGTGGATCATGGAGCTAGACAAGCCACATCCTCAAGATTGTGTGAGCAATCGAATAATACTCAGGACTATGCATGAATTAATGTTCAATTAGATGATATGACATTGTGGCATCATAGATTAGGGCACTTGCCTTGGTCTAGATTGAAGTATGTACATAGAATTGATGTCAGTATACCTAAGGATCATGGTACAGTGTGCATAACATGTCCAATGGCAAGATTCTCAAATCTGCCTTATAGAAACAGTAATACTGCTACTGAGCATGTTTTTCAGCTGATTCATATTGACCTCTGGGGTCCATATCGAGTTCCAACTCATGGCGATAATATATATTTCATGACAATTGTTGATGACTTCAGTCTTGCCACTTTGGTTTACTTGCTTAAATGCAAATCTCAGTCATTTAGTACTTTGCAATCTTTCTTTCATTGTATGCAAAACCAGTTTGGTTGTAGGGTGAAGGTGATTCGTTTTGATAATGCGTTGGAGTTTGACTCACATGAATGCAAGAATTATTTCTCTCAGACTGGGATCATTCATCAAACTTCGTATGTGGATAGACCCCAGTAGAATGGGGTTGTTGAACACAAACACCGATATTTACTTGAGGTTGCTCGAGCCTTGCGTTTCCATGCTTCCCTACCTTTGAAATTTTGGGGGGATTATGTGTTGACTGCCACTCATATCATCAATAGACTTCCGCTACAAGCCTTGCACAATAAAACACCATATGAAATCCTTCTACATCAACTACCATCTTATGATCATCTCAAGACATTTGGGTGTCTAGCCTTTGCTTCTAACCCCGCAAGAACCATTGACAAATTACAACCTAGGGGGTGCCATGTGTGTTTTTGGGTTATCTCTAAACCAAAAAGGGTTACAAGCTGTTGAATCTTCTCACCAACACTTTTGTTTCTAGTGATGTCAAGTTTATTGAACATGTATTCCCTTTCATATGTACCTCTCAAATGCATTACATGCACCCGTTACCATGCCCACTGCCAAGTACTCAGACCTGGGCTGATGATTTTTTGCACCTCACCAATCTTGATTATCCTCCTTCTCCTCCATCCTCACCAACATCGAATTCTCAAACTTGTCCTACTGCTGCCCCAGTCACAACCTTCTCCAACCCAAACTCAAGACACATCATCTTATGAACCACCTCTTTCACCACCTCCTTTGACCCGACGATCCACAAGAACCGGCAAACCACCTTCGTGGTTAGCTGACTATGTTAGCAACACGGCAGTTGCTTCCCATACTACTGACACTTATGGTTTTGCTACTGCCTTGGCAACTAACAGTGACCCTGTGTCTTTCTCTCAGGCAGTTCAAGAACCTCTCTGGTGTGAGGCAATGAATAAGGAATTACGCGCCTTGGAGGAGAATGGCACCTGGGAATTTACTACTCTTCCTCCCGGCAAGAAGGTAATTGGGTGTAAGTGGCTTTACAAAACCAAATATCATTCTGATGGCACTATAGAACGACACAAAGCTCGGCTTGTTATTTTGGGGTGCAGGTAGAAATATGGCGAAGATTATGACGAAACCTTTGCTCTGATGGCTAAAATGACCACTGTTCGTTTTCTCTTGGCTGTCATTGCCATGAAACAGTGGTCTGCATTTGAATTGAACGTTACCAATGCCTTTTTGCATGGTGGCCTCGAAGAAGATGTCTATATGCAAATGCCCCCGGGATATGTTGGTTTGGGTGCTAATATTATTGCCGGCATGGAGTTACAAACTAGGGGGAGTCACCCTCCAGTGTGCAAGTTACATAAATCTTTGTATGGGCTTAAGCAAGCTCCCCGTTAGTGGTTTTCCAAACTCTCAGCCGCCTTGTTAGAAAATGGATTCAAGCAGTCCAAGGCAGATTACTCATTATTCACTAAGTCCAAAGGATCTCAATTCTCTGCCATGTTGGTGTATGTTGATGATATGATTCTCTCGGGCAATGATAATGAAGAACTTTGTAAGATCAAAGCCTTTCTCAACAGCAAGTTTCACATGAAGGACTTGGGTCCATTGAGATATTTTCTCGGGCTTGAGGTGGACAGGACAGAACAAGGCATTTTTTATGCTAAAGGAAGGATACAGCGGACTTGATTCGAGAGTTGGGGTTGGCGGACGCGAAACCCTTGAAGATACCTCTTGATTCGCATGTAAAACTCAGTCAAGATGTAGGTAATGTCCTGGCGAATCCTGAAGATTACCGAAGAATTGTAGGGAAGTTAATCTATCTCACTATCACCCGGCTCGACATTTGTTTCTCGGTCCAGGTGTTGAGTCAATTTATGCAGCTGCCCACTAATGAACATATGCGAGCAGCATCTCATGTGGTTCGATACCTCAAAGGAACAACATCTCAAGGTGTTCTTCTATGTAGTCAATCACCTCCAATCTTGTCCGCTTATTGCGACTCTTATTGGGCAAGTTATCCCATGACTAGAAGATCTACTACTGGCTTTTGCATTCTCTTGGGCTCCTCACCTATATCGTGGAAGTCCAACAAGCAATCTGTGGTGGCACACTCCTCCGTTGAGGCTGAGTATAGGGTAATGGCCCTGACTTGTTGTGAAATCAAATGGAACTTTCTCTATTGCGAGATTTGAATCTGTCTACTCTTGACCCATTTGTTCTCTACTGTGATAATAGTGCAGCTCTTCATATTGCTAACAATCCCATGTTTCACGAGCGCACCAAGCACATCGAAGTGGATTGTCATTATGTCCGTGATCAGCTGAAGTTTGGGAAGATTACTCCTTCATACATCTCTACAAAACATCAATTGGCTGATGTGCTTACCAAGCCCATATCTGTGTCTCAGCACAATACTCTTCTTGCCAAGTTGGGTGTTGCTTCTCGATCACCACCAACTTGAGGGGGAGTGTAGAGAGCAAATATGTTACAACTGTTATTAGTTGGTTACAACTGTTAGTTGGTTACAACTGTTAGTTGGTTACAACTATTGCTAAGTTGTTCTGGGTTATTAGAGTGACTCTATCATTCTCTTGTATATATACTTTGCTGAGTCTACTTTGGAGGGTTGAGGATTTCATCAATAATACTCTCCTTTCCTACCTCATTTTCTCTGTTTCTCATTTGCTCTGTTTTCCCGTTCTTTTTGCATTTGCTCCAAATCATCATTGTGAGGCCCTCAAGGGTGTGTAACTAAAGTGAGAAGAGCGTTCTTTCTTTAGCGAGTTTGAAACTTCCTAGCCTCATCTGTGAGGCCCCTTTGCAGAAACTAATTCTGAGTTTCTGTCCTTGTAAGCAATTGTTGAGGACCTCACTATCCTGAGAATTGTCGAGTTTGTGATCACCTCTACTTTCTCTGTACCTCAAGTTAATTAAATAAAGAAGTATTATTCAGTTTATTAGTGCTATTAATGTCCTTGAGTTTATAAAGTGCAGAAGTTTTTATACAACCCTATTCACCTCTCTAGGGTTATTTCAATTTTAACGGGTAGTTGGGTATGTGTATTGCTTATGGTGGAGTATGAGGTGAAAGATGAGGAGATGAACAAGTAGGATAGAAAATAATATTTTAATTTTATTGTTAGACCCAATTGAAATATTTAATAGTTACACATAAATTATAAAAAAAAAAAATTGAAAGAAGGGTTGGGGCTCGCGTGAAAGGAGACCATTGTGCCTTCCATTTGATGCACTACACTCACCCTTGTCAAGTACAACAATTGTTACACACTCTTCCCTTTTGTGCTGCATTTTCTCTTTTTTTCTCATTTTCTCTTTCATGCATACTTCTCCTCCTCAAGAATTTTGACTCGTTCTTTTGCAATTTTCCCCAACCATTTTTCCTTTATTTTCTTTTTCTCTCTCCTACATACTCCCTTCAAAATTATCTCATAAGACATAGCCTTAATTTCCAATGGCTCTAACACTCTGCTTGGGATAAGAGTTAAAATGGAGAGTAGGGGTTCATAGGAGTAAAGGAGGGTGAAGGTATAGGAGGGTTCATAAGGGTAAACTATTTACTCCTGCTTGGGAAAACAATTTAGAGAGTTCATAAGAGTAAAATATTAATTGACATATTTGTCTTTTCATATTATATGTAATTCAATATAATACCTATACATTTGCTCTAATACTCGTTCTCTTTCGACTCTCCCCCTCTCTTCCCCCCCCCCCTCTCTCTCTTCTCTCTCACTACCCCTTCCCTTGCCCCCTCTCTCTCTCTAGCTCTCTCCCTCTCTCAACCTCTTCCCCCCTCTCTATACTCTTTGAACAATATTTTTCTCTCAATACACTCTCTCTATACCCTCTTTTTCCTCTCTCTCTTCACCCTCTCAGTCTACTCTCTCTCTACCCTCTCTCTCTCTCTCTCTGAGAGAGAGATGCGAGTGTGTGTGTGTGTGTGTGAGAGAGAGAGAGAGAGAGAGTTGTGTGTGTGTGTAAGAGAGAGAAAGAGATATGAGAGAGAGAGAGAGAGAGAGTGATATGTGTGTATGTGAGTGTGTGTGTGTGCGAGAGAGAGAGAAAGAGAGAGAGAGAGAGAGAGAGAGATGGATGTGATATGGTTAAGGGTAATATGATCATTTTTTATTGTATGTATGTTATAATTTAATTAAATACCTCTTTACACTCCAAATTGGGTGTTAAAAAAATAAGGGTTAAGAGGTATAAAGGAGGGTAAACCTCACCCTCTCTTACTATCTCTTACCCTCTCTTAATTACTCTCTTCCAGGGATAAGGAAGAGTAAGTACCATCCTTAATCCATCCTAAGGCCCCCTCCCCCATCCTCCTCCCAAGCATAGTGTAAATAAGGATAATTCAAATTCAATTTTGTTACTACCTCCGTCCCAAAACGTTTGTTCGTTGACTAAATTTTGACTGTTGATTACTCAAAAAATATAATGAGTTATAATATAAAATTACCGTCATTGTAATCTTTATCAAATTATCTTTCTAATGGTAGTGATTTCATATTTTAATTCATCATAATTTGTGAGTAGTTAACAGTCAAAATTTAATCAATGGACAAACATTTTGAGACGGAGGTAGTATAATTTATTAGCTAATGCTCATTAAATGATTAGAATATCTCAGGTACAGTACTATAATGATTGTCGGTAGTTGGTACACACCTCAATCACATCCTGAGGTTAGTAAGGAGCCTCCTAATTAGGATCACCAACATCTTTTGTCACGGAAATTTTGACAACTAGTCCCCATCTTCCATAGACGTCTCTGAAAATTGTGTAGTTAAATTTTAAAAATTTTGATCTTAAATTACTCAATATATACAATGCGTTGATATATAAAATTACTACTATTAGATCCGTAACTAAAAATATTATCATAAAAGTAATATTACAATTGTGAATAACATATCATGTAAGAAATTATCAATTAAAAAGTAATATTAAGTATCATGAAAGTCAAAATTATGACAATTAATTAATATGGAATGAATGGAGTAAGGTTTAATACTAATGGAGAGAATAAACCTACTAATTCCATGTCGGTGGAGTTATAAGCTCATTGGCACTTCAATCATATCACGGGACATTATTGAATTGAAATCTAATTAATATATCATAGGATAAAAAGTTTTAGGGGGGGGGGGGTGTGGTAATCAATTTTATTAAAACATTGGTCGATTTTTCAAAAATTACCCAATTTCCTATTTTTGAAAAATCATCCATATCCTTGAACACCAATAATATCCTCGTGTTCAGATTTAGGTCTACTGGGATGAAGATGATCATTAATGATTTGATTATTAAAATCATCCATATCCTTGAACACCCTCTCCAATTTGGCAGATAGACCCATCAGCTTATCAAGACAGCCTCCTATGACTGGACCAAAGTAATCTGTAAAGAAGAAGGCTATCAACATCGCCTGAGTTTCATTCAGGTGACGGTGAAATCTACTCCTCTCCGCACCTTCTTTCTCGTATCTACGTGTATGTATATCCCACAAATTAACAAGTTAGTGAAAATATGAACAAAAAGAAATAGGAAAAAATACACACAAACACATATATTACCCTTATCCTTTTGAAATCATTTTATATGTATTTGCTTTTGACAAATTATTTTTACCCTCCTTTTGGTTTTAATTGATATATTCCCATCTTGAATGTTATGCTTTTCGGTGATAATGACGTACATATATATTTAACTGACATAAATACCCTTCAAATACTCCCTTCATTCCATATTAATTGACATTTTAACTAAATTTTTATCGTTAATTATTTACTTATTACAATGAATTACAACATTAAAATTACATCCATTGTAATTTTCAATAAAATACCTTTTTAATAACAATAATTTCATATTGTAATTTATTTTATTTTGTAAATAATTAATTGTTAAAATTTTGTCAAAATATCAATTAATATATGAAGATGAAGTAACTGTTTTTGTCACATACTTAAATGTCAGGACTAGACCTGGCAATTCTCGACCCGACCCAGAAACCCGACCCAAACCGACCCGCAAAAAGTGGGTTTTGAACACGAAATTCCGACCCGGGACCCGAAAATGACCCGACCCAAAGAACCCGGTAAAAAACGGGTCAGGTTTGGGTCGACCCGTTGGGTCAGACACTTTAATTTTAAGTGTTTTGTCTACTTTGGCCTTGTGCAAAAAAATGGGTCCATTCCATGAAAATTAAGGCCAAAAGTAAAATATTTGGTGGTTTTGGAAAGCTATGCG
Organism: Portulaca oleracea; assembly: GCA_029582165.1. Classification (NCBI taxonomy): domain Eukaryota; kingdom Viridiplantae; phylum Streptophyta; class Magnoliopsida; order Caryophyllales; family Portulacaceae; genus Portulaca; species Portulaca oleracea. The sequence continues at coordinate 20,036,490 of CM055886.1, forward strand.
TAAAGAGAGATACAAATGAAATAATCAAATAACAAATGACAAAAACAAAACCCTAACATCGACTACTCTCACTCTTTCAAATAACCTCAAACTCTGCAATCCACTCTCTCCTCTCTTTCAAGAAAATAGTGTATTATATATTGTCAAAGGTCAAGTTCGATGCATTATTGTCAATACACCAAAAGTTTAATATATTAGCATCCCAAAACCCTATATATTTCATAAGTATTGTTATTCGTGATTGTGACGTAAACCGCATAATACTTGTAGACTTGAAGATTGTTAAATTTTGTCCATTAGGTGTATATTAATATGTCAATACAACTATGACATATCATGATAGTCGAACTTGGAATGGAATGATACATTACATAAGCATCTTTGACTACTTATAATCAATTTTATTAGTTGTAAGTAGTTAAGAAAAAAAGCGATCATGACCCCGACCCGACCTAAACCGGTATACACCACCAGATTTATCTGAACCAAATACACCCTGTGGCCGTATTCTGACCGATATATACGACCAGAATCCGTGCCCGCCCGTATTGACAGGTCTAGTCAGGACCCTCTCTCTTTTAGTTTTTTGAGAGAGTCTCTCTTTTAGTTAGGCCGTCGTTTTCCATCTCTTCTTATTCTAATCACTGTTTGTGTCTTTTTTCGATAAACTAAGTCAAAGATATGAGTACTCGCTGGAAAATGAAGGCCAATGTCAAAATATAATCTCACATGACATGGTGGTGACTGGTAGGGGTAAAAATGATTTTTAAAAGGTCAAGATATTTAGAATAATTTTCAAAATAGCTAGGATATATGCCTAGCAAAATGATAAGCATTTTATTCAAAATATTTATTATGATTTTAAAACTATGTAAAAATAACCTAGGCATATTTAAATTATTATAAATAATGTATCTTTCATGACATTGAATTATTATGATTTATAAACTATATAAAAATATTTTTTAATAAATATAAAACAATGTATAAAATGTCAATTCTAAACCATTGTTGATAAAAATTAAATTATCACTTATATTTGTTGACCTATCTAATAGGTATTATATTCTAATAGTTGATAAGTATATATAATTAGTTGAGAAAATATTATTAAAAGTTACAAAATTGTAAATTATAGACAATTAACGATTATTATTAACCATCTTGATTCATTATGCATTTTATTCTCCATATGTATATTCCAAAAAACATATATGTTGAATTTAATGTTTAGGCATTTGTAAGGACAGAGTTGTAAAAGGATAATTATAGGTGTTATGAATCAAGATGGTTAATAACCATCTTGAATTGTCTATACTTCACATTTTTGTAACTTTAATTTTAATAATATTTCCTCTAGTAATTATATATATTTATTAAGGTCGTGTTCGACAGTAATGCTTGGGATAGCGTTTAGTGTCTTGACCAACTTAAAACTTTAATTGCATAAATATTAATCTTCGGTAAGCTAGCGTTTTGAGGAACGTTTAACGTTTTATAGAGCGTTTTGTGAAACGTAAATAAAGTTAATGTTTTTTCTTTTGAAGTAGTGTTTCATATTTTTTGGTCAAAAAATACACTTTGAAAATTTTTTCTTAGGAAATTATTGATATCCTTTTATCTAATTTCACATTAATCTCTTAATTCAACCACTAAAATTACCAAACACAATTATCATTTAAACAGTCATTCGTTATTCGCTAATAAAATCAATATCCGCTACATAAACCTCTATCTGGTATCTAAAATACTAATTTTGCTGAACATGGCCTAAGTATAAAGGTATAATACTTCTTAGCTAGGTCAAAAATATAAATGATAACTTAATTTTATTAACTATTATAGAGAATGCACATTTTATGTATAGTTTTATATTTATGAAGAACTATAAATAAATAACTATTTATATATAGTTTGCAGGTACTAATGGTCTTCAAAGTAATGAAACATATATTTATAATAATTTAAATATGTTTATATTAACTTTTTGAATGATATAGATGAAATTTAAGATAATTATTAACCATGTTAAATCAAGACAATTATATTTTGTGCTGTAGAAATAAGGTTGGTACCTTTTGCCAAAAGCAACCCTGCAAATGATGGAGCTACTAGCAGCCATGAGCAAGTCACTCAAGTTAACAACTTTGGAATCAGTAGCCAAAGAAGAAATCATCTGGATCATTCTAGAGACTTCTTCTCGTCGAATGGGATAGAAAGACTGAACCCTCTTAGAGCTAAACAGATGAACAACACATATCTTTCTAATCTCCCTAAAATACTCATTGTAGGGCACAAAAGTCATGTCTAACCCATTGTAAGAAAGTCTCTGCTGAGCCACCATGGCTGGCCTACTACAAAAGTTGTGATCCAGTGTTTTCAAGACCACCTTGGCCATGGTCGCTGATTGGATCACAACCACTGATCTTCTCCCGAATCGCATGGACAAGATCAGGCCATAGATCATGGCCAGTTTGGACAGGCAGAGGTGAGGGGCCAAGGGGTCGTACTGATGGAGGTTTCCGATAAAGGGGAGGCCTTTGGGGCCAGGAGGGAGATTCAGTTTTTCATGCTTTTTGTGGTCATTTGAGAGAATAATAACAAAGAAGATGAGAGACAAAATTGCAGCTACTCCGAGTAGTAGCATGACTGCCCAGCTACATGTGCTTCAATGGTTCATCTAGTTATCTTATTATATAGTGTAGGACATATTTTTATATTCTAACACCGCCCTTCACGCGAATGCCCTTTGAGCTTGAAACGTGGATGCTGTAAAGGCCCATTCACTTTACATAAATGAATATGGGGGGTGCTGAGATTTGAACCTGAGACCCCTTACTCAGGTCTGGCTCCGATGTTATGTGCAACGATCTCAACTAAAAGCTTAAATTGATAGTTGGAGGCCCAATGAAGATTTTATACTCCAACATTTTCCTATAATATTAATTAGTGTATGTCAACTAAAAGCTTAAATATAGTTTGTACCTAAACATGACTTATGAAATTTCTATTATTATTCGCTATTAACGGAATGAATAATCATATAGTCTTATAGTAATTTTTAGTCATATCTCTCATTCATGTATGTATACGGATATTAGAGTCTTATTATATCTTAACAAATGTGATAAACAAATTTACAATTTGTGCCGAGTATACAATTAAAGAATGTCTTAATAAAAAATCAAATAAAACTATAAATATACATATAAAGTAGAAATGAAAAAATAATAAAAAATGTTATCAAAAAAAAATTATACTATTCAAATAAAGATATACAAAATCCAAAAGTTTGTGTGGACCAGCACATAATATAAATTGGGAAAAGCACAAACCAAAACCATGATGAAATTATTCAAGCTAGTCAATAACTATTCATTCACTATTTAGTAGATAAAATCATATATTTATAATTTTGCAGGTAAAACAATTACATTTTAAGATGATATTGATCAAGTCCTTAAAATATGATAAGCAATACAACGCTAAAATAAAAATGAAAATAATAGGAGTTTTGGTGCAAGACACCTTTTAAATGTCTTGCCTTATTATTAAAGCCATATATATTATTATATATTAATTGAAATAAAATGATATCTATTGAATTTCATAACTATAATATCACATGAAAATTTTATAAAATTATACTTTTATTGATTATTTTTATATTTCAAGAAAGCATCTAATGTATGTGTAGCGGATGAGTTCGATCCGATTATAATATCAATTATTGTGCTCATTGACGTAATCAATACATCCAAACCTTCTTTTAATTGAAAATTTATACTTACTATTAAAAAAGTTAGTGCAAAAAATCTATAAAAATCTACAAAATAAATCTATAAAAATATTTAAAAAATTAGTGCAAAAATTAGTGTAGAAAATCTATAAAAATATTCAAGTATACATTAGATCCCCTACATTTATAATAGGGTTTATTACTCTCTAGTGTTGAGCTTAAGATTTTAATTAAAATGAAATATTTTTTTTATAGCTTGGTGTTGCCATCAATCAAGGTAGTTTGAACATGAATTTATTTTTGATTAAAATTTGGTAAAAACAAGTAGGTCTGCTGCTGATGTGACATGTTTGATGTATTTACTATAAGTAGTCGATGACTTCAATGTAGATTAACCCAAGACAATGAGGTGGTTAATCCAGACATAACTTGGTTAACATGAACTTATAGGTTAACTGTTTATTGTAGGTTAACCCAGACCAATGAGGTGATTAACCCAAAATACAGTAGGTTAACATGAACTTATTCTGGGTTAACCGTCCATGATGTCCATGTTGAGTGTTTTATGTTAGCATCATTAGCCATATGACCTATCTTCATAACCTTAAAGCATAACTTATGTAGCTTTTACTTTATTAATTACCAATTTCAGTATACAAACCTTATATTGGAACTATTCGTTAGGAGTACGTGAAGTTCATTGTAGTTAACCCAAACTAATGATGTGATTAACCCAAAATACAGTAGGTTAAGAAGTTGAACGAATAGGGTAACTGTAAATGCAATTTTAATTGTTAAATATTCATTTGTCATCATTACACCTATGCATATAGGTTGGACTCTACTAAATAACACCTAACTGCAAATGTTTTTCTGGTCAAAGCTAAGTTTGATTGATGGCAACACTAAGTTGTAAATAAAGATACTGATTGTAAATAAATCTTAAGCCCAACACCACAATGTAATAAATCCTTTATAATAACCCTCACCCCCATTTTTAAACAATTTCTACCCCATCCAAGTCTATCTCACCATATTTCTACATCTCTGTAGGTGATCTTTCTATCCCTTCATCTCCGTCTATGTCTTCATCTACTTTTCTGTTGGTGTGTCTCTATCTCTCTATTTCTCTATCTCTTCCCTGCTGATTCTGTCTGTCATTCTATTCGTTTCTGAATCCATCTCTCCGTCAAATCTATTATCTCTCTAACTGTCCATCTGCCACTGTCATTGGCTAGTATCATTATGGCATTAGTGAGCCATCACAATCCTCTTCTTCCACCCACACCTTGACTTTTATATCATTTTTAACCATAATAATGATAATAATAACGACAAATTCAGGCTCTCGAACTATATCCTTGGGGCTAGGAGCTGGATAGCTCATACTTTCGCTCCAACTCTTATCTCTATGATTTTAATGTTAACTAGCATTATATAACCTATGTGGTGCGTCGTAAATTTTTCACTATTTATATATGGTTTATCATTTAGAATTAATTTTATAATAATTATCAATTTAAATAATAATTAGACATTAATATAAAATGATGCAACAATTATAAAATCATTATTTATATATTTTTTTAGTCAATTTGAATAAATGCTAACAACTATATATAATTCCTTTCAGATTTTTCTCAGTAACATCGAAAAAAATATTTAATCTTTACCCCATGAATATATTATTAAGATGATGGAAACTATGTGTATGCATCAAAAATATAATGTGGCTAGAAACTTGTCTTCATTAAACAAATATGAATATTTTTTAAAATAATAATTCAAATAAAAAAGTTTGATAAATTACAAAGCATTAATATTTAGTAGTAAATAATTAACATTCATAAATTTAAAAAATAATTATTGATTAATTTTAAAATTTAAGCACATATCAACACTTCCAACAATCGCAGCAAACTCACAATACTTATTTTGATAACATCAAATGAACATTAAGTTACTAAAACTATCAATTTGGACGTACAAGTTAAATATGAGTCATAAGGCAAATACAGATCAGGTGTATTTTGAGTTCAGGTAAATTTGACATTAAAAGTACGAGTTGGGTGTGTCTTGAATTTAAGTAAATACCTATACTTTTTGTTCAAACATGAATTTAATTTTCGTACCCGATCAAATACAATAATCAAGAATCATAAGATTAAATAAAAATCTAGCTACTAAATTTATCAATTCAGACAGATGTGTTTAAAGTTGAGGGTATATTTGGTTAGGACAAATATAAATTAACCGAGTGTATTTCAAGTCCATACATTTATAAAATTAGAAATTAATATAAGATGATGCAACAATTATAAAATTATTATTTATATATTTTCTTTAGTGAATTTGAATAAATGCAAACAACTACATATAATTACTTTCATATTTTTCTCAGTAACATCGAAAAAAATATTTAATCTTTACTCCATGAATATATTATTAAGGTGATGGAAACTATGTGTTTGCATTAAAAATATAATGTTGCTAGAAACTTGTTTTCATTAAACAAATATGAATCTTTTTTAAAATAATAATTCAAATAAAAAGTTTGATAAATTACAAAGCATTAATATTTAGTAGTAAATAATTAAAATTCATAAATTTAAAAAATAATTATTGATTAATTTTAAAATTTAAGCACTTATCAACACTTCCAACAATCGCAGCAAAGTCATAATAATTATTTTGATAACATCAAATGAACATAAGTTACTAAAGCTATCAATTTGAACGTACAAGTTAAATATGGGTCATATGTATATCTGACTAGGCAAATACAGATCAGGTGTATTTTGAGTTCAGGTAAATTTGACATTAAGAGTATGAGTTGGGTGTGTTTAGAATTTAAGTAAATGCCTATACTTTTTGTTCAAACATGAATTTAATTTCGTACCTGATCGTATACAATAACCAAGAATCATAAGATTAAATAAAAATTAAGCTACTAAATCTATCAATTCAGACAGTTTTGTTAAAAGTAGAGGGTATATTTGGTTAGGACAAATATAAATTAACTGAGTGTATTTCAGTTCCATACAAATTTGATGTTTAAAACATAAATTGCTTGTGCTTTGAGTTCAGATAAATATATGTTAGGCGTATTTAATTAATGGGCGGGTCGGTTGATTAATATATATATATATATATATACATAATTTGATATAATATAATATAATCTAATATAATATAATAGAATAGAATAGAAATGGAGAGGATGATAATTAAAGAAGACGAAGAAGCAAAAGGGGGGATCTGGGATTTTTAGAGAAAGAAAAAAAAAAGTGGAGATGATGAAGAGGAGGGGCTTATCTGGAAAGTTAATGCTGACATAGCAAAGTCAACAGACCCAAGCGCTTGTCTCCGCCGTCACGTCATCTCGTCACCGAATTAAGTTCAATTTAACTCAATGACATACTATTTAGTCTACTATAGTGTAAAAGTTTATATTAATTAGAACTAAATCTAAAGTTCAAATTATTTTAGTCTACTATGACCAAAAGTTGATATTATTAAAATCCAATTTCCCATTATAAATATGATAAACCTCAAGGGGTCATCTAGAAATTTTCCATGATCCTGTGGGCGATTTAACCCAGCATGGAGAAGTAAACATAAAATTTGATTATTAAAATAAAATAACAAAAATAGAGTATGTGGACTTTTATTTCATTAATATGTTCAATGACCTAATGGTATACAAGGAGGAAATGGTAGCAAGAAGATGTAAGGCACAGAAATCATTCGCATAGACACATCATTGATATCACCACTATGTCTACGGAGACCATTTTTCAGAAATAAGATTTAGTGGAGTTTTCTTATGCGTAGTAACCCCAGGAATCACATCAAAGTCACTATCTTCCTTGCTCACACCAGCAGGTAATTTCCAATCAAAAGAGTACAACATATTGGCGAGTACAAGCTCAATATTAGCAAGTCCTCCAAGTATGCCCGGGCACATTCTTCTTCCTGATCCAAAAGGTATCAACTCGAAATCTTGCCCTAATAAATTAACGGAACTTCCCAAAAATCTATCCGGTATGAATAATTCGGGGTCGTTCCAAGATTGGGGATCTCTACCAATCGCCCATACGTTCACAAAAACAAGGGTTTTGGGCAGAATATCTATGTTGCACTTCTGAATGGCTTCATGGACAACTAGCAATGGTGTTGCAGGGTGTAAACGAAAAGTTTCTTTGACAACTGCGTTCAAGTATTTAAGTTTTGGCAACTCATTCTCTTCAACAAAATCCTTGTCTCCAATCGCAGATCTTAGCTCATGTTGCGCTTTTTCTTAACATCTGGATGTGTCATTAGCTCTGACATTGCCCAAACTAGCATGGCTGCAATTGTATCAGTTCCTGCAGCGAGTATGTTCTAAAAAAATATTGCAGTTTAGTATTTCTAAGTTACGCTTTTATGATCCAAAATTAGGGTTATAGTATATATGTTACAGATCTTTGTATATTCATTAGAAATGTACAATAAAGAGATTTTTTCAAGAAATAGCCTAATTAAATTTACACCTCCAGTACACATAACTAGCGAAACTTAATTACAAGAATCACAAAAATGACTCCTATATCAAACCACTCGTTGCAACGTAGTTTCTTATAGAAAATCAAGGCATCGCATGTCAGAAATCTAATTTATTGACTACGAATAAGAGACAAGCCAACGCCATTTGAATCTTATAAGCAGTCATAGGCTACATTAGTTTAATTAAAGGACCATATATAACGTATATAACACATAAATTAACGTTATGCATGCATTTTGAACAACAAAAATAAAACTAAAATGTAGCATAAGGTTGGAAAAAAATTATACATGGCGCCTTCACGTTTATGATATTTATAATTCAACTTTTAACTTTTTTGAGTTAATATTTAGCTCCCCTGACAATTTGAACTAATTTAATCTATCAACTTTTTGTTTAGCAACTTTTTATCAAAGGTATGATTTATGATGATATTTATTTGTTAAAAATGACGACAATTTTTGCAAATAAATCTCATTACAAATCTCATCCTCACTGGAAAAGTTGTTAAATTCACCGGAAATGTTGCTAAATTAAATTGATTCAAAAAGTCAGGTACATATTAATTCAAAAACGTCAAGGTCGGACTTATAAATATCATAAATTTAAAGAAGGGTATATGTAGATTTTCAGAGAAGGTTTATCCCTACTATAAATGTAGACACATTGTCTAATGTGACAATAAACTGAGATGTACGAAAGCATATAGATCAGAGCGAGTACACAACATAATGCATAAAATGAAGAGTATTACGTACCATCATTAGAGCTTTGATATGATCCAAGGTGAGCTCGAAAGAGAAACAACCTTCCTTCTTGAGTTGAAGAAGAACATCCACGACATCCTCATGCTCAGACTTGGGCTTATTTGGGTCAAGATGTTCTCTTATCATGTCATCATAAAATTTGTCCGCCTCTTTATATATCTTCTCAAGCCTTGATGACATCCCATTGAACTTGTCAATTAAAAAACCTAACAACGGGAAATAATCTGAGGAAAAGAAGGCTGCACAGATGCCTTGAAGCTCATTTAGGATATGGTGAAATCTACTCATTTCAACGCCCTCGTCATCGTACCTGTAAATATGAGAAAATTCGAAAAGGATCCGATCGTATCAATGCTCTTATGTGTTAGATACCCTCAAGAACCTTGGCAGACTTAGGCACAAGGACCTCAGTAGATCCAGGCTTAAGGACCTTGGCGAATGTAACGGTTTTGAATGAAAGTCAAAATTCGAGTATTATTAGAATATGATCTAGATATTTTAGAATGCACGATACTTCCGAATTGTTTTGGCAGATTTGTTACCTTCCTCCGTGATATATAAATCAATGTGTAAATCCAATATTATACTTATTAATTATTGATTTATCTCTCTTTAAAGGTATCCATCTATTTAAGAAAGACTTGATTGTTGACATTCCAACAAATATCACGAGACCTTTGTTTCAAGGAAAAATCAATGAAAAACCATTTTAGTGAAAATCTCCAATAACATCTTGCCAATTGAAGATTCCTTCCAAATTCCAACATTCATCTCACCTCTTGGGTATAAAAGGAAGACGAAGATGGAGAAAAAAAATGAGGGAAACACTTCACTTCACAATAAAGACGTATTATAAATTCACATCCTTTAGTCTCTATTATGAGGTCCTTGGTCTGAAAGTATATTCTTGTAATGGAACTTGTATTAAGTGAATTTCACTTGGGTAGCTAAGTATTGTTAATGCTTAGTCAGTTGTAGATTAATGGGGACATGTCTTCTTGATCGAGTTTTTCGTAAGCTTGCCTTGGAAGTACTTGATCGAGGGAGTCGAGACTGAGGACTTAGTTGTACTTCTTAAGTGAACAAAAATTGAAATGGTTCGAAATCCTAAGTGAAGAGAAGCTTATGTATGGTGACAACCCTATTTGAAAGGGTGAACATCGGCTAAATTCTTGTATATTATCTTCTTTTATTTTCGTCATTTACATTTCCTTTTTATACTTTATCATTGGCTATGCCAAGGACCTTAACTAACTTGTGTGTTAAGTTTTGTAGTCTTAACTTAATTTTAGAGATCCACTTCAATCAACCCTTCAAGGATTCTTTCACTATGGTGTTGCGTTTTATTGGGATTTTTACATTATATTTGTCGTCACTGTTGAAATTTTTTATATTAATGTTTTGGTCATTTCATTTTACATATTAATTTTGTACCACCCTTGAGTTTTTAAAGCTTATAATTTCCTCTCTTTTTTTAATGAGGGGAGAGAATTTATGAAATGACCAATATATCCTTGAACCCTTTGGTATTGCTGTCATTTTGTGCTAGTAATTTAGTAGACATAATATAGAATTTGGACGAGCAGAGTAAGTACAACTGTACAAGTCAAGTGTACAATGAGTTTATATAAATTTTGGTTGATTTTGTTTAATATAAATTAAATATTTAAAATAATCAATACAAGTACATGAAGATAGAAATAGGAAAAGCGAAACTATATAATATACGAGATAAATATATGGTGATAAGTTTAATTGATACTATATTTTAAGTTACCGATATAAGTATGTGAAGATATGAATATGCAAAGTGAAATCGTCACAATCCTCTACAACAAACTCCGGCTCTTCTTGAACATTCATAAGCTAATCCTCAATTTATTACACCTCTTGTACAATCAACGTCCTCCGAATAGGACAATTGACTTGGAAATGCCCATAGCCTTGGCATTTAAAACACTTCTTTTCATCCATCTTCTTAGGTAAGGTTGTAGGAGAAGGATATGTAATTCCCTTGCCTTTCTGTACTCTACGTGGTGGTGGTGAAGATAGGAATATGCAAAGTGAAATCGTCACAATCCTCTACAACAAACTCCGGCTCTTCTTGAACATTCATAAGCTCATCCTTGATTTATTACACCTCTTGTACAATCAATGTCCTCCGAGTAGGACAATAGACTTGAAAATGCCCATAGCCTTGGCATTTAAAACACTTCTTTTCATCCTTCTTCTTAGATAAGGTTGTAGGAGAGGGATATGTAATTCCCTTGCCTTTCTCTACTCTACGTGGTGGTGGTGTAGATTGAGCTAGGAGTTTGTTACGGCCTAAGAGTTGTCATGGAACTCAGTTTGGAAAAAGGAGCAAAGGGACGTTTAAAAATCCTAGTAAGAGCCTTTTCTTTCTTCCTTCGTTTGATCTTGATCACAATATTGTGTAGCTCATCGAGAGAGTGATACGGTTGTATCTCAACCTTCTTGGTGATTAAGGGAGATGAACCATTCAAGAACCTCATAATTGTTTGCTCCAGGGGTTCTTGAAGATCGCTCTTGATAATTAATTGTTCGAATTCCTGAAGATTCTCAATAAAGCTTCTCTTCCCTTTCTCAAGGATGAAGATCCTTCTTAGGATGTCTTGTTTGTAAGTACTGGGAAAAAACCGCTTTTTTATCAGTTTCTTTAGCTTCTCCTATGAAGTAATCTTCCGTTTACCATCTTGAGCCCTTTGTGCCTTAACACTCTCGACTCGCAATGATATAACCTTAGTGAGCCTCAAGCTAGCAATCTTAAATGCCTTTTCATCGTTGTACCCCTTGGGTTCGAAAATATGCTCCACCAATTCCACTAATTCCAAATAGTCATCCTGGTCAAGGGAGCTACTGAACTCGGTGAGCTCAACCTTGGCGACATACAAATCATCTCTTGGTGGTTGTTCTCCTTTCCCTCTTTTGTGGAACATGCGATTGGAGCCTTTATCATCATCACTCGGCTCGAAGTTAGTAAGACGGATACGACTAGGGGAGAGTCTCTTTCTTCTCACAGGTCGAGGCTGACCTTAGAGATATGTGTTGAATTGTTCAAGTTAACTCGTGATGGCACCAAGAACATTCTCAATAGTTGAGACTCAGCTTTTCCAGCCTGGATCATGAGCTTTTCCAAGCGGAGACCTTATTTGTGTTTTTTGATGCCGACTCGATTTCTCTTGATTAATATCAATGACACTATCCATATCAAAAAAAAGGGTAATGGACGGATTGTGCTTGGGAAAGTTTTTATGAAGTCTTCTAGTTGGCTTTATGTTTGGCTTAGGGTTTATTTTTTTGTAGTTTTTGGGAACAAGAGAGACAAGAGGAAATCAAATAAAAAGGAAGCAAAAATTCACCAAAACTTCAACCAACACTTCAATCACATCAATGGAAGAATACCAACATACAAAACCGATCATCCGACATTCATTCCAATATCAAAATCGAAAGCACAAGGGATAGGGATCAACAATATGAGCAAAACAACCAACAATAACGAAACACCCAACCATGATCAAAAACCCCAAATTCAATGAATACAACTCAAGCAAAATGATAACCTGAGGCTTTGATACTAACTAGAGCATGCCACGGTGGGAATTTAATTGTTGATGCTTGGTTTTTGTATTCGATCTATTGATAGTCTTCCAAAGAATTAAAAAGACCAAAGGAAACTTGAAATAAGCAAAAGATCAATTGAAGTAAAAAAGAATGTAATCTTAGAAAAGCTAATTACCACCAAGATTTGGTCAACCCACCATGACCTAATAAAGGAAACCTGCCACAAATAAATAAAGAATTGGCTTAATCTCACCACTTAATAACCTATTTGGATAAAAATAAAAATCAAGGTTTGAAAGAGAGTTTGAGAGTCATCTCAAAAATACCATGTATTAATTATCTAAAGTTAAACCTCTGTCTTTTCCAATTACCCTTATATAGGTAAGGAGGAGAGTGAAAAAACCCAAGAGAAGTTAACTAAAAAGGTCCTAATTAACCCATAGTTGATTGCATATTAAAGGCCAAAATAATCCTAAATAGGGAAAGGAGTAAAGCTGACCAAAAATTAGTAAAGGCATTATAAATTAATAAAGTCTAAAAAGCCCTTAAAATAAACTTAAGCCTAAACAAAATTGGAATGGTTATGGGGGTAACAAGGGAGATCACGACCGTGACTTAATGGCTTGCGCAAGGGGAAACCTATTTTGCAGAGTCACGGGCATGACCTTACAACATCACGGGTGTGACCATGATTTCTTGCGCGAAGGAAAACCCAATTTCACAGGGGTCACGGGCGTGACCTTCCACCTCATGGGCGTGAAGTTGTTCCAAATAGCTAAGTTGTGAATGTGAAGAAAGCTTGTCACGAGCGGTTACAACCATGAACTAAGTGAGTCACAACCGTGGCCTTTTTCTGGAAAAACCCACAAACAGCGAAAACAGCTAAGGTCAAAATGGCCTACACGAGGGTCACAGTCATGACCAAGGTGGTCATGCCTGTGACTGCTATCTAGAGCCTCAAGCCTCAAACCTAAACAAACAACCACAAGTGTCATGGCCGTGACTTGTATAGTCACGCCATTGACCTCAGAATGTTCTCCTAGCCAAGATCTCTCCTTAATCTTAAAAGACCATCGCTTTGGTCCCTCCTTTATTTGTGCCAATATTGGAAAAGCGCCCCTTTAGAGGAGCTTTGCCCATCCATAGGATGGTCGTGAGCATCCAACCTGAGTCTAGATCAATGTCGACCTGTAGCACCATCAAACCTAAGGTAGTAAGTTGTTTTTCTCTCATGATCAAATTAGAATATGGAACTCGATCCTCTCTAGTTTGTGAAGGATAGACTTATAAGTGATGACATCTTGGTTGCCTACAAGATGTTCCATCATATTTATTGTTACTCAGGATTTTCTACAATCCTTAGATTAATAAAGTCATGAGATTCACGGAGTTGCCCATGTTCTCTGTCTTGATTAATGGTACTACATGAGGATTTTTGAGTCCCACGTAGGGTCTCCACCCAGGTGACCTTCTCTCACCCTTTCTTTTCGCTATTGTTATTAAGGGGGTTATCTGCTTTGTTCTAGAATGCAAGTGTTCCAAAATGCAATTTCCACAAGTTCCCTCCAAGGCATTCAAATTAGGAGTGCTCCGGTAATTTCTCATCTTCTTTTTGCAGACGATACAATTCTTTTTTACTGAGCGAATGAGGATCAAGCCAAAGTAATCAAGTACTTGCTAAATATCTATGAGGCTACCTCTGGACAGCATGCCCACGGCAACAAAATAGATGTTGTCTTCCATATGAATGCTCCGCAATTCAGAAGAGAGGCTATCAAGGCAATCTTGGACATCGGAGAGGCGTTGTCACATAACAAGTATTTAGGAATCCCTACTTTTGTTGGCAAATCCAAACACAAAGCTCTACTTTGTCCCAAAGATTTTGTGACGAAGAGATTAGGAAATTGGGATGATCAAATTTTATTTGGGCAGGGCATGAGGTTGTTCAAAGTAGTAGTCTAATCCTTCTTAATCCATGCTATAAAAACTTCCAAGCTCCCTACCTCCCATTATAATGACATCCAACTTTGTATCCTTATATATTGATGGACAACTAAACAAAATGAGCGTAAAATGCAATGGCTACACCCAAAATGTATTTGCATGTGCAATGAAATGGTAGTTATGGATATGGGTTAAACAAACCTAGAAGATTAACAACGATTAAAGAGATCATTAATGCCAATGATGGTTGTTGGAATAAATAGGTCTTAGAGCAACATTTAATTTTCTACCTTGTGACATCGAGGCCATCACCTTCATACCAATCAACTGCACTTGACCGGACGACAAAACAACTTGAAATGATATTAAGAATGGGGAATATGGTGTCAAGTGTAGCTACAACAACCTTATAACCACTCGTTCCAAATCTACTGCCAACTCAAGCTCCCTCTTTTGGAAGAAGTTATGGAGATTAGCAATTCTCCCCCAACCCCTCCCTCTGAATTCAGGTTTTTTGATGGCGCTTATGTAAAGGTATTCTTCCATCTGTTGGGGAAATCAGTCAAAAAATTAAGCATGCTGAGGAGCGGTCTCGGATATGAGGCTTTTAACTAAAACAAAAGCCAACAGTATTTTTCACGATCCTCCATCTATGGCAATTTGGGTAGCTAGAAGCATGGATGAAAGCCTTTGGGATGTCCACTCTGCCCTGGTTATTGACTATGTTTACAAAGCTTTTTTGACTTTATCTAAAGACAAAAAGAAGTTGTTCATTACCCTTACATGGGAATGTTGGAATACTAGGAACAATCTACTTTTCAAGAATACGCCGTCGAGTGCCACACATCTAGTTTTTAAGGCGCTCAAACTATCATAACAAGAAAAATAGGTTTGGGCAACAAATTTAGAGTAGTTTGGGCAACAACAAAAATTATTATTGCATTAACTTAAAATAGGGTAACCAAATAATTTTGTGGTCAAATACATTATATATGGCAACAAAACTTTTTTTGTTGCAATTGATATAGATTGGGCAACAATTTAATGGAAAATGGTTGCCAATAGTTACTAAGGCAACAAAAACGTTTGGTTGCCCACCACAACCGGCTTGTACTACCATTTTTACTAATTGTTAGCCCGTATTTTGTGCTTCGAAGATAAATTTACCAAATCGTGACAAATTTTTTTGTAGCCTCAAGTTAAAGGGCAACAAAAATTGGACTAGGGCAACAAATCCTTTTGTAACCCAAAGTAATTGTTCTTGTTGTGTATTCAAAGAATTCCATTCAGCTCCCCCCCCCCCCCTAGAGCAAGTTTTAAGGTCTTCATATAATTCAAAATGGTCTCCTCCAGATAGTGGTGTCTAGAAACTCAACTTTGACGCTGCCAAAGTATGTGATAGGGGTCGAAGTTAGGGTTTCCTTGTTCGGGACCATGAAGGTGAAGTCGTAGCGGAAGGAGTGAAGCATCAACATGGGTTTTCATCGTTCAAATAGGAGGAAGCCTTAGCATGCTTATTCAATGCTTATTCAATGTGGTTTAGAGAATTGATTATTGAAGGAGATTGTCTTTCTCTGATTAATAAGCTCCAAGCAAGCTTCAACGCCAACAAGAGCTCAGGAATCGTGTTGGAAGAAATCTCCAAATTAGTTTACCTTTTATTTTGTCTCTTGGAAGCATATTCTTCGAGCTAAGAATAGAGTAGTTCATTTCGTTGCTCGCCTTCAACACTACTATGATTGATCGATAATTCCTAGGGGTCCCTCACATCGGAGAAAATAACAACGGAGGGTCGGGCTCACTTTTCCCAAACCGAGTTTGGTCACTTTTTGGGTCTCAAATCAGTCGTTTAGAAAATTTAGGAAGAAGCTAAGATGTAGTCAAGGCCAAGTTAGAGGAGTAAAGTTGAAGAAAAATGAAGAAAGTGGGCGAAATTGGACATGAGAACAATATATATCTTCAATCTTTCAAACATAACTCCTTCAATACAACTCCGATTGATCTGAAATCTGGTGTGCTTATAGTACACACCGAGAGCTTTGCATCGATATATTATAAGCCTAAATCGAAGTTACAACGAGAAAGTTATGCACGTTGGAAGTCAGCAGAAACCTGCAGCAGCCGGTAGGCGCTGGCAGCGCCTTCCCTGGTTTTTCTGCCCCGCCTTCCTGGTTGAGACGCTGGTGGCGTCTCTGAGGCGCTGCCAGCGTCTCAACATTTTTTCCAGATATGACGCGACTTTTCTCCTCCTTTTGTTATATATTTGTATTCTTCTCCATTTTAGAGAAAGTTTTTTGAACACTTGAGTTTTAGGTTTAGCCATTTGAAGAACACTTTGTGAGTATTAGGGTATTTGAAACCCTTGTAATTAAGATTAATCCTTGGTGGATTAATTAGTTATTTTCCTTTGATTCAAGTGGGTTGGTGTGTTTTCTTCCAATTCTTGAGTGGAAATTCTTGGAGCTTCAAGTGTGGATGCTAGTGGTGAATCCTTGCAACCTTCTTGTGGTTCTTAGGCTAATTGGTGAGATTACTCTTTAATTAGTCATATAGCTTTATTATTATTGTTGTTGTGTTGAGTTTTATCATTAATCTCCCAAAAACCCTAAAAATTAGTGGTAGTTTATGAGTTATAAATTGGGGTTTTCTCAAACCCTAGAGTATTTCTGATCCTTCGGTGATTAATCTTGCTTCCCTAACTTTTCCCGGATCATTTGGTATCAAAGCTTAGGATTAGAACTCATATTTGGGTGAAAAATTTCCAGATTTTTGTGGTGTTTGTTCTTTGTGATTTGGGCATTGTTCTTGATGTTTATGGATGCAAAATTAATACTTGATGATTGATATTGGTTCCTTGATGTGTTAGGAGTGTTGGGATATGATTTTTATCATTTGGGTCCAAGTATTTATTGAGTATTGAGTTGATTTTTGAAGTTGAACTTGCCCAGAAAATTTATTCTCTGTTTTGGGAATTTGGTGGTTGTTGGCATGTTTAGGTTGATTTTGTTGTGAATTTTGGTATCCAAGTGAATGTTATACATTCCCTCTTGTTGTTGGAAGTGATTTGTTGAGTAATTTCATTGTTTGGAGATCGATTTGGGTTGCATTTGGGAAGAGTTCTTGAATTTAGTTGGAGATTGAATATTTTGGGGTATGGTGGTTATTCATGCTTCCTCTATGGATGTCAATGGTTGAATTGGGTGTTAATTGTTGACTTGGTTGATTTTGTTGGATAACCTTGTGTTGGCTATTATTCTAATTGTGCGAGGTGGTCACTTGGTTTATAATATTGCCTTGTTGATTATCTCCCATTGTTGCTCGTTCGTCATTCCCCCTTGCCGGATTCATCCCATCTTCCCCCACAAAAAAATAGCCTCGCGAAACTCCACAAAATTTCCTTAGCCATAAAAGAACCCTAAAGTCTCACCCGAATATATTTTCCTTAGCCAATCAATCCCCTCAACTCCTCAAAATGGCCTCGTCGTCTTGTCAAATGGGCGATCGAAAATTCCCTCCTCGACCCAATTCCCATTCCAAAACCACTCTCGACATGGCTCTTCAACATATCATAGATAGCCAGGAAGTGATACAACGTCAAGTGAGCGATTTGAGCAATGCCATGGCGAAATTACAAATCGGTTCCTTGAGAAAGGTTCATGGTGATTCCTTTCGGACTTCTAGAGCTCGACATGGTGACTATCGGAGATCTTATGGCGAATCTCGAAGGTCCTATGTTGAACCCCCGTCGTGGTATTTTTACTAATGGGCCTATACTTGATGATCTACATGATTGGAGAAAGAAGAAGGCTTACTCATGGTCTTCTAGCAAGGAGGACACTCAGTCTCGGGTTAGCTCTTCCTCCAAGGAAATTCGGTCCAAACCATCTTTTGGAGCTCAAGCGAATGATGCTGAATATCTTAGGAAGCTCAAGGGTAGAAAGTGCTTCAAATGTAGAGAGTATGGTCATTACCAAACTCAATGCCCTTTGAAGATGGTTGAATGTCCCAAAACCAATGAGGTAGCTACATTGGAGACTCTAAGGGCTAATGTTGAGGAGAGCTCCACTCCTAGGCGATCCTTTATCATGACTAAGGATTCCCGGGATGACTCTTAACGGGAGTCAATCTTCCAAACTAGGTTCACCGTCAGCGGAGGGTTATGCAAAGTCATCATCGATGGTGGGAGTTGCTCCAACTTGGCATCTACCTACATGGTTGAAAAGCTCCAATTACCGATTGTGGCTCATCCTCAACCGTATAGCTTGCAAGGGCTTAAAGATGGTGGCGATCTTCAGGTATCTCAACAAACCGTGGTATTTTTCTCCATTAGTCCTCACAAGGATAGTGTTTTGTGCGATGTTGTTCCTATGGATGTTTGTCATTTGCTCCTTGGTAGGTCGTGGCAATATGATAAGCGTGCCATCCATGATCGATTTAAGAACACTTACTCAATCTTGATGGGAGAAAAAAGGATCACGCTTAGCCCCCTCTCACCTACCCGACTCCTCACACACCAAACCGGGATGGGAAGTGAGAAGAGACCCCCTCCACATGAGTGAAACATGGGATGAGAGTGCTTTGAGCGGAAGGAAGCTATCTTTGACTTTACTTTTGCGAAAAGGTAATCATAATCAGGTTGAGAGATTTATAGCTCCTCAAAATTTTCCTATCTCCCTCCCTGTCCCTCACCTTCACCCAAAAGACCTCCCTCCAAACTCCACACCATGATTGCAAGCGTTGAGCCATATCCAACCTTGCCTGAACCACGACTTGGAGATGAACTTCATGTTGGCAAGTCCATAACCCCATGTCGTAGCTTGCTTCCTCCTGTACTGAGATCGACCAAGAAAGAGGAATCTTCTACCGTCCTTGAGCTTGACATCTCTTGTGATGACTACCTTGTGGCCTTCAACAAAATGATGAGCGCTAGGCATGTGAAGGTTCCTCTTGATGGCGAGTTGGTCCATTTTTCCTTCCGAAATTGCTACACCTTTACGAAGAAGGGGTTGATGAGTGTCACTTTGATCCGGCCAATGGGTTTTAATGAGTTGATTTTACATGAGCGATCGGTTGGATTTGAACTCCCAAGAGTTGAGGGCAACTCTTCTCCAACAAGGGGATTCTGATCCATAATTCCTAGGGATCCCTCACATCGGAGATAATACCAAGGGAGGGGTCGGGCTCACTTTTCCCAAACCGAATTCGGTCACTTTTTGGGTATCAAATCGGCCGTTTAGAAAATCTAGGAAGAAGATATGATGGAGTCAAGGCCAAGTTGGAGGAGTAAAGTTGAAGAAAAATGAAGAAAGTGGGCGAAATTGGACATGAGAAAAATATATATCTTCAATCTTTCAAACATAACTCGTTCAATACAACTCCGATTTATCTGAAATTTGGTGTGCTTATAGTACACACCGAGAGCTTTCCATCGATATATTATAAACCTAAATCGGTGTTACAACGAGAAAGTTATGCACGTTGGAAGTCAGCAGAAACCTGCAGCAGCCGGTAGGCGCTGGCAGCGCCCAGAGAAGCGTTGGCAGCGCCTTCCCTGGTTTTTCCGCCCCACCTTCCTGGTTGAGACGCTGGTGGCGTCTCTGAGGTGCTGCCAGCGTCTCAACATTTTTTCCAGATCTGACACGACTTTTCTCCCCCTTTTGTTATATATTTGTATTCTCCTCCATTTTAGAGAAAGTTTTTTGAACACTTGAGTTTCAGGTTTAGCCATTTGAAGAACACTTTGTGAGTTTTAGGGTATTTGAAATCCTTGTAATTAAGATTAATCCTTGGTGGATTAATTAGTTATTTTCCTTTGATTGAAATGGGTTGGTGTGTTTTCTTCCAATTCTTGAGTGGAAATTCTTGAAGCTTCAAGTGTGGATGCTAGTGGTGAATCCTTGCAACCTTCTTGTGGTTCTTAGGCTAATTGGTGAGATTACTCTTTAATTAGTCATATCTCTTTATTATTATTGTTGTTGTGTTGAGTTTTATCATTAATCTCCCAAAAACCCTAAAAATTAGTGGTAGTTTATGAGTTCTAAATTGGGGTTTTCTCAAACCCTAGAGTATTTGTGATCCTTGGGTGATTAATCTTGCTTCCCTAACCTTTCCCGGATCAATGATTCGATGACCCGAATGTACATGGCTAGAGGAGGGTCTTAAGGATTCTTTAGCCTTGGTTCGTGACAATATATATGGTACCTTTATTGATATTGGCTACTAGTTGCTCGTGAGGCGCTTTTTCAAAAAAAAAAAAAAAATTGTAAGCTTTCAAAAAAAAAAAAAGAAACACTTTGAAAACATACAAAAGAAAAGGGCACCCACATTTGTTGGCATCCAAAGCATGGTGATTTGTGGATGTTGACGAGTTTCAATAATGGTGGACACTGGACAAGGCGCTGGCATCGGGATTAATGACCATTGACCAATAATTGTCGGCGACATAATTTATTGTGGCATAGTAACTCCATCCTAAATTATTTGTCCTTTTACCTGATTTTTTGTTCCAAAATATTTATCCAATTTACAATTTCAACAAATGGAATTTCTTTTTATCACTTTCTACAATTACAACAACTATTATCTTCAATTAAAGTAGGGGCAATTTTGATAAATTTAAATTTTTACCTCAATTTTCAATATGTATTGGTCCTCTCAAATTAGGTAAGTGATAAATATAATGGGACGGAGGTATTATGAACTTTCACCAAAGAAGGAACAGATGGGATGTGACCTAATAAGTATTTATATTGTTTAACAAATAAAGGGTCAGCTAATGTCATAAATAAAATTATGTCTGATAGTTGGGTTGCGCAATTGTTGACATGAGGTACTCTTAGGTTCAA
Organism: Portulaca oleracea; assembly: GCA_029582165.1. Lineage (NCBI taxonomy): Eukaryota > Viridiplantae > Streptophyta > Magnoliopsida > Caryophyllales > Portulacaceae > Portulaca > Portulaca oleracea. The sequence continues at coordinate 20,057,916 of CM055886.1, forward strand.
TTTCTTGGATTAATTAAGGGCATGTCGAATTCATGGGTAAAAAATAGTTGGGTAAAAGTTTGTTTATCTTTTGTTCTCACCGTTTTCGATCATTCTCGTTTCTAAGAGCATTCTAAATTTTGTTGTTCTTTTCCAATTTTAGAAAGTTATAATTTTCAATTTTGTAAAGTAAATTTATTAACCATTTTAAATTTTGGAAAGTTACAACAATGGAGGTAGTCTGAGAATATATCAATGAGGCCATTAGAAAAAGTATCCTTGGAGGTCATAAAAAAATATAACAAGGAGATCGCCAGAAAACTCATTCATGGAGGTCGCGGAAAAATGTAACAACGGAGTAAAAGCCCTGTTCTTTGGTTAGGTTCAATATAACTATTTCAACTTATCTAATTTATCCTAACTTATTCAAATTAGGGATGGCAATGGGGCGGGGAATCCCCGAACCCGTCGAGGCCCCGCCCCGCTTTAGGAAAAAACCCCCGCCCCCATTGGGGATGAGGACGGGGACGGGGATGATTTTCCAAAATTCGCTCGGGGACGGGGCGGGGATGGGGACAAAATTTTCCCCATCCCCGTCCCCATTTTCCCCGCCAGGGTGAATTCCCCGTCCCCATCCCCGAATCCCCATCCCCGAAAATGTTAAAATTACCAAATAACCTTTATTCAAATTTAATATACATATTAATGGGAAGGACAAAGTAGTAATTTTCCAATTTATTCTCACTTGTTGATGTATTATTGTTTGATTTTGATGTATTATTACTTGAGTAAGTTAAATACGTTCTATTTTGAACATGTTAAAAACCGGGTTCGATTAAAAACCGAATCCGATTAAAATTTAGTTAAATTTAGGATAGTTTTAAAAAATCCCCGTTGGGGATGGGGAATCCGCGGGGATGGGGATGGGGCAAGAATCATTCTCCGAAGCGGGGATGGGGACGGGGATGGGGATGAGTTTTGGGAACGGGGATGGGGACGGGGTATACTCCCCCATCCCCGATCCGCCCCGTTGCCATCCCTAATTCAAATCTATCCAAATCTAACACAATTTCTCCAAAAAAACTTACTCTCTGAAAATACAATTCCATAAAAAAAATCATAATTTATCATAAGTTATCCCGACATATCCTAACTTATCCCTCCAAACCTGAAAATAACTAAACCAAAGAACAAGGCCATGGGCCAAAGTCAACCATGGAGGTTGCATGCTAGAAAATGGAATAATGGAGGTCGCCAGAAAATACAATAAAGGAGATCGTCCGAAAAATCATGTAGGGAGGCTGCCTCCAAATATGTAATTGTGTATTTTCAAAAACATTTTCTTGAATGCGTGAATAAAAATTATGGATGCCAAACATGTTATGAATAAATTAATTTTCTTACATTTTACTACAATATTTTACATACCCTAATTAGACATAATTATAATTCACATAAAAATTAAATAAATTGGAAGTGGTGACTGGAGATTACCTCATGTTAAACGTACACATGTAATGGGTATTATAGTAATCCCGATATGTGGAAATTTAATTCCCATGATATGGAAATTTAATTTATATAATATTATTAGAGTTTTAAATTTATTTCTACCATTTTTTTGAAGTTAAACATAGAAAAATGTTTTTCCAGTTTTCTAATGTTTAGTATAAAAATGTTTGGAAAATCATTTTTGAAGAAAATTATTTTCCTGTAAAGGATGGAAATTGACTTCCTTTGTTCAACTTAGAAAAAATATTGAAGAGTCTCAAGTCAAGTCTGAGGACCTCATCGCAGCAAGCTCCGAGGACCTCCAGCGCCAGCATTAGAGATTTGTTTGAAAGATTGACAAAATTATTTAGGGAAGTATCTTCTAAATCCCTAAATTATATTCTCTCATATTCCTTCTGAATTAATTCAATAACCGTTGTTTCCATTATTTCCAGATATCAAAATTATGGGAAGTGAATTAATGATATCAAGATTATATAGAAGATTATGAAGATAATTCAAGAAAGGAAATTATCTCCTCCAAGGGAAAGAATTCGTTGCTGCCTCAAACTCTCCAATATATATACTACCGAATATTTCTCTTGTAAAGCGTGGATTTCCAAGCAAGCAAATTTGTGTAGGAACTTTGTGTGAGAAGGTTCTGAGTGTAGGAATATTGTGTTGATATTCTGAGTGTAGCCACAATTGTAAGTGGTGAGTTTGTGTGTAACCAGTTAGCACACTAGTGAAGACCTCTAGGGTCGAGTATTTGAAGTGAGGAAGAAGCCTCACGTTGAAGTTATTGTCTCAGAATGCGCCTCTTACGTGAGGCCTCAGTGCGTAAGACGATCGCAAAGTTTTACGTCCCATGGCTATTTGAGGACCTCACGGTCTTCACCTAAGGTGAGTTGTAACCTCCTCTATTCTAAGCACTTTTGTTTGAATAATAAAGAAGTATCTTTCATTTTATAAAAGTGTTATTAACCTTGTTGTGTTGTTAAAAAGTGCAGAATTTTCTACTAACCCTATTCACCCCCCTTTAGGGTTATTTCAATTGGTATCAGAGCAGATCCACAGATCTCAAGAGTCTAACAACTCGTGGTAAAGATCATGGTCGGCGTTAACACAACTCCTCAAGGATGCTCGTGGACAAGAGCTCTACTCCTCACTGGTGAAAATTATAGAATGTGGAAGAGGCGGATGGAAATATTCCTCAGAGTTCAGGATGAGGACCTCTGGGTCATAGTCACTGAAGGAAATTCCCCACTCCCACAAAGAAGAACACTGCAAACCAGGATGTCCCAAAAGAAAGATCCAAATGATAGCTGAAGAACTCAAAACTTTGGGAAAGAATATTCGTGCTCTAAATTTTCTATATTGTAGCTTGAATTCAAATGACTTCGAACGTGTTTCTAACTGTGAAAATGCCAAACAAGTTTGGGACTATTTGGTCACCTCATACGAAGGCACAAGCCAAGTTAAGGACATCAAGTTGGACATTCTCGTCCAAAAGTATGAGGCATTCAAAATGGAAGAAAATGAGACTATTGAAAATATGTTCAAAAGATTCAATAACATCACCAACCACCTCATATCTCTAGGAAAAACCTACCCAAATGAGGAACAAGTTAGAAAGGTCCTCCGATGCTTTCCTAGAAGAAAATGTTGTCCAAAAGTCAAAGCCATTGAAGAAGCTCAAAATCTCAAGGCCCTCAAACTGGAGGAACTCATTGGAAAACTATTGACCTATGAGATCCAATTGAATGACCTCTCAGAATCCAAGTAAATTGCCCTCAAGGCAGTATGTAAATCTGACAGTGAGTCAGATGATGAGGAGGAGGAAGATACAATGGCAATGATGGCTAGAGTTTTCAGAAGATTATACAAGAAAAATCCAACCTTTCGAGGATACATCAAGGATGGACAAAACAGAAAAGCAACCTCAAAAGGTAAGTCTTCATTAAGAAAAGATGTTGACCCATTTACTTGTTTTGTTTGTGGCAGCTCAAAACACCTTATGAAGGATTGCCCTCACGCCAGAAGAAACAAAGACAAGAGAAAAAGTCGACCTCAACGGCATAATCATGAGGCAATGATGGCAACATGGAGTGATAGTGACTCCAGTGAAGGCCACAGTGAGGTAGAAGAAATAACAAATGTATGTCTGATGGCAAACACAAGTGAGAATCAAGATCCAACCTCATCTCATGACGAGGTAAACATTGATGACCTCCTTAATCTTTCACCATTACATCTTTCTCATAAGTGAATGCATCTTTTTAAATACTCTAAGTCCTTGATAGAAAGAATCAAGCACCTTACCAAGCACGTTCAAAGTCTCAGTGAGGCCATAGAAAGCCTGAACTCTCAAAATGACCTCATGTTCACAGAAAGCAATAGATTGTCTCTTGAGGTCAAAGACTGCTATAAAACCATCACTCAATTATTGAATGAGGCAGTCACTAATTCCAATCCTTACCAAAGCAAACCAGTCTCCACAACCCCCTCCTTTCAACCTCGGACCAAAACTCCTACAAATCATCATCCCAGAGGATCTCTCCTTCCCACACCCAATATACCACTTCTCAAAAACTATCGGTCCAAAAGTCTTCCCTTCCATACCAACAAAGAACCTCTCCTTCCTATCCCAAACATTCCGCCTCTTAGAGAAAATCATCATAGAGGACCTCCAATAGAAAATAAAATAAGGACCTCATCAAACCCCCTGTCTAAAGGAACTAGACCTCCGTGCATTACTAAAATTTGGGTCCCAAAAACCTCATTGCAATGATCTCATCCTTGGTCAGAGACCAAGAAAAGTATAGTGTCTTCTATTACAGGTATGCCTCAAACACATTACCAGAGATCCAACCAAGTTCTTTAAACTGAAAATCAACAAGAATGCAAGAGTGACCTTTGGAGACAAAATCCAAGACAAGATCCTAGACTTTGGGAAGGACGTGAAACAACACCACCCGCCCCATTCGAGGGGGAATCGTCTACTATGAGGACCTCAACCTATGCACAAGCTGTCAAATTGAGGGGGAGTCCTATCATCCATCCTCCCTACATGTGGTCTCTCTCCTCCTCCCAGGTTCGTCAACTCACTACATGCCTGGACCACTGATGTCCTCATCAGCATGGCCTCTCGGGTACCTCAAAATTTAATCAGGGCCTGGTCAAGGTGTCCTCGTCATTTCTTTTCCTCTTATCCCTCCTTCTCCCTCTCTCTTCCTCTGCTTATTTTGGCTACACAATTTAGTACTTGTACTCTTCTATTTCCTTTATGTCCGAAAGACAAAAACGGGGGAGAATCAAGTTTGTTGCATTGCTTTGCTGTATACTGTGTGCTTATGCCAAAGGACCACAAAGAAAATTTTGTCTTTCAAACAAAAAGGGGGAGATTGAAGAGTCTCAAGTCAAGTCTGAGGACCTCATCGCAGCAAGCTCCAAGGACCTCCAGCGCCAGCATTAGAGACTTTGTTTGAAAGATTGAAAAAATTAATTTAGGGAAGTATCTTCTAAAACCCTAAATTATATTCTCTCATATTCCTTTTGAATTGATTCAATAACCGTTGTTTCCATTATTTCCAGATATCAAAATTATGGGAAGTGAATCAATGATATCAAAATTATATAGAAGATTATGAAGATAATTCAAGAAAGGAAACTATCTCCTCCAAGGGAAAGAATTCGTTGCTGCCTCAAACTCTCCAATATATATATTACCGAATATTTCACTTGTAAAGCGTGGATTTCCAAGCAAGCAAATCTGAGTAGGAACTTTGTGTGAGAAAGTTCTGAGTGTAGGAATATTGTGTTGATATTCTGAGTGTAGCCACAATTGTAAGTGGTGAGTTTGTGTGTAACCAGTGAGCACACTGGTGAGGACCTCTAGGGTCAAGTATTTGAAGTGACGAAGAACCCTCACGTTGAAGCTATTGTCTCTATCTGTAATTGCCTCTTCTATGAGGCCTCAAGTACAGAAGACGACTGCAAAGTCTTCTGTCCCAGTAAGCTATTTGAGGACCACACGGTCTTCACCTAAGCTGAGTTCACTACAAGATGGCTGGCCAAATAAGACCGTTTAAAGTGACCTTTTAATTAACGGTCGCAAGAAAAAGGCAGGCGACCGTTCAATAAACGACCGTTAGTGAACGGTCGCAATTTAGCGACCGTTGAAGTTAACGGTCGTAATATAGAACGATCGTTCATTAAACGGTCGCTAACTAGTGACCGTTCAATTGAACGGTCGTTCCATATTACGACCGTTAACTTCAACGGTTGCTAATTAGCGACCGTTCATTTAACGGTCGTTAATGAACAGTCGTTCCGTATTTAATAGGAACGGACGAATTCAATTTCATTCAATTACACCGTTGGCTTTTGTTTCAAAACCCCAATTTCTCCTTCCGTCCCCTCTTGAAGTCCGACGACTTGGACCGGAAACCGTCGCCTGCCGCCACATTCCGCTTGAGCCGACGACGGTAAGTTGTTCTCTTCTCCCTCCTTATCAATTATTTTAAGTTTTTCGTGGTTAATAACAACACAAACTCTTCCTCTTGCTTGCAAATTGGACCGGAAACCGCCACTTTCTTGCCGCTGCCGCCGCCGCCGCCGCTCGCTGCTACGCCTCGTGCTCTCTGGTAAATTCTTTGAAATTTGTCAATTTTTTTAATTATATATTTATTTGTATAAATTATGAGCATGCATTAATTAGGTTAGTATTTGTGTAAAAAATTGTATAGTTAGTTATGCTGTGAATAATTTGAGTGAATAATTAGTATTTATTCGGTTAATTTTTGTATTAATTACTGTTTAAGTATTGAATAAGTAGTTTAACGATATGTTAGTTGTGTTAATTGTATGTTTATGTGTTAATTGTGTTTCATTATTGAAGTTTTTTATTAATTGTATGTTAATTGTATTAGTTAGTTATTTTTTGTAATAGTTATTGTTTTAGCTTTGAAAATTGTTAATTGTATGTTTATGTGTGAAAATTATGAGCATGCGTAAATTAGTATGGATTAGGTTAATATATGTATAAAGAATGTTTACTTAGTTATGTTGTGTATAATTTTTTTGTGTAGGGTAGGTTTGGTAAAAAATGATTAGTTACCTTTTTCCATGAAATTCATTGTTGTTCGTCGCTAAACAACATATTGAAAAATTGGGGAATATCTTCCTCATTCTTTGAAATGTTGTTTTAGCACGCTTAAATTCATTTGAAACTACGACATGGAAATCCACCATTATTAGAAAAAAGTGTTGAGTTGGGATGATTTTTGTAGTTATTAGTAAATGAGTTAGTTATTATGTTTGATAAGGAATGAATTTGTTTTCGTGATTGTTATTTGATTACTCACTGCATGCATCAAATGTAAAATAATTTTAAATTCATTATTTGTGCGGTCAATTATTGGTTATTATAGTGCATTTTAATAGTACGCAATGGCCCCATCATCCCCGTTATGAAAGATCCAGCCCGGTATACCTCCCGACCCATCCGATCCAAGGACCCCCCTCATTAGGGGGGAAGACTGGTATGTCAACTTTAATTTTGGTCAATACATAATAATTAATAAATATTGCGTCACTCTCACTTGTTGCTTGTTTCTTGTAGGTTCTCCTTGCCTGAGGTTACGAAGGTCATGTCGGAGAGTTTAAAATTCTATTACCAAGGGGAGGCTATTTGCGCCGGTGATATGGAAAATGGAGATAAAATGGTTCATTGGTCATATTTCTATGTAAGAATACAATCCTTCAGAACCTAATTATTTTATTTGGATTTCGTTAGTATATATGGCAGAGTAATTAATGTGTTTATTTGTTTTATTTGTTATTATATAGCAACGGTTCGAGTATGAAATGGACCTGACTCAGGAAGTCTTCAATATGTGGCACAGCAAATTCAGCGACCTCCTTAAGGGTCTGGTCTACCGGGAGAAAAAGACCCCAAGGAACAAAGAAATCCCCCATTTGTCAATGGAAATCCGGGCGAGGATGTGGGCTTTACGAGAGGCAGAGGACTATAAGCTTCGGGTCGAGGCATACACGGCGAATCGGAACAAAGCCTCGGACCAGAATAAGCACTACGGTGGCGTGATGTCCGCCGGTAAATACTTGCGTAAACTGGTAAGCCTCACATGATCTTTTACTTTGATGACTTTCATCAATACAAATTCTAAGGTTATTTCAGTAATGTTTCTAAATATATTCCTAGGCTAGTGACGGGATCCATCCATCCCCTGCGGACGTCATAGAGCATTATCATTGTAAGCAAGAAGCCCACGGTAACAAGCAATGGAGTGACCCGAAGGCGGCCAAAGTTTATGTAAGTCATTTTCTTCTAAAGTTAGTTTATTTATTTATATGTTGGAAATGTTGTTGAAAATTGAATGTGTAACTTATGTTTAGAAACGAGCGTATGGCTCGATAGGATTAATCGGCGTGTGGCCGTATATGGTTACTTGTTTATATGTTGGAAATGTTGTTGAAAATTGAATGTATAACTTATGTTTAAAAACGAGCATGTGGCTTGATAGGATTAATCGGCGTGTGGCCATATATGGTTACTTGTTTATATGTTGGAATTGTTGTTGAAAATTGAATGTGTAATTTATGTTTATAAACGAGCGTGTGTCTCGATAGGATTAATCGGCATGTGGCCGTATATTGTTACTTGATTGTATGTGTTGGAATTGGTGTTGGAAGTTGGATTGTTTAACTTATGTTTAGAAATGAGCGTGTAGCTCGATAGGATTAATCGGCGTGTGGCTGTATATTGTCACTTGATTGTATGCATTATCATTGGTGTTGGATGTTGGATTGTTTAACTTGTATTTAGAAACGAGCGTGTAACTCAATAGGATTAATCGGCGTGTGGCCGTATATTGTCACTTGATTGTATGCATTATCATTGGTGTTGGATGTTGGATTGTTTAACTTGTGTTTAGAAACGGGCGTGTGGCTCGATAGGATTAATCGGCATGTGGCCGTATATTGTTACTTGATTGTATATGTCGCAAATGTTTGTTGTGGTAAAGTGGGCATGTGATCCCTTATTCTACAATTTGAGTTTATATTGTCATTTGCAGGTTAATGTTTCGTATTATGAATTTGGGATAGTCCATATTACAGAGGAAACTCAGCCGAAATTTCTATGTAACTCTCCCTATATTACCTTAGTTGTGGCATCTATTGATAATGTGTTTTGAAAACAAACAACATGACCACTTTGTTTTACGTTTAGTTGTGGTTACTAATTATCATTAATGTTGATCATTTGCAGAATGAATATCTTGAGCAAGTAGCTGCAGCGGGCGTGGAGCCCAATTCTGTGGAAGCCAACGCGGTTTTCTACAATGTCGCCGGTGGGTTCTCTGTCAAGAATCACCGTTTCATCACCGATCCTCGACGGACATGTTCTATGAAAGGTCGACCCGTTATGCACGCCACAATGGTCAGGGATCTTCTTCCTCATCCTCCACCGCTGCCCCATTTGCTTATGCTTCCATGGTGGCTGAAACACAGTCTTTGAGGAGTCAACTCTCCCAATACCAACAGATGTTCAGCCAACTTGAAGGAAGATTGTCCCAAATAGAACAAAATCAACAGCAGTAGGGGACGCCATCCAGTGGTCAATTCTATCCCTCCAACTTCATTAACGAGCCTTCTTCTTCGTAGTGTTTGTGAGGACAACTTTAAAAACTAACTGTCCGATATGTAACATATTTTGTGATCGTTGACTTTATATATATATACTACTGTTTGCGACCGTTCATTTTTATATATATATTACTGTTTGCGACCGTTCATTTGGTGACCGTTTGGCACTTATACTTCAAATATATTCTCTAAAAATTATATTAGCGAAACCCTCAGCAAAATTTTTTTTTTTAAAAAAATGAAATGGGCGACCGTTCATTTGAACGGTCGCTAGTTAACGACCGTTATTAAACGGTCACAATCTCTGGCGACCGTTAATAAACGGTCACAAAAGCGAACGACCGTTCATTGAACGGTCGCTAGCTAGTGACCGTTCATGAACGGTCGTCCGCATTTGTGACCGTTTATTAACGGTCGCTAATTAGCGACCGTTCAAATGAACGGTCGCCCGCTTCCAGAAACGACCCTTGAGATGCGACCGTCCCCAACGGTCGCAAATGAACGGTCACTGTAACAACCCGCCCTAAACCATTATTAATTAAATCTCTTAATTGTATTTAATTAACTAATTTGTGCCTAAAAATTTTCTTTTTCTTTTTAATCCGATGTGTGTTTTGCAGAACTTGAACAGTGTAACGATCATCCATGGTTCAGTTTAATTTCCTTGCATCGAGAAACCTCTACCGATAAAATTTTTGTGGTGATTTCCGATCGTATCTGAATTCTTTTACCGAGACGATATTTCGGATCCTCCTTTATTCAATTAATTTAAGGTTATAATTATGAGGAATTTTATGGAGGGATATGAATATATTTGTTTGGGTTCCGGTAATATTTTACGGTTTAGGAAATTTCGGTAATTTGGGAAATTAGGGAGATATAAGTATAAGAGGGGAAATTAAAAATGGATCAAATATTTTTTTTCCAATTGGGCTAAGTACTCGGCTGGGCCAGAGGAGGAAGAAGAAGAAGCTTCTTTTGGGCCTAGAGTAATATGATGTTTATATATATATGTTGATATTGGAGGTTGTTTTCTTTTTAAATCACACCCACTCAACTCCCTCATCTCCTATGCTCTTCCTCTCCCACGCCAGCCAGCCCCCCTGCCCTCTGCCTGCTGTCCAGCCGCTCTGGCGGGTTTTTCCGACCACCATCGTCATCATCATCTCATCTCTCTTGTCCTTCCATTTCAAGTGGTAAATCAACTCTTTTCTTCTCTCCTTCACTTTTAAAATGAATCAAGAGTTTCTCTAAGTTGTTGCTCTAGTTATTGTTATGTTTTTCCATAATCAAAGCAAGGATTTTTAAGGTTTCAAGTAAAGTTTAGAGTGGATGAACTCAAAGAGAGGAATTTGGGTAAGTATGTCAAAGTTCTTGTTGTCTTAATGTTTCCTTTGTGAATTCATTGCAAATAATGGTCATGCATGTGGATTTTATGGACATGGATGAGTAACTTCTGGATAATTAATTCTGGAAAATTAGGGTTCATGCTTAAGATGTATTTTTGGGGTGAAATTAGTGTAAGATTAGTGTATAAAGTTACATGCAAGGCTAGTTATGTAACCTATGTTGGTTCTGGGTGCAATCTGAAAATTCCAGGAAATACAAAGTTTGAGTTTGACTCAATTTATAGTATGATTAGGTAGCCTAAAATGTTAGCTAACACCCGGCTTTTGAATTTTGGGATTTCGATATGTATATTGTGAGTTTTGGCCAAAACCATGAAGGTGTGTAAATTAATACGTTTTCTATCGTCAGTTTAAAGATTGCTGTTTTTGGAATAGTTAGAGATCCCTATGGATTAAAAGTTGACATTAAAGTTTTAGAGGACATTCTGAGCTTTCCGGAAAGGTCTAGTATGCATCCATACGATATCGGGAGAGAGAGATATAAGGTTTTTACTGAAGGGCTGTAATCTGGGTTCTGCCCAGAATTTTATTTACGTGTTCTGATTTAATGGCTATGGTTCGCCTCCTTAAGATGTTTTACTCAATTTGTGGTCAATATAAGACTTGAAGTATGTTTTGTAAGCTTTCCGAATTAGGGTTTTAAGCCTTCATTGAACATCGGGAGTGAGATTTATGAGTCTTCGATTGTGGGTTGGTAATCTGAGTTGCCCAGAAAATGATATGTGACTACCCGTCTTTATGGCTAAAATCCGACTTGTTCCCTTGACCAAATCAGTGGGTGATCTAAATAAAAGTTATAGTATGTGAACCAAACTTTCCAAAAAGTCCTCTTAAATGAGATTTCGATAAGTAGAGTTCAAGATATGATTTTCCGAATAATTGAGATTTAAATGGTTATATCTTTTGGGCAACTTGTAAAGGTATTAGTTTTTACCTTGCTTAATCACGTTTCTAGACTTCATGGTCAATTGCTAAGCTAAGGTGTATGGTCTAAGCTCCCCAAAAAGTCCTTTTATGCCTTGGTCCGATATCTGAAGAATAGAATAGGACCTTAGGAGTTCACCTTAAGGAGCGAGTTCATTATTAATGATTATAGCAAATTTCCCAAGTTATTACTTCATGGTTCTACCTAGCTTAGGTCCTAATTCATGATCTTTATCCTTTTTAAGTTTCCTCAAGAGATCGTTGCACCACCGTTCAAGTCCCTGCTCGTGTCGGACATGTTTCAAGTTTTCAGGTACGCAAATTGTCTAATCCTTCATTTTAACTCCAATATCTATTATTTATATTTCAAGTCATGACTAATGATCTATGTTTCATGTTTTAAGTGGTCCCGCTCCATTTATTCTAGCTAGTCACGTGAAGTGCTAGCCCCATTTTTAGATGCTCCTGATCAGAGTGTCCTAATGACCTGGCCAGTGTCGATTGTTTATCAGTAACCCAATCCAAACTTAATTCGGTTTGGGCATGCGCATGTGTGAAGTGCTTAGCACTGATCGTAAGGGATACCACTCAATTATCTATCGCAAGATACATTTATTCTACTTATATATATATGTATTCAACAATTTATTTCATTTCCTCTTTCCCGTTTTCGAAAAGTTTTAACGGGCCATCAAGAAAGTTTTTTGTGAAATGCACTTTATTTATTAGAGGTTTGTGTACTAAGTGTTTCCCCCACTCATTTGCGAATGTTTTAATGTTTTGTTTTAGGCAGCCCGATCACTCAAGTCAAGCGAGATCAAGTAGAGTGATTCTCCTAATCAAGTAAAGGAGGTAGTGATGCTCTTCGGAGTGGATTTCAATGGGTGATATGGAATCTAGGAACCAAGTATGGTAATTGATGTATAAGTGTATGAGTGTTTAGTTGTTATCCAACTTTATGTTTGTATGGTGGTTTGTGTAATTGCGAACTTGGAGTTTGAGCTGTCGTTGTTGATTTGTGGTTGTGATTATTGTTGTTCGGTTGTTGCCTTGTCCGTTGTTGGGACGGCGGTAATACCCCTAATCCTTGAGATTTCCGCTGCGCTAATCATGAGTTTGCAAGCGGTTAGTGAGTAACCCTGGGATTGTGGATTTGGGGCGTTACAGTCGCCCGCCCTGTCGAGCGACCATTCAAGGTGATTTGGGACCGTTCAGAACGGTCTTATTTTTGTTATCCTGTTGTAGTGGTTGTAACGTCCTCTATTCTAAGCACTTTTGTTTGAATAATAAAGAAGTATCTTTCATTTTATAAAAGTGCTATTAACCTTGTTGTGTTGTTAAAAAGTGCAGAATTTTCTATATAACCCTATTCACCCCCCTCTAGGGTTATTTCAAATATTTTCTACCCTTGATTGTTGGATCGATTTTTAGTTTTTCACTACTAATTCTAACCGAATTTTGAGGGCAAAATTCAACTTCAACCGTTTTGCTCGAAATTTGTAATAGGATAGAATTATTAGAGAGAGCTCAAATATAAATTTTTAGCTCAAAATATTTTTATGTGATAACATTTATTGCGACATATACCAGAATGTTTTGCCGCTAAAAGTAACTGAAACTTTAAAAAATCAAAACTCAATTGTTTGAATCAAAACCTTTTTATTTGATAGTACGGACTAAAAAAAAGCTCAAAGATGAATTTTGAGTTCTAAATATTTTCATTTGTAACATATATCGCCACTTTTGTCGACATTTTTTTATTGTTAAATATGACTGAAATTTAAGAACAAAATTCAATTTCATCGGTTTGTCTCGAAACTTTACAGTACGATAGAAATGATAAAAAAAAAGCTCAAATATGAAATTTGAGCTTCAAATATTTTCATTTGTAACATATATATATATATTGCTACTTATGTCTACATATATGATTATTTTTTGGAAAACGATTTGTCTCCTTCTAAATAAGGGAAAATTTAACAAGAAAAATCATTTTCTTTGAAAAATTATTTCTCTTTAAAAATGATTTACTCCAAAATTATTTTCCTTTCAACCAAACACATCCTAAACTAAAAGTTCAAAAAAAAAATCAAATTTGCCCAAACCATAAAAAGAAAATATCTTGAAGCCAAAACGGGCAAGACTTGTATCATTTTGGCTGGTTTACGATGCATCTCCATTCTCCAATGATTGCGACAAGACTATATAGAGTGGTGTGGTCACAAAAATCCCGACTATTTCCAATTACACTCCCGCGGGAGTACGCAATAATTTTCGTTCCAATTATTCATTGTAAGTTGTAGGGGTGGAAGAAAAATCCGGAACCGGCACACCGAACTGGAAACCGGATAAAAAAAATCGGGAACGGGCAACACCGAACCGGTTTAAAAATCCGGTGCACCGCACCAGAAAAACCGGATACTAAACGGGGAGGTTTCGGTTTGTGATATTCACACCGCCGGGGAACCGGCACCGCACCCTTAATATAATTAAATACATATATATATAAATTTTGGTTAAAAAAAATCTACCCAAAAATAATACAAAAATAATATAAATTAACTAGTTAAAAAAAAAAAGAACATTAGGTGTTAATGTGTTATTGGGTTGGACTTATGGGCTAGTAAATTTGGCTCTCTCACTCACACTCCTCACAGTCTCACTGAGACATTGACCGGCGAGCAAGGGGAGGGGGGAATTAGGTTTTAGTATTTCAAATTTTCATTTTCTAGTTTAGGGTTTAGGGTTCTCACTTTTTTTTTTTGATTAAATAGAGATTATTTTTTTATTAAATAGAGATTTTTTTATGTTTGATAGAAATTTATGCGGTTCCGGTTCACCGGTGAAACTGCACCGTTAAAGCCGGTGCACCGGTTTTTAAAAACCGGGTGATTCGGTTCCGGTTCCGTTTATGGTTTTCGCGCACCGTTTTATCCGGTGCACCGCTTCGGCGCACCGAAACCGCACCGCACCGTTTCCACCCCTAGTAAGTTGCAACACATAAATATCTGCCTGCGCAACACTCTCATCTAGCAAACAAACCTGACGAGTTAATTAAATAAATCCAATTTGTATTTATTTGAATTCAAAATATACGTAACTTTTTAATGTCATATTTTTATGGATCTGAAATACAATTGGACAGTACTTACTCTAATCAAATATGTTCTCCACTTATATTTAACTCGTTCGTTCGAATTGATAGATTTAATAGCTTAATTTTTATTTGATCTTGTAATTCTTGGTTATTGTATTTGAATACCAAAATTTGTGTGTGAACAAAAAATATAGGTATTTAGCCGAATTCAAAATAGATCTAAATCGTGTTTCTAATATCAAATATACCTTAATTGTATTTGTCATAATCAAATATACATACGACATGTATTTAACCCGCCCGTCTGAATCGATAGAGTTATTAACTAATATTCATTTGATAATAGGATCCTTTATTATTGTATTTGAGCACAAAATAATAAATTTGCGTGTAAAAATAAGCTAAGATAAGCTGCTAATTAATTATTATATTTAAGGGTGAAATAGTAAATTCGTGTGTGAACATAAGCTAGCAAGCAGGTAGGCATACCTTCACAACACAACAACGCAACATTCCTTTCTACTACATGAATGATTAGTCATTACTGTTACGACCTTCAATTCATTCCTAAATATTTGTCATTCAGGAGTTTACGTACTCAATTTTAAAAATTGACTGTAATTCCTTAGTATACATGATGATCTATCATAAAAAATTATTATTATAAAATTTATTGAAAAAAGTTGCATAAAATATGATTTTTATTATTTTTTGAAAATATATTGTTAAAGATGATGGTCGAAGCTTGGTAATGAAGACCGTAAAAAGTCAAAAGTGATACATATTAATGGTAATGATGCGGTGTGGTGGAATTTGTAAAGGTGTGGTGAAAAAATGAAGTATTATATTATATTTAAAAGGCTAAGAGCAACAATATATATTAGATGCACCTGGAGCATGTGCGTCAAATATTTGTGAATCAACAATCATATGAATCATAGTGAACAATCTTAATAATTAGAATGAACAACCTAATACATATAAGTGAACAATTGTAGAATTTGGAGCATGTGCTCTGAGAGCACCTAATAAATTGTGCTAAGAGCAAGGTGCTCTAATGGTATGGGTGTTGAATATCTATCCTTTCCACCAGGATTCTAATCTTGATGGTCATAATTTTCTTAGTAGATATTGTGGTGTTCTTGAAGATTTCTTATAAACGTGTATTCTAGGCCTCCTTTGGACCTAGTCGATCTTGTGATTGTATGATCCTCTCTCCTGCTTATAATCTCCTCGTACGCGGTTTATCCTTATAGACGGAACCTAATGATTGTAATATTTACCTTTTTAAAAAGTTATTGTATATAACATTAAGAAAAATGATTAAATAATCTATGTATAATATTTAGGATTTTTGGATGGTAATATGCCAATTTTTTGAGGTATTGGATTATTATATACTAACTTTTACTATTGGACAATAATATCTCTGACTTTTGTACGTAAGTAACATATATTATTATACCAAAGGCGACTAAAGAGGTGGTGAATCGGTCTACGAGCTGACATGGCAGGCGAAGAGAAAAAATCGGCCCCATCCCAATGACCCGTTAACCCTTTGTTTTTCTCATTGATCCAGGCTACAAGACATTGGTTAGTTGTGTCAGCACGTAGACCGCCTTAATCACACTGGATTAGGGCCGATTTTTTAAAGTGGGTTAATGAAAAAAATGGATGGGTTAATGGGGTTATTTGGCTGGGGCCATTTTTTTCCCTCAGCTTGTCACATCAACACAGAAACTAGTTCACCGCTGACTTGTTCACTATTAGTATAATAATATCACATATGTATAAAAGTTAAGAATATTGTTGTCTAATAGTAAAAGTCGGTATATTATAAATAGCCCAATACCCACAAAGGTCAATATATTACCATCCAATATCCCTAATATTTATAAATTGTATGAAATTATCTCTTACCTATATACATCGATAAAATGAACTATAAAATACATTTATTAGTGTAATATTGAGAGATGTTAATTTTTTTATAATTGATAATTAATTATAATTATTAAAAAAATTACATTTTGAAAGTTATGACAATTATGTCAAGAGATACATCATTACCCTCAATTATGATAGGGGAAAAAAGAAGGATTGGGGTACCCCTCATTTTATGCAAATTATTATAGGCTCTCATGTTTTTTGAATTTATTTTAAAGTACCTAATTTAACAATTGGTTATGAGATAAATTCAATGATTTGACATGTTTTTCACGTGCTTCTAGGGCATGTTAAATTCATGGATAACTCTATTTTATCAAAATTTATCAGTTTTTGTTTAAATTTACAAAAACTTACCAAAAATTATCAAAGTTAAAAAAATAAAAAAAATAATTTTGATATATAAGCGTAAATTTGCGAAAAGTTATCAAAATTTATCAAAACTTACTAAAAATTACCAAAATTTAATTTTTATCCAACTATTTTTTACTCATGAATTTTACACACCCTGATGAGAAGACGTTTGAAAGTGTTTATTACCACTGGCGTCGACGGTCAAACAGTGAAGGGCATTTTAGTAGTCTAGACTGTCTAGTTAACCTCCTTTAAGTCATCGGATTTATTTTCTAATAATTGTTAATTTGAATTATAAGTAATTTTAATTTAAAATTTATTCTAGAAACGTAAGGTCTAAAAATAATTTTCACAAAATGATGCACGTAACAATCATTTCATTTTTTTGACAAATTTCAGTAAATCATGAAATGACTCAATCATTCATAGAAGGTCTAGTTAGGAAAGTAGTGTACGTATATATTTACGTACCTCTTGCCCAAAGAAATTCTACAGGTGATAGAGCTGGCAAGTATCATGAGCAGCTGACTGAGGTTAACAATCTTGAAACTAGAAGAGAGAGCAGATATCTTCTGGATAAATCTAGAAACTTCTCGTCGAATGGGGTAGGAAGCTTCCAGCTTCTTGGAACTGAAGAAATGAACAGCACATACTTTCCTAAGCTCTCTGAAGCACACACTATTATAACGGGCGAAAATGACATCGGACCTGTTGTAAAAGACTCTCTGATGAGTAACCATGTCTGGCCTACTACAGAAATTGTGATCCTGTGTTTTCAGGACTTCTTTCGCCAGGCTCGCTGATTGAATCACCACCACTGATCTTTGGCCGAATCTCAGGGACAAGATCGGGCCGTAGATCTTGGCCAGCTTGGTGTAGTATAGGTGGGGGGTTAACGGATCAACCTGGTCCCAATGATTGGGAGGCCTTTTGGTCCAGGTGGAAGATTCAGTTTTTTTATGTGTTTTGTGATTTGGGAGAAGGATAAAGAAGAACAACAAAGAGAAAATTGCAGTGAGGAAGAGGACAAGCAACATGATTGTGGGTGTGTTTTCTTCTGGTATGAGTGTCTATTTTTCAGCCCAACTAGAATGTGGATTTATATAAGCATGTGCACATATGGGTCAATGCTGCTTTTTCTTTAAAAAAAATCTATATAATATAATATTAAAATTTGTGGGTCCCGTAGAATAGAGAAAGGAGGCGAATTGTAAGGATTCTGACCGATCGGAAAGTAAATAAACATTAACGTACTCTTTGGTTAGGTTATTTTCAGGTTTCGATTGATAAGTTATGATAAGTTGGAATAATGATAATAATAATAATAATAATCTATATCCATATCTATGTAATGTATAATGGAAAAATATGTGGGGCCCACAAAATAAAGAAATGAGAGTGATTTACGAATTATGGATCAATCAAACAGATTAACAGAAGCAAGATGATGATAGTGAGGCAGAAAGAGCTGAACCAGAGAAAAAGAGTTGATGTGGTGCAGTCAGTCCAAATCAATATTGATAGCCATTTGGCTAAGGGGCCATTTGGTACTCGGCTATTGGCTATTGGTTGTTTTTAGCTGTTGGCTGTTTTGTTAGTTGTTTGATTTTTAGTTATTTTGTTAGCTGTTTTTGTCAGCTGTTTATATTAGTTGTTTGTATAAAAGAGTGTTTGGTAGAGTGAGATGTTTTTAGGATGACTTTTTCTCTTGATTTTCAATTGTACCTTTGGCTTTATTTTTAGTATTTTTTTAACATTATGATTTTTTAAATTCATTTTTAGGTTTTTTGTCCATATTGTAATTCATTTTTAGGTTTAACATTATGATTTGTATTCATTTTTAATTTTTTTTATCCCGATGTACTTTTACAATTTAATGTAGATATTTTATAATTTATTTGTAGAAATTACACTATTCCAAACAATAGGTATATGTATAATTAATTAGTAACTACATTGTCAACATAAGACATAATGACAATTAATATGAGTCTCTTATCCAAATTAGCAAATAAACTAGGAGATAAGATAACAATTAAAAGAACTAAACCTAAATTATTTTGATGGCAATTTTTTTGATTTTTGTGAATTAGTTGGTCAAATGGTAATTAAAATATAAAAAGCCAACAACTATTTACAAAAAGCTACTCATAGTAGCTTTTTGCAAATTGGTTTTTTGGGGGTAAAAAACTAGTTGAATCTGTCAACTTACCAAACACCCCAAATTGACATATTGACATATTGACTAGTCAAACAGCCAAAAACCCTCTAAAAAGTCATTTTCTCCAAAAAGCCATCCAAAAAGCCGGGCACCAAAGGCCCCCTCAATTTTTATCATTACCATCAAATAAAATAGAAAAAGAAAGCCCCTCTTAAATAAATTAATGTTGGCATCAATAATAAATTAGATAATTGGATCAATAATAAATGGTTTTTGGACGTCAATAATACCAACTTTGGGGGTATTGGATACTAATAATACAAACTATTTTCTTGGACACTAGCAGTACCAACTATCGACCTATTTTTCTCCAACAGTACACCGTTGAGTTGTTATGGTTTTAACTAATCGGAAAGATGACGTGGCTCCATAATGTGTGACGTGGAAGGTTGGTTAGTGTTTACATCAACATTTTCTACACAAGCTCCACCTTCCACATCACATATTATGGAGTCATGTCATCTTTCCGATGAGTTAAAACCATAACAATTCGGCGGTGTACTGTTTGAGGAAATTAGGTCGATAATTGGTAATGCTAGTGTCCAAGAAAATAGTTTGTATTATTAGTCTCCAATACCCCCAAAGTTAATATTATTGACATCCAATATCCATAATAAATAAGGGGTTTTTTGCATTTGGACCCTAAAGTATATGAGTATTTATCTTTTAGACCCTTGATTTTCATATTTATTTTTAGGACCCTAAAGTTTATGAGTTAAATAAAAAAATACCTTAAAGTTTGTAGGTTGAAAAAAAGGTTCGTGTACTGTTTTTCTTATTCTGCCCATGTTTGAATTTATCTCCCGATTAGCGTCAAACTTCAGGAGTAAAGTTAAAACTAATATTAAAGTTGTAATAGACCTCTCTTATTCATGGCAGAACTACTTAGACCATAGGTAGTTCAGGGTCTAATTAGTTCCAACATGAATATGAGATATGTATTATAGTTTCAATATCAGATTTAACCTTACTCGTGAAGTTTGGCGCTAATCGAGAGATAAATTCAAACATGGAATGAAAAAGAAAAACAGTACACGAGTCTTCTTTTCAACCTACAAACTTTAATGTTATTTTTTATTCAACACATAAACTTTAGGGTCCCAAAAATAAATATGAAAATCAATGGTCCAAAAAATAAATACTCATATACTTCGGGGTCCAAAATGCAAAAAAGGCCCCTATTTTTCAAGAAATAAACAAAACAGGGGGAAAAAACAAAACACGCATGCATTGGCTACCTGGTTGGCCTCCTAGGTAAGGGTGTCCATGGTTAACTGATGTATAATGGAATCGAAGAGATCTCATTACACATAGAAATCAGGATCTTTAGAAACGAAGATTAGAATCTCCTTCTCTAAGTTCTTAAGGATCCAAAAATGGAATGAAAAGGATGAAGATAAACGAAAAGAAGATGGAATTTGTTTACCAAGATTGAAAGTCGATTGATGTTTTGATGAATGATTGATGAATGGCGACTTGAATGGATGAACAAATGATGAACGATTAAAGAATGGTTGCACCTTGATCGTTTGTTGGATGAATATGGAATGGACGAATGGTACATGAAAGATTGAATGTTGATTGATGCTTGATGCTTGATGCTTGAAAGATCAATCAAAGATGGATGAATGCTTGAATGAACACCACAAGAAAATATGTGTCCAGCCACACTTAAAATGGTTGTTAGCCACACCTATAAATGCAGCTACCACTCCTCCCCACACTTAGCTAAGTGTGTTGTTAGAAACTGTGGGGAAAATTTAGCCACACTTACTATGTGTGGTAAGCGCTCATTCTAGCCACACATATATGTAAAGCGTATAAATTGATTCACAACACTTGTATGTGTCGGTAGTTACACACTCGTATATGTGTGGGCAACGTTCCCTATTTGAAAACGGTAAACTTAAATTTACTTGCAAATATAAGTGTGGCGAACTATTAACAAGTAACAACCATTTAAAACTCAACTAATTTTTGACGGGAATTTATTAGTGTTATTTATTTTATTATTTAATGTTCATTTGGAATCACACACACACACACACACACACACACACACACACACACACACACACACATATATATATATATATATATATATATATATATATATATAACTTAAAGTATAAAACTTGTTGATCTTAAAAAACCACACTTCAACATTGCATTAAAATTATGAAATGTGTATTATGTAACATTGATGTGTACTAGCTAATTAAGTCACAAAATAATCTAAAGTTGTAACCTGACAAATTCAAACCAAATATTTGTCATTACAAATTCTAACAAACAAACAATTCCTATTATATCCATAAATTTGTCTTGAGTAGAAGTCAATGAGACATATGATAATTGAAAAACTCAACATAATCACTCTTCAAGAAGACCATTGTCTACCCCTTGTTCCACATTGTTGTTGGCAACCTGAAAATGTCAAAACAAATAATTGGAGCAATGAGTAGACCATGTTACCTAAATTTTTACACAATAACAAAAAATCATAAATGAGACATATTTATAAACTACTACTCCTTATTTCTAAACTACAAAAAATCATAAATGAGACAAAAAATCATAAATGAGACATATTTATAAACATATTTATAAATGAGACATATTTATAAACTACAAAAAATCATAAGCGAATAAATTAATCATAGGGAGTATATACTATATATTTACCAGTATAGCCCTGTCAAGTTTTTGCTGAAGAACATCTTTCAACACATTTGAATGGACCTTATTTCTACAAAGTCCTGTAGCCTGCAAGCACATGCACAAACTATATGTAAAAGAGAATATGAAAATTAAACCTCACTAGAAAAAGGGGAAGAGAGATAATTCTAGTATATACCACTCCTGTTAGGTATGTCATAGCTCCTCGTTGTTTTGACGGAGAACGGTATCTTTGGACATCCATAGGGTGAGATCTGAGCACAATATCAACAACTCTTTCTACCTCGCCACGAGTTAACTATACATGAATATAATATGTTAAGAATTGTTTGAAAAAAGTTTGTCATTATTTCCTCTACAAAAGAACTACTCCCTATGATTAATACCTTATATCTATTTACAAAAGTACACAAAGTAATCTAAAACAAACTCAACAATGATATTGGAGTGTTTCACATTTATCACTAATTAATGAATACAGTGTGTGTATATATATATATATATATATATATATATATATATATATATATATATATATATATATATATATATGTGCAAGTTAGATTTCAATACTTACTATCGCATGTGCCATATTTGACTTTAATCTATTTTTCTGCAACTCCCTACACATGAAACGTACATGAAAGCTTAGTTGGAAATGCAACTTATTATTTGAAATAATCTAGACAAATATATTTGAAATATATCAAATCTCCAAGAAGAACAAGATGAAATAGATTTTTTTGAACTAGACTAAACTATCAGTATATGATCAATTTTTAGAAAATTTTACTAGGACAAAGGCCAACAGTGTGAAATGGACTCTTAGAAATTGACATAATTTTCTCTGTTCCCATCCCGTCCCCATTTCTCTACTGGGAAAAATTACCGAATACATGCGTCCCCATATCCTCGTTCCCGATTCCTATTAAAAGACATAAATACCCTTCATATATTAAATTTATGTACACAATATTAACTACATATTTGTAACTTTAACTAGTAAAAAACCTAAATCTATGTACATAATTTATTCTCTCTAACCATAATTCTTCACTCTCATTCCCTCCTACTCAACTTGAGTCTCATGCACATACTTGTTGAATAGTTAGTGAAATTTAATGAGAGAATTAATGTATTACTTCTATCACATGTCCCACATGGATAGAATAATGTAATCCCTAGCTCCTAGAGAATATAAATAAGTTTATTAATTAATGTCCCACATGGACAAAGTAAGTTACATCATAACTCTTTATAAGTTAAAGAGTTGTATGGACTTACAAATAAATAAACCATGGACTAGGCTAACATGTGCTTGGGTTAAGGTTCAATGCTTCGCATTGAACCGCACACGACACGCGCACGCGACGTGGGCTGTAGGGCGCTAGAGGCGCTTATTAGGCGCACTTGGCACTTGGCACGTGAGCTCGGAGCAAACGAACAAATTAAACTAAACCAAGCCTTTTGTTTTCCTTTTTCTTTTATAATAATTAAACAGTTACTCGGTGGTTGCTGACAGTTGTCGGCAGTTTTTCCGCAAACCGTTCTTATCCATATTCAGTGCAATGGATAGAGATCAGGTAGCCATGGGGGATTGATGGATATATATCGATCCAGGAAGCTTTGTTGTATCCTGGAGATACGATATTGCATCAGGGGCAAAATCTTGTCTTAAAGATAGTGATTCTCTCACGCCTCAAAGCATCAATTCCATCACCCAAATTTCTAACAATACTCACTAGGGCCTGTTGGGGTTGGAGACCAGACATGGATAGGGATGGACCCCCGGCCACCCCCCCCCCCCCCCCAAAAGTAGGTATCAGGGTGGGGATGGGGTGTGGTGTGGGCATGGGAATACAACCCTTGTACCCAATCCGTCCCCTTGTCATCCCCACTTAAATCTTTATTTTTAAATTGTTTATTTTATAATGCACCAATCTTGGATGTATGTACGAAAACTTTAAAAAAATTAAGATACCCTAGAAGAAAAAGAATTCAAAACTTATCTACATTGCTTAATTTTTTTAATTAATCAGTCATTTGGCACCTAATACTTTTCTCACCTAATACAATAGTAAATCTACAAAAAGTTACTTTTAAAAATACTGATTACCTCTGAGCAAAAAAAAAAAAAAAAAAAAAAAAAAAAAAAAATCTACCTAAACCTACTCAAATTTATCCAACTAATCTTAGGTCCTTTAAAAAAAGAAAAAAAAATTGAATCTTACGTTTGTTCTAATACAAGATAAGTTAAATTTTACCTCATATTACCTTACCTTATATTGTCTCACCTTACCTTTCCATCCAAAAGAATAGTGTTATACTATTAAGTGATTTCTATTAAAAATTATTTATTCAACTCACAGAATTTATTTTTTAAAAAAAGAAATCACTATTTTACTGATACCTTACCTTATTGACTTGCCTACTTATTTACTCAAAAAAAAAAGGGGGTATTAGTTTACCCTAGTTGTGCATAATAATGGAAAAGACAGTCTTATGGTGTCATGGGAATTCACATGAAGATAGATAAAAATCAATTTTATCGTGTTCTAATCTTCATTCTCACACAGTCACACTATATTTTTGCACTGTAAAATAAACTTTTGTTTCATATATTGTTCTACTCTTGCAGTTCTGTTTCCTTCATTCAATTCTTTTATCAGCTTGTTCTTCTTTCCTTGTTTCCATCACACAAACTTATGCCTGAGTACGATGTTTTATATGTGGATATATATACATATATATATATATAGCAATTAACAAATTTATTGGCAAATTATGTAGACAAATTCCTTCATACTTGGAATCATTGGGTGTGTCACTACTACAACAGAAGGTTCAAAAAAATTGGGTGTTTCACTACTACAACAACAACACAAGTACAATTATGGGCATATTGGATTCAAATCATGCTCAAACCATGTCAAAACTACCAAACAAGTTCCTTCATACTTGGAACATGACTTTTAGGTTTAGAAAAACATCAAGTTTCATTAAACTCACACCGACACGCCCAAATACTTATGGGTCGCGGGAAAGGAATGGAGCTTGCAAGCACTCCTACCATCATCGCAACAGGTATTGAACCTAAGCTTAGATTGAAGTCATTCATACTGTCAGACTTGATTACTCTATCCTTAGTTAAGATAGGAATCAAGAAGACTGTTGTTTGTGTCCATCCTGACAAGGTTCAGCACAAAACCGCTAAATTCAAACAAAATTATGTTGTCGGCAAGGTATTTAACTTACTTAAGGAAGCTTGGAACAAATTTAATGCTTAATTTCAAAACTTTCTCATGTCAGTACTTAACAAACTCTCATGCATATTAAATCATGAATCAATTTAAATGTCTCATGCCATTGTAATATGGGTCATTTGGCTCTTATCTATGCACTGTTATGATGGAATTACAAGTAGAGAGTACTGATTAAATTCAAGCAAATATTTTTTCTTGTTCCTAAATAGAAAGAAAAGGGATATGAAGTACAAGACATCAAGAAATTGTATTTATGACAATAGTTTGTGATTCCATCACCAAAATTAGGCAACTAAATTTACAAGTTTTGGGGAAAATAGTTTGTCATCAAAGAAAGGAATGCAAATTGCACATGAAGCGAAACTAAACTAGAAATCCATGTTATGAAGTAGATTGACTTAAGTTTCGACTAAACCCCAACTTTCAAGAATTGAATCAGGTCAAGAAACTACAACTAATTCATCCCCAAATGCCACGCTTTCAAACAAATCATCCCCAAAATCACCTATCCATCTAAGTTTTTGATTATGCTTTTAGGTCAAGAAACTACTACCAATCCATGAATTTATTCACAACAATCGAATTAGGGTTTAATGATTTACTAAATCATGGAGATATAGAGAGACAGAGACACAAACCTGATTGATTTCACCTACTCCGAGTCGACGGCCACCACTAAAACCAAGCATTCGACGGCCGCAGGAAGTCAATATGGGCCAACAACCACCGCAAGAACCAAATTGCTGAATGCCGAGGCAAGAGCACCGATTTCGCACAGTTGAATTTGGGGTAGAATGCATTAGGGGGGATATGGGCAGTATCTATGGAAACAAAATCCCCCGCCTCTTGTAGTCTAGTGTATCTTTCTGATTTTTATTTGATATTTAATTATTTTATTAATGAATAATGTAGGGGAAAAAGGAAATTAATTATTGTCTCACGTAAACCCTTCCCCACACTTGATATTTGCAACTAAACGTTAACAATCAGCTGGGGCACATATAGGTGTGGGGCATCAAAATTTAGCAAATTATGCTGCCACACTCAACTAAGTGTGGGAACATAAGTGTAGGGAAAAACACATTTTCTTGTAGTGGAACGAATGGAATGAATGAATGATATGTTTTGGCTTTGAAGATTCTTGGAGGATACAGCCACACCACCTTCAAGAATGCTTCAATCTCTTCCTATCACCACCTAGGACGCCACCCTAAGCTAGAAGAAAAAGATAGGATCGAATCTCCCTCAAGAGAAACGAAAGACTAGCAAAAGCTAGAGAAAAAACAACACCATGTGTTTGTATTTGATTTATTGAATGAATGAGATTACAAGAGGCCTAAGGGGGTATTTATAGTAATCCTAAGCCCCCTAGGACGTGTACTATTCAAGAAATTAGGTCCCTTGAGGCTTACATCATCCTACACATTTATTACATCATAAAAACTCTAAAATACAACTCTAGAAAGAAAAGACTATAACTCCTTCAATACTTGTCCGTTTTCCGAGATTCAAAAACCATTGGAAAGCTCTTTCAATGCTCTTCAATATGTCTTTGGATGACTTCCTCATTAGACGCATGTATCTAGAGTTATAGAGTAAATTACCAAACTGCCCTTGTTGAAATCATTCAAACGAGAGGGATACTTGAGTGAATGATGCTCTTTTGCCATATAACCGAGTATTAGGCTCCTATGATGTATATTGGATGTCTTCCTTGATGTCCTTGATGTATATGGCCATCAAATATACATCATTAACCTAAACCGCAAACCGAAACCGTAAACCGTAAACCGGTAAAACCAAACCGGTTAAACCGGTTAACCGGTTGGCATTTTATATTTTTATGGTTTCGGTTAACCAAACTGGTATATGCGGTTTAGGTTTCGGTTTTGAATTTTGGAAAATCGATTAACCATATATAATTTTTTAAAAAAAAACCTAAACCCTAACCTAAAAAAATTCGGAAATTGGAGCAAACCGTGGTTAACCGCGGTTAACCGCATTGTCAAGGCGGTTAAGCACCGGTTTAGGTTTGGTTTAGGTTTCCGATTTTCAAAAGCGGTTAACCTCAAAGCGGTTAACTGCTTTAGGCGGTTACGGTTTAGGTTTGGAAAAACTTAAAACCGTAATAGCGGTTAACCGTGTTGGGTTGAATGTGGAGACCAATTTTGGGTTGGTCTCTGTCTCTTGGGGAGCAAGGTAGAAGAGTTTGAGTGGGAATCAGATTGTTGATTTGTTCCACTTCTTTCTTGTAATTCTTTTGCTGTAGGGACTCTATTAATCCTAAAATTGTGTCAGCCTTGTACTATAAATAGGACCTAGGTGTTAGGTTTATTCGTATAGCAATTGAGAGTGTTTCATCTTATACCACAAGAGATTGACCTGTAATCTCTGTGTCCTTGAGGGAGTTGTGTGAGGCTCATCTGTGAGTGTTGAGTTCTCAGGTTGTAACTCTAGGGAGGTTGTGAGAGATTGTGGAGGTCTGGGAATCTCTGAAACACTGTTGTAATCCTCTGATAGTGCATCGTTCGTGGTTTTTTCCCGGTTTGGGTTTTTCCACGTTAATTCCTTGTGTCGAATCTTTATTTATTTTTCGCCCTTATTATTGTTTGTCTGCTAACTACGCCCTGAGAATCCTAACAAGTGGTATCAGAGCTTTGGTTGGAGCGTGGTTGATCTGCAGACTGAGAAGCAATGGCGGACGCTATTGTGAAGATTCCGGAGTTCGATGGGAAAGACTACGCATGGTGGAGGATGCGCGTTGAGGATGTGCTCCGCCAGTAAAGGTTGCATCTTGCGATGGGTGATAAGCCAAATGAGATGGAACAGAAGGATTGGGAAGAGCTTGATGGTCAGGCATTCAGTACGGTCAGGCTGACGCTAGCTCGGAACGTGGCTTTCAACGTCAAAGATCAGAAAACGACAAAAGACCTGCTCGAGGCCTTGCAAAACACATATGAGAAACCTTCGGCGGTGAACAAGGTATATGTGTTACGTCGTTTGAATTTAAGATGCATAGATGCAGTGATATGCATGATAGTATGAATGAGTTGAATATGATACTATCAAAATTAACCTCTGTGGGATTTAAGTTCGACGATGAGATGAATGCTAATATACTATTGGCTACCCTACCTAAGTCTTGGGAAAATTTCGTGACTTCTGTAACTTCTTCAACTAAGAAGGATGAGAAACTGAAGTTTAGGGAAATTAGAGACTTGGTTTTGAATGAAAGTATTCGCAGGAAAGATTCCGATGTGTCTGAGTCTTCGGGGGATGCTTTGACTGTCAGGGGTAGGAGGAATAGTGGGAGTTCGGGTCGATCAAAATCTAGAGGTCGAAACATGGAGCAAGTGTTGTGTTGGGCTGTGGTGATAGAGGTCATTTCGTAGGGATTGTCCCAAACCTAAGAAGAGCAACCATAATGACCGGACTCAGATATTCTATTGAGGATTTTGGTGATGCCCTAACTGTTTGTGTTGACAAGTTAGAAGGGGGTTGGGTGATAGATTCGGGTGCTTCGTTTCACTCTTCGTCTAGCAAGGAGGCCTTTAGCAATTTTGTGAGTGGGAGGTTTGGCAGGGTTAGGCTTGCAAACGGTCACAACCTAAAGGTGCTAGGAAGAGGTGATGTGAACATTAAAACTTCTAAGGGTGGAACTTGGAGGTTGAAGAATGTTCGGTATGTCCCGGGTCTGACCAAGAACCTTGTATCTGTGAGTCAACTGGATGAGGAGGGGTTCACGACGAGATTTGAAGATGGTCATTGGAGGGTAACGAAAGGATCTCTGATAATTGCAAATGGCGGGAAAAAGGGGAAGCTATATTCTGTCATTGATAACTCTAACATGTCGGTTCATGCTCGTCAAAGGCATGTTAGCTTCTCTGATGAGAGAAGGGAACCAAAAACGACGAGGTTTCAGGTCGAGGCTACGGGAACGGATGATCAGCCGAGGAACGCATCTAACCTGCATGGGAATTCGACAAGTTCAACACGAGGTAAAATCCCAATCCAAAATTCCCCTAAGTTGTTGACGATGATGCGTATGTCGAAGTTGCAGGGGCGTGATCAGTTCAAGTGGGAGTCTGTTGGTAAAAGAGGAGTTGATGGGAGGTCAACTGGGATCTCTGTTGATCTTTGCTGAACAAGATCGAGATGGATGCACTAAAGGATTCGAGGAGGTGTTGAAGTGGTGATTAATGATAATCGACGAAGGCTGCGTTTACAATTGGTCTCCAAGTGGGATATTGTTGGGTTGAATGTGGAGACCAATTTTGGGTTGGTCTCTGTCTCTTGGGGAGCAAGGTAGAAGAGTTTGAGTGGGAATCAGATTGTTGATTTGTTCCACTTCTTTCTTGTAATTCCTTTGCTGTAGGGACTCTATTAATCCTAAAATTGTGTCAGCCTTGTACTATAAATAGGACCTAGGTGTTAAGTTTATTCGTATAGCAATTGAGAGTGTTTCATCTTATACCACAAGAGATTGACCTGTAATCTCTGTGTCCCTGAAGGAGTTGTGTGAGGCTCATCTGTGAGTGTTGAGTTCTCAGGTTGTAACTCTAGGGAGGTTGTGAGAGATTATGGAGGTCTGGGAATCTCTGAAACACTGTTGTAATCCTCTGATAGTGCATCGTTCGTGGTTTTTTCCCGGTTTGGGCTTTTCCACGTTAATTCCTTGTGTTGAATCTTTATTTATTTTTCGCCCTTATTATTGTTTGTCTGCTAACTACGCCCTGAGAATCCTAACAAGCCGCTTTTGGACACCCCTAATCCTAGGTGAACAAGAGGGTTGTACACCCAGGAGCATACTCAGTTTTGCATACATCGATATCGTAAAGGATGATATGTGTATCGATCCAAGATATCTGCTAATCGTTTTATTTTGTTTTTATCAAGCTAATATTCATGTTTAATTTATTTAAGTTGATGTTTTTCTATAGTTAGGATTAGTTATTTAATAATAAGAAGATTAGCATAAGTTAACTACACGCACGAGTACAAATAACACTTCAATGATCGAATCATCCACATTCCTTATATATATTTTCGGTGTTTTTTTTGAAACTTATGCATGATAACATTAATCTTATTGACAAAAAGAGTAAATCAATATGGATTGTTTAACTCATGAAAGACAAGACATAAATAAATCAAATGAATATAATAATGAGAAAATTGTTTTGCGGTGTTGGGCTTAAGAAATAATTTATAATGATATTTTTTCTTATAGTAAGATGTTGCCATCAATCAAAACTCATTTGACTAGGAAAATGTTTACAGTTTGGTAATTTATATAGGTCCCAAACCTAGGGTTTTTTGCATTTTGGACCGCGAACTTTAGGGGTATTTATTTTCTGAACCCTTTGTTTTCAACTTTAAATTTTTGGACCCTAAAGTTTGTAGGTTGAAAAAAAAGACTCTAAAGTTTGTGGGCTGAAAAAAATGTTTACAGTTTGTGCAATGATTAGAAATGAATATTTAATTAATTGAATTTAGTTGAAATTTTTTTACGTTGGGTTCCTTCTCCTGGGCGTTAAAGAAATATAAATTGATCATCTTCCTTTGCAAGAATGTTTGAAGGAGGAAGACATATCTGGTGTCTAAAGTCTGTGGCATTTGTGAAATAATTTGAAACGAATCATCATAGGAAATGGCAAACAAAGTTGCCTATGGTGATTTCTATCATGCTCAAGTGTAGCTTGGCAATTGTCGGACAACCCTCAAGGCGACCAACATCAATCCGCAGTAGAGGTGTTCTGTATGTTTTTGTTCAATGACAATGTCAAGTGCATGGTTGGGTTTCTCTTTAATTTCCCCTTGATTTATGTGATGTTATGTAATGTATGTACAATGTTATTCTGTCTTTTGTTTTTAGTTTGTTTGCACTGGTATGTAGTGGATTATGAATCAATGCTTGATGTTATGGTATGGTTGAACTTAGTTCAATGTTCTAAACTTGTCTATGTTTTGGGAGGATTAATAAGTCTTCTCAATTTTCTCGTTATCTTTAGTTTATGTAGGGTTTAGGAGTATATAAAAGTTAAATCAGTTCTCGTTAACTTTAGTTTAGGTTAGTTATTGGGTAGCTATTTAGGATTTACAGTGATATTGATAACTTAATTTGAATGATCTGGTTAACTTTAGTTTAGGGTTTAGGAGGGTATTGATAATTTCATTTAAATATTCTTCTTAACTTTAATTTATGGTTTAGAAGGATATTGATAACTTAGGATGAATATTCTTCTTAACTTTAGTTTATGATGTATGAGGATATTGATAATATGAGATGAATGTTGTTCTTAACATTAGTTTATGGTTTATGAGGATATTGACAACTTAATTTGAATATGCTTCTTAATCTTAGTTTATGGTTTAGGAGGATATTGATAACTTATATTAAAAGTTGTCGTTAATTTTAGTTAACCCTAGTTTACATTAGGTGTTTAGGGTTTACGAGGTTATTGATTACTTAAGTTAAGGGTTGAGGTTAATTTTTGTTTGTTTTTGTTGTGTATGGTTTATGGTTTAGGATTTATAATTACAGTTCAATGTTGTCATTAATGTTTCCCATGTTAGTCAAGGGTTCGTTGTTTACAGTAAAGGATCCATAAGTTACATTAAAGCTAAGTTAATTATTGTTTAATTTAGTGTGAACCCCTCCTTTCCTCAATCATTGTGACATTTTGAATTTTGGAAAGATTTTAAGAAAATAGTATTCATGATGATAATTGTATTGGAAATAAAAAAAGTAATAGTTACATTTCCATTTTTGTTATATACATAGTTGTATTGATAATGATAAAAATAAGAGATAAATTTATAAAATTGTCATTAATTTTGTGTTGGAATTGTAAAGTGACAAATATTGTGAAAAATAAAGAATCAATTAAAGTGACAAATATTAAGGAATAATATTGTTTTGCAATGGGAGAAAGAACGCCTAGGCATCCTTTTATTTTCATAGTTTTTGTCTCTTCCGAATGATAATTAATTGTCAAAGTCGAAGTATTTTAACTTAACAAAACAAACGAATCATCAAATTTATTACGCAGATCCGAAAGTAAATAACCTAATATTGTCGTCAAATTTTAAAGGTTTAGAGTAGTACTCTTTAAGTGTTGAAATACTTCCACGTGTTATGTAATAACTGTGATAGTAATTTAAGATTAAGAAATTTGAAAAATATATTACGAACCCATCCACTTTAATGGCAGCCCAAAAGTTGCGTCATATCGAACGTCGATCACAGGAGTAATGATGAACAGGTGTTGTCGTGTTGTTAATACAACCG
This sequence comes from Portulaca oleracea, assembly GCA_029582165.1. Taxonomy (NCBI): domain Eukaryota; kingdom Viridiplantae; phylum Streptophyta; class Magnoliopsida; order Caryophyllales; family Portulacaceae; genus Portulaca; species Portulaca oleracea. The sequence continues at coordinate 20,090,239 of CM055886.1, forward strand.
ACGCAGGTGGAAGAATATGTAGGCGGTCGGGCGACATCACATCATTCATGGGTAAGTGGGATGCATTCAAGTGTTTAATTTTGTAGATAAAAATTTCATATTATATTTTTTTCAGAAAAACTCGCCGCAACGGGGACAACTAATATTTATTACGGAAAATAATCATATTATTTTGGGCCAAGGTAAGAATGGCCTGGTTGTTGTATCCACTGATAAAACTGAAATTACTAGCGGTATTTCTAATGTCAGCAATGATGAGGGCAAGGTTGTTGTATCCACTGAAGTTTCCTTTAATCTTTTGAATCACGCTGGCACTGTCTCCTTCTACTTCCAATTCTCGGAAACCTGCTTCCCAAGCTCGTTGTAGCCCGTATAGACACGCCTCAGCCTTTGCCTCATCCACAGAAACGGCTCCCCTCCTTTGTGATATCGTTGCATCCTTTCCTCTCACCACAAAACCACAACCTCTGCCCCATTCCCCTAGTTGTCATGCATCAAAACTCAATTTCCACAGGGCTCGGGTGGGTGGTTTCCAGAAGGAGTTTCTTGATCTTTCCACACTTGGCTTGGGGGAGGGGGGGATTTTGAAGTCGGTGAGTGTGTTTTATGCAATTGAAATCATGTTTCCAGCATCCTTCAATTCCCACTTCCTCCATGAACTATATTGTTCCGATTCGTCCATATTTTCCATGATATCATCATAAGCATTTCCATCTCACTTGTTGGGAGATCCATCGCCGTTTTGTAAATGAAGTCCTCAGGCCTGTGGTAGTTGCAATCCCAGAATGCCGGATCCAGGTCGCATCTTTCCCAAACTTTCTGTGCCGAAGGGCAGTGGAAGATAGAATGTACAATTGTTTCCTCGTGGAAACCACATATCTTACACCTTTTCTCCCCTTTTTGGTTTCGTCCGACTATAGTTGCAGCTGTGGGGTTTTTCTGAATCACCAAGCTGTGGGGTTTCTGTGGATATTCAAGGGGGAATGTTATGGAATAATATAATGTAAATGTCCGTATACCAATCAGATATCTTTTGGTTATCTTTATATATTAAGATGATATAAGATGGGAGGATTCTGTTTTCATGTGAAGCTTATACTGTGCAGGACTCTTACTATATAACTAATAAAAATATCTCTTGTGGGCTATGAATAAGATCATCCTATTCTCCTTTCTTAATCTCTTTTGTCTCTATTATTCTCTTTGTATTATGTTCATATATTTATTCTTTAATAAGACATAATTCTTGCTGATTGCTTATTGTTCATACACGCACAGTCATATCTCACATGAGTGATCCTTATGTGGCAAATTATTCTATCTATATTATGTAACGAGGCACCGGCAATGTGGCCCTTTGTAGACCGATGCTAGAGAGCCACTGTAGACAGACCCGTTGCAAATAGAGAGAGCCTGTAAATTGCTACTCTTTCCGTTTCATATTAATTGTCACTCAATTGATTATCATGATATCTAATATCACTCTTTTGATTGATAATTTCTTATATAATATTTTATTAACAATTACAATACTATATTTTTAGGCTATGTTCTTTTGTCATGTTAGGTTAGTTAAGTTATGATATGTTCGGATTCATCCATGAGTAGATGTTCCATATCGGAAAAACAAAGAGAAATGACATGGTATATAAGTCAAATGAGCTACTCCTGTAATTAAAAAAAAGAAAAAGAAAAGAAGTCGAACCATTTGTGACCTAAACTCCTACAGATAGGGGTAGGCACCATAAACCTAAACCGCAAATTGAACCGCAAAACCGCATAAACCAAACCGTAAAATGCGGTTAACCGAATTGATTTTTGCATAAAAGCGGTTTAGGTTAACCAAACCGCTATAAGCGGTTTAGGTTTAGGTTTTGAATTTTCATGAAACGGTTAACCGCGGTTAACCGCTCTCAATTAAGTTGAAAAAAATGAATTTATTAGTAATATGAAATTAATTTAACCGTGTATCGTCATATCGGAATATGAATTTATTAGTAATATGATTGCATTTATTTGCATAAATGTTATTGTAAATTTCCAGGAAATCGGTTAATCATAAATCGTGTATATTAATCGGGTAAATTTTCATATTTTAAAAGTCGTTAACTGACACCGCATTTAAATTGCGGTTTCGAGGTTTGGTTTAGGTTTCCAGATTTCAAAAGCGGTTAACCGCATATTGCTGTTGCAGTTTAGATTTTCAAAATCCAAAACCTCAAAAGCGGTTACCCGCATGTACGGTTAACCCCTACCTACAGTAGCACGTACGGTTCCAGTTTGATCGTGGCGTACAGCACAATTTTCCCAACGAAATTTTGAAATACGTGCTATGTGAAGTGATGTCTGATGGCATGGTAGTCTCAGAACTCAGACTCATAAAGTAAGTATCCTAGCTTCATCTCAGTTGAAGGAAGCGTATTCAGAAAGCTAAAACCTTCCAACTGTTCATCTGTTGTCTCTCTTCTCTACTCTTTCTCAGGAGCTGGAAACCTCCATCTTTCCTGGTAACTCACCCTCTAACCTTCTCCCTTCTCTCTTCACTACTTCTTTTTCACTGTGTATTTTGACACTTTTTTGTTGGATGTGCTTAGCTACTGATTTTAGTTATGGTTTCTTTACCTTGAACTTGAATGACTTCATTTCATTGCTGAATTGTTCCTCTTTTAGATATCTAACTGTTCTTGACTTTCGATCCAAACTAGAGTGAGAATGAATACGTTTCGTTTCAGTATAAATGTTGAAATCTTTATAGATAGCTTGGCGACTTGTTTAAATTCTCGGTTCATTGATGTGGCGTTTGTCCTGACTAGAAAGCTTTACCTTTACTATATTTTTAGTTCTTTTGATTAAAGTGGATGATTTCATGCAAATCTGTCAATTTGTGGGGAACTAGAGAGATACGTAATATCATGAAGTTTTGAGTGAAAAATTGCAGTTGTGTAAATGCATGTCAAATTTCAAAGAATTGGAGTTGATTTTGTGTCAAACTTTTAGGAATCTATGGATAGGGTGAAGCATCCAAGTCTTAGGAATAACCAGAATAATAAATGCTAGCAAAGCCCTTATTGATAGGTAAACAACCCGCCTAATACTAAACCTAATAGAAATAGGAAACTAGAGTTATATTCCTAATCAAACTAGGAAACTATAATATTCCTAACAAGAATAGGAAACTAATATAATAAAATCATAAATCTACTAAATATTATTATTCCTAAATATATTAATATGTATCTCTATCATTCTCCCCGGCTTGAAAAAACTCGCCTCCGGAGAGTTTGCATGAAGGTACTTAGTCAGCAAATCAATGGAGGGAATCTCCCAATTGCAAAACACACGCCCTCGAATTTTGTAGAGTCGTAGAAAGATCACAATCCTACGGAAGAAGAGCATATCCACTTCATAATAAAGATGAAAAATTTGCACAACTCTCAATTTCTCCCGAGAAAGTAGTAATTCGAGGAGGGGATGTCGCTTCTTGCAAGTGAAAAATTCATCAAGGACAAATGAATCCACATAGTCGAATTTTTGTATCCTGTAGTCATGAGTAGTGGCTGAGTACTCGTCAACATCTTCACCATTAACAACAAAGGGCATAATAGGAGGCAAACTAGGTACCATAACCTCTGAAGTTGTAGGACGACCTAGGGCACAAGCCGAAAACGTAGGAGGTTCAAAAGTACCTTCGGACAATATCAAATCCTCAACATTGGATATAGGATGAATAGATAAATCAGGAGGTAGATCAAGTAAGTTCGCATTGGAATGAATTTGTTCACCCTCGGTATGAGTTGAAGGTTGGACACAACTTATAGTAGATGGAGGATTCACTTCCTTTCCTTCTTCCTGACTAGAACTTTCATGACTCATGAGTTCCCTCACGATCTCATGAATCGTTTCCTTAAGTGACTCCCGAAAATTATCTAGCCAAGGGGTAATTCTTTTGTCAAGTTCGAAGCAATCTTCCTCACTCTCTTTCTTCAAAGTGTCCATCTTTTCATCGATTCTTTTGTCACAGTTGTCCCTGTTTGCTTCACGTGCCTCGATTCTGTCCAAGAGCATCCTTGTTTTAGGAAACATTCTGAAGCCCATTGTGATAGTCATCCCTGGCGACCTTCTGTGGGAGTTCTCGGCAGGAGAGAATACCTCCAAACAGCAGGTATAGAACTTCTCTGAGGGATCTCGACAGTGAGGAGTACCACCAAGTAGCAAGAACAGCAAACAGTGTGCCCAACTTTCACGATTTAGGGTTTCGCAAAAGCAGGACGGACCAATTGCAAGCAATCTAGGGCTGGTTGAGTAGAATTGGTTGAGGGTTTTTGGGCAAAATTGAGTAATTTGAAGTGGGTGGACGAATTGAGGACGAATTTGGGGAATTAGGGTTTGAGAATTGAGAATTTCGCAGATTAGGGTTTGCGAAATTGGGGGATTTTAGGGTTTCTGTGCGGATGGTGGCGGTCGCGGTGGTACGGGGGTCGCCGGATCTGGCAGGTGGCCGGGAGGTTGTCGGCGGTCGGTGATCGGTGGTGGTGCGTGGTGGTTTCAGGCGAGGGACAGTGGCTAGGGTTTTTTTTCTGGGCAGATGGGGTTTTCTTTTTTTTTTTTTTTTGAAAGTTTGGCAGCGGAAAAGGAAAAGAAAAAAATTTAGGTGAAGGTTTGGAATCGAGAACTTGCTCTGATACCAATTTGATAGAGAACGGGAAATAAATAAATAAAAGCTAAAGATACGAATTCAACATCCCCGTGATGAATTCAAGAGGAGAATTCAACATCCCCGTGCTGAATTCAGGAAAAGATTAGCATCCCCGTGCATAATCAGTAAGAATTGTATGTATTCAATATTCAATATCAATGTAATGTGTCTCATAAAGGCTAGCAAAACCCTTATTTATAGGTAAACAACCCGCCTAATACTAAACCTAATAGAAATAGGAAACTAGAGTTATATTCCTAATCAAACTAAGAAACTATAATATTTCTAACAAGAATAGGAAACTAAATATAATAAAATCATAAATCTACTAAATATTATTATTCCTAAATATATTAATATGTATCTCTATCAATAATATTATTACTCTGTAATTTGTCTTGACATCTTAAGTTCGAAATCATCTGTTAATAGGATGGTGATGCCAAGTGTGGCTGGATGCTCCCAGCTTGTGTGACTCAGTGTTTGTCATCTCTTAAAGTGGTTCAAATATGTGGCCGCAATCTATATAAAGATCACATGGATTTTTTGAAGTATATCTTGAAGAATGGGTTAGTGTTGGAGGAAATGAAACTGAGTGACAACATGAGCCCTAAAGGGATTCGTGGGGATTTGGAGAAACTTCTCATGCTTCACAGGGCATCACCTGCGTGCAGAATATTGATGTAAGGAGCATCTTGGCATCTGTGTGGAGTTAAATTTTATATGCAATGATTTGGTTTGTAGCTATGTAAGTTGGCCCCTAATCTATCTAGGTCCTGGATATTTTGCTTACATTTGATGTCCATTAAACTACATTTATGCTAGCATGACATCAGTGTACTCGTATGATGTGTACTTTGGATGATCACTACTGTTAGGTCGTGTCTTTTATCGAAGGTGGAGTTTCTCTAGTTTAGAAGTCAGTTTGAAGCATCACCATCAAGTTATGCTGTGTGTGGAAATCTTTTGACAGGTTGGTAACTATGATGTGCACTTTGGATACCCATTATCTGTCTTTTGTGAAGGGATTGAACGAGAATTGGATTCTTCACCTGTGCATTGAATCAACAGAGAAAGGGGGTGGAATCAGGAGAGTCAAGAAGTTGAAAGTAATGGAGTTTCAAGGGTCGGATCATGAATGTGTTGTAAATTCTGATAGCACTCTTGCTACTGAACAGCATGGTGCTTTCTCTAAATTATTAACAATCAAGTCCTCAAATAAGGTTGCAACAGTTCAACAGGACAAAACACCATAATGTAAAGCAAAAATGAACATTTTTCCAGCACTCCTATAAATACAAACAGCAACGTGTTTCAAAAATTGATTTTGGAAGTGAGGTGCCACAAAATAAAAAATGTTGTTAAAGCCTAAAGGCTTAGAAGTAGGGATGGCGATGGATATTAGATTCGATCTATATTCGTAGATTCGACCCATATTAAAGGATTCAAATTTGTTGATTCAGGATTCAATGAATCTAAAATTGAATTTGGATTCTAAATGAATATTTATTGGATCTTGAGTTCTAGATTCATTTAGGATTCATCATATTTATTTAATTCCCCATAACCCATAAACTCACTTGAATTCTGCCAATAACCTTAGAGTGTGTTTGATTATAAAGAAAATGACTTTTAAGGAAATGGTTTTTCAAGGGAAATGATTTTTGTAAAAACTGTGATGCCCTCTACAACATCAGCAACGAGGACTTCCACAATACTCAGCACAGAGGATCTCCACAATGCCCATAAAGTTTTGTTTGAAAGAACAAATTAGAGAAATTATGTCTTGATTGAGGAAAGATTGAAGCTTCCAAAAGAAAGAAGATAGAAGATCAAGCAATAATGGAAAAGATCACCAACTAAGGAAACTTCAAAATAGCCGTTGTATTGGAGCCCCAAGCATCTATATAAAGCTCGACTGTCTCTCTCTCTCAAGTAGTCGATTCCAAGCAAATAGTCGAGTGTAGGAAATCTGGTGAGATTTCTGAGTATAGCCAATGAGTCCTTGGAAAGTTATGTAGCCAGTAAGGTACATCTGATGAGGCGTAACCAAGGATCGTGGTGAGTTATGTAACCAACTATGTTGGTGAGGTGTTGTGTAGCAGAGCCTTGAAATACTAAGGCTTTGTGAGTTTGATATCCATTGTAATCTGTCATGTTCTTCTCTACCTCATCTGTAAGGCCCCTCTTCTCTACCTCGTCTGTGAGGCCCCTTCTCTCTGCCTCATCTGTGAGGCCCCTCATCACAAGCCTCGTCTGTGAGGTTCCTTCTCCCTGTCTCATTTGTGAGGCCCCTCAACAGAAACCGAATTTCAGTTTCTATTCTTGTAAGCAGTCATCAAGGACCTCTCCTGATTCTGCTGAGTTCCCTAAGCTCCTCTATTTCTCTTGTACCTCAACATTTATCTACTCCCTCTATCCCAAATTAATTAATACTTTGACAAAATTTTGACAGTTAATTACTCACAAATTACAATGAGTTATAATATGAAATTACCGTTATTAGAAAGATACTTCATTAAAGATTACGATGGAGTTAATTTCATATTGTAACTCATTATAATTTATAAATAATTAACGATCAAAATTTAGTCAAAGTGTCAATTAATTTGGAACGTAGGGAGTAATAAAGAAGTATTATTCAGTTCATCCAAGTGTACGTTATTAACGTCCTTCTGTTTGTAAGTACATAACTTTGTAACAAACCTATTCACTTCCCCCCCCCCCCCCCCTCAAGTGTCCCAACAACTTTCTAAGAAAAACAACTTTTCATGTCAAATTTCTCTTGTATGGTAGGAGGCAAATAATTTTTCAGAAAATAATGATATTTGACGATGTAAGTGGCAATATATGTTACAAATGAAAATATTTAGAGCTTGAAATCAATATTTGAACTTTTTTCACTCCATCGTATCATATCATAAAATTTTAATTCAAAAGGCTAAATTTGAATTTTACTGTAAAATTTCGGATAATTTTAGCTGCAAAAAATGTTGGTATGTGTGGCGATAAAAGTTATCAAATAAAAATATTATGAGCTCAAAATTCATATTTGAGCTTTTCTTAATAGATTATATCATATTGTAAAATTTCAAGCCAACCCGATCAAATTGAATTTTACTCTTAAGTTCTAGTCAGATATAATAGCAAAAAATGTCGATATAAATGACGATATATATTATAAATGAAAATGTTTGGAGCTTAAAACTCATATTTGACCTTTTTTTTAATCAAATTATATTGTATTCTAAAGTTTCGAGAAAAATTGATGAGATTGAATTTTACTCTTAAATTTTAGTTATATTTAACAGCAAAAAATGTTGACAAAAATGGCAATATATGTTACAAATGAAAATATTTGGAGCTTAAATGTCATATTTGAGCTTTGTTTTTTTTACTCCATACTATCATATCATAAAGTTTCGATTCAAACAACTAAATTTGAATATTTTTAAGTTTCAGTTAATTTTAGGGACAAAAATTGTTGGTATATGTCGTGATAAATATTTCAGATAAAAATATTTTGAGCTAAAATTTATATTTGAGTCTTTTTTAATCAATTTTATCGTATTATAAAATTTCAAACCAAATAATTTAAGTTGAATTTCACCTTAAATTTCACTTAGATGCTAACTTCGTGAATATTATTATTTCTTTTCCTCTTTTGCACCCAAATAAAATCTGTAAAAATTCTCCCATTATTCTCTGAATATTCTCTAATCCTATCTATCATATTACAAAATAGCATGAAGAAAGACCTAGTTAGATTATCCAACTGATCGCGCCTCATCAGCCCTTGATCAAAGATCATCACATAAGGGTTCATTTAATTTTGCAAGAGATGTATCTTCATTAAGGATTCACTGGATTCATGGATCCACTTGAATCTAAACAATCTGAATCCAATGAATATGGATCGAATATGGATATGGGTTCATATAATTCAAATTTAATATGAATCTCGATGAATCTGATCCAGATTCGACCCATCACCATCCCTACTGAGAAGAGCGTTTAAACTTTTAAAGGCCTCAAAGTGTCGTTTTACTGAATTTGTGTGATCCCAAGTCTCATCCCTTTGGTACTTTCGAGTTCCTTTGACATTGATTATACTCCTTTCGTTCTATATTAATTATCGTCTTTCAAAATCATGCAGTTAAATTTTAAAAATTTTGACCATAAATTTCTCAATATATAATGAATTGCTATATAAATTTATCATCATTAGATTTGTAACGAAAAATATTATCATAAAAATATAATATTACAATTGTTAATAAAATAATATGTAAAAAATTATTAATCAAAGAGTAACATTAAAAATCGTAAAAATTAAAACCATGACAATTAATATTAAATGGAAGAAATAGTTTACTCTAGAACGCATTTAGGCAAGGACATGTTATTAGCCTTATTGTTTGAAACACCGGTCTGCTTTGCCCCCTCATGCCTAGTAATAACTAGTTTCATCATTATTAATTAAATCAAAGGTCATTAATTTTATTTTATTTTTAAAAGGGTGATGATATGTATCTTTTCCCAAAACACTACTTAAGTGTCTTCTTTTTCATAAAACTAATACGTATTATCGTTTTAACCTCAAATGTTTTGACAGATATTATTAATTATCAATTATAAAAAGCTTGGAACGTGTTGGCTACGCCAACAATTAAAATTGACACCCTGATAAATGAACCCCGTCCGTTGAACATATTTTAGACGTCTTTTTATAAATTTTTAAAAATATATATATATATATAAGTGTGATTTTATATCATTTATATATATTATGACAATTATAAAAGTCATTCATATAATTTTTTTTCAATTTAATTTACAAATATATAAGTTTTGTGCCACCCGTGAAGACATTTATCATTTCCCTTTTTATAATGGCTAATACATGCCGATTTCAAACTACTTCATACACAAGTTCAAGGGCACAAAAGAAAAGCTGAGGCCAGGCAGAATGTCGATTCAACTAAAATGGAGGTACAACCAGCCATCATAATTCTATGACAAACCTTTCAATCTGTGCAACCCAAAGAACAAAATTTCCAAGTTGAAGACCATCTCAGCTGTTCCAGGTCATTAGTTGTAGCAACAAACACCACTGCAAATTTGAGACCTGTGATTTGAGAGACGGTACCAAAACTGTTGAGTTGTCCCACATCGGCCTTTGACACCCATATTGTGGTGTTTATAATGGCTTGGGTGCCTCAACCTCCTAAGCTAGCTTTTGGGGTTGAATTGGGCTCAAGTCCATTATTTCACAAAAACAAAGGGCCAAAATTTCCAAGATGGTGACCATCTTCGCTGTTTCAGGTCACAAGTATGTAGCAACAAACACCACTGCAAATTTGAGACGTGAGACACAGTAGTTGTCCAAATAGAACGCCAATATAAACACTATAGCATACACTAGCCACGGATCAGATGCCAAAACAAACCCCTCCAAAAAAAAAAAGCCAACTATTTTGGACAACAGCAACTTCAGACAGAGTTTGCCAGATTTTTAGGCGTCAGCAACTCAATAGAGCATTCATCAGAGGCCCTTCTCATCGCGCGCAATTCCGTCAACCGTTGTTTCTCCTCTACTGATTTGGTTTCATCTTCTATGATTAGCTTCCTCAAGACCAAGCCATGCGTTAGGAAATATCCTGCTATCTTCACCTCCTCTTCGAAGCCGTGAAATGAGTGTATTTCAACAGTTTTGAGGTGGGACGACAGACAAGAAGGCAATTCACTCTGGCTGCTCCAAAAGGTCTCATCATGGTCACGTTCGATTTCACCTTCTTCAAGTTCCTGCAGAAGTTGCATTACAAATACAGACGTCTCAACTTAGAATAACCATGCATCATGAGCATGGTATATAGTATTGGGGCATTCACTTACCTCAGTGAAGATGAGGGTCTCAAGCCTGGGTGAAGAGTGCAGAAACTTAGGCAACATCCATTTCCAGTTCACATATTTGCTCCACCCCAGCTCTAAGACAGACAAGTTGCAGAAAACCGGTAGCAGATGGTGAACCCAGTTTAGAGCCTTCATCCATACAAGCACATATAGATAGGCAAATAAGTTACGAAACATAGTGAATCATGTAATTAGCAGCAAAAGAAGCCAACAAAATGATCCACCAAGAAAAAAGCAAAAAAAAAAAAAAAAAAACAATGCATACAGAGTCACCCACCTCCATACAGTCACCAAACAATGACAAATGCTTCGTAGTTGAGACTCCATTGATGAGGCCAAGCATAGACTGACTGAAATTATATGCTTGCTCACTTTCCAAGTCTAAGTGAGCCAAAATAACAACATTCTCAGGAGCCTGGGAATTCTTCATGATGTAATTATCAGCCAAGAAATCAGCATAATAAAAGCGCCTCAAATTTGGAAGATTGAGCACAACGTTAGATCTGTGGAATGCAGGATCATAAAATCCTACGTCGAAATTCATGGAGAGGTATTTGAGTCTTGGCAGAGAGATATTGATATTTCTTATGTTTCTCCATTCAGCTTTGATTTGCAACTTCTCAAGCAGTGGACACCCGGAGATTAACCTATTAAGAGAGCTCTCGTCTGAGAATTCAACAAAGATGGACAGGACTTTCAGATTAGGCAACCGGACAAATGCAGGAGTGTACTTCAAAATCCCTGTTTAAGCCTAGCACTAACATTTTCAGTGTCGAACAGCTAAAAAGGGAATGAGGCAGCAGGAGGTTTGTTGCACCCTTTAAGACACAGATGAACATAACTGCAACTCCTCTGTTTATGGCAACTTGGATCCAAGCATCCACATTTGAACAATCAAAATCCTTGCATATAAAAAGGAAAAATTCCCTAATGTAGGCGAAATTGTGCTGTATTAGAACCCGATCCACGAATTCCTTCTATAGACTTTGTTGATTCTGATGGGACAAACCAAGCCCAGGATTGTCTTGAGAGGGACTTTCAGAGCTGAAGTGAAGGGAATCATCCAAGAAAACACTAGTTGAAAGAGTGAAACAATACCGCCATCTACGGGAGAGAATGCTAGTCCTGACTGCATACTTTGTTGGAAGGAAAGAAAGAATGTGGCCAACTAAATCATCGGGCAATTTACTGATCCTGTCTCTATCTTGTAGGTCACAAACTTTGCTGGAGCTTGGATTTTGTCTAGAGTTGGAGGCCATCATTAAAGTTAAGTTATCCTTCACACATGAAACAAACAATATGCTCAAACTCTTTATACTTTGCTTCTTGAAAGAAACAGATTATGTTCTAACATCAAACAATCTAACCAAGTACAAATTGACTCACATGACAATATTCATCAACATGAATAGGGAACATAAAGCATGCAAAGCCAGTTGACAGACTAAAACTAACACAAGAATTTGGAGATGATGGCCTGACATTCTAGTGGCCTGGGTTTTATTAGAACAATTTCCATGTTTAAGGGCTTCTATCTGACAAATGTCTTGAAAACCATACCACAAAAGCCAAGTTGAAAGAATGACGAGTACCGAAAGAATCATACCCAAATTTCCAATTATGTAGTTTTTATCCTCTATTCATGTCCGAATTAACGCAAACCCAACTTTTACCACCCCTAACAAATAAATGAGATAGCATTAAAAAAACAAAAATGAAAGGTAAATGAAAGGCAAGATTTGTTATACTATTCTTCGTTCCAGCTACGTTACATGTTTTGCTTTCCAAGTTTAGGGCTTATTAGATAAATGCTGAACAATGACATAATTTGTTAGGACCATGAATCTATGATGCATGGGTCCACGCCTTAAGGAATGAAGATACCTGAAGCTAGACAAATATATATATATATCAAATACTATCATGTAAAGCAGATAACAACCACCACAAAGGTCACAAAAAAAAAGGGCACATGGGGAGATATATTCATATGCAAAAATCCTAGCATGCAGCAAGCTGGGTAGCTGGAAGATTGCTTTGAATTGGACAAAGTAAATCCCAGCCACAAGGCAAAATTGCAGAAAGTTTCGTATTTGCTATTATTGCGAGTCATACCTTAAATCTTAAATCTTGTAATGGAGGTTAAGAATAGGCGGAGCAGCCAACCAGTTAAGATAAGCTTGAAATTATGATTGAGGGTTTTTGTTTTCTTTCTTTAAAAAAATGGATAGATAAGAGATGAGAGAGACGTACAATAGGAGTAGTTAATCAATGAATGGAGAGAAGAATTAAGGGAGAAGTGTAGATGAAGCAAGCTTCAAGCTTCTGGTTTGGAGACTGGTGCCATTAATGGGTGTCCAGAAAGAAAATGTGAATGTAGTGATGGATATTACTCATTTTAATTTGTCTCACCCTCAATCTTCATCGCACTCTCTATTAATTAGCAGTAGTACTGGAGAATCCCAATAGACGATAATGATAGTCTAGCACTCTAGCTAGCTAGTAATGGCCTCCTTTCCCCGCTAAGAACCCGTGTTAATTATGAGATAGGACACGACATGATGCCGACATCAAATTAGCGTTCTTTCCCACCAAAAATCCCCATGCAGTCTTTTACCATATTCTCGTAACTAGGGTGGACATAATCGGTTAACCGCATTTGAGGTTTTGGATTTTGAAAATCTAAATCGAAACCGCAATATGCGATTAACCGCTTTTAAAATTTGAAAACCTAAATCAAACCGAAATCGTCATTTAGATACAGTTAACTGCTTTTAAAATCTAAAAGCCTAAACCAAATTGAAACTTACATGGTTAACCTCATTCAATACACGGTTTATACCTAACCGGTTTCATGAAAACTTATAACAACATTTATGAAAGTAAATGTAACCATATTGGCTAACAAATTCGCATTCCGATACGCATACGCCGCTACTTCGAATTGCCCGCTTGAAATTAAAAAAAAAAAAAAAGGAGTGAGAGACAGTGAGACATTAGGCTTTGTGTCTATGAAATTGTGTTTGTGTTTGAGAAAAAGAGTGAATGAGTGAGTATTGAGTGAGTGTGTAGGTTTCAATTTCGAATTGTCCGCTTGAAATTAAAAAAAAAAATCACCCATATTTTTTCAAAAGCGGCGCAGCAGAGCATAGACAGTGAGTGAGAGACAGTGAGACATTAGGGTTATCTTTTTCTTATTTAAAATTGGTTAACCGCGGTTAACCGTTTTATAGAAATCCAAAACATAAACCTAAACCGGTCATACTGGTTTGGTTAACCTAAACCGCTTTAATACAAAAATCAATTCGATTAACCGCTTTTACCGGTTTGGTTTTACCGGTTTTGCGGTTCAAGTGCGGTTTAAGTTTTATGTGCCAATCCCTACTCATAACTTGCGCCGCTCAAGGGATAAAGAGGGCTGGGGAAGCTCAAACGACTAGGTTATCACCAATGGTAGGTAAATTTTTACCAACTTATTTAATAAAATATTATAAATATGAGTTATGACTCACTTGAATTCAAAATAATTTTACAATAGTAGATGAAATCTAACACATCTAACAATTAAAATATTATAAGTAAATGTAAAAAGAAAAAATTATAATAAGATTTACTTTCATTATCTTTTTTTCTCTCTCCTCACTTGGGTATGTAAAAGGTAAAAAGGTACATGGGGCTCACATAATTGTTGCTTTGCAAGTTCACCCGTGCAGATGGGTGGAAAATATTTTCCTCACCCACCAATCCACGATACAACATCCCTCACCATTAGATGCATTTTTCTCACCCAAGTTTGTCTTGACTTGTGTGCAAGTGAGAAAATTCTCACAATTGATAGTGGCCTAACGCCTTGTTTAGTAAAACTAGTGGTTTAGATAAGTTTTTTAATCTAATGGATAATAGATAATTGTTTAAAAAAAACCCATGTTGAGTAAAAACAATACTTCAAACGTTAAATACTACTCTCTTCTCTCTGTTTTATCTGTCACTGTAACTTTTCTTGTTTCTAATTATCTGTCATTTCATAATTTCAATGAAATACATTAATTACTTTATCTTTCCAATAAAACACATTAAGATCCCGTTCTTTTATACAGTTGGTTGCGGTGTGGTAATGGTGCGATGTGGTGGAATTTGAAAAAAGTGTGGTGAGTTGTGGTTGGTGGAGTTGGTTAAGAGAGAGAATGTGAAAAGTAGAAGAGAAAAGTGAGGAGAGAGAAAAATGAAATTATTGGCAATGATTGTGGTGTAGTGTAGTATGGTGTGGTGAAGTGTGATGGAAAATCAAAGAGTTCGGTGCGCTGTGGTACCGCACCACAACCTATCGCATAAAAGAACGAGACCTAATTACTTAATCTTTCTAATACAACCTTTATAAGAGAGAAGTTAGCAGATGGAAGAGTAAAGTTAAGGAAATGAAAAGGTCACTAGTCCAATACCAAGGAACACATGTATCTATAGAAAACAAAGTTAACTACCACGTGTCAATTAGTATTTCTTGGTTATCCCTAATTGTGCCCAACGCCAGATATTAAAAAACAGAGGGAGTATTAACATTCCCAAAAACACAATTTTAGACGCTAAACACTATTTGAGATGCTAGTTTATCGAACATGAGATTGGGGATTTATTTATTTTATTTTAGGATTATCGGATGATAATACACTGAACTTTAAGGGGATTGGACAATAATGCACTGAACTTTTTTTTAGACTCTAATACACTGAACTTTGAGAGTATTGGACAATAATGCACTCAGACTAATTCAGTTGGTGGTTGACGCGGTGGTTGTCCTACTTTGAGGTGTCGTTTTTCTATTTTTTTCAGAAAAAAAATTTTGTCGTGTAAGAAAGTACAATAAGCAGAATAACTAATATATTTTTTTTGGAAAAAAATAGAAAAACGACACCTCAAAATAGGGCAGCCACCACGTCAACTACCAACTGAATTGGTCTGAGTGCATTATTGCCCAATATCCTCAAAGTTCAATATATTAGAGTCTAAAAAATAAGTCCAGTGCATTATTGTCCAATATTCCTAAAATTTAGTGTATTAACGTCCAATAATCATTTATTTTATCAATGGTTACAAAACTAAAGAGTTTAAAGTTTGTGGAGCACATTAACAATAAGGTAAATTACTCTCTAGTATTTCCCAAAAAGAACTTATCATTTATGTGTTTTTCTTACATTAAAGTGTTGTCATCAATCAAGTACATTTGACCAAAAAATTTAATTTAGATTTAGGTCATGTTCTTTTCTGCGGTTGGCAAACTACGGTGTCATAGCATACCGCAATTTGCCACAACCTACCACATTTTACCGTAAATCATTACTTTTCTCTCTCCTCACTTTTCTCTCTCCTCACTTTTCTCATTCTCTCTCATCACCTACCTCACATACCAATAACCTACCACAATTTCACCACAACCCACCACAATTTCACCAATCCACCACACCTTACCACACCATTCCACAAAATACCGCATAAAAAAACACGGCCTTAATTTTTTGAAATGGGTACTGTGAAATGGCAGGGGTAATGTGGAAATATGTTTAATTATTATTTGAAAAATCAATATGATTGGAGAGAGAATTGTTGAGAAAAGATAATTTCTACTTAAATTTTGAATTTGTTTGGCAGGTAGAATGTGATTATGTTTTTTTTTTTTTGGTGTAAAAGGCGGGGAAACACCAGAATGTGATTATGTGAGGGACGGAGAGTAGGTGCAAGCAATGATTATAACTTATTAATTTCTACTTAAATAAATACTTAAATTTCTCTCTACTTCCACTTATTAATGGAGTATAGATTAAACAAACCTAATAAAAAACTTAATAAAATATAATTTATCTACTAAAATATAATTCACTTAGCTAATATCTACGGTACTTTTAGGCAATGATAATCTATTGGACTTATAAAAAGAACCAAATTGTAAATATTTTTTTAGATCAAATGTGGTTTGATCGATGACAACACCTTATTACTAGAAAAATACTCAATGAAAAGTCGTTTGTTTGTTCAACACCAGAGAGTAATTTTCCTTAACAATAAAAGTTATACAACATATCACAGTAAAATAACAATAAAAAAAATAAGTGTTAGGGTAATTATTAGAGCAATACATAACAGCGGAAGTGAAATAATAAGACTACAATAAAATGAGAAATAAATGCAAGATTAAAGGAGACAAAAATTTTAGACGAGAAAACTCAAATCGGGAAAAAACTCATGGGTGGCACAAGCACGAACAAATTCGCTATTGATAAAGATTAACGAATGATTTCACCCTCAGATCAACACAAAGAGAGTATAACAACTAAGGTTGTTAGAATCAGGATCCTAGTTAGGATCGATGGAAGAAGAGGGTGATGGTGGGGTGGAGTTTGAGAGAGAAAGTGAGATACTGGGGGAGGGTGGGGGTCGGGCTAAAGCCTAAAGGGGGAGAGATAGAGAGAGAGTGACAGAGAAGGAAAGGTTTTGAGGTGGAATTTTAAAATAAATTAAAAATGTTGATTATTTAATCCAAATCAGTAAAAAAAGCCTAAAGTTTTTTTTGCCCCTTTTTTTTTGCTTAAACAACCGCCACATAAGCCATCGCCACCGTCATGTCACACTTCCAACGAGTTGGACTCGGTGGCGGTTCGCTGGAAAAAATAATATATTAAGGTCAGTTTGTCTAATATTAATTTTCAAGGTTGGTTCGTTATATCAAAGCACCCTTAAATATTGGTTTCTTTAATTCCAATTTCCCACAGATGAAGGTAACAACGTTTGATAAATAGGGTGAAACTATTTTTTGTGTAACTATAGACGAGCTAAAAAGGAGTACCTTGAGGTGATTGATTGTATTATCCTATTATTATATATATATGACATATATTATTGGTTAAGTTTCAACCATGTAACCTTTTATTCCCCTTACACTATTCGTATTCATGTATTTTTTACAGTGTACAAGATGACACGAGTAAACTGTTTGGTCGAATACTCTGTGTAGTTATTGTTGGCTTCGTATAATCGTATTCTTTGTGCAAGTTCCTACCATACCCAATGTCGATGTCAAAGTTGACTTCGTGTGCCCGACATCGTGGGAGAAGGAATATACTATAGGGTCAACTGCATGAGGTACAACAACAATCTTGGCTTAAAGTCTTTTGATTTGGAATAGTAGTTTACTAATATTACATTACATTACATTGTAGGATGCTTTTGTTTGGTATTCTATTAATCAAAATATCGCTCTACGCCTCTACGGGCTCTACCGTGTGTTGATGTAAAATCGGTGTAGGATGGGAATTTACTCGGGTATTCAAGTGAGTCGAAGGCATACCTTCTCTCCTTCGACTTATATAATTGCCGTATATAGTCTGCATGATAAAACACTTGCCTTGTAGAAACTTAGACTCTTACTCTCATGTCAACCTTAGAGATTGTGGCCACCAAAAACTAAGGAGATGGGATTCCCATTGGAATGAATATATGATGGGTCCTATGTTAACAACTTGCAAATGGTATTCTTAAACTTGACACCATTTGACAACCCCTTGAAATGACATCATATCCACCCTATTTATAAGCCATGAAGAGGCACTTGGATAGGGTGGATATGGATGAGATTTAGCATTGTCATAAGGATAAGATTAAGGATAAGATATCCTTGTCATCTTTGGATAATATAGATAATAAAATAATTAATTCATTATTATCCACTCATCAAATGTATGAAAACATGCTTAAACTATCCATGCATAAAACTGACTAAATATTATCAAAGTTACCTCCTTACTTGATAACACATGCATGTATTACCCTTAATAGGGCTAATTGGGTCCCGAAAAGTCTACCCGACTTTTCCTTATACCCAATATCCTATCTTATGAGTTAACTTAGATAAAACCAAGTCACTAAACTTATCATACACTTGAAATTATCCAACAATCCCCCGCCATTTCGAGTGTATGGAATTATTAACTGATATTCCAACTCCCCCGCCATTTGTAACATATCATAAACACACAACTTGAATCACCAAGAGAGTAAGGAATTGTTATGTATCATGGATAGTGTCTTGCGACTTGAACTTCCATGTAGTGAACATAATTACAAATGTCTGAACGTGATAGTTGACTAAGCATTGAACTTCACATCCTTGTTGATCATTTGGATACATTTCACCGACATAACTCATCAACTAAGATTCCTTGAACTTACGACACTGTTATCCGCCATGTGTCACATATCCTCTCGTGAGCAAATCGAAGCCAAACCCATTAACTCCTTGAGGCGGCTACACCTCTTGCTCACATAGGTAGACTGAAACTTATATGCTCCTGTAATTGAGCCCCCATCCTTAAACAGTCTATTAAGAGTAAACACTCAACCTCTAAACATTACAGCTTAAGCACAATACTTAACCTTAGGACAGTTTAAAATTTGTGCTATCACAACCACTATCCAATAAAGTCACTCTCCGAGAGCTTGACATCAAGTTAAGTATTAAGAAGAGGCACTATTATTAGTGTTTGTTAAAATTGGGCTTATTCCTATCCCCATTGATAATATAAAATTATCAAGTCCTTGTTTAGGCCTTTAACCAAAGGATTAAACCGAGGTCTTACTTAAATAACTTGAAAATCTTGAAGACAATGACCTACTTCATCCTTGACCAATAAAGATCACTAGATAAATCCATATCTTTCCATGATCATTATTAAACTTTGAAGATAGTCATCCTTAATAATACTTATAACATAAACTTGAGTACTTAAATATATCGACAATACATACAACTAAACCATTGTATTATAACTCGATATCGATATCCATACAACTAAACCATTGTATTACATCTCGACATTGAGAAAGAAGCTTAACTTTTGCAGTCAATATAATTAAACCATCATATTGTAGGCAATAAACTCAAATACTTAAACTTTACTTGCAATCAATATGACTTAAATTTTCATATTGTAGGCTTATAGCAATCAATATTGTAGGTCTTAGCAATCAATATGATTAAACTATCATATTGTAGACTCTTGATAATCAATATTGTAGGCTCCTTAGCAATCAATATTGTAGATTAATCTAGCAATCAATATGATTAAACTATCATATTGTAGGCTAGTATAATAATCAATATTGTAGGCTTCTTTAGAATAACCTCACATTGAACTTTGTACTTATTGGAACCATAATTAACTTGTAAGTGTAATCTTGACATGTAATTAAATCATTACATCTTAAACTTAACATGTAATTAAACCATTACAACTTGCACTTAATATAAACTTTATTAAGTTGTCATGGAGAATAAATTCCTTACTTGTACACATATCGAATTTAAAAACTCCATCTCATATATGTAATTAAACTATTACATATTAAACATTTGCTAGAATATTTGTAACTAAAAAACTAATTACATCTTACCTTAATTGGCCATAAACACTCGTTCATGATCTACAAGATCATCTTATAGAGAATACTACTAACTCATAATATGAATAAACCTTCATATTTACTTATAAAAATATTCTCTTCATGATTATATCCAAAATAAATAACCATGGATTCATAATCATATAATTAGCCAATTTGAACTTAATTAAATCCATCTATAATAACATAATCCTGGACTTATAATCTTTTCAAATGTACATAAAATATACATTTCTTCTCTTGTAGCGAACCTTATACTTGAACATGCATACTTGAATAATACATATAACACTTAATTAATACATATGGACTATATACTTATAACATGATCATCTTGTACGTACTCAAATAAAACAATATAACACATATTGTCAACTTATTACATGATCAAAAAATTATAGCCTACATAACTTAACATATGTATTATTAAAATCATGCAACATCATAAATTATACCGTGGATATAACGTCATGTATAAAATAAATTATACAACTTAAACTTGATAATCACATATCCAAAAATTTATGACAAAAATAAATCTTGATCAAATGGAAGTTATCACAATACCCATTGGGTTTGGTAAGGCACGCATAAACATTCAACAATCATGCAGAAACATTTATCATCGAATCCTTAATCAACACATGCATGCATGCGTAATAACCCAAGGCCAAAAAGATTATCAAATTCTTAATCAAACTCCTGCACACAAGAGATTGCAATTACTGACATTCCTTTGCCACTTCAATTTTTGATAACCGCAAATTGAAACCAATCAAGCACATGAACAATCATCAAACTACCATCATGTCAACGTGTAGCACCATCATCTAAAAAATGCATGAGATTATTCACTTATATTCATGCATGATGCAAATGTGGTACACTTACTTAGCATTAGCAAGAAAATACCCCAATCAAGCGCAAATTATCCCACTTTCATGCTTAGAAACTTGCATGCATTTGGCGACAAATCAGAACCCTAAAATAACCAATGTAAAATTAATATACTCATTAAGTACTTATCTTTGGAGATTCAAAATCTTGTTCTCAATCGAGCAAAACCTCGTACTCATCAGAATTATCCCAGAACGTCTCCAAAACTTAATCTTGATCTTGTCATGCCCCGACTCAAAAACCCGATCTTATATAAGTCGAAGACTGTTGATGTAAAATCGGTGTAGGATGGGAATTTACTCGAGTATCCAAGTGAGTCGAAGGCATACCTTCTCTCCTTCGACTTATATAACTGCCGTATATAGTCTGCAGGATAAAACACTTGCCTTGTAGAAACTTAGACTCTTACTCTCATGTCAACCTTAGAGATTGTGGCCACCAAAAACTAAGGAGATGGGATTCTCATTGGAATGAATATATGATGGGTCCTATGTCAACAACTTGCAAATGGTATTCTTAAACTTGACACCATTTGACAACCCCTTGAAATGACATCATATCCACCCTATTTATAAGCCATGAAGAGGCACTTGGATAGGGTGGATATGGATGAGATTTAACATTGTCATAAGGATAAGATTAAGGATAAGATATCCTTGTCATCTTTGGATAATATAGATAATAAAATAATTAATTCATTATTATTCACTCATCAAATGTATGAAAACATGCTTAAACTATCCATGCATAAAACTGACTAAATATTATCAAAGTTACCTCCTTACTTGATAACACATGCATGTGTTACCCTTAATAGGGCTAATTGGGTCCCGAAAAGTCTACCCGACTTTTCCTTATACCCAATATCCTATCTTATGAGTTAACTTAGATAAAACCAAGTCACTAAACTTATCATACACTTGAAATTATCCAACACCGTGACTATTTCCCTTTTTCAATCCATTACCTGTCACCGAAATAAGTTATGTTCCATTATACTATACACACTTTTTTGAATATATATTATATTTCTCCTTTCATTACAATATTTTTCATTTTTTCAGATTTTCCTCTATTTCTATTTACATTTGTCCCCTAAATTGAGACCCGTTCGGAAGAATGTGAAAAAAACAGTGAATGGTAAACGAAAAAGGAAAGGCAAATTGGATTATAATAATCTCTACTTTCACGAATAGGACAACAATAATCCATACTAACAATCTAGATTCTCGTGAGACAAAAAAAGATTGTATTGTAGTGACACCAAATCCACCTTCATATTCTTTTTATTTTTTTATCCCTTCCCTATATTGTTTTTGTTTTTTTATTCTTTCCCCTGGAAAGGTAATGAAGTATAGATATTAAAAGAATTTTTAAATTATTTTTTTGAGAATACATGAAATTATTATTATTTTATAAATAGAATAAAAGTGAAAAAAATCATTAAAAAATCGTAAAAAATGAAAAAAATTGGGAGAGACATTGTAAATTCATTAAAAATCGTAGTAAAGTGTTATACTAGGCTTCGAATCAAATGCAACTAAAAATCTATGATATTTATGACATACTCTCGATGGTGTCCCATTACAATACAATTTTATTTATTTTTGGACCACCAGAATCTAAAATGAAAGTAGAGATTATTATTGTATAATTTATGAAAGGATTTTTGGACGTTAATAATACCGATTTCGGGGGTATTGGACACCAATGATACAAATTATTTTCTTGGACACTGGTAGTATCAACTATCGACTTATTTTCCACCAACAGTACACCACCGATTTGGTATGGTGCTAATTCATGAAAAGATGACGTGGCTCCATATGACGTGGAAGGCGAAACTTGTGTAGAAAAATGTTGACGTGAACACTAATCAGCCTTCCACGTCACACATTATGGAGCCACGTTATCTTTCCGATGAGTTAAAACCATAATAAATTGGCAGTGTACTGTTGAAGGAAAATAGGTCAATAGTTGGTAATGTCAATGTCTAAGAAAATAATTTGTATTATTAGTATCCAATACCCCGAAAATTGACATTATTATTGTAGAAGGCAAAAATTTGTCAACCAGTCAAGACTCGCCACGTGGAAATTAAAATAATTTTAATTCAGTCAATTATAATCCGCCCTATGTCAAAATTAATTATGGTGAATCATTTAATTATAAATTAAATGATATTATATTTTGGTCAATTAAATTATGTTATGTATTATGGATGACACATAAATATTTCTCTTTTTTTTAAAGGACAATAAATGGGCCCAAAGGCTAGCCGATGTTCTCTATAAATAGAGACTGTCTCCTTCAATTCAAAGGGGAGAAAAAAAAACATCCAAAAAAGACTCAAAGGCTCTCATACTCTCTCTCTCTCTCGAAGACAAGAAGCACAACAAAGATTAAGCTTGTGCCGTCCATTCGTGGGAGATCAAATCACTTCCCCTTGATCGGGATCAAGTCTCTACGACCCTCGTTCAAGACTGCATTCATCCAAGATTATATTCATTCAAGATCACATTCATCCAAAACCATATTCATTCAAGACTCGTTCAAGTTCATTCAAGGAGATCGAATCAGAGGATTTACAGTTCATTTTGTAACAAATACATAGAGATTGTACCCAAAATCCTTTCAAATTCATTAATTTCTTGTGTTTATTTATTTAGACCCGGAAATTTGTGTTTACAACTATGTCCAAAAACCCTTTATGAAAATACAAAATAGGGATTATTAGAATCCAATTTTCCTAAAAGGAAATTCGAAAGTTACTCTGCATGGACTGATGGGCCGACTTTAAAAATGGTTCACTTAAATTAATGGATCTGACTTCTGAGGGTCTCCTTGAAGAAGCTATAATCTTGGAGGGTTTATACTATTGCCTCGGTTCTCTCTGTGTCTTTGAAGGAGACCTCCTAAAACTCCTACCTGCTCAATCTTGTTTCCTAGCCCTACATTGTCAGATATTTTTGTCGGTATACTCGGTTTCTACCCCTTCTCTCTTTAATTATTTTGCACATAATTAGTTTTTAATTCACTGTAAATTTTCTATTTACTGCCAGAGTCTCGGGTAAAGCAACGGTTATTTGCTGGTAAGTGCTATTATTACGAGCTCTAGAGATGGTCTCTGTACCTTGAACTTGAATGAATGGACCGGATTTCTGTAGTTGTGACAAGCTTCGTATTGTTCCTCTTTTAGTTAGTTAATTTTCCTTGCTTTCGGCCAAACTAGGGAAACAATAATAATACTAGATTTCAGTATCAAAGTTTAAACCTTTGCTACTTATGACGTGTTTAAATACTAGGGTTACTTCTGGGTTTGTGTGTGGATTGGAAATCTCAATACTAATCCATTTGCTTAAAGTAGTCGATTCCTTTCAAACTTTGAAGCAGGGACATATATAAGCACCGTGAAGTTTGGGTGAAATTGCTTGCCATTCTATTTCCCAAGGTGTATTGTATATGTGCTTGTTCAATATTGGATATTTGGACTCAAGGAATTAAATTTGATGTTGTGTCGTTTATCAGTTTTAGGAAGCCAAGGATAGGGATAAACGTCAAAGGGTTAGCAATGAGGAAAATAATGAAGACCTGGACCGAATCAGCAAATTGTCAAACATTCTTTTTGTTCGTATCCTCTCCCATTTATCAACCAAGGAGGCTGTGGGCACAACTTTGCTCTCTAAGAGATGGATGAATTTGTGATTGATCTGCCTAGTCTTGACTTTGAATGGGATATAGACTTGTCTATGGAGACAGACATGTGGGATTATGACCCCAAAAAGGTTGGCTTCAAGAAGTTTGTAGACAGGGTCTTGCTTCTTCACCGACCTTCATGCTTAACAAGCTACAGACATGTGGGATTACTACTGCTTGGTTTAGGGCGCTGTCTACACGTCAAGTCAGCAAGATAGTTTTTGAGCATTGTAACATCGATATTGTTGGACCCTTTCCTCGTAAATCTCCCTTCAAGCTCTTCATGATTGAAAGCTTGTCATCTTTGGATTTATCTCATGTGTACATCAACTATGAACCAAAGAGGGTCCAATTTCACCTCCCTAATTTGAAGACTCTCAACCTGTACAATGTTACTTGTTTCAACAAGGACTTTTTCAAGACGTTCATAGATGGCTGCCACGCCCTTGAGGAGCTGTCTATCTATTGTTGTGACTTCAACAAGATAGAGATAAACAGCTTGACATTGAGTACATTTAGCTTGTGCAATTATGGGAAAACTCAATCTCTCATTTTAGAAGCGCCGAATCTCAAGACGTTACCGTTTTGTTCTGAGAGCCTGTGCATTGCAGAGGTTTTCAAAGGTGTATCTAAGTCGGATAATTTGCATTCGGTCTACCATGATGTAAGTTGTCTCTCTGCTTTGCCATTTGCTTTTTTGTTTATGCCATGATGTATATAAGTTATCTCTATGCCTTGCCTTTGGCTTTTCATTCATGGGTCTGTGATTATCTTGTTACTAATTGTTGCAAAGTTGTGTCCATTTTAGGAGGAACCCAGCAGGCATGAATGCGAAAGCATGCCTTGGTTTCACAATCTGGCTAGTTTGGAGTTGAAGGCACATAGTCAATTTAAGATAGCTTATATATTTTGCATGCTACACCACTGTCCTAACCTCCAGAGGCTCGTCCTCGACTTTGTGAGTTAATTTCTTGATCTTTCCTAGTATGTTACTAGTAATATGTTTCAACGTCTTAAGTTTGACGTAATCTGTTAACAGGACATGTTTGGTCGTCGTGATTGGACGTTACCAGAGAATGTGCCTCAATGTTTGTCAACAACTCTTACGGGATTTGAAATACGAGCTTGCAATCTACCTAAATGTTGGAGCCCAAGAGGGGGGTGAAGTTCACAATTAAGATCTACACACTAGGTAAGGACGTTAGAGCAAACTTCCTTGGTTTCAAGCCAAGGATCAAAACACAGTGTAACTGAAATACCTCATTAGATTTATAACAATAAAAGAACAAGTTACACTTACAAAACAAAACAAGATGTAACAACCCGAAGGCAGTTACTGATAGGATCATCGACCAAGACTGAATGTTTTTGAGTCAGCTACAGATAAGGATCGTCGTAGGAAAAACCCTAGCGGCGATTTGGAATACGATGGATTACATTGAAGCACAAACACACACAGCCTTAGTCCGTCAAGGCTCTGCTACACACTATCTATCCACCACATGTGGACACAACGAATGCTCACCAAGGTCCTTGGCTATACCTTCACCAAAGGTCCTTTACTGGCTACCTTCACCACCGAACCATTGGTTACACACTCGGAGAAATCCCACCGGATTTCTTACACCGCGATTACTTCCGTGGAATCGCCTATCTTCTCAATTCTTCTATCGTCCTTTTTATAGATGTCTTTGGATGCTTGGACTTGAGTGCTTCCAACGGTAACTTGCCTTATGTGTTGATTTCTTCTCTTTTGTTGCTACAATAATCATGATTGATTTCCCTTGATTTGTTTCCTTTTTATATCTACAAGAATCATGCCCATAATAAGAGTATATAATATATAATCAAAATATATATCTTATATACACATACTCTGAGTATATAATCAGAATATATATTATATACTCAAAATATATAATCAGATTATATAAGGCAACTTCCCTTTTCCGGATTTTCACTTTCATCAAAACCGAAGGTCCTTCGCAGATGCACGGTGAAGGACCTTGACCATGTCTTCAACAATCTCCCACTTTTTGATGAAAGATAAAATTCAGCAACAATAAATCCTTTTTCCCTTTTTGGATTGTCACAAGGTCAATATGGAATCTCCCCCTTGATATAACATCTAGTATGTTTTAAAGGTTGGCTAGAAATCTGCAACGCTTGATAAACTTGTCAGTACTAAGAGAAGGTCCTCCCCCTCAATTCATGCCATAATTCAATATGATCAATGAATGGTTTACAGATGACATACCTTAAATTTTGTGCCGGATGAAGGACATAAGGATTATGATTTAACCTTTTTTTCCTTATCAATGTCCTTGTAGCCAAATGCATCTACGTCCGTGACTTACCTTTTTGTTTTCACTATCCCCCGTGATCTTTTCCACAGAGCGGTTAGTCTCTTCTTGTGTGGACCTGCTTTGATACCACTTGTTGGAGCCCAAGAGGGGGGTGAAGTTCACAATTAAGATCTACACATTAGGTAAGGACGTTAGAGCAAACTTGCTTGGTTTCAAGCCAAGGATCAAAACACAGTGTAACTGAAATACCCCATTAGATTTATAACAATAAAAGAACAAGTTACACTTACAAAACAAAACAAGATGTAATGACCAAGGCGATTCGATAGGATCACTGACCAAGACTGAATGTCTTTGAGTCAGCTACAGATAAGGATCGTCGTAGGAAAAACCCTAGCGGCGATTTGGAATACGATGGATTACATTGAAGCACAAACACACACAGTCTTAGTCCGTCAAGGCTCTGCTACACACCATCTCTCCACCACATGTGGACACAACGAATGCTCACCAAGGTCCTTGGCTATACCTTCACCAGAGGTCCTTTACTGGCTACCTTCACCACCGAACCATTGGTTACACACTCGGAGAAATCCCACCGGATTTCTTACACCGCGATTACTTCCGTGGAATCGCCTATCTTCTCAATTCTTCTATCGCCCTTTTTATAGATGCCTTTGGATGCTTGGACTTGAGTGCTTCCAACGGTAACTTGCCTTGTGTGTTGATTTCTTCCCTTTTGTTGCTACAATAATCATGATTGATTTCCCTTGATTTGTTTCGATTTGTTTCCTTTTTATATCTACAAGAATCATGCCCATAATAAGAGTATATAATATATAATCAAAATATATATCTTATGTCCACATAATCTGAGTATATAATCAGAATATATATTATATACTCAAAATATATAATCAGATTATATAAGGCAACTTCCCTTTTCCGGATTTTCACTTTCATCAAAATCGAAGGTCCTTCGTGGATGCGCGGTGAAGGACCTTGACCATGTCTTCAACACTAAAAATGATGTGGATGTTTTAAAGTACGTCTTGAAGAACGGATAGTACTGGAGTAAATGAAACTCATCGACATGAAAATGAACCCTGAAAAGAATCGCGAGGTTTTGGAAGAGCTTCTCATACCTTGTAGGGCATCAAGTGCCTGCAATATAAAGTTCACCCGAAGTTGGATGTTTTGAAATACTCAAATGGACGGAGAATCTTACAGAAATTAGGCTATGTATGCAATGAACAACTTTATATCAACTGGCTTATTGTCTTTATCCTGCCAGATATTTTGCTTGCTTAGATTTCTAGTTATATGAACTTTGTTGTTGTGTTGGTCCTTCCAGACATTTTCTTTCGAAGGAGTCCATTAAACTACTTTTCATGATAGTATCAGAATGAGATGGAACTGTAGTGGTGTTTGAATTTGCGCTACTGTTATGCTGTTCTATTTAACCAAAGCTAATGTTTCCCTGGTTTGTATATAACATTGCATGAATATTGCATGGTTTTATTTTTTATTTACTTCAACTAATTTTAAAATCATTTTGTCTTAAAGGCCTTCAACTTAGGCCCCGTTCTTTTATACGGTAGATTGTGGTGCGGTACTACACTGTACTGCACTTTTTAATTTTCCACCATACTTTACCACACCACAATCATTACCAATATATATTTTCAATTTTTCTCTCTTCTTTTCTCTTTTACTTTTCACATTGTCTCTTAATCTATTTTATCTGCCACAACTTTCATCACAACTTACCACATTTTTTCAAATTTCACCAAATTTTACCGCATCGCACTTTTACCATACAGCAACTACCGCATAAATGAACCGCATAAATGAACTGGGAAGAACTGGGCCTTAATACGCATAATTTTTGAACTTTTGCACCATATGAGGTTGTTTGGCAAATTATAAGTAAAGTCAGACCCCTGACTGTGCTCCCGGGAGCAAATAGCCATCGTGCGCCCAGGGTGCCCCCTCTCCCCATCAACCTTTTTTTAAAAAATAGGTTTAGGTAAATAATTATTTTGTAATTCAAAGGATTTAGCAGGAGTGATGATATTCCGATGCATTCACTAAATTCTTTTAGATAAATTTTATTTCTAATTTTTTTTATGTTTTATTTCCGTAAAGGCCTCGTTCTTTTTTTATGGTGGGATTGCACTACGGTTGGTTGCGGTATGGTGGAATGTGGAAAGTTGTGGTGGAGTGTGGAAAGTTGTGTGAAAATAATAGAAGATGGGTTGATATATTTTCATTTGAAAATAATTGTAGGTGGAAATAAAATGAAAGTTATGATTTTTTATTTGAAAAGTTTTCACTTTTAATAAAAAAGAAATTGGAAAGTTATGGTGAGTTGTTTGGAAAATGGAAATTTATAGTGCGGTGTGGAACCGCAAACGATCCCACCTATAAAAGAATGAGGCCTAATTTTTTCTGTTTTAGTTTTCTTTTTTAATTTTTTATCATTTAACTATTATAAAATGTTCATAAAAAAATATATAAATTATGTTCATAATTATGGATGTTTAGAAAAATATACACCAATGCTCATAAATCAATGTATGGAGGCTCATAAACCATTAGATGAATTTCCATAACATCCAACATGAATGCTCGCAAGTCGCAATGTTATTTTTTACTACAATGGTCATAAACTAATATATAAATGCTCATAAACATAAACTAAAATGCTCATAAACCAGTATATGAATGTTAATAAACCAGTAGATGAATGTTCATAACCTCCAACACGAATGTTCATAATCTGACATTTTTACTACAATGCTCATAAACCTTAACTATAATCCCCATAAACCAGTTTATGTATGCTCATAAATATATGTCATGCAATGTTCATCATTTGTAATGTGGATGGATGCTCATAAATTTATACTATAATGCTTATAAACTTTAACGACAACGTTCATAAACATATCACATACAATCAGGGGCAGCGCTATTAAGGGTAAAGGGTGATTAATTGACCCTCTAGCTTTTTTGCAAAAATAAATTTTTAGAACATTTATATAAATAAAAATAACATATATAATAATTTGTGGGAAAAAAATACAACTGTGTTAATGTAGTTGGATGGTTTTTCCACGAATATCCACTAATGGGTGCGCCTCTATGCCCATGAGGTCAGGGGTTTGACGTTGCTAAATTGCAAATTGGCCACTTTCCTTCTGTGCGCCGCGCGCGCCTGTTTTCTGAGGTTAGGGGTTTGACGCCCTAAAAAACCCAACTTTAGAATTTTTTTTTTAACCCTAATTTTAATACAACAGCCTCCTCCATACATTCGCTGCCTCTACTCTCTAGTAGTTCTACCACACCACTGTTCAATTTGCCTCTTTTATGCACAAATTGATCAAATACTTGAATTGACATATGTTATTTTGTAAGTTATTATGTTTAACTTATTATTTTTAGTTAAATTTATATTGAACAATTAATAAATTTGTGAATTTTGTGATGAAATAGCAATATATGAATAGAATGATTAGAGTGCTTGGTTTTATTTTGTTCAAATATTCATAATTCAAACTATGTAGTTTATTTGTTTGATTCACTAGTGACAAATTAAAATATTCTTACGAAATGTATTGTTTATTGTTGATTCTAACAATTAAATTTGTATTGAACAATTAATAAATTTGTGTATTTTGTGATGAAATAGCAATCTATTTTCAATATCTGTTTGATTCATTAGTGACAAATTAAAATATTCTTATGAAATGGTAATTCTGTTATTGTTTATTGTTGATTCTAACAATTAAATTTGTATTGAACAATTAATAAATTTGTGTATTTTGTAATGAAATAGCAATCTATTTTCAAAACTATGTCATTAAACAATTAATAAATTTGTGTATTTTCAAAACTATGTCATTAAGCATTATGTTATTTGAATATGTTAATTTTTTAGAATTTGTTCCAATATAATTTATCTTTTTTATTACAAAAAATTGCTAGAAGGTACCTTCTATTATGCGGAAACTATATTTTGGGGACCATATTATTAGAAATTATAATGAGGTGAACAATGTTATTTAATATCTATTATTTGGTGACAATCTAACCAAAATTCATCGGAATCCGGCGAAAAATGTAAAGTTACTAACCTACCCTTGTAATTAATTATTAAACGGATGACCTAACTCAAATGGTATGTTGCTTCATCCTCCTCTTTCACCTTCTCCGCGCCACCATGACTCCCCACGAATTCCCTAGCTCACCCAATGACGATTTTATACAGTGATTCATTCGCCAAAACTTGTTTGTGGTGTTCAATCTGCTACTACTTCAGAACACATACTGCTCTCGGGTCTCTGTACTCTCCATTACCACACCAACAACCGGTTTTCGTCACCAAAAATCGAGATGATTCTTCGCCAGAAGATACTTAATGCTGACTCCGATGACGAATTCCTCCGAGATTTTCATCGAAGGTGCCAAATTCACTTATCCCAACCTCTTAAACACTGGTCATGTTATCATCCATGGCCTCCAGGGCTCTGCAAATGAACCACAGTTGAGCTCCTCAGTTGCTGCAATATGACAATGCTCGCTTTGGATGATGATGCCTCGATCTTCCATGGTGGCAAATGCCAACAATGCTTATCTTCTATGGTACCGAATAAACAACTTTTGATCCAAGCTCCGGTTTAAGTTCAGAAATTTCATATGTTGTCAAAAAAGTTATTGGTTGATTTACGAATGTTCTTGGGATTATGATATCTCTGGGTTTAATTAATAAAAACAAGACTTTTAATTGTTTGTTTATGGGAATCAAGGAGCTTGAAAATTGGCTTCATTTGCAGGTTGGGGGAGGTGGGTGGTTTAGAATCAAGGAGCCTTACTTTCTGATTATCCCTGACGGTGTATTTGGCTGTTAAGCAAAATTAGGATTATACATATGACATGGTTTTGCTGAGCAATATGATTGGGGGAAGAGAAAGAAATCACAAACAAGTGACTTGGGAGTTGAGTGGGGAGTATAGAGAGGAGCAATTTTCACTCTTGCAATGGCAAAGATTCACACTTTGGAAGCTACAGAGGTTCAACGATGAAGGGCCAAGTTAGTCATTAATTTTTAATTGTGAGGGTAGGTTAGTAATTTTACATTTCTCACCGGATTTCGATTAATTCCGGTCGGATTGTCCCCAAATAATAGATACGTGATAACATTGTTCACCTCATTATAATTTCTAATAATTTGGTCACCAAAAAATAGTTACTACAAAATAGAGGGTACCTATCAGTAATTTTTTGTTTTTATTAAATTTTATCTTGACACCCCTACCTTTGAATCCTGGCTTCGCCACTGCATGCAATATTCATAATTTGTAACATGGATGCTCATAAACTATAACCATAATGTTCATACATATCACATGCAATGTTCATAATTCTATACTATGATCATAAACTTTTTTTTTTTTTGAAAATGTACTTAAAAGTATGGAAAAAATTACACAATATTGAAAAGAACATAATAAATATTACAAAGGAAAATAAAAATAAAATAAAATAAAAAGCATGATTGAATTGATTAGAAACTCAAATTCAAAGTGTATTAAAACATTGGATTCAAAGAGAAGCCTTGTTATATTTGCACACAAAAAAATGTGGAAAAAGGAAAAAAAGGGAAAGAAGCAGTGCACGTACATGTTCAGGCCCACAAAGGCATTGAGAGCCCGGGCACATGATCGATTTTCTAAGGGTTCGTTTGGATCTAGGAAAACATGGTGGGAAAAAATCACGTGGAAAAGAAGTTAGGGGGAAAATGTTTTTTGGGGAAAGTAAATTTATTTCTATTATTTGGTTTAAGTAAAATTTTGAAGGAAAGAATTGATTTTCCATCCAATTTTCTTTTTCTTGCTTGGTTTGAAAAAATGCATTTTAAGAAGGAGAGAGAGAAGAATACTTCAATTTTTTCTTTTTCCAATTTTCTCATTTTCCAAATTATCTATTTTCATGCTGCTTTCCTATATCCAAGTGGACCCTATGGTTCTTTCCCAGGAAAATATTTCCTGGTTTACTGGGAAAGTTTTTCATGGGAAAAAATACTTCACAGTGTTTGGTTTACATTTGAAATAATAGGGATGTTTGTAGGAAAATTTATTAAAATGTCTAAATTACCCTCTATAAAAACAAATTTTGAGTCTAAAATAAATAAAGAAAAGAAATTGAGAAACAAATTAATTTGTATTAATATTTGAGTGTATGCGAGTACAATCTCTGTATTAAATACAATAAAGTAGTCAGCTGATTTGATCTCCTGAAATTTGGGTGACACGAAGGCATGGACGCTTGATCTCGATCTCGAATGTAGGTCTAGCTGAAGAACTCTATAGCAGTTCTTGAGCTGAAGGTCTTTTGAGCGTTTAACTCTTTAATGCTTGGTAGCTGGAGGCTCCTCGAAGTTTTAACTGTCTGAAGGTTGACTGTTGGTTGTAGTTCTCCCGGTTCTTGGATGCGAGGGCTTGAGTGCTTGGTCTCATCGATGAACCAGGCGAAGAAGATGACTACAGTCTTTGATGTGAACAACAGAAGTTGTTGAACTAACAGACGTTAGTCCTTGGCGCTTGATAGCTGGAGGTGGCTTGTGGTTCGATCTTCTGAAGGTTTCGCAGGTCTTTCGACTTCGATTCTTGGCGCTTGGTAGCTGGAGGTTGCTTGCAGTTCGATCTTCTGAAACCTCTTTTAACTGCAGAATGCTCAGCGGCTCAAAATGAAGGGAGAGGACCCCTATTTATAGGCTTTGGATGCCTAACCCCTGTGGTTTGAGTTGGGCTTTGGTCTTAGCCCAAATTAATTAATTATTCTTTTAATTTTAAATAAAGAAATAATTATGATTTTCTGCATCATCTCTGACACATGTCACGATGTTATTGGCCATGGTGTATTTCCATTTAAAATCTAATTAAATGGACCGCCATAATTAATTTGACACGTGGCGGATGATATTTGGCCAAATACTTATTATTTTATTTTCCAAATATCATTTTTTTTATTTGGTAACCTGAAGAAAATTTGGGGAAACCAGTAATAACATGTTAATTATTTTTCAAGGGCAATTTTGATCATTATGGAAACTATAATGACAATTTTGATTAAGTTAAGAGTTCAGTGACATTTTTGTCCATTTTGGATAGTTGAAGGGCAATTTTATCCAAGCACTCGATAATCTAATCCATGTAATTGTCAACGTGATGTGAACATGAAGAAGTAGAAAAAGAAAAAAAAAAAAGAAAAACTTGTACTCCCTCTGTTTGGATTTTTTTTCCGATTATTTAAAGTCCAGAAGGGCTAAAGGTTCCGCAACAAAAGTTGCATACAAACAGCAAGACAGCAAAATAACAAGGTTCACCAAAACAAAGCAAAAAACAGCAAAGTGACAGTAAACAAAACAGCTATTAAAAATTATCTATCAAATTGCCCTCCTATCTTCTTGCCACTGCTCTAAGAACAACCTCATCATAGTCTCTTGATCTTCGCAAAACTCCATCTATTTGGATTTAATTGATGTTAGGCGTCATATTATAATTTATACATACCAATGCCCCCAAAAATTGATGGGGTGGTGGTTGTAAGTCAAATTATTTATTGAGCCTTGAACAGATTAATTATTCCTTTTTCCCACAACATATAGACCTACTACCTCCGTCCCTAAATGAGTGTCAATTTGACTAAGTTTTGACCGTTAATTACTCACAAATTACAATGAGTTACAATATGAAATCACCACCATTAGAAAGATATTGTACTAACAGATTAAATGATGTTAATTTTATATTGTAACTCATTATAATTTGTAAGTAATCAACGGTCAAAGTTTAGTCAAAATGACATTCATTTAGGGACGGAGGTAGTACTTGTTTCCACGCTTATGCCAAGAGGATAAAAACATAAAGAATAAAATAATTAATTTTTAAAGGTAATTAAATAGAAGGATTAATGATTAATGTGTAGTTATAAAGTGATAGATAATTTAAAATAGAAGAAATGGTTAGAAAGACAAATGAAAAAGAATGAAAGAAGTATATATCCATTAATATTGACATTCATGACTCGTATAAATACATATTAATGTAATGATACGAATATCATGTAGATCTAACATATTGGCTTAATACCAAATACATTGTCATTCAAATACTAAGGTGTTGATTGTTTGAGTTAGGCAAGTAAAAACATTACAACTCTCAATATTGTCTTTTTGCTCTATAATTTTTATAGAAAATTTTCAATAGGATATGTTACATGAGACTAAATGTGAGAAAATTAATTCAATAAATTACTGAAAGGTACCCTATATTTTACAACATCTCTATTTTTAGGAGACCATATTATTGAAAATTATTTCTAGGTACCCTGTGTTTCATAGTACATATTTTCTGGTGACAAATTATATTTTAGATTTATTACAAGATCCCCAAAATTATCTAAAACTACAAAATATCCCTATCTTGATAAAAGCTTATCAATTTATATTTCCGCCTGCATTAATATTTATCTTAAAGAATTAACTTAGATCTCTTTTCCATTAGTTCAATTAATTTTGGTAAGCATAGTGGACTTTATAACTACAGAAAATATAATATCTAAGGTATAAGTAGTAGATTGTGATAATTAATACCATTAAAGTTATTATATATTGAGTTAAGAGTTTTTATTTAAACTTGTTTGCATAAAAACCTCAAAAATCAGATTATTGCAAGAAGGTTCCTGCTTAAGTCCTTCTCTATAAATTTTTAACTAAATTGCAAAGAAAAAATCACCTAAAAATAGTTTCCAATGAAATTATGTCACCGAAAAATAGTTTAAAAAAACATAAGGTACTTGAAAATCATTTCTAGAAACATTGTCCCTAAAAATAGTTTCTATAAAATAGAAAGTACATATAAGTCATTATTTGAAATTAATTACAATGATATTACAAAACAATTATGCAAAATCAATAAATTAATTATAACTAATAAAGTTATGATGAGGCAATTAAGAAGGTCGCACATAATCATTGCAATATTTTGATGGTATCAACTATCAAGTACTCATAGTGAAAAACAACTTTTGGAGATTTTCTCTCTCTACGAATTAAATTTCTCTCTCTACCGCTCAACTACCATTACACTCCCTCATTAATTTTCTTTACCGGTGCCGGCGACGGCCGTTTTGTCGCCGGCACCACCGCTTCCCGATCTGCTGTTTTGTGCCTTTTTTTCTCAAAGTTAGCTAGTTTTCTGGTTCCGGTAGTTTAGCTGTTTGTTCGATGTGTGTGGGGGCAGTTTCAAGGCCGGTGCAGGCGTCTTCTCTGGTGCAACTTCCGCCGGGGGAGGTGCGGCCGCGTCTCTGGGTTTCAAGCATGCGTCCAACAACCTGTTCGACCCGGTCTTGCCGACTGTTCTGGTGACCAGGTGTGAGGTGTGTTTCTCTTCAAAGCGATTTACTTTTGGTTGTGTATGTGTTCTAGTTTGGCTACTGTTCTGTGATTTGGGTTGGGAGTCGTAGGTTTTGGGGGTTTTCTCGGGGCTAGTCTTTTCTAAGGTGGGAATGGGGTGGTTTGTGTTTTTGTTGATCTAGTTGGGAGTGATGTTTTCGGTCAGTGTGTTCTTGGGTTGGGTTATGGCTTCCCGTGAGATTGAGTTAGATGGGGATATACTAAATCTGTTAGAGCTGATGGACCATCCTAGTCAGTCTATCCTTAAAGCGAAGGAGTTTAAGGAGTAGGGTAATAAGTTGTTCAGATGGGGACAGTATCATAGTGCCGCTTGCGTGTATGAAAAATGCATACAACTTATTTGGGTTAGTGAATCAATGTCCGAATCAAAGTTTTTGATGGCGCGGGAGTTGACGGTGTCGCTCAATCTAAATGTTGCTGCATGTGATTTGAAGTTAGGAGGGTTTTCAAGAGCTGTTGAGTTTTGTGGGTTTGTGTTGCAGCTTGACCCAAACAATGTGAAGGCTTTATACCGAAGTAGTGAGGCCCATGCTAAGTTAGGAAATGTGGATGAAGCGAGGAAAGCGCTTACTCGGGCGCTAGAGAAAGACCCCATATGCTTGGAAGCTAAGAGAGAATTGGAAAGGGTGCAAGTCCCTGATAAGGCACATAAAACCACCCTCTCATTGGAAAGTGATAAGAATATAAAACCGTCTCCTCTAAGTGATTCGCAAGGAGATGCAAAGATTAGTTCTAGCGGGGTGAAGGGTTTGGGGACTACATTGTTGAGTTTGACATTAAAGAAGAGGAAGATAGTCAAGGAATGTGGAGTACTGGGGAGTTACTCCAAGGTGCAAGCGAATGGAATGTGGAGTATAGCGGGGTGAAGGGTTGGGGGACTGCATTGCTGAGAATTGGAAAGGGTGGACGTGTTTGTGGGAGATGATGGGGAATGGATTTGTGATGGAAAGATGGTGAAAAGATAGTAAAAGAGAGATCAAGAACTAAGAGAATCGACTCCTAAGCTCTGATACCAATTTTGATGTATAATGGATCAAGGGAAGATCACATTACACATGAATTTAGAATCTTTAAAAACCAAGATAAGAATCTTGCTTCTCAAAGTTCTTAAGGATCCAAAAAATGAATGAAAAAGGATGAAGATAAACGAAAAGAAGATGGAATTCGTTTACCAAGATTGAAGATCGATTGATGTTTTGATGAGTGAATGATGAATGGCGACTTGAATAGATGGACGAATGATAAACGATTGATGAAAGATTGTACCTTGATCGTTTGTTGGATGAATATGGAATGGACGAATGGTACTTGAAAGATTGAATGTTGACTGATGCTTGAAAGATCAATCAAAGATGGATGAATGCTTGAATGAACGAATGGAATGAATGAATGATATGTTTGGCTTTTGAAGATTCTTGGAGGATACAGCCACACCACCTTCAAGAATGCTTC
Organism: Portulaca oleracea; assembly: GCA_029582165.1. Classification (NCBI taxonomy): domain Eukaryota; kingdom Viridiplantae; phylum Streptophyta; class Magnoliopsida; order Caryophyllales; family Portulacaceae; genus Portulaca; species Portulaca oleracea. The sequence goes on from CM055886.1 coordinate 20,128,127, forward strand.
AATCTCTTCCTATCACCACCTAGGTCGCCACCCTAAGCTAGAAGAAGAAGATAGGATCGAATCTCCCTCAAGAGAAACGAAAGACTAGCAAAAGCTAGAGAGAAAACAACACCATGTGTTTGTATTTGATTTATTGAATGAATGAGATTACAAGAGGCTTAAGGGGGTATTTATAGTAATCCTAAGCCCCCTAGGACGTGTACTATTCAAGAAATTAGGCCCCTTGAGGCTTACATCATCCTACACATTTATTACATCATAAAAACTCTAAAATTCAACTCTAGAAAGAAAAGACTATAACTCTTTCAATACTTGTCCGTTTTCCAAGATTCAAAAACCATTGGAAAGCTCTTTCAATGCTCTTCAATATGTCTTTGGATGACTTCCTCATTAGACGCATGTATCTAGAGTTATAGAGTAAATTACCAAACTGCCCTTGTTGAAATCATTCAAACGAGAGGGATACTTGAGTGAATGATGCTCTTTTGCCATATAACCGAGTATTAGGCTCCTATGATGTATATTGGATGTCTTCCTTGATGTCCTTGATGTATATAGCCATCAAATATACATCATACTCCCCCGGTTGAAAAAAGTTTGTCCTCAAACTTTGAGCATCAATTCTCTTTTGTTCGCCTTCTTCACAAGAGATTTACAAGCTTTCTTCTTAAAGGCTTTGAAGTCATCATAGACTCCTTTATAAAACTTCTTCAACTTCTCCCAAGATAACCCATTGAAATTATTGGACTTTGATTCTCGATATTTCACCATGGATGTAAAAATCTCATGTAACTTCACAACTTCAAAGTATAGTTTTACCACTTTGCCTTTATCATGGGTAATACGACATAGTATGAAACAATCCATCTTTGAATGGTCATCGACAACTAGAACCTCTTGACTTCTTTGAATCCTTGGCACTTCAACCAATCTTCCCTGAACCCGCTAGCTTACCGTATCTATTCAACCAATGTGCACTAAAATAGAACATGTGTTGTGGTCTCTTAGCACTGCCTACAAATCACACAGAACAAATCCACATGTCGCATATGCCTGCCAATTCCCAATTATGTTGGGAGGGTACCGGCCAGAGCTCTCCAACAAAATTTGCACTCTCGGAGGGATCTGCAAATCCCATACATGTTTCCAGATTGACTGCAACTTGCCGATGTCACTTGTTGTAGGTTTGTCCTGCTTCTTCCACCCCCTAACCATATGATATGCAGATTTAACAAAGAGATTTCCATTCGAAGTATAATGTCAGACCAACTTATCCTAAGGCCTAGAGCTTACGGAAGTAAAGAGATTGACATGATATATATAATTATGTTAGTAAACGGGTCTAATTAATAAAAAAAACAGATTTCAATTCAGCTAATAAATTGTGTTTTTGCAAGACTTGAGCAGTACAATAATCGCCATACGTCAACTTATTATTTTATTAAATTATTACCTATGATAAAATCAAAGAAGTCCCGTTAATATCGAAATATTCGGGTTATTTTTTGGATTAAAATTGTGTCAAATCAACTGATTCATGTATTATTAATATTACTATTCTTATTTTCATCCCTTTTTATTATGATTTCTCAATTTATTCAAATTTCAACTTATTTAACTCTTCCATTTTATTTGAAGTTATTCAATTTATTCAAATTTCAAATTATCTAAGTGAGGTGGTAGACGGATCAGGCACTGTGTCCGAATTATCATAATCTACAATCACTTCAAGTTGCCTCCAGAAGCTATGTATAGCTTGGGTGTACAAATCAGCATCCCGATCCTGGAGTCCTAACATCGTACATGCACAAGGAAGGCGATGTGTTTTCCACATAATGTGTTGGCACAGGTGCTCCGAACCATGCTTCAATTTCGTCACCTTACAATACTCATTGTTGATCAGGTCCATCGCATAATGAGAAACACGACCGTGTAGATGCTTGAACAATGAGGATTTCCTCAACACTGCGTGTCCACTCCTAGACTGCTCGAGTGCCCTCCTGATCTCGGTATGTTGGTTTTCAATCTGGTGATGAGCCCTTTTGAACAACCGATCAAATGAACCACGATCGCTACCGAGATAATACTTGAAAGTCGAATGTTGACTCTCAACTCTGGAAGTCACGATGTTTCCCATATGAAGGACATCGTCGGTGTATGCCTGCACAAACTTCTCCTTGTACTTCATCCAAGTACTGGTCAAATAATCGACAACTAGTCTATTTTTCCCAACCCAATGTGACTCCAAACACGACCATCTGTAATCGAATTCTTCAATTGTACTCGAATAGACGACGCGGTTCCACCATATGTTCCTAAACAACGATCCTTGTCCATTCTTCTTCCCGCCAATCAGGTCATTAACTTTGCTCTCAACGTCATTCCCTATATGCCATACGCATAATAGGTGAGGAACTCCGTGAAATACGCGTCCTATAGCCCATGACAAAGCATGCTCTCTATCAGTGACGATCACGTTCGGTTTCACACCGACGCCCATGAGCTCTTCCAGCCTTTGGAGTACCCACTCATATTACTCCTTCACCTCATCTCTCATTAAGCAATACGCAACAAGAAAGTTATGATTTGTACTCGTGACACCAACTATCTCACAACATGGCCACTTCTTCTTGTTAGTCTTGTACGTACTGTCGATGAGTATAACATGTGGATATGTGCGGAGAAGCTTCAGCGAGTATGGGTGGCACATAAACATCAGATGCAACTCCCCATCACCATCAAATGCAGTCCAGTATAAGTAGCCGTGCTCATTTGCCAAGTGAAGGCAATGCTGCACGTGTGTCCGACCATCCATCTCCTTCGACCTAACTTTAAATCTCTCATTGTATATTTGCCCCACGTTGACATTACAGTCCGGAAAATGCTGCTTCAAAGATGTGTGTATCGTAGCAGGAGTGCAACCAGTGTCAGTCACGTCACGTATATGGACTTTCATTTCAGATGTCAACGGGTTTCCCCTTCAGTGTCCCTCCTCGTAAAGAATAAATTGATGATTATGCATCCCTTTGTCACCCGGGTACGTTCGGACAACCCACTTCTCCCCCGTTGGAGAGAATGCGCATATCATGAATGGACACTAACACGATTTTGTCTTCGTGTTTAACTGACTGTCGCAATCAATCGTGCTGATTTTCCCTCGATATTTCCCATATCGCCAGCATCTTAGATAGCATCGCACTGGACCATCCACATTTCCATTCTTTTTGTAAGATGCTCTGACCAATCTGAACCCAAAGTTTCTAGCTATTTTCTCGGCCCATGCATGTAGATCATCGATACTATCAAACCACTGTTCCGTTGCAAATTGTGCCGAGTAATCTACATCATCTCCCCCAAATTCCTCAAGCAACACCTGAACAAAATTAATCAAATAAAAACATAATTAGGTCAATTATTTAATTTTCATGTAACACCTAAACAAAATTAATCAAACACTAAGGAAAAATCCACAACAATAATACTCTATGCAAAGCTAATCAAACCCTAAATAATTGAATTCAAATAAAAATGCACCCTAAAAATGCTTTAATGACAATATAATCTTATATACATGATAGTTAAAGTAAAAAAACTATTTAAACTAATAAAAATATTAATCAAATAAAAACATAATTAAATTATTTAATTATTTTGTCAAAAAAAATAAACATATGAAACGTGCCAACCAAGCCCGAAACGCACATAAAACGCGCTCGGACCATGGCGAACGCCCGGGGCTGGTCGGTCCATGGTTGAGACACGCACAGGAGGCGTTTCAACCATGGACCGGCCGCGCCCTGGGCGCATTTCGGCCATGGTCCGAGCGCGTTTTCTGTGCGTTTCGGGCTTGGTTGAACCGCGTTCAGAGCGCGTTTCATATTCGGCAATAAATAAATGAAATTCGACGAAATTAACAACGAAAAAACTTAAAAATTCACCTTTTCTTCTTCAGATGATGATCCATTACTCATTTTCTACAAAATGTTGTTTAGATTATGAAGGTTTAAATGGAAAGGGAAAAATTTCTAGAGAGAGAAAGATAATCGGGAGTTGTGAAGGGTTGTGGAGTGTTTGAGGGCCAAGGATGAAATGAAATTTTTATGTCAATTAAGGGTGACACACAGTAAAACTAGGGCGACAAAGAGCAATGCCCTTTACTTACGAAATGGGAACTTGTAGTACAAATAAGGAGTTGAACATATTAGAAGATAAGAATCACTTATTTTAGGAATTCCTTAGGATTATAGCTAAATGTTTTTATGGAAGTAATGTACCCTATATTGAGAAAATTAGAGCTCAACATTGAGAATCATGAATAGACTTAGTAATTATGAGCATAATTAATTGGCGTTCCTAGCCACACGAATACAATTAAGAGTCATGAAGATTGTCTTTTATCCAGTTCATGACATCTAATCAGCTTTCATATTAATCTCAGTTACTTTATTTTTCTTTCTTCCGTCTTTCTTGAGAACAAAATTCGCTTATTCATCTTGATTTTCACTTACTTTTAAATTTGATTATGCTATTTACCACTTCAACCTATGCATATCATGTTTATATCATGAGTGCATTATGATAATTATGATGTTCTTATTTAGGTGAATAAGCTCTTGAATCTTTGAGGTTATCTTTCATTTGTACCATCATCCCAGTTCCTAAATCGATATTAGTCACTTCTTTCCCTTCACTCATGTATACAATATTGACTTAAGAACTTAAACTCTCACTTATTTCTAAATTGAAGCATTCTTTTGTCACCTTAGTTTTACTCATATGGTAATTACAACCTCCAATTACTTCCTATCTTATCATTACATACATCAATAACTACTCTTTTAACTAGATAATCATTGTTAAAATACTTGGTGTCGAATCTCTTCCATTCCTAATTTTATTTGTACTTACCTCTGTGTTTATCTTTCGTATATCCTGGAAGTGTTTTTTTTAACTCGATATTTCACCACCTTTCATTATTAAGACTCCAATCATTTCTGCTATCAAAATTTTCCCCTCAATCATAAATTTGTCATAATGTTATCCTTGATACTATCCGTTGTGTTTCCCTTGAACCATTCTTCTTCAAGCATTAAATATTAAATAAAGAGATTTGGCTAGTGTTCTTAGCTGGTGCACCATCAAAACATATCTATTGCTTTTCTTAGAACCAAACTTGTACCTAAAGTCAATTGACTCTTGACCTACTAGATTACGAGTAGCTCCAATTTGATAGCATTATAAATTGATTTTTCAAATCAACTGCACAGGAGTACTAAGTTATGAAAGTTTTTGAGGTGTTGGATGATAAGTATCTTAAAGAAGAGGTACAACAAGCCCCAGTTACAAGGCCTTAAGAGGATATTGATGGACACTGTATTTAGCACATAGAAAACAATCTTCTTTCCTCATACCGGAATGCATACATCGGGTATTTCAATTTCACAAGTTTAAAACTCAATTGTTAAAGTTTATCAATCTCAAGCCTATCGTCGTTGAAATCTTCGGAGATATGCATAGGCACCTTTTGATTTATAATCATACCTTGATCGTGAACTACAAACACATCCACACTGAATTTTGCATCTCTCGATTTTAGGATATCATATCACACCCAAGCCACGTGATTGGACCAAAACCGCGGGTAGGTTCAGGAGAGTCATCTTATATTGAGCAGCATGTATATATCATAGGTCGCAACACCAGATAGCAACATAACAAATTCGTTCCCTTAGTTAAAGTCTCATGGGAAAACGTCACTCAGAAGCCACCTAGGGAATCAAGAGCATGGAGTTCAGATAACCAATTACTGCCTTGAGATGACTTTCAACGAAGCAATTTCAAATTTCAAAGTTTCGGAATGAAACTTCATTTAAGAGGGATAGATTGCAATAACCCGATCATAACCAGTTATAATTATGTTACTAAATGGGCTTAATTAATTAAATCATGCATTTTAATTCAGCTAATAAATTGTGCTTCGCCAGGACTCTAGCAATATAATGACCGCCACACGATAACTTATTATTTATTCACTTATTACCTATGATATAATTAAAGAAGTCCCATTAATTTCGAAATATTCGGGTTCTTTATCATATTAAAATTGTGTCAAACCGACTGATTTATTGGTATTATTAATATTACTATCATTATTATGATACTGTTTTTTTATTATTTCTTAATCTATTCTAATTTCATATTATTTCACTCTTTCTTTTTATTTCAAGTCTCCTTCTTATTATTTGAATTTACAAAATGTTGTCCTGAGACTTCAAACTGGTATTCTTGGGTTTTAGTAGGAATAATATTAGTAAGGGGACGAGAGTTAGTGTATGACAGATGAAGTGGGCCTTGCTAAGGGAAGGTGTGAAACCACAAGAGTTGCACAATTTGTAGCCTATTAAATGACGTTGTCTCACGACCTGCAATAGCAACCTCGAAAGTGCTTCGACGACAAACAGGAATAGGTACGAAGAAATTAGATCACCTTGGCAGAGTCCCCTACTAGGCCTCACGAACCCACATGATTCCCCATTAATAATAAAAGAGAAGGTGATTGATTCCACGCACCTGATAACAAGGGCTACCCAATCTTGCCTGAATACGAACTTCAACATCGCCTATTTCGGGAACCCCCATTCAACCTTGCCTTAAGTTTTAGCCATATCGAGCTTGACAACCATAATCCCTCATAGAGATTTGTTATGTCTCATAGAATGGAAAATTTCGAAAGCAATCAGGATATTATCTATAATCAGGCATCCGGGAATGAACGCACTCTAATTAACGGAGATAATAGAGGGAAGAATTTGTTTAAGTTTGTTTGAGATAACCTTGGTAATCATATTGTACCACACATTGCATAGGTGACAGACCTAAAATGTATAGGTGTCTGTGTACCGCAAGTGTACGGGTCTGTGTAGTAATAAAATATTGTTCTCTCTCAGGAATTTGCGTCCAACCACGCATTGAACTAGTTCGCTGCAAAGAATGTTAGGTCGATCCAAGGGTTGTGGTAATGTTTTCTAAAACTAAACTAAGAAAGCAGGAATTTTTAGGGTCTAACCAATTAATTAAAAGCGTTCAGGGGAGTCCATTCTAGTCAATCAATCAAATCATCAACAGTCCCGGTGCAGGTAACAAGATAATTCGGGGTCTTTAATCTTTCTAGGCCTTATCACTTCGATCTTTCGATCCAAAGTGAGTTACAGCGATAAAACTAAATATTATTTCTAACTATTTATGCCAATCAAAGATAAAGAACTGATTATAATTTGACCCTAGGCAAGAATCATTATGTCTAACTATTTTCTAAACCTAGTCAATCTACATCTTCCAACTCAAGACTCAAACTGTCGTTCTGTTGTCGAGAATCAAATACCAAGTAAAAGACTCAAACTCTCGTTCTGTTGCCAAATTACCATGACATACAATACACGCAGATTAAACGAATAAAAGGATAACCTAACACCAAGACTGTATTCAAACTCAATCAAAAGACATCGAATTTATCCCCCAAAAAAAGGAAATTAGCTACTCATATTCATGAAAGTAAGCATTGCAAAAACGAATAATAACAAAGTAACATGGGAATAAAATAGAAATAACCGTGTTCGAATTTGCGGAATCGATCTCTTCGTGTCACCCGAATCGATCTCTTTCATGTCACCCGAATCGATCTCTTTCGTGTTCTTCGATCACAATCAACAATCTAAACTAATAATAATGTTTGTGAATGGAAAGAAACTATCTAAAATCTACCCTAAAAACTCTCTCAAACAATCGTCTAAAACTATGACTAAAAGCGAATAAAATTTTGTTCTCCAAAACTTGATATCCAAAACGATGGACTTAAATCCCTTTTATAGTACCAGATTAGGGCACAAAACGATGGTTGCGTTTAGCTCAAAAGTGAGATTCCTCCGTGTCTGGGCGCTGGCAGCACCCAAAAAGCACCGATAGCGTTTTGCTCTTCCTCGGTTATCAAAGTCTCTGGACAAGGCGCTGGCTGCGTTTTGAGAACGCTGGTTGCGCCTTGTTGCTCCGTCTCAGCTGGGTTGGGCCGTGGCACGTTTGGCCCGCTTACTCTTCTTTCTTATCTTCTTCTTCAACTCCTTTTTTATTTTCTTATATTTTTTCCATTTTTCCTTCAACTTCTCATGTTTTTTGATATAATTCCATTGATTCCTGCAAAACACACCAATCTCGCGAACAAGTGTATAAATCACAGAAATTGACATAAAAATACGAGATTTCGGATATAAAAAGCATGAAATAAACGTGTTTTGAGCCCTAAAAACTCTATATAAAAATGACTTATCAATAGGCTTACTAGTCGGAGATCAGCCTCTTCCTAAGGGCATCTTTTCTTTGGAATAAGGACCTCGTATGTGTGGTTCTTTGTCTCCGAGTATGTCATCACCATTAAGTACATGTAACATAACTTCGATGACCTCATTCCCCACCATTCCCTAGTACTTTTGATAGAAGAACAACGTCAGGCCATCCACCCGCGACTTTGTTTGGGCCCATCATATGTAAGGTTGCATAGACCTCCGCTATAGTATAGGGATTGCATAGTTCCTCATTCATGGCTTCCGTGACCTTGCTATCAAGATGTCAAGCACACCCTCCATCTCCAACGAGTTTTTTGTCGTGAAGAGCTCAGTGAAATAGCCTACCACAATATGCTCCATCTCTTGCTTGCCACTTTGCAACTCGCCTTTTTGGTCCCTTAAGCTCTCTATGGTGTTGGTTTTCTTCCTTCTTGTGGCACTCTAATGAAACCAACCTGAATTCTTGTCTTAATGACAGATATAGGACCCTCAATCTCTTCCACCACATAATCTCCTCTTTACTTTTCTAGTCCCTACTATTCCCCATTAGTACTTTCCTAGCCACTAGGTCAGCTGTGAATTTTAATAGATTGGTAAGCCTACGAATCTCTTTTTGTACATGGCCAAATTTCTCAATGTTCTAGCAGAGTAGATCCTTCATGCACCTGTCCAATTTTTTCAGACATCGAGTCACTTCATAACACTCCGTAAGCTTTCCCTAGGCTCGTTGAATTACATCCTCGCAATTGTCATTGAGTGCCCACATCGCTTCGAATCCCTTCCTTTTATTTTCTTTTTCTGCTGATTATAGCTTCCAATGCACTTCAAAATTATTAGCAAGTGGTCCGAGATATCCACATCAATGTGAGAAGCACTTGCAACGGGGAACATCATTGTCCACTCTATTTGAGCACTAAACCTATTACCTTTCTAGAATCTCATCTACCGATCTTTTACTTTCTTGCTCATTCCACTAGGTATACTTGTGGCCCTTGTAGCTCAAGTCATAAAGATCACATAGTTCAAGAGTTGTCTGGAAGGCTTCTCGAATGGAGTCAAGATTCCATGGTCCTCCTTTCTTCTCAAAATTACATAAAACTTCATTAAGGTCTCCTCCAATTAACTGACAGGGCCGCAAGCGCACAGGTACGTTGTAGCACGTCAAGGTCGATCCCACAAGGACTCAGTCTAGCAACACAGTGAACTAGCGTTCTATTTGATTGTAAAGTTAATCAGGTTTTGGATTTTGGATGCTTTTAGTAAACTAATTAAAACTAATAAAGCGAGGAAATTAATCTAGGATTGAATCGAGGGAGAAAAACTTATAGTGAATTGCTTTCCTAGCAACGAGTTTGAATGTTAAAACCTAGTTCGTGCAATTATTCTTTCAATCAATCAAGAATCGATAACCACAAGAATTCTACCGCTCTTTCGATAGAATTACTCTAATTAACCTAACAAACAACTCTCGTATGCTTTTCAAGTTAATTATAGTTGAAGGACTCAAATTTCCGATTATCAAAGTGATTCCCTAGTTTACTAGTCTTTTCTCAAAATTCGCAAAACTAGGTAGAAAAGTTGGTAGTTGGATTATTTTAATTCATCTTTCAGTACTTCTCAAATTAATCGCATATCACAAGCATTCAAAGCCTTATAAATACCCATAAACATGAAGAACACAACTTTCTATTGATTCGGGATAAGAATTCAAGCACAAACAATGCAAATCTAATCAAACTTCATTGTTTCGGGTTGCAAAACCCTAGAAAACTAAAATCTACTCACTCAGTCATCTAAATCATGAAATATGTTCCAAACATGATAATCAAACCTCAAAACAAAAGGAATATGAAAAGGATTGAACCAACTACGAAGAGGATTCGTTGAGTCTTTCGATCCCGGGGTGGAACTTTCTCCGCGAATGCCGCCAAGTTCTTCTCGAATTCCGGTTCTTTTGCTTCTCTTGATTTGAGTTGATGATGATTCTTGATGAAAGTATGGAAAAGGTTAGTAATGGAAGTCTTGGGAACTTCCTCGTTTTCGATGATAATGAATGATTGCGAAAAAAACTTCTTCCTCCCTTTTCTTTTTTTTTTGCCGAAAAAACGGCGGTGCGCATAAAAGCGGACCACCACGGTCCATGGTCAGCCACCATGATATGTGGTCTCTACCACGAGCAGACCATGGTGGCTGCTGTTTTGTTCCTCTTCGCTTCGTTTGTCCTGAAATTTGTACCACGACTTGTGCATCCATTGTGGAGGTCCGTGGTACCCTTGGTCTTACCAAAAGTGTTTCCAAAACAAGTGTTTTGCTTCTAAATCTACAAGTTTTCACCAAAAACAAGAAGACCAAGCATAATAGAGAAATAGTGGAATATATATATGTTTTCAATCAAAAACTTCCCTAATCTAGTATCAAAGATCCTTAAGAATCAAGGCAAATCATGCACTTATCATCAACCAGGGCAGCTTGATTGTAGTTTCAAGTCGACAAGCAACTCGCAGGTCTTGAGTTTATTGTCTGATTCTAGGTAGCCATAAATTTCGGTAAACAGCCACTCATCAGTTATAGCTCTCAATTTAACCTTTACATCAATGTGATGTGTTAATGATGACAGAAAATCAACTTGCAAACTGTCTTTCCACCATAGCCAAATCGCCCTATCTTCCTATATTATCCACCACTAACCCCGTAAAACAATCCACTTCTCTAATAATACCTAGCATCTCACCACTACTGAGTTTTGTCTTCGAGAGGAAGACTAAACTAGGCATGTGATCTTCAATCAACCACTAGAGATGCTTGATTTCCTGAGGGCTGCCTAATCCTCATTAGTTGAGGCATAACGAACTCATTTTCCCAAGTGTAGCTGATCTTTCTCGTTTGCATCATCCTTTGGGTTGGTAGCTTGATCTTATTAGTCCACCCTTCCAGGTGATTTCGTTTGAAAGCATCATACCCTATCTCCATCGGCCTCTTTTCATCCACCTGCATCCCCGTAGCTCCGCATCCTTCCCCATTCTTCGCAAACTCCAATTGCTTCCTCACCTCCTTATTTTTTAGCCCTTCTTTAAATGTCATAATAAATTTGTTCTCCTCCTCCTTTTCTTCCTCCTACGCTCTCCTTTTGGCTTTCAAAGCTATAGGCAATGCTTTTAGACCGGGGCCCATAAGGTAACTTAGTCTCATTTACTTCATCCTTTTGGTCGCCACAACTTATGTATACATGGCCAAGTTTTCCACAATCTTAGATAAAACATACTTAATATTAACCAAGTAGGGTTCCTTGTTATCTTCACCATTATGCGCCGCCGTAAGGGTTTATTGTGGTCGATGTTGACGCAAAAGTTAAGAGATTTGTCCATTCTAATCAAATTGTTCTCATCAACATATACAAATATACCCATTGCGTAAGCCAAGCTTTCAACGAACACTTTAGTTTTTTTTCATGCTTGGGATTTTATAAATGGATTATTGGATAACAATAATGCCAACTTTGGAGGTATTGACATATAATAATACTAACAATTTTGTTGGACACTAGTAGTACCAACTATTGACTTATTTTTCAGTAATAGTACAACATAGAATTAGTAGGTTTTCGACTTAGGAGAAAGATGATATGTCACTTAATTATCTCAGCCAAAGGTTGCGGCAAGTTGAAAAAACGTTAACTACCACATTTTTTTGCCACTAAGCAACATTAACCAACTTAGGCATCATTCTTTTATACGGTGGAATTGTGGTGCGGTAAGTTGCGGTGTGGTGGGTTGCGGTGAGTTGCGATAAGTTGCGGTGAAAAATAATAAATGGGTGTTGATATTAATAAAAAGGTAAATAGTAGATTGCGTAGATTGTAGTGAGTTGCGGTGAGTTGCGGTAAATTGCGGCGCGATAAGTTGCGGTACCACATAAAAGAAATGTAAAAATAATACTTTATATTGTTTTTAGCTAAATTGGTCAATGCTGCTTAATTGACAAAAACAAGTGACAATCAAAATTTTTTCCACTTACTCCGGCCTCCACCTCAGACAATTAGGCGACACTTCATCTTTTCATCGAGGCAAACACTTATGAACTTGGTGGCGTATTATTAGTGGAAAATATATCTATAGTTGGTACTGCTAGTGTCCAACAAAATTGTTGATATTATTATCGGCCAATACTCTCAAAGTTGGTATTATTGTTATCCAATAATCCTTTATAAATTGTCACCCAAAATCTCACTGTGTCAAACTAGATCTTTGAATACTTCTCAACCCCCGTAAGTTCCTTCGAGAGCAAGACAACGCCATTCGATGATGAGTCCTTTCACCAGCCTCCGTATGTTTTTGAAGGTTATTGCTCCAATATTAAATGCATGCTTTATATGAAATTCTCCAATCAAACTCAGCGCAATATGCTCGGCTTCAATTCTCTATGTCCTCTTCCTCCTCAAACTCGACTACCTGCTCCTCTTCTTCTGCCAATTTCAACTATTTTAACTTCATTCCTTACTAACCCCTTTTCCATTGGCTCAACGTATCCAACTTGGTTATTTCACGTTGTTTTTAGCAAGCCTAGGGAAGCCCCTAACAATGGCGAAGACAAAACTCCCTACCTATAGTGGCGGAGGGATAGACCTCTACACAAAACCCTAGTCATCACTGGGAGGTACTAGGGTTTGGAGAGAGCGCTACAATATGTTTAGAATAATGGGAGATCGAATAAGAATTATGGTTAGACATAAGGTAATGATCAACATATTTGTGTTTGTTTTCTTTATAGAATGACTTTTTAATGCTGATGTGACCAATAATGTATTAATGGATGAATTTTATGATAGTCATCCCAAATAAATTATTAGTAACTCCTATATTCATGAACAGTGACCAAAAAAATATTCATGTTAAGATAAATTTTTGGTGAGACGGTCTCACATAAGACTTATGATATAGAATAGCCACCATGAAAAGAATATATAACAATTTAATTGTTTTTCTTATGCAGGAAGATGATAACATAGGCCATGGATTCAAAAAGTTACCAAAAAACTAGGCATGTTAGGATAAATTTTTGGTGAGACGGTCTCACGTAAGACTTGTGATATATAATAGCCACCATGAAGAAAATAGATAATAATTTAATTGTTTTTCTTATGCAGGAAGATGATGACATGGGTCATGGATTCAAAAAGTGACCAAAAAAATATGCATTTTAAGATAAATTTTTAGTGAGGCGGTCTCACATAAGATTTGTGGTATATAATAGCTATCATGAAGAAAATAGATAGCAATTTAATTGTTTTTCTTATGCAGGAAGTTGACGTCATGGACCATGGATTCAAACTCTAGGTTTTGCAAAATTTAAGAGGAGTTAGACTATGTTTGACTAAGCTTCTTTGTAGCTTTTAGACGGAAAAGGCTAAAATTAAGCCAAACATGACGATTTTCTAAAATAGTTTCCAACTTTGTAACAGCTAAATTAGCTCCCAAGAGTCCTAGAAGTTGAAGCATAGCTCTATTTCTAATTTATTTGGAGCTACTATGAAATTTAAGGAAGTTTTTTTTCCCCATGAACACATTTGAAATTTATGAGGAAAGAAGATATACATACTTCTTGTTATCTTTAAAATATTTCATTTCTAACTTCTTGTGATGAAACTCTACTTTCTTGTAATAAGATTTTCTTGCTCACATAGAGTTCAATTTAATTATTTCGAATTCATATAAACTACATAAAATTTTTCGAGGAAAACCACCGCAGGTCCGCAGGTAATTTTAAAAAGAAATAGAAAATTTAAATCCCCATGTGGGGACGAGCGGGTGATGGACAACTTTCTCCACTCCTGACCTTGTTTCTTCGCTGAGAAAAATACCCAATGCTCATCCCTGCATATGCGTCCCATTTTTATGTGAAAATGCATAAATACCCTTTATACAATAAATTTATATACATAATTAGTATTAGAATATTCTAGAAAAACCTTGGAACGTAGAATGTTCTAGGCCATGTATAGCTCTCTAGAATATTCCTTTTATTTATTCACTCATGAATATATACAGACCCAAGGCCTCTTAATTGAAGAGTGTCCCATAATACAAATCATTTCAAATTCGACTACAAGGTATAATAGTTAGACTGAGTAAGAGGCCTTAGGTTCGAATATTAGTAGTCACTATATTTATTTGCGTAAGGTTAAGGGAGTCTTTGCAGCAGCCACGCTTCAAGGCTAAAGGCATTCTCATGACGGGTTGTGCTAGAGTATTAAACCATCATTGGGCCTCCAACCCAGTGCCAATCGTCGCTTCCTGCCATCAACCATCGTCGCCTCTCATTGGAACCCTAGTGTCTCGACTGTCTCCGCCTCATCCTATGTCTGTCTTCGTCTTCTTTCTGACAATAACCACTATACTCCTTTATTTCATAACGGGTTACACAAAAACCCTAGAACCACCTTAGCGCCACCACCACTCACCATCATCATCATTCAAGAACTACTAGCCAGGACCCTTCACGCCGCCATCTAACCGGCTATTCGCTATGGAAATCCCGTCCATAATTTCGAGCAGTGCCCAAAACTTCAGTCTTGAAGGGTCTCCTTCCACCGGACAGACACTGTTAGCCACCACACCTGCACCACCTCTGATCAATTATGCTTCCATCCACCGCCAATCAACCAACCAACCATCTCCCACCCAATCCCCTCCTCTACTTTATCTTTCCCTTGCACCCACCCTATAAACCCCACCACCACCATTACTTTGCCCCGCTTGCCCACCACCACTACACCAAAAACCACCTTTCCTATTTCGCTACCAATAGTACCGCACCAGAACCAGACTCTAGTTTTTCTATGTTAGCCTCCAAGTCCTTTATTCCATATTAATGTGATTGACATTGGTTCTTCTACTCCAAACCCAAGCTCTACTTCTAACACCACGTCATCCATTGAATCTTACATGGCTGGCCTCACATTAACCCATTCCTTCAACCAACTTGGCTTGGGTATCTTAGCACTATCTCACCTCAAGTTGGTTCTTCTTCAAATATTACAACTATTGTTCGTGAGCACTGCAAGATCCTGAAGATTATTTGACCTAGCGTTAACAATTTATTGCTCATGTTATCGATCTCAACTTACTAGGTCTTATTGACGGATCCATTCCTCAACCACCAATGTTTATTATGTACTCTGTTGGACAGCCTCATCCCAATCTAGATTATTCATATTAGTTATGTGCTGATCATCAAGTCTGGTCTCGGATTTTTCCCTTTATCTCCAACAATATTAATATTGAGATTCGAGACTTACAACATTCCAGACAAATATGGTCTCATTTGCATAATCGTTTCCTCATTACAAAGCATTGTTAAAGCAATAGAGCTTCGGCGCCATCTCATTAACATAAAGAAACCGGCATCTCGGTCCATGGAGGACTATCTTCACAACATTAATAGTATATCAAATCCGCTGCACAATTTCCTTCTCGAACTATATGTTGGATATGTACTTAGATGCAAGGTTATAATATGGTACCTTCAACATGGTTTGAATCTCCCATGCATTTTGAACTTCCTCTTTCAACCCCTCAATGAGTACCTGATCAACTTCGGTTGCTACATGAACTCTGTTTCACATAGTTATTGCTTCTGCTACTAAACCTGAAGTAACTCCAAGATTAGACTACCCACTTGTATTAATCTTCCTTCTCAACTTCTGAAGGCATAATCTCCCGCAACTAAAGTAGAAGATTTGGATCTATCTAATTTGATTTTGACAAGTCCTCCTGCTGGTTTGCCCAGCATAGATAGGATGTGGGCTTGACACTTGGAATTAAATGATGAAAAAAAAAAGAAAAGATGTAGTTTCCAAATCAAACCGTGTCTAGCCTTCCATATATTTTTCTGAATTTTTCTTAACATAAATAATCGTTCTGATAGTATTATAATCCATCCTAAAGGTTGGATTATAGTTGAGGCTGGATTATTTATACATATCATTTTCGAAAACTACAACATTATGACTTTTCCAGATACTTCATAAAATGGAAGTAATGTGATCAACCTGTGATGACTTAAATTGTGTTCTAGCAAACATTAGAAGGTCAATGATTGGTATAAATCTAACTTAAGGATTTGACTTTTCAATCCAATTATGTTGAAAAGTCAAATCCAAAGTGCCTTTAGTGATGAAACATTGTCTAAAAAGATGACTCATTGTTTCTAAATCGGACTGATAGAGAGGACACACAAGGCCTACATTCAACCCTCTTTTAAACAAATTAGTCCAAGTTGCTGGTGTGTAGGGGCGATGCTACTTTGGGTCAAGGTGGGTCACTTGAAACCTGTTGGAAAAAAATGTTGCAAATAGTTGGATTAGTTCATAGAATTGTTCACTTGCTTAAATGGTTACAGGTAGTTATGACACTCCTATCTATGCACAAAGGTCTTGGGCTTGAAGCTATATCTTGGGATATCTTTTCATGTTTTTCCAATTTGTATGCATTTTACTGTTTTGCTTTTCCCAATTATTTTAATGCCCCTATTCTTCACTATTCAACCACCAAACCAACACAAACAACATAGTATTCTCTCTACCGTGCTAACTTGGGATTAATTATTGCCAACAATTATTCAGGACTTATGTGATAAACCTCGATTTTATCATCTGTAGCATCGATTTCCTGATTTGTTTCGAGACTATTTGACCTATGTTTGCCAAAAAAAAAGTGATTTAGCTATCTTTGCCTCTTCTAACTATATGTAACGAATCTTGTCGATTGTAGGCAAACTTTGGATGAATTGGCGAGGTTTTGGGATCTTGACAAGTAAGATGTGGAAGTCGGGATGAGGACGGAATGTGAGAGAGCCCAAAGGAAGTGTCCACAGGCAACCACGCAAGCTGGTACAACTTAAGGGGAAGATCTTTGAAATTTCCATCTAGCACACCCACCCGTGCCAAGTAGCACGGCCATGCCTGGGTTCCAGTAGCTAAATAGGCAATTTTTGGGTTTGACATGGGCACCCATGCCAAAACCATGATTTTGCAACTGTCGCTTTAATTACCAAGAAAACAACAATTTATTATCTTAGTTTTCGCTTATGAAATTTTTCTAGGGCTTTCAGTGGAGTTGTCTTTCAATACTTTGGAGTAAATTGTTGATTTTTCATTGAAGATTATTGCTTTTGGATTCAAATTACCGGTTAATTTTAAGATTGGTGTCAATTTCTCCTTTCTCTCTTCCTTGCTTCGTTTTGTTCATTGTTGTTTTATTATTCTGCTTATTTTTTCATGAATATGAATAGCTAAATTTCCCAACTTGGGTTAGAGATTTTTCACTCGCATGCTTGTTTAATCATAATTGTTTTCCCCGCACAAATTTATGCTTGTTCATTGAATTTCTTTCAAGTTGCTAGTTGTTGTTGATGTGAAGCTCGAGAGAGTCTCATCTTGTGCTAATTAGGCTTTTTTGTGACCTTTATGAAAAGAAACTTAGGCCTAATCTAACTTGTTGGATGATTACAACCTAGTTATGAGAATAATCTAGGTCATAATTAAGAGAAAATCGATACTTTTTAATTCACTTGTTTCTAATTGTTTGAGAACATTAACTAATGCAATTAAGTTAGCTTAATCACCTTCGACAGAAGGCTTAGGTGATCTATTACGAATCAATTCCTTAATTCGATGTACATTACAAAAAAAGAGGCTTTTACCAACAGATTGCCTGTGACAGATATTTGTCCTATAGGTGAAACTATCCATTCCCCACAGATACATTAACTATTGGTATTATTATTGTATTACCAACATATGTTGGTTATACAAGTGTTTTACTATCAAACCAAAAATTATGTGTTGGTATTAATATTATATTACCAAAATTTAATTTTTGATGGTATTACAGATTTATTACCAACATAATTTTACTTAGAAATTTATTTATGTTGGTGTTACTCAATGAAATTGATACAAAGTATCAGTTTAAAATTCAGAGGGGAGTTTTAGCTAAAGTTTTAGTTTCCCTCCTAAACTTTTTCGATGAAACCCTAATTTTTTTTCTGTGTAACCCTCCAAATCTCTCATTCTCTCTTTTCTTCTTTTCGATGTTGTTGCTCGTGAAATTGTAGACACATGACTCTTATCTTCCTCATCATATCTCACTCCCTCTCTCACTAATGGGAGTTTCGTTCGAGTATAATTTGAAGAAGAGTATTTAGTTTGAAGGTGCGGTGTTTTGCTGGTCAATTTCACTGACAAGAAGAGGTGAGAGAAACATGGGAGAATTTGATTGTTAGCAATGGAGTACGTGTAGACACTACGAAACCCACATTTGGTACGACGCTCTCGCAGATTTGTAACAGAAGAAGCAATGACAACAACTCACGCTCAAGCTCGAGCAGTCATCGCTCTTGCAGTCTTCTAGGTTAAATGCTTGTGTCTTCTATTGTTTAATTTGATTGATTGTTGTTACTTCTCGTGTTGCCCCAATTTCATTCGATTTTGAGGTAATTTAGGTTTTTCGATGTTTATGGTTGTGTGTTTTATTTTCCTAGTGTGATTTCAGGCTCGATCTACCATGTTTTTGGGCGAAATTAGGATTTTGATTGAGTTTGTGGTTGTTTAAGTAACTAACATTGATTATGAGTTCCAAAAAATCGTATTATGGCTTAATGTTGAACTAAGAAGGCTCATAAATCTTGAATTTGAACAAAATTAGGATTTTAATTCAGACTGTTTTGGTTTGAGAAACTAGCATTACTTTGGTCTTGTTTGGGATTTTGCTGTTGTTGAATGATGAAGTAGAGGCAACAAGGCAAGAAAATATCACTGGTGGATGGTTCAATTAGGTGTTTTATTCGCTTACCCAATGTATAGTAAACTCATTGTTCTTATTTCCTGCATTTGGTTTTGGTGGCAATGTCCGGGGGTGTTTTGGCCCTTCTGAGAAAATAATTTGTGGGAATTAAATAATAAATTTTACATTCATACTTATGCCTGTGTTTTTTAGATTTTTTTTGTAAAATATCAAATATTTAGGATGTAAACGAAGCAATGGACATCATAACAGTAATAATGAAGATATTATAATGAATGTTAAAAGACCATATGTACGATACAATGGGCGCTTCTTAATTATGTGCGGTCACAATGAATAGGTCTTTTGTGGTTAATTTTTGGGCTCAATAAATCAGTAGTTCAAAACCTATCTCCTAACTATATGAAAGAATCAGTCTTCAGCAAACAGAGTATCCTGACTTGGTAAAACCATAACGGGAAGGCTCCCTAAAACAATTTCAAGTTCTTTTGAAGTACCTAATTTAGATTTATTCTGGAATAGTAAGAAGCCTTGTTTTCTTAGATCAAGTGATAGATATATACTCACCAAGCAGTTTTTTGATCTTATTGATGCAATAAATGCTACAACACAGTCAAAAATTACTCTTGAAGCACTTAAAATGTTAGTTGCTGCCAGTTCTGTGAATGAGGCTCTACAAGTCTGATTTAAGAGGCCTAGCCTTGCTACTCGCTAACCATGGGGAATTAATTTTGTTGGGATAATGGCCCAAATTCTCTTGACTCATTATTTGGCAAGTTTCCTAAACCTTTGAACTCCAAGTTATTGGTTGCTATTAGGAACCTATTTTATTTCCTAATTATATTTAGGCCAGTTTCCTAGTTGTAATAGTATTCTAGCTAAAACTTACTTGTATTTAGAGTGGAAGTCTAGCCAGATCTATAGGATGTTTACCCCTATAAATAGGTCTTTATTCATCTTGTGATATGAGGCAGACGTAGCAGATGTGACTGTCTTCAAAACTCCCCATGCGGAAGGTACGATGTTATTTCCACATCTTCACCCTACGTAACCCTAGTTTGTGAGAGTGTATGAGAGATTATATTCCACCTTTTGTAATATCATCTTTTCTACTAGTGGATATTGATTATCATCCGTTGTTTTTTCCCGATTTGGGTTTCCACGTAAAAATACTATCTCACCCATGTATCTTTGTTCTTGCCTCTCTATTATTATCCTCGATTTCATAATCAACCTAAATTTCCTTCTGTTGGGTATATTGCTCTATTTTACACCTTAATAACTGGCAACAAATCTAAATTTGATCCTAACAAGTGGTATCAGAGCTAGGTTCAATGAGATTCAGATCCTACAGGAGTCAGGTTAAATTCCTTCAAGAGTCAGGTACAACCAGATTCAGTCAAATTTCTATCCTACCGGAGTCAGGTGAAATTCCTTCAAAATCGGGTACAACCAGATTCAATAAAATTCTAATCCTGCCAGAGTCAGGTCAAATTTCTTCAGAGTCGAGTTCAATCAAATTCAGGATGAAGTCAGTATTTGGTTATTAGATTTTGGGTGATAGAGTGTTGTTAACAGGATGATGTCGAGAAGTTCGTTGGCAAGATAAATTTCAGGGTTCTTTGACAGTAATCAAAGAATTTGTTCCAAGGTGGAGAACGTTGGGTTAATGACCCAAATTCTCTTGACTCATTATTTGGCAAGTTTCCTAAACCTGTTTGAACTCCAAGTTATTAGTTGCTATTAGGAAATTATTTTATTTCCTAATTATATTTAGGTCAGTTTCCTAATTGTAATAGCATTCTGGCTAAAACCTACTTGCATTTTGAGTGGAAGTCTAGCCAGATTTATATGATGTTTATCCCTATCAATAGAGGTCTTAATTCACCTTGTGATATGTGGCTGACGTAGCAGATGTGGGTGCCTTCAAAACTCCCCATGCGGGAGGTATGGTGTTATTTCTACATCTTCACCATACTTATCCCTAGGTTGTGAGAGTGTATGAGAGATTATACTCCACCTCTTGTAATATCTCCTTTTCTACTAGTGGATATTGGTTATTGCCCGTGGTTTTTTCCCGATTTGGGTTTCCACGTAAAAATACTGTCTCACCCATATATCTTTGTTCTTGTCTCTCTATTATTATCCTCGATTTCCATAATTATCCTAAATTTCCTTCCGCTGCGTATATTGCTCTATTTTACACCTTAACAACTGGCAAGAGATCTGAATCTGATCCTAACAAACTCGCTTAGATGTGCGTTCTTTTTTTTTCAACATTTTATATCTTACTGCATTCCATGGTTTTTGACATCTGTTTTCCCCTATATCTTCTACACATCTATTTCTGTTTTTTTTTTTTTAATTCATGTGTGAAAGTTATGTGAGCATCTATAGATGAGCAAATCTTATGATCCATTCATAGAGAGGTACTCCTTTCATTACTTCAATATTCCTGTCTTCAGAAGGCTTTACATGCTAATGTCATAAGAATTGCCTATTCGTTTCGCATCATCAGCACCGTAACTATGAATGATTAAGAATTGTTTACCTTCCTCCATATAACAAGAAACCAAGAGCAGCAATAAAGGACACCATTGCGAAAGATATTGAATAGATTCATGACAATAATGGATAGCTTAATAAATGGTCCAACAAGGCAAAATCAATAAACTTCATAACTAACCTACAATGAACATCTCTTTTGGTCACCACCCCTAGGACAAAGTAAGAAAAAGAAGAAGGACAAGAAAACGGGTACTGACCTGTGTGGCATAAATGGTGCTTATATTGTGAATTAATTTTATTCGATTCTTTGTTTGTGTTGGTTGTAAAAGGTTTGTGCCATCTTCATCATGAGAAACACATAATTCATAGAGACGTAAAGCCTTCAAATTTATTGATAAATCATAGAGGAGAAGTCAAGATCATTGATTTGGTGTAAGTGCTATAGTTGTAAGTACCATTGCCCAAGCTAACACTAAAATTGGGACATATCACTATATGGGTGTAAGTTTCTTGTTTGTGTAGTTATTGTTTTGATTATTAGTACTACTATATTTGATTACTTGACTGTTGGTACTTATCTATGGTTTTCATATGTTGTCTGGATTGACCATTTATAACCAGAGAGATTTAGTGAAGACAGAAAAATCAAGCTAATCATGAACGGTAACTTCTCCAAATTACTAGATTTTGCATTTTTTTAGTGTTATTCAATTGATTTACTGCCTAGGGATACCACGATTGTTTTCCCCTTTTTGGGGTTTCTCGGCTTTGGATGATTTGGTTTTAATTTTGTGTTTTTTGATTGATTTTTGATCCTAACTTGAATGTTTATCATTCTACAATGACCAACAGTTATTAGTTTCAGTGGTGTTTAATACGGGTCTGTTAGTCGAGTGGTTTGTAAGACCATGGTTTTATCGTTCTTCCACAGGGAGCTAGGGGCCTTAGCTGCAACTAGTTGACTCTAGGTATGGTTTATGATCATGAAAGGATGATAGAAATTAGGGTAAAAACAGCACAAACACACTATGTTCAGTCAAAAAAGTGAAACAATGGGTGTCGGGAGACTTTCGAGATGCAAACGGGAATGAGGAAATGGGTTTCGCAACAAAAGAGTAACGAGAAAGGGAAATCAAATGGTAATTCCGTTAGAAAATACCCAACGGGCTTCCTCTTTCAAGGATAGTCCGGATTAACTTCCCCAAAATCCATGGACAGACCCGGGAAAGTTAATAGAACGGAATTTCCTAGTTAGTTTCTATTCGCTTTCGCGAACTAGAATACTAACTATCCTAATTCCTACCTTCCAACAAGCATTGGATGTATTCGGGATGCTTTCGCACCCAAATACATCCCACTTGAGGGAAGGATAGGATTAGGAAGTTGATTTCCTAACTGGTTACTCACTAATATTGCTAACCCAAACCTAATCACCCATTCACACCCTTAATATCTCCCTAACCCATTAAGGTTCTAGCCACTAAACATCCTAACTATCATGATAATAACATCATCAACTTCATTCATGCTTAAAAGAGTAGACAAGATAGCAATAAACATTCAATAATACCAACAATATCAATGATAACAAAAACAGAGATTAGTAAATAAGCAATAAATTAGAGAGAGAGAGAGAGAGAGAGAGAGAGGTTAAGAAATGCTCATTGATTGTGATGACAAGGGAGAAAGCTTCAGAATAATAAAGCTCCAATGCTCCAAAGTTGAGAATAATCTTCAAACTTCCAATAATAATCAAGAGAATCCAATATAAGAACCAATAATCTCAGCAAAGATCTTCCTTAATCCCTCTAATCTAAGGCTTAAAATGTGATAAAAAGTGCTAAAGTATCATAAAAGATAGATAAAAGCTGCTGTCTAGATTGATGTTTAGCTAAAATGACCTAAATACATTAAATAGTAATCAAGGTTGTTACTCAAATCTCATCATTTTACACATCAGACAAAACTGTCCCGTAGGGGACCGTGGGCACGGTCAAGGTGACCGTGGCCACGGTCCAGCGTAAGGCAGGCGATTTCTTCTCTACGCTTCGAATCACCGTGGGTACGGTCCCATTGAACCGTGGGCACGGTCTAGGCGATTAGGGCTGACAACTTTTCGCTCCTTCGTACCGTCGTGGCTACGGTCAATGGAGACCGTGGCCACGGTCTCGTTCGGCCAGCTTCTTCCTTAGGCAGGGTAAAGATCCTACCGTGGCTACGGTCAGAGTGACCGTGACCACGGTCTACCTCGAGTGCAAGGTTTCTTCTTTAAGTGATGGCTCAATCACACCGTGGCTACGGTCAGAGTGACCGTGGCCATGGTCTCTCTCGGCCACATCTTTCTTCAGGGTGCTTTTCAACCGTTGCTTCCGCTTCCGCTGCCTTTCGACATGACCGACCCTTCTAATTCACTGCCTTTGACACGACCAGGGCTCGGGGAATCTTAGGGAATCTCGGGATTCCCAAGATTGGTGCAAAATTGACCCATTTAGAATCGTTTTGAGTAAAACACTTCGGAAACTACAAAAGTAACCAAAACGCATTAAAGGTTGTTAAAACAAGCTACGAAACAAGTCAAATGCCTAAGGATTTAGGCGGTATTTAGACACGAAATCGGGTCTAAACACCCCCTCCCCCCACACTTAAACCTTTGCTCGTCCCGAGCAAAACAAAACAAAACAAACTAACTAACACAAACTCCTCTGTTGTGGGAGAGAAACGGGTGCATTTAGTGTATGCACCAAGCCCTTTGAACCCCTTGGCAGCCCGGGTGGACGAGATGGACTCGTGAGGGTTTGTAGCGGCTGTACCCACAAAAGCCAAAGAAAAAGGAGAGAGGGAAAGTGAAACAAAACCGAAGAAAACAAAAAAGGAACGAAAAACAAGGGCTTTGATTCACAAGATCTCGCAATCGAAATTAAGAAAACGCGATTAAACCTCCCAAAGTAACCGTTAGGAGCATCACACAAACACCAAACTTAGAAAAAGGTCGATCTTAAAGATTTTCAACTCCCTACACCTAGTAACAAGCGAAACCCCACAGCAAAAGCACAACAAGGGTTTAACGGGAACCAAAAGACTCTAAAAACTCGCGTCCGAATTTGAAAACAACGAAACAACCGAGAGGAGTGTTTCCCTCCCTCGCATTTGGTCGCCCTTGGCTTGGTGAGGGCCGTAGGTGATGCAAGGGGAGGCCCCGCTCTTTTTAGAAGCAAAATTTTTCTTTTCTTTCTTCTTTTTCTCTTTTTTTTTTCTTTTTGGTTTTTAAAAGTCGGTATTAGCCTTGCTTTCCGGAATTGGACGGCCCATATAAGGGGTATACCCTCCGACCATGGTCTTTTCCATACGCCTCTCCGTCACAAAGCGATATAGGAGGAGGGTTAAGGGGTATCCAGTGCCGTACCACGAATACCGGGCCCGTGTAGGTTGGCTAAGTGTATGGTGGTTAATGTCTTCAGCGACACCCTCCACTTATTCAGGTTATTAAATCTTATGAAAGCTTTCTTCTTTCTTTTTCCGTTTTCTTTCTTTTCTTTTCTTTTTGCGCTTTTTGCTTTTGCTAAACGAGAAACAAAACAAACTTAGACATAAGCCCTTAGAATCTCCGGGTTCCCAACAAAACGAGAAAGGAACGAGAGTCTCACAAGACACTTAATGAAGGGAGTCTATTAAGGATAAGTCTCGACTAGAACCCGAGCTAGGGTTGAAAATGCTCCAACCGATTACTTTTAAAAAGAAGTTTGAGAACGGCTTTTCAACTTCGAAAACGAGATCCAGAAAACAAAGCAAAACAAAAACAAAATGAAAAGAAAAATGAAAAGGTTTTCACTCCTTTTTTTCTCCTTTTTCACACAAAATTTTTTAAATTTTAAGCAAAAACTAGGGAAATAAAGAACAAAACGACTAAGTGATCTACCCTTGAAACAGAATATCTCCCCCCCCCCTCCCCACACTTAAAACTCCACAATGACCTCATTGTGGGAAGGTGTCGCATGAAAAGGGTAGAGAACCTAAAAAAACACAAACAAACAAAACAACTAGCAGGTAGAAATGGTGGCGACCCGAGCCCACACGGCTCCAACAGCAATAGATATCCCAACACAGACACTCATAGGGGTTCGCCACCCAAAAGAAAACCAAGCATGCGACGGATCATGATAAGAATTCACATAAAAAGAGTAAGGTGGAAAGATATTACCTCAAGCTCTTCATAAGCGTTGAAAATAGCGATCCGAAGTCGTCGTTCAAGAGAGTCAGAACAAAGTTAGAGTAAAAGACGACTTTATAGCTATAGAATTTGCATGCAAGACCAAAAGCAAAAGAAAGGAAAATCTAACTTAAAAGATTATGAAAAGAAATTGAAAAGATGAAAACGAAAATATTAACAATATATACATTGCCAATGACTTACCTTATCCCCGAATCTCACTCATTGAGGCGGGAAATAAGGGTGAAACTCGATACACACTAACCGAAACAACTAAATCATTGCATTCATCACAAAAACATTCGGTTGCATTCCATCAATGACCAAAATACAAACGAGAAATGCTTAAACAACAGTCCAACCCACCAAAAACAACCATCAAACAACCATCGGACAACCATCCAACAACCCGACCATACATGAAAACAAACAAGACAAGGAAAAACCCGAGCAACCTAACCGAACAATCCCCAAAATATGCTAACACATCCCAAATGAAACCGAGAGATCAACAATCCAAAACCACCAAACATCGCAACTCCAACCTCCAAAGAAGCACTCCCCCACACTTATACTTCACAAAATAAAGTAAATAGAACAATGATAAAGGTCAGGTGGGGGTAGGGTGCTTACAAACGGTCCTCAAGTGGACCCTCCCAGCGGAGAACGGGGTTGGAGTGGAAAGAAGGATGGGTAGTAGGGATTTTCATAGTCTGGAGGTGCTAGGATACGGCCCTCAACAGTGCAATGATGAAAACTCCAATCGCGCATGAAGCGGTTTTGTTGGCGGAGGTACTCTTCGTGGTGTTGCAGGTGTCGTTGGATGTTCACAAGCTCCTTTTGTTGATCCTCGAGCAACTTCACCTGGGAACGGAGGAGTTTGTTCTGCTCACACTTCTCAATACTCAAGCCTTTGATTTCAGAAGTAATTCGATTCAGGCCGCCATGCTGCGCTGAGCTCTTTGGTATCTCCTCATGGTTATTCTCCTCAAACTCTTCCAATAAACTAGAAATGGGGATAGGTGCACCGCCAATTATCCTCGGCCAACAATAAAATTGTCCGCACGACCAATTTTCATTATTTGCAGTATCGAGCCATTCTTCGGCATGAGTGGGGTCGAGAGGAACGCGAATTTTCCTATCGCCATAACCATGATGGTAAACGGTGTGTGAATGGCGCTCAGAAATTATCTCCATTTCGATCAACAGCCCCTTATCAATGGGAATAGGGACATAGCGCGGCTTCCATAGCCCCAGGTAATCATCAAACCCTTGCTTCCGGAGGAAGCGACATATTATATGGCCCATTCCCAAGTTGGTAAAGTTATCAGTTCTACTCATCTCTCCTAACCAATGTAGAATGCACGAGCCTAAGTTCACCCGGTGCCCCTTCAAAGTATTGTAAATTATGAAGAGATCTTCCTTTCGAACATGTGATCTTCCTCATCTCGCCCAAACACTGAATTAGCTATTACCAAATGGAATAGCCGGACAGCAGGATTACAAAAATCTTGTGCCCGAGATTCCTTAGGGCAATAGAATCCCGCCTGACCTTCTTCGGAGTCAACAGGTGCTCTTCTCCAACAAGTTAACCGCTTCCACGCTTCTTGTTCGTCGAAATCCTCACATTCCCAGAAGTATACCCCATCCTCTGGTAATTCCAAAGCTTAGCAAAACTCTTGAACAAAACATTCTAGCTCTCTATCACCCACTCTATAGTTGAAAATGGCCTCAGTGTACCCATCATTAAAGACTTGAATTGAACTCATGAATTCAAGTACGGGCTGGTCTATGATTGGTTCCTTGATGTTGAGAAGTGTTTTCCAGCCAAGTACCTGAGTGAGAATGTCGAAACTGGACCGACAGTAAAGAGTGTTGATTGCCTCATCACCGCAAATCTCTGGAGCGTAGATGTGCCGCTCTTGGAGCTCATCATAGCGAGTCTTATGTGGTTCACCACGAAAAGTAACCTTGTCACGGGGACAACTTTTGATGAACGTAGATGGTTGAGTCCTTCTCAATTCGAGAGAAGATGGTAACTGTGGTGGTGATGGAGGAAGCTTCCTAGGTCGGCCCCTTTTTGGTTTCATCATTCTAATGTTCAACACTCAAGAACCCTAAATCTAGCCAGAAAAATGTGCACACAACAACCAAAATCAACTAGAAAATCGAACTTGGATACATCAATAAACAAGGAATACCTGAGATGAAGACTTTGGAGACTTTTCTTGAGAGATTCGAACCCCACAAGGAACAAAAGGCCTAGAATCTTGCTTGAAGAAGACCCGAAATTGGCGAACACAGCAGCGTGGTCCAGCTAGGGCACGATTTGCAAGAGAGATTTGAGAGAAATGGAGGAAATTGGTGATGGATTTGTCAAATCTTGGAAGGAATTTGTGGTTTTAGGGTTTTAGAGGGTTTTCGAGTGTGAGGGTGAGGAAGAAAGTGAAAGAGAAATGAGGGGAAATGAGGGTGAAACCCCGACATATCGCAGTTTTTTTCAACAGACCGTGGCCACGGTCCATTTGACCATGGGCACGGTGTGATTCTGGCAAGGGAAAAAGAAGGGAAAAAGCAGGGCGGAGACCGTGGCTACGGTGAATTCGACCGTGGTCACGGTGATCTTCGGCTTGACAAAACTGGGAGCAACTTGCGTATGCTGACCGTGGGCACGGTCCAGGCGACCGTGGGCACGGTACCTTTCGGTCCATCCTCAGCACTTACAAGGCTCAAAACTTGGAGAAAAAATGTTAAGTCCTAAAATCTACCCTCTTGTCATCCACTCCCTTTTCTTTTTCGCTCAATTATCATTCAAGGACACTCTCCCAACACTCAAAAATACTTTCACATCCCGACCCTCAAAGAACCACTCTCAATTTTTTTTTCTTCTTTTTTTTCTTAAATTTTTTCTTCTTTTCACTTTTCTGATTTTTCTAATTTTTTTCTCAAATTTTTTTTCTCTAATAAAAAACAAAGGAAGATAAAAAGTACTAAAATAAGGGAAATAAAAAATGAAATAACAAAAAATTGAAAGAAAACACTAAAAGAGGGGGAAGTAGTTCATACCTCTCCCGGGTGCTTGTTTTGTAGGTCCTAGCTCGACATATCTCGATGCTTTTCAATCTTCAAAATCCGCAAGGTATGCCACAACTATCCCGACATATTCCTCGCCCATGATGTATGGTTTGAGTTTCGATGAGTTCGTTTTGAAACACTTTCCTCGTGCATCTTTCAATTCAACCACTCTGGCGAGAAGAATTCTCACAACTTCAAATGGCCCGGACCACCTTGATCTCAATTTTCCCGAGAATAACTTCAGCCTTGAGTTGAAGATGAGAACCCTATCACCTACCACAAACTCACGTCGGTTCAACCTTTTGTCATGCCATGTTGTCGTTCTCTCCTTGTAGATCTTGTTGTTCTCATATGCATGACGCCTTAACTCCTCAAGTTCTTCTAATTGGAATAACCGACTACCTCCGGCCGCCTTGAGATCGAAGTTCAACTTCTTGATTGCCCACATGGTTTTGTGCTCAAGTTCTACGGGGAAGTGACACGTCTTCCCATAGACAAGACGGTAAGGGGTAGTACCAATCGGTGTCTTGAAAGCGGTGCGGTATGCCCACAAGACTTCATCCAATTTTTCTGCCCAATCTTTCCTTGAAGAGCTAACCGTCTTCTCTAAGATCTCCTTGATGGCACGGTTTGAAATTTCCACTTGACCTTGTGTTTGTGGATGGTAAGGGAGTCCCTTCTTATGCTTGATGCCGTACTTCTCCAAGAGAGACTCGAATCTCTTTTCGATGAAATGGGAACCGTTGTCACTAATGATGACCCGTGGAATGCCAAATCTTAGGAATAGGATCTTTTTCAAGAATTTCGAAACGGACTTCCCATCGCACCTTACACATGGTATGGCTTCGACCCACTTTGTGACATAGTCCACCGCCACTAGGATGTATTGGAAACCCCTTGACGACGGGAAAGGACCCTGAAGTCCAATCCCCACACATCGAAGGCTTCCACCTCAAGAATATAGTTCAATGGTGCTTCATTCTTTCGGGAGATGTTACCGGATCTTTGACACCTATCACATTGCTTGACATGCAAGTGGGCGTCACGAAAAAGAGTTGGCCACCAATAGCCGGTTTGTAAAACCCTCGTTGCCGTCTTTTGGGGGCCACCGTGACCACCCACCGGAAATTCGTGACAATGGGTCAAGATAGATTGCACTTCACTCTCAGGAATACATCGCCGGTACATCCCGTCATTGCAAAGACGGAAAAGGAAAGGGTCATCCCAAAAGTAATGCTTCATGTCGTGGAGGAATTTCTTCTTTTGATGATGGTTCAAGTGTTGAGGAATCACTTCGCTCGCCAAATAATTCACAATATCCGCATACCAAGGATGTGAGTTGATAGCCAAGAGTCGCTCGTCCAGGAAAGCATCTACAATCGGTTGGGTGTCTTCCAAGTCGACAAGAATCCTCGAGAGGTGATCGGCTACGACATTCTTCGTGCCCGCCTTGTCGCGGATTTCCAAATCAAATTCTTGCATAAGCAAGACCCACCGTATAAGTCTTGGTTTTGTCTCCTTCTTTCCCATCAAGTACTTGATAGCGGCATGATCCGTGTAGACTACCACCTTAGAGAACATGAGGTATTGCCGGAATTTGTTGAGCACACGATCGCCAAAAGCTCCTTTTCCGTGGTAGTATAGTTCCTTTGGGCGCTATCAAGCGCATGGCTTGCGTAATAGATGACCCTTGGCTTCTTGTCTACTTTTTGGATCAAACACGCTCCCACGGCGAAGTCGCTCGCGTCGGCCATAATCTCGAAGGGTAGCGTCCAATCCGAAGGTTGAACTACCGGAGCGGAAATCAAAGCCTGCTTCAACCTATAAAATGACTCAAGGCACTCATCAGTGAAAATGAAAGGGGCATCTTTGCACAAGAGGTCAGTTAGAGGTCGAGCAATTTTTGAAAAATCCTTGACGAACTGGCGATAAAACCCGGCATGGCCAAGGAAACTACGCACCCCCTTAACAAAAATTGGGGGTGGTAGGCGCTCTATAACCTCAACTTTAGCCCTGTCCACTTCGATGCCCTTAGAAGAGATTAAGTGACCCAGAACGATACCTTGTTCCACCATGAAGTGGCATTTCTCCCAATTCAGAACTAGATCCACTTCCTCACAACGAGTTAATACTTTCTCCAGATTTAGCAAACAGTCATCGAAAGAATTACCGTACACAGAAAAATCATCCATAAAGACTTCCATGCATTTTTCAATGAAATCGCTAAAAATAGCCATCATACAACGTTGAAAAGTCCCAGGGGCATTACATAAACCAAATGGCATGCGACGATAAGCAATGTCCCATATGGGCAAGTGAAGGTGGTTTTTTCTTGATGTGAGGGGTGGATTGGAATTTGAAAGAACCCCGAGTACCCATCCAAAAAGCAAAAATGCGAATGACCCGCCAACCGTTCTAACATCTGGTCAATAAAGGGAAGGGGGAAATAGTCCTTCTTTGTTACTTTGTTTAATTGGCGGTAATCGATACACGTCCGCCAACCGGTGACGATCCGGGTACTAACTAGTTCTTTCTTGTCCTTTTCAAATACGGTCAATCCACCCTTCTTGGGTACACACTGAACCAGGCTTACCCATTCGCTATTTGCGATGGGGAAGATGATCCCAGCAGCTAGCAACTTTACTACTTCCTTTTTAACGACTTCTTGCATGTTGTGATTTAAACGACGTTGGGGTTGCCTAGTAGGCTTGGCATCTTCTAGCAAGTCAATCGAATGCATGCATATGGAAGGGGATAAACCTTTCAAATCTTCTATTTTATAACCTAATGCACACCTATGTTTTCTAAGCAAATCAAGCAACTTGGACAATTCAAAATCATTCAAATTCGCATTCACAATGACAGGATAAGATTTCTCATCATCCAAGAAAGCATATTGGAGGGAAGGGGGTAAAGCTTTAAGCTCTAAAGGAGTAGAAGATTGAATTTGAGAGGAAGACATACCGTTGTAGATCGCATCTTGAATCTCCATGCACTCCATATAAGGCTCATCAATAATAATCTCCTCATGCATGGGTGAAGAGTCAAGAAGGTTGGTGAAGAAAGTAATATCGGTGCCGTCGGTCTCAAATTGGAAAGACTCCAATAAGCAAGCTCCCAAAGGATTGTCGCAAATAGATTCAAGAAGATGGGAGTCCTCAATATACTCATCAACAAGAAACTCCATCATATCAATAGCATAACATGAGTCCCCATATGAAGGACCTTTCAATGACCCCTCGAGTTGAAAAATTATGCTTTCATTCCCGACATTCAACGACATGCTTCCATTCTTCACATCGATAATTGCTCCCGCCGTGGCAAGGAACGACCTTCCCAAAATAATAGGGATGTTGTTGTCTTCCTCTATCTCCAAGATCACAAAATCACAAGGAATCAAAAATCGCCTCACTTGGACCGGGATGTCTTCCAACATTCCCAAAGGTCTTCGCACAGAACGGTCGGCCAATTGGAGGTTGATTGTTGTAGGAGCTAGATCGTCTAGATTTAACTTCTTGCAAATCGAATAAGGCATGACGCTTACACTTGCTCCTAGATCACAAAGAGCACGACCAATCCGCATATCACCAATGGTGCATGGAATAGAAAAACTTTCGGGGTCGGCTAACTTCTCCGGTGATTTGTTATCGATAATTGCACTACAATCCGTTGTCAAATGGATCGTAGATTTCTCTTGAATCCTCCTCTTGCTCGTGAGAAGCTCCTTCAAATGTTTCTTGAAGGAAGGGACTTCAGAAATGGCATCAAGAAATGGAATGTTCACTTGAAGCTTCTTGAGCATCTCAATGAATTTTGAAAACTTTGCATCGGATTTTGGCTTTGCTAGCTGATCGGGAAAAGGGACCGGCGGTAGCTTTGGCTTCTCGATAGTTTGGATTGGTTCTTCTTCCACCATCTTTCCTTTCCCTTTCCTTAACTTCTCCATCTCCTCTTTTTCTTTACTAGATTCTCCCAATTCATCCTCATGTGCTCCCTCAACTTCCTCACCCAAGACTAATGCACTTTCCCGCTTCTCCATCAAATCTTCCTCTTCCGACATATCCACCACATCACCCTCTTTGTCACCCAAGACTTCCTCTCCCACCATCCTAGGGCCATCAATCTCCTTGCCACTCCTCAATGTAATAGCATTAAGTTGTCCCTTCGGGTTAGGTTGGGGTTGGCTAGGCAAAGACTGGATAGGTTGAGATTGTTGTGCCAATTGAGCCAATAGTATCTCGAGGTTCTTAATGCGAGTTTGGTCTTTTTCTCGATCTAAGGCCATCTTTTCTTGAGATAAGGCTATCTTTTCTTGAGATAGGGCCAACTTTTGAAGGGTTTGGTCAAGGGTTTCTTGTTGTGGTGGTTTGGGTGCTTGGGAAGATTGACCTTGGTGAGGATTTTGGTGGTGGTTTTGGTGGTATTGGCGGCGATTTTGATTTGGGAAACCGGGGGTGGGTTTTGGTTTAGTGGAGCTTGTTGGTTGTAAGCGTAATTCCCACAAGGACGAATGGGGGTTTGATTGGTATAGGAGAGGTTATTGTTGGGATAGATGGCTTGGACTTGCTCGGTTTGATACTCTTCACATCGCTTCGAAGAATGTGGCCCTCCACAAAAATCACATACAAGAACTCGGGCATCCGGAATAAGCATAAGTACTTCTTGAGCTGCCTTTACTTGCCTCATGGTTTCCTCCAAAGCTGCCTTTTGTTGCATCTCAAGAACGACATTCATGATAAATTTAATAGTAGGATTGTTTTCTAGAGGAGGAGCATCTCTTGGACCACGGCCGCCTCCCCAATAAGGAGAGTTTTGAGATAGCTCGTGAAGAAATACGTTTGCTTCCTCCGCCGTCTTCTTGAGGAACATGCCCCCCGAGGCATGATCGATGGATTCTCACAAAGAGCTACTCAATCCGGAATAGAAGTGATGCAATAATAACCAATCCTCAAGATTATGGTGTGGACACCTCCATTGGAGACCTTTGAATCTCCCCCATGCTTCGAATAACGACTCATCGGGCTCTTGCTTGAAGCTCATGATGGCTTGCCTCAACCGACACGTCTCATCATTGGGGAAAAACCTTTGAAGAAAGTCGCCGCTAAGGGCATCCCATGTTGAATAAGTTCCGGGCGGACACGTGTTGAGCCATAATAATGCTTTCCCCTTCAAAGTAAGAGGGAAAAACTTCAGCTTCATGTATTCGGCGGAAACTCCATTCATTTGTACGAAGCGATGCGTTACTCGAATCTGTTGATGTGGTCAATAGGATTTTCATGCTCTCCTCCATGGTACAGGGTGTTCTCAAATATCTCCAATAAATATGGCTTGAACTCGAACGATGCATTCGGTGGTAATTCTGGTAATGTGATGGGATCGCCTCCCGTACCCGACGATGGTAAGGAATATGATGCTAAGGTACGGGGTGGAACTTGCTCTCCTTCAGCCATTGGAATTTCAATCGTCTCTTGCTACCTTTGTTGTCTTCTTCGTCTCGAGCCGGCGTTAGCTTGGCGAATAATACTCTCCGGATTCGGGTTCGGTGGAGTTACAGGAGTTTGGTCTCGTCGAGAGCGAGTCCGCATGCACAAAAGGAACAAACAGAAGAATCAAATTTCCAGTAACCAAGGATAACAAAATCTCTAGCAGTGAAATGATCTTAAACAACCTAAAGACAAAAAGCTAAGCTAGGTGCGCTTGCTCCCCGGCAACGACGCCATTTTGTTAGTCGAGTGGTTTGTAAGACCACGGTTTTATCATTCTTCCACAGGGAGCTAGGGGCCTTAGCTGCAACTAGTTGACTCTAGGTATGGTTTATGATCATGAAAAGATGATAGAATTTAGGGTAAAAATAGTGCAAACACACTATATGTTCAGTCAAAAAGGTGAAACAATGGGTGTCGGGAGACTTTCGGGATGCAAACAGGAATGAGGAAATGGGTTTCGCAACAAGAGAGTAACGAGAAAGGGAAATCAAATGGTAATTCCGTTAGAAAATACCCACCGGGCTTCCTCTTTCAAGGATAGTCCGGATTAACTTCCCCAAAATCCATGGACAGACCCGGGAAAGTTAATAGAACGGAATTTCCTAGTTAATTTCTATTCGCTTTCGCGAACTAGAATACTAACTATCCTAATTCCTACCTTCCAACAAGCATTGGATGTATTCGGGATGCTTTCGCACCCAAATACATCCCACTTGAGGGAAGGATAGGATTAGGAAGTTGATTTCCTAACTGGTTACTCACTAATATTGCTAACCCAAACCTAATCACCCATTCACACCCTTAATATCTCCCTAACCCATTAAGGTTCTAGCCACTAAACATCCTAACTATCATGATAATAACATCAACAACTTCATTCATGCTTAAAAGAGTAGACAAGATAGCAATAAACATTCAATAATACCAACAATATCAATGATAACAAAAACAGAGATTAGTAAATAAGCAATAAATTAGAGAAAGAGAGAGGTTAAGAAATGCTCATTGATTGTGATGACAAGGGAGAAAACTTCATAATAATAAAGCTCCAATGCTCCAAAGTTGAGAATAATCTTCAAACTTCCAATAATAATCAAGAGAATCCAATACATGAACCAATAATCTCAGCAAAGATCTTCCTTAATCCCTCTAATCTAAGGCTTAAAATGTGATAAAAAGTGCTAAAGTATCATAAAAGATAGATAAAAGTTGCTGTCTAGATTGATGTTTAGCTAAAATGACCTAAATACATTAAATAGTAATCAAGGTTGTTACTCAAAACTCATCATTTTACACATCAGACAAAACTATCCCACAGGGGACCGTGGGCACGGTCAAGGTGACCGTGACCACGGTCCTACGTAAGGCAGGCGATTTCTTCTCTTCGCTTCGAATCACCGTGGGTACGGTCCCATTGCACCGTGGGCACGGTCTAGGCGATTAGGGCTGACAACTTTTCGCTCCTTCGCACCGCCGTGGCTACGGTCATGGGAGACCGTGGCCACGGTCTCGTTCGGCCAGCTTCTTCCTTAGGCAGGGTAAAGATCCTACCGTGGCTACGGTCAGAGTGACCGTGACCACAGTCTATCTCGGGTGCAAGGTTTCTTCCTTAAGTGATGGCTCAATCACACCGTGGCTACGGTCAGAGTGACCGTGGCCACGGTCTCTCTCGGCCACAGATTTCTTCAGGGTGCTCTTCAACTGTTGCTTCCGCTTCCGCTGCCTTTTGACATCACCGGCCCTTCTAATCCACTGCCTTTGACACGACCAGGGCTCGGGGAATCTTAGGGAATCTCGGGATTCCCAAGATTGGTGCAAAATTGGCCCATTTAGAATCGTTTTGAGTAAAACACTTCGGAAACTACAAAAGTAACCAAAACGCATTAAAAGTTATTAAAACAAGCTACGAAACAAGTCAAAAGCCTAAGGATTTAGGCGGTATTTAAACACGAAATCGGGTCTAAACAGGGTCTTTGATTAGTAGATAAAAGTAAGTGTAATACTTTTGTTGTGGTTTTACTGGGTTTGAAATTGTCACCACTGTAGATGTGTTAACTGCTTGCGTTTCTCTGTCTCCTGTTAACAGTTATTAGTTTTAGCATTGGAAAGTCCTCTAAAAAACATACAAGATTTAGTAGCTAAGCAGGAAGCGGATGTTTGCTGAATTTTTTTTCCTGTGACTATGCCTTAGATAAGTAACTGATTCGAAGTTTGATAGGTATCAGCCGATTGTGTGATTCATGTTTGATTTTAGTTTAGGTACATTTAGATTTAGTAGCTAAGCAGGAATTCAAATAACATTTTTGGTTTAACTGATGTTTATATTTATTATGATTATGAACGTGATTTCCGGCAAATTCGCAGGAGATGCTGGAAGATATTTGGAATTTATTAGAAGATGATTCCGATGTCGATGTCGATGTTGATTACGAAGATATCAATGAAGAAAGTGTAAAGTGAGAACATTATATTTAGGTTGTTTGCAATATTATTCTTGAATATTAGCAAATATCATTTTGGTATTTTTCATGTAATTAAGTGACATTTCGATTGAATCATTATGTATTTTACAATTCAAAACATACAATGAATAGAGTTTGATATTTTCCTGGTATTATAACTGAAATTAATTGTTTGTGTACAATAGGTAAAGTATATTGTAATGACATATTCATGAACTACATACGACTATCGTAACTATTTCAAATAGATATTTATGTTTTGGAATTACGTCAATTGTATCACCAACAGATGTATTTGTTGGACAACGACTTTCAAATTAGGCCGAAAGTGTAATACCAATAGATAAAGTGTGTGGAGAATATTTTAACGCTCAATAATACATTCACCAACATTTATATTTGTTGGTAAAGGTGATGTATCTCCGACAGATATTAATTGTTGGTATAAAATTCTCAACAGCAACAGAACAAAACTGTTGACATTAGTTAGCAATACCAACAGAACATAATATCTATTTGTAATACTTTTACAATCAGGTTTATTTCCAACAGTCTAGTACTGACAGATAATTATCTGTTGGTAAAAACTTATACCAACAGATATTGAGCTTTTACCAACATATAAGTCCTGTTGGCAAAAACCTTTTTTTTTTTTTTTGTAGTGGTATGTGTGTTTATTGCGTGAGGCTTTCTCCATATATGTTATTAATCTCGTTTATTGCGTACTTTAAACTCAAATCATCAATCTAGTTATCTGCTTAAATCAAGAGGACATTGACCTTAGTCCAGCGTGAGATCTAGCTCCTTGAGACCGGTAATCGTACTCCCTAGTAGTGCAATAAAATGGCGCAGTTGCCGGGGAGCTATTGCCACTCCTCAAGTATAAGCGATGTGACACTTTAGATTTAAGCTTTTTGTTTTTGTTTTCATTTATTTCTGCTTTTATCTTTGCTTGAGCCTACTTACGCTTGGTGTAGTTACTTGTGTTGTATGCGCAGGAGAGGTCATACAGGTGACAAATTACTGTCTTTTGATCCTGAAATCGAAGCAACAACTCACAAGTTAAGCGGTGCAGCGTACAGGCAAAGGAAGAAGCAATCTATGGCTGCACAACTACCACCCCGTACCCTAGGCTCTTATTCGTCTCCCATAATTGGTAGGGGCAGCTCTGCTATTGTGTCGCCTAATTTACCGGAGGGGAGCAACTTTGAATTTAAATTGGGTTTCCTTAGCCTCGTTGAGCAAAATCAGTTCCGGGGCTCGGATGTAGAGAATCCCATCTGACACATTAACTCATTCCTGGAGCCTTGCAATGTGATTAAGATGCCAGGGGTAAGCGAAGAGTACATCAAACTGAAGCTCTTCCCCTTATCACTCATCGATATGGCGAAGAACTGTCTCAAAAACTGTGTTCCCAACTCATATCGGATATGGGAACAACAAAGTCATGGCTTCCTCACCAGATTCTTTCCTCCCAAGGAAGCATCCAGGATACTGTCCACTATCATTTAGTTCAAACAACATCCTTGAGAGTCTTTGTTTGAGGCATGGGAGCGCTTCAAAGGGTTGCAGCGAGAGTACCCTCATCACAGCATCCTACCATGGATGCTCCTTCAGATTTTCTACAAGGTGTTCTTTGATCCCGTACGACAGTCTGTAGACAATGCCTCAAGGGGGACATTTTTGAACAAACACCAGATCAAGCTAATGCTTTACATGAAGAAATGGCCTCCAATGCTTATAAATGGAGTGTTGGAAGAGATGATCGAGAGCATGGGAAACACAATGTT
This sequence comes from Portulaca oleracea, assembly GCA_029582165.1. Taxonomy (NCBI): domain Eukaryota; kingdom Viridiplantae; phylum Streptophyta; class Magnoliopsida; order Caryophyllales; family Portulacaceae; genus Portulaca; species Portulaca oleracea. The sequence goes on from CM055886.1 coordinate 20,166,793, forward strand.
GATGTAGTAGCTCTTCTGGAAGACAGGGTAGAGGCTTTGACCATACAGATGGAGAAGTTTGTGCTCAATCGTTCAATTGGTTCTTCTTGCTCCTCCAAATCTCCAGAGACAAGGTACTCCTGTGAGGCATGTGGAGGTCCTCACCCTCATTTGGAGTGTGTTCGATCGCAAGATAGTGCGGGTGTATTGCCGTATCCATAGGGAGTTGGCGCTACCGAAACCTAAAAGTTATCGAGCTCTCACCATCTAGGTTGAATTTCCATGATTTTTGAGTTTTGGAAACTAATAAAAAGACACAATAAAAATCACAAATAAAAGAAGAAAAAGACTCGGGGGTTGATTTTAGCCACCTAATGGAAATCTAATCGAGAGGTGATAACTAAAATTAATCACTCTAAGCACCCTCTCTCAAGGATAACAATAGATCAACTTCCTAAATCTTACCCTCACTCACATGAAGACTAAAACTTCAGAGTATAAAGTATTAAAGTGTAACAAACCCTAATTAAATCAATCCTCATTTTCATGAAAAACAGCCTAATTATCCCACTAAAACCTCAAATTGTTATGTTAAAAAAAAAGGTCTAGCAACCTCTCAATCAACTAAAACTTCCACAAAGATAGAGAATAATGGTGAAAAATCCTAAACTAAGCTAATTATTCTCTTCCAATTAAACCTCTAATTAAACTCTTAATAAAAACCTAATCATCCCCTAACTTAAATTAACTAGTCACTAATCATCTTAATTAAAAACCTAATTAGAACCTAAGACTCACCTAACCCTCAACTAAAACTAACCTAGAAGCTCAAAGAGAACTAGCCTAATTCTAATCTATCTAACTAAACTAGCCCATCTAAACTAGTCCTAGTAAACAGGCCCAACACTAATCTATCTAACTGATCCAAAACTAAACACTAAACTAACCCAAAATAACAAAGACTAATTCTAAAAACTACCCAACTAAAGACAACCCTAATAAACTTAACCCTAACAATAATCCTAACTTTAACAACTGACCAAATTACTATGACCATTACTGAAATCCTAATAAAAGCAAACTAGCTGAGCAAAAGAACAAAAAAAACCGACAATCGACTAATAAACTTAATAAACCTAGTAATTGACCCAAAACCTAAAATCTATAATCTATTGACTGAAAGAAAGAGAAACAAAAGAAGGAAAAACAAAGAAAGAAGAAGAAGCAGACTGAGGCCAAAGAAACAGAGTAAAAGAGAGATATGGGCAAACAGATGAAGAACAAACACGAACCAAAACAAAGCAAAAATAAGACAGAAAAATCAGAACAAAATTGAAACGAATCAAATACCATCAACCATAGATTCAATCATCAAATAAATTGAGATAATAACTAAATACAACATTCATCAAGATATATTTCAAGATCCACAAACTCTCAAACATTCAAGAACCAAGCCAAATTTCGATTAACAAGAGGAAAAAAAAACAGAGATTCTAAACCCGAATAAAAACATGAATAAATCTAAAATCTAACCTAATCCTAAGGACGGAGGCCTTGGGGCGTCACTTTCCCCTCAACCAACCATAAAAACCTCAATCAGCCTCTCCTCTTCTTTTATAGCTGATTTGCAATCTCATCACTGAATTTGAGACTCGATCTCCTCGGTTTTGGACGGTAGAGATGAATCCCGCTCTGGTTTCTGGGTGCGTACAAGTGGAAGTGGTAGGAGATGGTGATGGAGGATGCTTCGAATGGTATGCTGCTGCGTTGTACTTTCATCTGCAAAGTGAAGAGAGAATAGAATGAGTGAGGGATTAATATTGTGAGAAAATGGAATAAGAGAAGAGATGAATGAGATGAAGAGATGAGAGAAGAGATGAAAAGAGATTGAGAAGTGAGAAGGAGATTGAGGTTTGTAATGGTGATGTGGTGTGCTTTTGTCTTAAGCAGCAGAGAAGAAGAAGACAGAATGAAGAAAGGGAGAAAGGAACGGACAGAGGGAGAAAGAAAGGAGATTGAAAAGGGGAATTAGGGAAAATGAGGGGGGGTTAGGGAAGGGGAATTCAGTTAGGGAGGAAAAGAAGGGGGAAGTGGGGTTGGGTTAGGGCAGTGGGCCGTAAGGTTTAGGATAAATGGGTGGATGGGTTGCTGGGTAATTGGGTTAGTGAGGGGAAATGGTGATGGAAGATGATTGGGCCGAGGGAGTGAGGGAGAATAAGTAGGGGATTGGGTGTGGGTGTTTGGGTCAGTGATTTAGGATTAGTTACGTTTCTATTTTTATTTCTAATTTTTATCTTTTTGTTTTAATTTAGTAAAAGAAATAACTAAAACAATAAAAATCAAATAGAAACTAATAAAAATATAAACTCAATAAAAACATAATAATAAACCTAATTTAGTTATTAAAACAAGTAAAAAGTCATAGAAAAGAGGGATCGAAATCATGCGAAATACGGAATAATTAGAGTGTTACCCTCTACACCTGAGCATGCCAATGCCTTTCAGAATAATCCTCACAAGGCTCCACTAAACAACCCTTACTCCCAAACCTACAACCTTGGTTGGAGAAATCACCCAAATTTCTCCTACCGAAACTACAACCCTCACCCTCACCAAAACCCATCCCAAACATTTAGTTTTCAAACCCCGCCACATAATTGCTCTTCCGCTTTATAAAATCCGCCTACCCTAGCTCTCCTACCATTTCCACAAAAATCCAACCTTGAGACTATCATGGAGGGTTTCATCCAAACCCAAACCAAGATAAATGAGCAATTGCCCTCGTACCAAAAGATGTTGGAATCTGGTCAGAAAATGCTAGAGACCCAAGTAACTCAAATTGCTCAACAAGTCAACCACCTCACCAAATCTCAAGGCAAATTGTCGGCCCAACACGAGCCTAATCCCAAAGCACACATCATTGTCATTTTTCTAAGGGGTGGGGAAGAGTTGGAGGACCATGTGACGGTAGAGAGTGGATGTGAATGAGGATGTGATGCAAGTGGATACCCATGTTGATGGAGGTGTCGCGGATGAGACGAAGGAAGATAGACTAATTGAGAATCCATGTCCACCCACCAAGCCTTACAAGCCTCGCATTCCATATCCTTAACGACTTGTGAAATCTAGGATGAGAAGAAGTATATGAAGTTCATAGAGATGTTAAAGAAAATTTTGCTCAGTATTCCTTTTTTGGAGGTCATCACTGTTGGGGAGGTCCAAGGCGTGAGCCGGCTTCAACCAAGGCCCATGGTATACAAGTCAAGTGAGAAGTGGAGTAGCCCACTTGACTTATATATCATGTCATTTCCCTTTGCTTTTCTGATGTGAGACATTTTACTCATGAGTGAATCCCAACAATCTCCCCCTTGATCGGAAGCTTCTTTTTTCTTGTAAGATTTCAAGTTACCATCAAGAGCCCTTCATAGCCGCACCTAACTCTATAGAGTCACACTCTACTCCGCATGAGTCTCATGTCACCACTCTGCCTCAAGAGTCTCAGCCGCACCTTACTCCACAGACTCGCACCCTACTCCATCTGAGTCTCATGCCACCACCCAGTGCCTTCAGGAGACCCAGTCGCACCCTACTATACTTGAGTCTCATGTCACAACTCTGCGTCTTCAGAATACCCAGTCGCATGCGCGCCATGCTATGTGCTTTTCACTACTAAAAATATGTGTATTAGCATCCACTTTTTTCCAACCAATTTAAAATGGCTTGAAAAACCAACCATTTTAGCAACCGTTTTTCATATTTGAACTATTCCAAAAATTTTATGTGGGAAAAAGGGTTGGAAATTCCAACCAATTCCGTTAAAATGGTTGAAAAAATTTCCTACCATCCTTTTTCCTACTATTTCAAAATGGTTGGAAAAATGGTTAGTAATCCGGCCATTTTTCCAACCATTTTCAAATAGTATGAAAAAGGATGGTAGGAAAAATTTCCAACCATTTTAGCAAAATTGGTTGGAATTTCTATCCCTTTTTTCCCACATAAAAATTTTTGAAAAATAGTTGGAGTATGAAATAGTTACTAAAATGGTCCAACCATTTTAAATTGGTTGGAAAAAGTGGTTGGTAATACACATATTTTTAGTTGTGCTTGTCTATGGTGATTTTTTATGGGACCACATTCTCGCACCTTACGCTCAACTGAATGAACAATCGGCTCTGATACCACTGTTGGGGAGATCCAAGGCGAGAGCCCACTTCAACCAAGGCCCATGCTACACAAGTTAAGTGAAGTTCATCTTAAAACGAATTGGTGTTAAGGAGAGTAGCTCACTTGACTAATATACAATGCCCTTTCCCTTTGTTTTTTTGATGTTGGACATTTTACTCACAGGTGAATCCCAAAAGTTTAGTTGTTGTTGTGAAGTCTGTTTGTCTATATGTCTACCTACTAGCTTATGCTCACATACAAATTTACTTTATAGCCCTTACATGTAATAATTAATCACAAGCCTTTTAGTTTGTGGTCACACATGATTTTACTCTTTTACCCTCGAGTATATTCACGCACGGATTTACTAATTGCCCTAGAACACAATAACAAAGGATCATTGCATCAAATGAAAGTTAAACTACTATATCTATCAATTCAAGGGCGGATAAAATACAGATCGAATGTATATTTAGTTAGGGAAAATATGGGACGGGTGTATTTCGAGTTCAGATAAATTTGACACTAAATATACAAGTCGGTTGTATTTCTGGTATAGGTAAATACATTTGGGTATAATTTAAGTTTGGATGACGACGGGCAGATGTTCTTGTAAAAGTTTCTTTTGAGAGCGTAAATGAAATTAATTTTATGTAAATATATTTTCATACAATTATAATATTTGTACTATGAAAATGCTTATAGTCTCAACATACAACTATTTTTAAAGCATTACAAAACTAAATTGTTGTATGTCATATTTTAGAAATGAATATAATACTACATATAACTTACTTCATTCGTTTTTATTTATCTGTCATCTAGGAAATTGTGTTAAAAATTTTGACTGTTAATATCTAAAGTTATATAATGATTCATCATACGAAATTAATGTCATTAGATTCATAATATAAAATACTATTGGAAAAGTATAATATTATATTTTTTTATAAAAATTTTATATCATAAGTTATTGATTAAAGATTGACACTCAAAACTTTAAATGACAGATAAAAAAGAACGGAGGAAGTAAATAACATTGTACTCTTGGTTATAATTTTTCGTATTTATTAAAATTCAAGGCAATATATAATTAATATGTACATTACTAAACCAAACCTACATTACAAACTATAAACGCACTGGCATTTTTACTAGTACTAGTTAGAAAGCCCGTGCAAGGCACGGGGCAATCACATTGCTCTTAAGAATTATCTTTGATTCATATTATTTGTCCACCTTGAAAATTATACAGTTAAATTTATAGAATTTTGATTGTTAGTTTTCCAATATATATGATGATTTGTTAAATAAAATTATTATCATTGGATTAGTGATGAAAAATACTATTATAAAAGTATAATATTGCAATTGTTAATGAAATATTATATAAGAAATTATCAATCAAAGAGTGACATTGAATACTGTGATAGTCAAAAAAACGACAAATAATATGTAACAGAAGGAGTAAGATTTTAAGTTCAAATGTCTTTATAAGGCAATATTTGTGATCTATATTGTTTCCGTAAAGAATGGAAAAAAAAAAAAATTTGTCACTGAAATTTTTGATGTCTCAAGTATTACTTCATTTTCTAATTTTATACCTTATTTTAATATAAATCAAATTTTAAAAGTTTATAATCTTTAAAAATTAGTTAAATTTTGAATATCTTTAACCATTTCTCTAGCTTTCCAATTCTAGCATTTTATCCAAGTATAAATATTTTTCTTGTTATTTACTGACAATGTTTGCTTCTGCATGGTAAATTATATCTTTAAAGTTGGTTTTACATAATTTTATATGAACTAATTTACCTCTTTAGTGTCTTGTTCTTTTATACGGTTGACTGGTTGCGGTGTCACACTGCACCACAACTTTCCATATTCCACCACAACTCACCACAATCCACCACGATCTACCACAAACCACCATAATCTACTTTTTCAATTTTAATTTATCTTTTTATTAAAAGTTAAACTTTATCTACCAACACTTTTCCCAACACATTTACAATTATTAAGACTAAAACTCACCACAGTTTTCCACAACCCACCACAATTTACCACAACTCACCACAACCCACCACAATCCACCGCAATTCCTCCACACGGCACTGCGCCACGTACACCGCTGTCAGCCGTATAAAAAAACGGGGCCAGTAGACAAAATGGTTTGCTTTTCTTATTGATTTTAATTAAGCATAATTAATTAGGTTTTTAGTAACTACTCTATTGTGATATTTATTATTTTCATCCACTACTTCTAAAAGAACCTTAAAAAGAAATGGGAGAGTATTGTTTATGACTAAATATAGGGAAATTTTACGATTGTGATATACTGCTCTACATATTTGTTCACAAAGTGTATGATAATGTAGAACTGAGGAAGTAGTACTGGAATAGAGGAAACAAAAGGGGCAGCGAATTTCAGATACATGGAATGGAACAATTGTTTAATAGGAGCTATATTCTCATACACATGTCAATGACTGAAAGCTTAATATGATGAGTCAGACACCATATTGTATGAAGCAAAATTGGGTCGGCCCAATAATCAAGCAAGCTGACTGCACTACCTGCAAAAGACACAGGCAGCAAAACAAAAAAAAACAAAAAAAAAATGAGCGATACAACACACTTGTTCAACATTCTAATATAGATATAGAGTATGAAGTATGATTACATTAAAAAGGATTACTTAGCCACAAAATAAAGGTGGAGAAAAAGGTAGAAAGGAAAAGAATTGAAATCTAATATTTCCGGTAATTGGAAGATCATTTTCTATTTTTCTTTAGACGATGGTGATCCTAAAAGAATAAAATTGTATAATTTAATACTAATTTTATCTCCATATTTTCACTTTGATGTTTTTAAATTTTCAAAATTTTTTATTTTTTTCATTCGTGTCCACAGAAAGAGTATGAAATGTAGTTATTAAAAGAACTTTTTTTAAAAAAATTTAAACAATTATTATGATCTTTTCAATGAATAAAAAGGGAAAATAAAAAAAAATAGAAGAAGAATCAAAAAAGTTAGGGACAAACATTGCAAATTCACTAAAGCTGAGGAAGTGTTGAACTAAGTTTTAGAGCAAATGTAAGTCAAAATCCATGACATTTAAACAAAACAATTTTTTTTTTAAAACCATTGACATAAAAAAGAAAATAAAGATTATTATCATCCTATTGTCAAAAAGAAGTGATTGTTAGAATCCAACTTTCAATGAAAATGAAGGGAAAGAGTGCCCAACCTTCAACAGAAGCTGGGAATGGCAATGCTTCCCTGGTTGATCCGTATAAGCATGTTTAGTGCTGATGCTGCAACTCATCACTAGAGACTAAAGCATGTTTAGTGAGTGCCCTAACAATCATTTCCGTCACATATTCCATTTTTTAAAATTATCTAACTCCCTTTTCTCATTTTTTCTTGATATGTAAAAAGATAAGGGGTATATTCTTATAAATATACTTGTTTTTGGACAGAAATGATAATAGGATAGAAGACGCATGTATGCTGATCAGTGAAATGCTCTTACTGACGATTACCTTTATCTTATTAGCAATTTGGCATGATTGCTTACGTAGGCCTGTCCTCTTTAATCATACTATTAATTAGGTCCTTTAATTTGCATAGTTTATTTATTTATATTTTTGTAATTTTATATTCCACAATGATTAGGTTCCTGGTTGTTATGGCCGTACACCCTGAACTTTGATTTGGTTTAGCAAAATTACTGCCTCCCTCCCTATTTAAAAAGTAGGAAAATATCTGATAATTATTAAAATTAGAGATAAAGATTATAAAATAATCTAATTGATAAAAATTAATGATAAAAAATTAATAATATATGTGTAAAGGTGTTAGGATTTTCAGGGCGTAGTTAGCAGAAAAACAATAATAAGGGCGAAAAATAAATAAAGATTCGACACAAGGAATTAACGTGGAAAAACCCAAACTGGGAAAAAACCACGAACGATGCACTATCAGAGGATTACAACAGTGTTTCAGAGATTCCCAAACCTCCACAATCTCTCACAACCTCCCTAGAGTTACAACCTGAGAACTCAACACTCACAGATGAGCCTCACACAACTCCCTCAGGAACACAGAGATTACAGGTCAATCTCTTGTGGTATAAGATGAAACACTCTCAATTGCTGTACAAATAAACCTAGCACCTAGGCTCTATTTATAGTACAAGACTGGCACAATTTTAGGATTAATAGAGTCCCTACAGCAAAGGTATTACAAAAAAGAAGTGGAACAAATCAACAATCTGATTCCCACTCAAACTCTTCTACCTTGCTCCCCAAGAGATAGAGACCAACCCAAAATTGGTCTCCACATTCAACCCAACAATCTCCCACTTGGAGACCAATTGTAAATACAACCTTCGTCGATTATCATCAATCACCACTTCAACACCTCCTCGAATCCTTTAGTGCATCTATTTCGATCTTGTTCAGCAAAGATCAACAGAGGTCCCAGTTGACCTCCCATCAACTCCTCTTTTAGCAACAGGCTCCCACTTGAACTGATCACGCCCCTGCAACTTCGACATACGCATCATCGTCAACAACTTAGGGGAATTTTGGATTGGGATTTTACCTTGTGTTGAACTTGTCGCATTCTCATGCAGGTTAGATGCGTTCCTCGGCTGACCATCCGTTCCCGTAGCCTCGACCGGAAACCTTCTCGCTTCCCTTCTCTCATCGAGAAGCTAACACGCCTTGACGAGCATGAACCGCATGTTAGAGTTATCAATGACGAATATAGCTTCCCTCTTTCCCCGCCATTTGCAATTATCGAGATCCTTTCGTTACCCTCCAATGACCATCTTCAAATCTCGTCGTGAACCCTCCTCATCCAAGTTGACTCACGGATACAAGGTTCTTGAGTCGACCGGGACATACCGAACATTCTTCAACCTCCAAGTTCCACCCTTAGAAGTTTTAATGTTCACCTCACCTCTTCCTAGCACCTTTAGGTTGTGACCGTTTGCAAGCCTAACCCTGCCAAACCTCCCACTCACAAAATTGCTAAAGGCCTCCTTGCTAGACGAAGAGTGAAACGAAGCACCCGAATCTATCACCCAACCCCCTTCTAACTTGTCAACACAAACAGTTAGGGCATCACCAAAATCCTCAACCGAATATACATAGTCCTGGTCATTATGGCTGCTCTTCTTAGGTTTGGGACAATCCCTACGAAAATGACTTCTATCACCACAGTTCCAACACAACACTTGCTCCATGTTTCGACCTCTAGATTTTGATCGACCCCGACCCGAACTCTCACTATTCCTCCTACCCCTGACAGTCAAAGCATCCCCCGAAGACTCAAACACATTGGAATCTTTCCTGCGAATACTTTCATTCAGGACCAAGTCTCTAATTTCCCCAAACTTCAGTTTCTCATCCTTCTTAGTTGAAGAAGTTACAGAAGTCACGAAATTTTCCCAAGACTTAGGTAGGGTAGCCAATAGTATATTAGCATTCATCTCATCGTCGAACTTAAATCCCACAGAGGTTAATTTTGATAGTATCATATTCAACTTATTTATACTATCATGCATATCACCAGACCCATGCATCTTAAATTCAAACAAACGACGTAACACATATACCTTGTTCACCGCCGAAGGTTTCTCATATGTGTTTTGCAAGGCCTCGAGCAGGTCTTTTGTCGTTTTCTGATCTTTGACATTGAAAGCCACGTTCCGAGCTAGCGTCAGCCTGACCGTACTGAATGCCTGACCATCAAGCTCTTCCCAATCCTTCTGTTCCATCTCATTTGGCTTATCACCCATCGCAAGATGCAACCTTTGCTGGCGGAGCACATCCTCAACGCGCATCCTCCACCATGCGTAGTCTTTCCCATCGAACTCCGGAATCTTCACAATAGCGCCCGCCATTGCTTCTCAGTCTGCAGATCAACCACGCTCCAACCAAAGCTCTGATACCACTTGTTAGGATTTTCAGGGCGTAGTTAGCAGACAAACAATAATAAGAGCGAAAATTAAATAAAGATTCGACACAAGGAATTAACGTGGAAAAACCCAAACCGGGAAAAAACCACGAACGATGCACTATCAGAGGATTACAACAGTGTTTCAGAGATTCCCAGACTTCCACAATCTCTCACAACCTCTCTAGAGTTACAACCTGAGAACTCAACACTCACAGATGAGCCTCACACAACTCCCTCAGGAACACAGAGATTACAGGTCAATCTCTTGTGGTATAAGATGAAACACTCTCAATTGCTGTACAAATAAACCTAGCACCTAGGCTCTATTTATAGTACAAGGCTGGCACAATTTTAGGATTAATAGAATCCCTACAGCAAAGGTATTACAAAAAAGAAGTGGAACAAATCAACAATCTGATTCCCACTCAAACTCTTCTACCTTGCTCCCCAAGAGATAGAGACCAACCCAAAATTGGTCTCCACATTCAACCCAACAAAAGGTAATAAAAATTACATTAAAAATATAAAAAAAATTATCTTAGTAAACAAATAAATAGAGACCAGAGGGAGTGGAGTACGAAGCATCTTCTACCTAATCCATTTATATCATTCATTGATTGATGATAAGATGATTAGTGATGCTTAATTTGGGTTAGCGGTCAGCTTATGATACCTTGACTTTTAGAATAATTTAAACAAAATTATTAAAACTAAGAAAAAAGGCAGAGATCATGAATCTATTTAACTTTATGATAATTAATAAAGCATATTAACTACCTATTTAAAAAATTCTGAATCTAAATATTCATAATTTTAGGTCATGACATGTCAAATAATTTTAATTCATTAATTTTAATTCAGCTTATTAATTTAATTATTTAATCAAGCATATATATATGTGATTATTTAAATTTTAATCATCTTATTAATTTATGAAATTAAAAATTTCATCAAATATGTGCATTTAGTTTTGTAAACGTATGGTTATTGGATTAATATGTAATTCCAACTTTGTGACATATCAAATACTTTAAACTTCAATATATGGACGGTACGATAATAATGCAAACTTTCAGGATATTTTTCATTAAAATTTTTTTTGAGAATGTTGATTTTCAATAGATCACCACCTATTCTTGACAATTATAACTTGGTAGTAGAGCGGTGCGCTGGTAGAGTTTATTTGATTTCGATTGCACAAATAGAATAACTTGGGTGTTATGCATGTACAGATGTACTATTAGTCCTAGTCCGTACATAAGTTTATATATATAAAGTAAATATTTATATCAATAAAATGACAACTAATATTAATTAATTAGTTAACATACATGACCTTTGACTATGCTTTTTTATTTTTATAAATTTTATTAGAACTTACTATTATTTATTCAATCACTTATAAATATTAGATTTATTGATGATAACTTTGAATGAATAAGCTCTACATGACAGTAACAATCTTTAAGAGGAGTCATATGCACACTTGATTTTGATTTTGGGTTTGATCTTCTGTTGGGACCGTCCAAGTGTACCGTGCACGCTTTTTATTGGAAAAACAGTAAACGAAGATGAGTATGAAGAAGTTGAACGAATCTGAATCTCCAAATGCAAAAAAAATCTAACGACAATGAAGCATTCATATGTAAATCATAAGGAAAGAGCCAACAGATGACTAGTTGAGTTGGTCATTGAGTAGAAAGATTGATTGGAGGAAGCTTTTTATAGCCCTTGATGGATTAATCACATGACAGCCTCGATAGTGAAATTCTGAATGATAAACTTACCTTTTTTTTTTTTTTTTCTTCCAACTATCCATGGGAATTCTCCGCAAATTGCATGCAAAAAAAACATGTCACGTGTGGCCGGATAGGATGCCCATGTCTATCTAATCCATACATTTATAATTGGAAAATTGAATTTTAATAATCTCGACCTTTTTCAATTGTATAATAATGATCTAAAAATATAAAGTTGTATTTTTTAAGACCACCATAGAATTAATAAAAATCGGTTAACTGCGACACAATAAACGCAAAACCTAAATCTAAACTGGACCATTTAACTCGGTCACTTAAATCAATGGTGGTTGCACAATAAGAAAAATATGTTTGGACAACAAATTTAGAGTAGTTTGAGCAAAAACAATTATTATTGCATAAATTTAAAATATGGCAACTAAATAGTTTTATGGTTAAATATGCGGCAACAAAACTTTTATTTGTTGCAATTGATATAGATTGGGCCACAATTTAAAGAAAAATAGTTGCCAAAAGTTACTAAGGCTCTGTTCGGCAAAAATAGCACATTGAGTAGCGGATAGTTGTTTAGTAGTAGATAGTTAAGTTGTTGATGTAGTAGATAGTTGTTGTGCATTAGCAGATAGCTGATAGGGGCCGGGTCAAAATAGTTATTTGTAAAGGATGTGTTCGGTAAAATTAGAGGTTTGAAAAATTTATAAAAGTAAAATTACCAAAAGGGACATTATTATTATTATTATTATTATTATTATTATTATTATTGTTGTTGTTGTTGTTTTTCATCAATACTTTTAATAATAATAATAATATTATTATTATTATTATTATTATTTCTATTGATTAGGGTTACTTTTGGTTCAGAGAATTATATGTCGCTGGGTGGAGAGAGTCATCTTTGTTGCCTTATGTGGGCTAAGCCATTAAAGTATGTTTGACTATTTGTTGCCTTGGTAATTTAATTCTGGACAAATACTATGTGGGTATAAATGGAATGAAATCCTCTGAACGCTAGACATGTTGTTTGACGTTAACCATACCAACGTCAAGTGAAAGTCCGATTAAACATCACTAGCTAATAAAAGAAGCTAATTTACTGAACATTTTAAATTTAATAAAATAGCATTTTAACCCATCAAAATGCTAAACGTAATTCAAACATTGTTGTCGAACAGGGCCTAAGGCAACAAAAATGTTGTTGCCCATCACAACTAACTTGTGCTACCATTTTTACTAATTTGTAATCCGGACTTTGTACTTCGTGGATAAAACTACCATATTGTGATAATTTATTTTTGTAGCACCATATTTAAAAGAGACAAAAATTGGACTAAAGTAACAAATTTTTTTGTTGCCTAAAGTAATTTTTATTATCATGTCGAAAAAATAAACTATTATTTTTTGTGGCGAGCCACGTACCAAAAAAGCAGAGATTAAGTAGAGATTGGGTGTTTGGGAACTAGCTGTTGGTTGATGGCTTTTTTTGGTTGTTGGTTGTTTTGTTGGCTGTTTTGTTAGCTGTTTTTGTTGGCTGATTGTGTTAGTTGTTTGTGTAAAAAGCGTTTGGTAGAGTTAGTTGTTTGTAGTATGCCTTTTTTATTTGATTTCCAATTATACCCTTAGCTTTATCTTCGGTATTTTTTTAACATTATGATTTTTTAATTCATTTTTAGGTTTTTTCTTCCATATTACTAGTATTTTTTTATTGATAGTCTTTTTTCCTTCGTATTTGTATGCTCAATAAATAATCATCAAAAATTGGAATTTGTATTAATAAGCTAATAACTAAATTGTTCATTGATTGCCATATTTTCTTGAGTAAAACTAAAATTTTTATCCCAATTTGATCTTACAATTTTATAAATTTTTATCCCAAATTTACTTTTGAAATTTTTATTAATTGTAAAGATATTTTTTTATTTGTATATCTTAGATACCAACATGGTAATCTACACTATAAATAACCAAAATAATTTGAATGGTAGTCTTGGTGGAAGGTGGAAGAAAAATTAAAATGAACAACCTTAAATAATTTGGATGACAGTTTTTGTAATTTTTATAAAGTGTATGGTCAACATGGTAATTTTCATCCCAAAAAGCCAAAAGCCATTTACAAAAAGCTACTCTTTGTAGCATTTTACGAAATGGCTTTTTGGGGGTAAAAAGCCACTTCAATCCGCTAATCTGCCAAATACTCTAAATTGGCTTTTTGAATGGTCAAACAGCCAAATGCCCCCCAAAAAAGCTATTTTCTCCAAAAAGCTATCCAAAAAGCTAGACACCAAACACTCCCTATAAGAATCCAATTTTCCTTATGATTTTTTTTTTGAGCAATTTCCATTATGATTTACCTTAACAGTACTCCATGAATTCGTAAATATTTGTTCAAATTTTACCATAGTTGTTTTTTTTTTAACTATGATAGTTGAAAATTCTTTATTATTAATTTGGCTAAAATAAATCTCGTCCGTTAAAGAGTTTATGTGTCAATAAATACGATTAACGGTTACAACAAGTTACTTTGATCAAATTATATTGATTAGAATCAATGGTTATTATAGTTTTTAACTTTGATAATTGAAAAAATTCAATTATGGTAGAATCTTCTCAAAGATATTATATTTTGTATACCAATGAATAACATTACTTATTCAACAAGTTACTCTAATCAATATATATTAATTTTGGTTTTTTAAAGGTAAAATACACTTTTTAACTACGATATAATTGAAAAAATTTTCAACTATGATACTCCTTATATTTATCGCTAAATTTTTATCATGTTTGGGCTTTTTTTATATAATGTTCAATATTTTACTTCAACTACATTTTTCAGAACTAGCTAGAGTTATATTCTTGAGAGTATCATGCTCTTGTATTCCTCAAATGAGTTTTATGACATATTTATATAATTTTACGAGTATAAATGTATAAATTTGTGAGGAAACACATAAAATTGACAAGTATACACATGCTTATAAAATGAATTAACTCATAAAGTTATAAATGTATGGTCATGTATAAACTATGAACTTAAATTACAAATAGATATATGATCAAAAATAACAAAAATTGTATGCTCATAAACTGATACTTATGTACAATTTGATAATGTAGGGATCATTAGAATCGAATTTTCCTTTATGATTTACCTTAATGACAGTACTCCATGTATTCATGAATATTTATTCAAATTTTACCATAGTTGATGTTTTCAACTATGACAATTGACAATTCTTTATTATTAATTTGGCTAACATAAATCTCGTCCGTTAAAGAATTTGTATAAATAAATATGATTATTGGTAGCAACAAGTTAATTTGATCAAAATATATTGATTTTAATTTTTTTAAGATAGAATCAACACTTGTTATACTTTTTTACTATGATAATTGAAAAAAAAATTAATTATTGTAGAATCTCCTTAAAAATATTAAATTTAGTAAAAAATTTGTTTGTCAATGAATAGCATTAGTTGTTATTAGTTGTTACAACAAGTCACTTTGATCAATATATATTAATTTTAGTTTTTTAAATATAAAATATAATTTTTAACTACCATAATTAAAAAAATTAACTAGTCTATGATATACTCTCCCAACGCGAGGTTTGGATAAATCTAGATGATGGAGGTCCTCCATCAAGCATCCAAAGTTCAGCACCAAGTGAGCAGGAGCCAGCATCAGGAGCAGCAACGACCTCACCATCTTCAGCATCAAACACTGACATCCAGGAGTGTTTCATGATGGTCCAACAAGTCATGAGGTCATCCAACAACAGCAGCAGCATCATCACCAACACCAGCAGCCAACCAGTGAGGCTATTTCTCAATTCCATATCTTTGGATTGAGGTCCTCACCAGTGCTTTGAAGACTTCACTCTAGAGTTGTTGAGGACTTTCCAGCTCAGTGAAGATGTTTGCCAATTCTGAGGTCCTCTATGAAGACATCACTTCTGGAACTGTTGAGGATATTCCAGTTCTGTGAGGTGATCCAGGATTGAGGTCCTCCATGAAGACTCACTTCCAAGCTGTTGAGGCCATTTCCAGCTTGTGAGGTGATATATTCGTTTGTAATAAAGAAAACGCGTTTGTTGTCTTTTATGTTATTTTATTTTGATGTTATCCGGTTGTAATGAGGCCTTAATTAGATTACTAAGTTAGTTAGTAGCTTAATGCCGGATTAGGAAAGTTTCTTGAGCAAGGGGAAACCCTTAATCATCCAGCTCAACCCTAGGTTTAAATACATTGTAATCGGCAGCTTGTGAGGGGCATCTATCAGTGAAATTAATAGCATTTTGAGTGCCTTGATTGAGCCTCTTGTTTGTGAGTGACGTTAAACTCTCATCTCTGGTTAATTCTACTACAGTAGCAAGGATTTGGCAATCCTTGTGGTGGGTGTAGAGCTTGATAATCTCGATGGTGGTGTGCCTGCATCCATTGAGGTCATCCAGTCCATTGCCCTTGATGTTCTAGCTGTGGTGGGTCTGTATCAGCTTGAGCCTCAAGACTATCCTCGGTTACTATTTGATTGTAAGTTTGTTCATCCGATCATCATTTTATCATCATCCATTTCATCCATTTGTTCATTGGTGTTCATACTCTGTTTTTGGAGGAGGTTGTAATTGAATGTCTCTGTGAGGTCTATTTTGGGTGCATTTGTGTTTGATTCTCTGTTTTGAGGTCAGATTGTGTGCGAGTTGTGTTGATGTGGTGTATTGTGAGGTCAATACTTTGATCTTAGGACCTTGCATACATCACTAGATGTAGACAATCTTTTGCCTATTATATAGAAAACATGCACTATTTGAGGAAAAACATGAATATCGGAGATTGATCCCAATGGACCCGAAAGACATTTTGGAAACTAAAATCAAAACTGCAAAAACAATTATAATGATCTACTATTATATAGAAAGTATTAATACTATTCTTATAAAATATTATATGAAAATTTATTGATCAAGTGAGGACATTAAAAACCACGAAAAATATAATATATCATAAGAATATAAAGAGGGAGTACTGGTTTCTATCAACATATTTTTGAAAATAAAAGAAAACTATTAAAATACAATTTTATGAAAGTATTTCTTAACTACATATTCAACAATGGTAACTCTACATAGTATATCATTACATCTCTTATAAAAATCATACAAATATTTAGAAAAATAGGGAGTAAATAATTTATCGGTGGCTAAGAATAATAATTAGATGATACTAATTTTCAGTTATTGACACAACTTTCAACCGTAATTAACTATCAGAAATAATTTTTTATATGTATAAGAGTGAAAATTCTACCATAGTTGAAAATTTTATACCATTCATTTATCAAAAATAAATCATATTTGTTAAAACGGTTTATATCCTCCTAAACATGGTTAATTATTTTACCAAGTTACTTTGATCAACCTACATTGATTTTGAATTTTTATGGTAAAATTAGTGATATTTTCACTTTTCAACTACAATAGTTGAAAAAAAGTCAACTATGGTAGAATTTCCTTAAAAATATTCAATTTTGTAAAAAATTATAACTTAACATATAGATTTACTTATTGTAATAAGTCCTATTGTGAATATATATATTAATTTTAATTTTTAATGATAAAATTATTGGTAATTATACATTTCAACTAGTATAATTGAAAATATTTTCAAATATAGTAACAACGTGAAAATAAGAAAAAGCTGAAAATATTAAAAAAAAATAACAAGAAGCTACACTATCCTACGTACGTTTGACAGCTTGCTTGGCTAGCTTGTGGGTTGGCTTAATTTGACTTCTTGGAAGCTTAAGTGCTGAAACTCGACTGAAAATGTTTGTGACCCTTTTGCATGCATCTATATGATTAATTATGGGGTTTTTGCATTTTGGACCCCATAGGGGTATTTATTTTCTGGATAATAGTTTTTATTGTTTATTTTTGGACTTTAAAATTTATAGGTTGAATGGAAAATGACCTTAAAGTTTCTAGGTTGAAAAAAAAAGTTTGTGTATTGTTTTTCTTTTTCTTCACAAGTTTGAATTTATCTCCCGATTAGCGCCAAATTTTAGGAGTAAGGTTAAAACTGATATATTAAGTTATAATACACTTCTCTTATTCATGTTGGAACTAATTAGACCCTAAAGTACCTAGGATCTAAGTAGTTCCGGCATGAATAAGAGAGATGTATTACAGCTTTAATATAGTTTTAACCTTAGTCCTGAAGTTTGACGCTAATCGGAAGATAAATTCAAACATGGGAAGAAAAAGAAAAACAGTACACATACCTTTTTTTTTCATCCTATAGATTTTAAGTTCTTTTTTCATTCAACTCATAAACTTTAGGGTCGCAAAAATAAACAATAAAAACCAAGGGTCCAAAAAATAAATACCCCTATACTTTGAGGTTTAAAATGCAAATAACCCTATAATTATAAATTCTCCAATCTCCAATCACTTTGTTTTTATCAACCAAGCCCCAGATGAGATAAACATAATTAGTTAGAACTAGTATGTCGTTCCAACCATGCAAAGCGCTCTGATTACAAATTTATAGTTAAGGTACGTACATTCCTTTTGATATTTGGCCTTTACTAGTGAATAATTGTTTCTAATGTTGGAGAATTTCAAATGTATAGGGCAAATATAAGCTAGAAATATCACAAGGGGTTGAAAGACATAAGAAATGATCTTATGATCAGTCAATGGTTAAATAGCTTAAATAAGGATAATATGGATAATATGGATAATGTTAGCTAGATTTAACACAGGTCGTATCGCCAAATTAAATAAAGACTTGAGATTTTAGAACAAGATCAACATAAATCGTATTGAGCATCTGGTAAATCCATAAACCTACTAAAGGACAATATAGTAAGTGTCACAAACAAGATGGGTTGCATTGCTTGTAATGCAGTCCTTGTTGCCTGTCTAACAAGACACATTATTTTAGATTACAGTTGATGTCTTTCTAGAATTGTTGCTTGGTACCTCTGGTTAGATAATGTTATTAGTTATGTAATTAACTAAAGATTATCCTCTATGAAAAATACGTCATTTGTGATCCTATCTATTCTGGAGGTGTCCAAGTTTGTTCTTTCAATTTATTCCAAGTTACGAGAAGCATATTTCTCTTATTTTAATTGTAGCAAATTCTAGAGTTAATTTAGCAAGATGGATATTATATTTATGTAAGTCGCTCAAGCAATATCTTATCACTATACTATATATGATTGTTGAGTTTAATGGTCCACAATTAATATAAGGTCGCTATTTAACACAAAATGACCATGAGCTATACACGTACTAATTAATAACTTGATTATTGCATGTGCTTAAATGCACAACTCATTACTAATGCATTTAAGCACATGCAATAATCATAAGAGATACATGCATTGTGTTTCTTTTGTGGTGGTTACTTGAGTATTGATTACTCATTTAATTTAGTTGTTCCATGGCTTTGTAACTGTTTTGTATTTACTATTTATATTGTGAGGCAGTTGGCAACAAGATGAGCAAGAACAAGAATCGATCAAGCCTTATACATTTGTATATTAAGAGCATCTTTTCATCCTTAGGTTGTAAGAGTCTACGAGAGTCTAATCTTTCTCTTGTAATATTTTATGTTTATTAGTAGATTATTTCTCCTTTGTCGTCCGTGATTTTTCTCCCTATCGAATTTACATGTAAAACTTGTGTCTTCTTTAATCTTTATTTTATCTTTCCTTTATACTATACTAATTTCTTGATTGTTTCCTCTTTGTTCGATCATAAGATTCATAACAGTTGGTATCAGAGCGTAGGATCAAAGATGTCAACGATCATGAAAGTTGAGACTGAAAAGTTCAATGATGAGATTAGCTTTAATCTCTGAAAAGTTTAGATGAAGCAGTTTTGACTCAACATGGATTATGGAAAATCCTTGATGGATTTCTTAAGAAACCTAAAAAAAATTATCATTGAAGAATGTGAGGCTGACAAGAAAAAGCTTCGTGGATCCATAAATGATGTTGAATAGCGAGAATTTGGAGTTAAAGGCTCTTTCAAGTATTCAGTCATGTCTCACTCCTAATGTCCTTAGGGGAGTACTTGACAAAGAGAACCCAAACGATCTTTGCAATCGATTGGAAGAACTCTACATGT
The DNA here is from genome assembly GCA_029582165.1 of Portulaca oleracea. Classification (NCBI taxonomy): domain Eukaryota; kingdom Viridiplantae; phylum Streptophyta; class Magnoliopsida; order Caryophyllales; family Portulacaceae; genus Portulaca; species Portulaca oleracea. The sequence continues at coordinate 20,186,803 of CM055886.1, forward strand.
TAAAGAGCATTGCCAACAAAATCATGTTAAAGTAAAAACTTTACTCCTACAGGATCTCTGAAGGTACCCCTATAAAACAACACTTGAGTGAGTTTAATTCTATTATAGTTGATTTGGAGAGCCTCGATGAAGAAATTGAGGATAAAGATAAGACTATTTTGTTGGTGTCTCTTTACCCAAATTCTACAAAAACCTCAAAGACCTATTGCTTTACAGTAAAGATGAAACTTTATCCTTTGAATCTGTTTAAGCTATTCTAAATTCTAATGTCCAAAGAAATATTTGACCTTGATGATAAATCGAATGGTGAGGGTTTGTTTGTAAGGAAAAATAAAACCAACTTTAAAGGTCGAAAGACAAAAGTTTTTGCAAGTATTGTAGGAAATATGGTCATGATGTTACCAAATGTCGAAAGGTGAAAAATAAAAAGGAACAACAAGGCTAAGAATTAATAATATAATCAAGAAAACTCTACAGTAGCGTTTGCTGAAGTATTGATGATGTTTTGTTTGCGTCTTCTGATAAGGAAAACACTATTTCTTCTGATTTAGTCTTCGATTTGGGTTGCACTCATCATATGTATCCTAATAAGGATTAGTTTTCAACATATTATCCCATTGAGTCTTACAATATTGTTTACATGAGAAATGATGATCTCTGTAGTATTTTGGGAATTGGTAATATTAAGGTCAAGACTCATGATGGCTATATTGGTGGTAGTTTCTTTGATTAAAGACTATTTTTGTCACTCGTCCTACGGACAGGTTAAAGTCATGTTCTTTTGTAATGTATCATAAATTTATCTTATCTATCACATTTTTAGTTACTTTCTCGCACTTTCTTTTACATTATTAATACTTCCTTACATACCTTACATAATATAAATTTAAAAATTCATATATTTAATAAATAATATGACTGATGTGACTTGTCTTATTCACAATACCTTGGTATAAACTATTTATTTGAAAATTCATATACTTAAATGATGTGACTTAGATTTCCAGTCACTATCTTATTTCGCCACTATATCCCATCTTTCCCACCCTCCGACTATCTTACTTTCTAAAAGAACAAGGCTCAAGTTTTCAAACTATTAAACTTGTTTATTTGAATCTAAATACACCCGACTCGTATTTTTAATGTCAAAATTGGCTGAAATCTAAATACACATGACCTATATCGGCCTTAACCAGATATACACATAGTCCTTACTCAACTCGTCCATCCGAATTGATAGGACTAATAACATAATTTTAAATTGATGTTAGGATCAGTAGTTATTTCGAGGGCAAAACAGTAAATTCAAGTGTGAATGTAAGCTACAATGCAAACTGTTTATTATTAGATTGTATTTAAGGACAAAATGATAAATCCGAGTGTAAACATAAGCTACAAGGCAAACTATTTATTATTATATTATATTCATGTGTAAACACAAGCTACAAGACAAGTACATAGGCAAACTACTTGTTATTATATTATATTTGAGAGTGAAAGACACAAGCTAGTATAATCGAACAAACTTTTTCATCATCCCTGCTTTTATTGTATAGAGCCAGTTTTGAGGCTGAAAACCTAAAAAAATAAAAATATATTTTTGGGAAATTTCATTTGGTAGGCTTCAACTTTTGCCTATTCCAAATTGTCAACCACTTTTGAAATTATTCCAAGTGGTAGGCTTATTTGGAAAATTATTCCAAGTGGTAAGCTTATTTTGAAAACTTTAAAAATTATTCCAAGTTTTCAAACATTTTAAAAACTATTTCTAATCGTCAAACACTTTAGATATTATTCCAAATGAGTCGATTGTGAGAACCATAAGGAGAGGACAATGAAATTGAGAGATGAGGAAAGTTTTACGAGCAATTTTTTAACAACGGTATAAAAAGAAGCCTACGAGATAGGATAATTTTCAAAATAAGCCTACCATATGGAATAGTTTAAAAAGTAGTTGACAACTTAAATAGATAAAAGTTTGAAGTCTACCCAATGAAATTTCCTAATTTTTTTTTAAATCCGTAGAAGACTTTCAACAAATTTGATTTTTGCGCAAAGAAAGCAAATGAATTTAATTAATGTTATTGATTAGTTTTGAAGACTCCATCTATCACTATCAAAGTAATCTAGTCAAGAATGCCTCATTGTTTATACGAATATATTATACAGAGCATATTCTATTCATTCTGAAAAAAATCCCCTTTCTTCTTTAATAAACATTGCTAGTTGCCTTCCAAAAAAAAAACATTGCTTGTTGATGGAACAAAAATTAGGATTATCATGTTTTAAATCTCAATTTTGAGCATTATTTATTAGAATATCTCGAAATTTATTTTTGAAATGAACAGCCCAAACTTTCAAAGTTTTATTTGTCAGCAGCCAATACCGAATTAACTTTAATTAAATTCAGGTTTTCATGTAATTTAACAATATTTTTTTGGTGATATATAGAATGAAAATGTGTCTAAACCAAAAAACGATCACTACATTATAAAAAAAATCTGAGTTTAAATAACTTTAATTCAGTATTGAGATACTGACAAATACATTAGACAGTCGATTCCCCCGCTGAACCCAATTCGTGCATCCATACATTTATTAGGTGATAAATATACGTTCTTATTAAAATAATGTTTAGTTATTTGGTGATGTTTGGGTCAACTTAGTACAACATTGAACTCACCAAATCGATGGAACTCATGTTCAAAGGTTTTGTTTAAGTTCAAATTTTAGTGAAAATAACACAAAAAATATTTATATATTTTTAATTTTGAGGTCAATGAAATATATTTGTCTTGAAGAATTTAATACTTGACTTACCAACACCACACCATAATTATTATCAATATATATTTTCACTTTTTTCTCTCCTCACTTTTATCCTCTACTTTTCACATTCTCTCTCATCACCTACCCCACTTACTATAATTCTCACCACAACTTACCACAATTCACCACACTTTTTTAAATTTCACTGCACCGCACTATTACCACACCGCAACCAACCGTATAAAAGAACGGAGCCTTATTGGTAGTTATTCTTAAATAGAGACTTAGTGGACGTATTTGTCTGATAATAATTGAAAAAACAGTATGAGACTGTCACCTTCTTTTTAACATAAATATAGTAGTGGTAAATGAGATCTCGTAAAGGGGCTACAATTAGGTACCGTTCTTTTGTGCGTTGCGTTTGTGTTGCGTTACGATTAGTTGCGGTAAGTTACAGTGGAAATAGTAAAAAGGTAATGGTAATCTGCGGTATGTTGCGGTAGATTGCGGTAATTCGCGTTGCGGTTATTTGCGTTAACGCAGAAAAGAACGGTGCCTTAGTTGTTTAAACTTTAAACAGCAAATATTGGTTTAAGAAGCAAATATCATTTTTATTTTAACAGTTGGCAAATAACTATTCAAATAAGTGTTTGAAGAAACTGAGTTATGTAAATCTAGTGAGCAGTTGAGTTAACTTATTAATGTAAATTGACATAAACAACCATGGATAGTTTCCAAATTAAAGATAAAATTTTCAAAAGATATTTTTTACCTAAAAAATTTGAAATGCTACTTTGAGCGCTAAACACCAACCTTGTTTGTCAAAATTAGTTGTTTATCAGCGGATGGTGGTCTAGGTATCATATAGCAGTTTGAACAGTGAATGAGAGTTACTACTACTCCTACTACTACTACTGCTACTAACTACTACTACTACTACTACTTACTGATGTTATTGCTGCTATTGCTGCTACTACTACTACTGCTACTACTACTACTACTAACTATTGATGTTACTGCTGCTACTACTACTGCTGCTGTCGCTGCTGCTGCTACTTCCTAAGCTTTTATACTCAACTTTTGCCTTTGTGCTCTCAAGCCTTCATTTCGAGCCCTCAATCTCTTCTCAGATCCAAAGGATACTATCCATGCAATGATCTTCTAAATGCTTCTCATTTTTTTTCCTTTTGTGTTGTAACAAAGACAAGGAAGTAAGATGGTATGGAAGGGTGTATAGATGAGATGGGTGTTCTTGGGTAAAAATCAGGGAAGAGAATTATTCAATAATCGCTAAAATGAGTCGTTATTTGCTACTTAAACCAGTATCCATTGCCATAGTTATTAAAATCTCGATCCGAATCAACGATTCTACGAGTTTACGATCCAAAAACCTTCCATCGATCCAACTCTTATTAGGATCTTAAAGCAGTTAGGATCTTACGATCCTAGTTTAACCTGAATATTATGTGTTAGAATCTCAATACATTTTGCGATCCTACGATTCAATCATCGATCCTACATGAGTTTAATAATGTTTGCGCACAATATCATCTTTAAAATTTTGTCATAACAATATATATAAATAACTAATGTTGTTCACTGAATATACAATTTAATATATTGTTTCATTACCAGTGAACATTTGTTAAGATTTTAACTATTATAAAACGTTTTTTTTTATATTTTCCTATTATATTATAATCTTATGATCCTCGATCCGATTCTATGATACCGATCCTAACTAGAATCCCGATTCTAACAACCTTATCCATTGCTTAGATTGCTATTTCTCGCTCTTTAAATCGCTAATTTTGGCAATGGTGACCTCATATTGGTCTAATTAAAGTTTAAAATTGGTAAAAATATTAAACACTACACCAAACACTATTACCGAACATAGCCACGTATCTGATCATGTTTTGAGTTGAAAATAGCCCACAAATAAAATGTGTGAGGGATAGAAGAAAATGTGAATGTTTGTATTCAAAAACTCGAAAGGAACCTGCAACATTATAATTCACAAGTGTGTTTTAAAATGTGTAAGACATAATTTAAGTCTCACATGTGAAATGATATTCAATTTTATAGATGCAATATTTCTTTTACTAAAGGCTTATTATTTTCAACTTATTAAAAGTAACTTATTGCTAAGTGTGACGAGTAGCATTCATCGATGCTGACCCATATTGATTAGAGTTAAAACTAGGTGAAAGCATGATCTAAGTGTTGATTTTTGTTTGTTGGTTGTTGTAATTTGTAACTTCTTGACCCTTACTAGAGCACAAAATTACTGAGAACGGCTTGAAGGATTGACGATTGATCCTAAAAATCACCATAGATCCTTTTAGCCTGCTTTGTTTTCAATCACACGCTGCCTTAGAAAACTTCCTAAGATGTCACCCATCCTAACATTCTCAAACCAAGCACACTTAACTATTGAATTCTTAAGAGATGAGTTTCCTAAAAGAAAGATGTACCTTGGTGATATAAGTAATAATTTCAACATTTTTACTTCACAATTGAACTATATCCAATTTATTACGTACAATCACTCTTACTTAAGATCACAACGTCCTCATTGTGCCTCAGAATCGACCAACTTGTGTATCCTGTTAGATAGCGGCCCAATCTAGAATCTTTTTTTCCGCTAGGTGATTGTCAATGGATTCGCCATCCACAGGTACAGCTCATGGTCGTCTTTGATAGCATTTATAACAACCCTACTCCTTATGCACTATGGACAATATTGAGCAAAACTTTAAGTATTGACAATTAACCCCGTAAATCGCCAGAAGTCCTTTCAGCGCGCTTTGTCCTCACTCAGACGCAATTTAGGAAAACTTCCCATGAGGTTACACATCCAAGAGTACTCATAGTCAATCACACTTAATTGTGGATTTTTCAAGAAATGTATTTCCTAAATAGAAGTAATAGCAGATAAAATCCCAAGTAATCAGATATTTGACTATATATACAACACCTAGGTTGCCGGTTAGGGTGAGAAATTCCAATTATTTCCACGTGGTATCAAGAGATAAGGTTTGAATTTTTTTTTCCTTTGTACTCTCACAACTTTTTTTTTCAGTACACCATAGATGGGTTAGGTTAGGTTCTGACTATTATAATTTTGGTGATACTCTCACTCATCTACATGACATTAAAGTTCTAATGATATTTGCACTAATCTTTTGGTTCATGAACAATGTCTGATATTCGTTAAATGGTGTGACAATGGTACAATTCCACACTCTACCTTTGTTACCACTATGATAATTTTGGTTAGGTTAGGCTAGGTTTTGACTATGATAATTTTGGTGATACTCTCACTCATCTACACGACATTAAAGTTTTAATGATATTTGCACTAATCTTTTGGTTCATGAATGTGAAATGAGGTAAGAATGAGAGAAGTCTTGGGAACTGATTATGTTCTCATTGCCAAAATAGAAACAATACAGCCTTATATATAGGGAGAAGCAAAGGAAAAGAGAATCAAGAAAAATATCAAGATCTTGAATACAAAGGACAAGCTAAATTAGCCTTGCATCGAGCTAAGGACCCTAGAACCACTAAGCAGCAGCATATATCAACTAGCATATATCAGCACATATCTTCACAGCCCCCCCTCAAGGTGGACTGAGAGGTGATTCGAGCAGACCCAACCTTGAAGATATGAAGTTGTGTTGAAATTCTCCATGATTCTTGGTCATAATGTCTGCAAGTTGATCTGAACTAGAGACATGTGCTGTTTTGATGAATCCTTCCTGAACTTTACCTCTCACATAATGACAGTCTTTTTTTATGTGCTTAGTCCTTTCATGGAATACAAGGTTTTCTGCTATATATTGAGCAGCTTTATTATCACAGTACATCACAATGGGATATGTTAGATGGATATGTAAGTCTGCCAATATTTGATCAATCCACTCCAGCTCAGAAACAGTTGCTAACATTGCCCTGTACTCAGCTTCAGTTATGGATTTTGAGACTTTTTTTTGTTTTTTGTTTTTTTGTTTTCCATGAAACAAGACAAGAGCCAATGAAGATGCAATAGCATGTTAATGACCTGGTAGTGAACTTATAGCTTCCCAATCAGCATCAGTGTAGGCTTGAACTTGAAAATAGCTATTTGAAGGATAGAATAGCCCTTTATTGATGCAGTTTTTAAGATATCTATGGACATGTAAGGCTGCTTCAAGGTGTTGGTCAGTAGGAGTTTGGAGAAATTGAGATAAATGTTAAACTGCATAGCTTATATCTGGTCTTGTGAGAGAGGTATAAGAGTCTTCCTATCAATCTTCTGTAAATGGTTGCATCTGTAAGAGGAGTGCCTGAATCAATGGATAGCTTGAGCCCAGTAGGTAAGGGAAACTTTGCTGGTTTGCAGCTGGTGAGGCCTGCATCAGATAAAATATCAACTATAAATTTTCTTTGATTTAGAAAAATGTCTTCCTTGCATCTACTTATTTCAATGCCAAGAAAGAATCTTGCTAGTCCAAGATCTTTAATGGTAAAAGTGATGTGCATGCTTTCTTTGAGTGTTTTGATCCCTTCAATATCATCTCCAATGATGAGCAAATCATCTACATAAACCAATACATAGATGCACCCAGTGTTAGTGACTTTAGTGAAGAGAGAATAATCACTTTTGGATTGAGAGAAACCTTTCTTAGACAGAAACTTAGTTAATTCAAAGTTCCATTGTCTTGAGGCCTGTTTCAATCCATAAAGTGATTTGATCAACTTACAGACTTGGCTTGGTGCAGCTTTAGAATAGCCTTGAGGTGGAACCATATAAATTTCTTCATCAATGAATCCATGCAGAAATGCATTATTTATGTCTAATTGATGCAAATCCCATTTCTTTATGGTGGCTAAGGCAAGAAAAATTCTTACAGTTCCAAGTTTAGCAACAGGAGAGAAAGTATGCTTATAGTCTTTGTCTTTTATTTGAAGGAAACCTCTTATGACAAGTCTGGCCTTGTATCTTTCAATGGTGCCATTTGGTCTGAATTTTACCTTATATACCCATTTTGATGAAAGAGCCTTTTTATCTGATGGAAGGGTGGTGAGGACCCAAGTTCCATTGGCTTCTAAGGCACTTAACTCCTTTTCCATGGCTTCAACCCATTTTGGGTGTTTGATAGCTTGCTCATAAGAGTTTGGCTCTGGTGTCTGCACGACAACTGCTAGGGATGTGATATAATCTTCTATCATGTGATTGAATTGAGCTTTGGTGAAAAGAGGATAAGTGACACTAGTGTTGAAGCTATGTGACTGAGAGGAAGTAGTTCTATGCTTTTGTTGAGTTTGAGTATAATCTTTTAGCCATGCTGGTGGGTTTCTAGGTCTGTTGGATCTTCTAGGTTGAATTTGTTCTTGACAGGGTTCCTCAATATTCACTGGGTCAGGAATCTCAGTGTCTGAATGATCAGTAATGTTACATGTTGCATTGTCAGAAGCTGAAACATGTTCAAGATCATCAGCAGAATCAGAAACTATATTGTTTTCAGGTAAAACATCATCATTGTTAGTAAAATCAGGATGATCTCTATTAGCTGACTCAGAATAAGTTGGGTAGAATTCCCATAAGACAAAATTATCACAAGCAGGGCTATTAGTATTATTTTTAAAAGGGAGAATATCTTCTCTGAATATGACATCCCTGGAGTGAAAAATTCTTTTAGTTTGCAAGTCATAAAGTTTATATCCAAAGGTATAACCTAGAAGGATACATTTAGCAGCTCTAGGTTCCATTTTGTCTTTATTTTTCAAATCAACAGCAAAGCATAAGGATCCTATGGTCTTGAGACTATTTAGGTTAGGCTTAGCACCATGGAGAAGTTCATAAGGACTTTTCCAGTTTAACTTAGCCATAGGTAGCATATTAATAATGAGTTGAAACAAGAACACATTCTCCCCAAAATCTTTTGGGAAGAGAGGCATGAAACCTAAGAGCTCTTGCTGTGTCAAGCAAGTGTCTGTGCTTCCTCTCAACCACCCCATTCTGTTGAGGGGTGTAAGGGACAGATTTTTGATGAACAATCCCTAAATCTGTGTTTCGTCCGCAATACAGTGCGGGAATTGTATCGTATGCACAGGGAGCAAGGTCTTTTCGTCAAAACTATTACTATTATGCTTAGTTTAAGGTAATAAAACGATTAAGCAGGGGAAAAGGGAACAAAGATAAATTATCGGCCGAAAACAGAGGAAAAGAGGCTCAAGGGTTGGTATCGCCTCCTAATAGTCACCCTAATCACTGGAAAGCCTCAATCAAGACACTAAGCCGGGATAGAGGTTAGGTTATTGCAAGGATTAGAGCCACTCCGGGGCCTCTCCCGAGGTGTACCCGGATTTAACCATTGAGGTTCGTCCACTAAATGAATGAGGACTTGCCAAGAGGGCTTGATGTGCAATTCACCCTACCCGAGCTTCTCCACTAAATGAATGAGGAGTTGCTCGGGTATCCATCCAATTGCCCTAAGGATTGTGTTTAAGTAGGTTTAGCGGGCTTCCACTACTTACTAAACCCCACAACCAAGAGAGCTTTTGGATGAAAACCTCATAAACAAGGCTTAATGCCCTAACTAAGTCAAACCTTAGAAACGGGATCCCATTAGAGGCTAAACCTCCCCCTAAACCTTAAGGGTACTAGCCACTAATCATAATGATAAACAATAAAACTAACAAGCTTAACATAAGAACCCTAAGCATGATATCTAGAAGAGGGAACACAACAAGATTAAACACAAACACTAGTTAAAACAATAATTAAGAGAGAGTAAATGGAGGCTTACCCAAAATAGGATGATAATAATAATAAAAAAGATGAAAGAACACCAAAACTTGAATAAATACTTCTTCAAAATAAATGCTTCTTCAAAATGCAATAATCCAAACCAAGGATACCCAAAGAAAGACAAGTTTTTGTGATTAAAATGAGAAGATCCCCTTAGGGAAGAGTGCTAAGCTCTCTACAAAGCAAAGATGAACAGTGAACAAAAGATAACTAGGTTTAGTTTTGGACCGAGCTTAAATACATTGGGAGAAAAATAACTAAAACGCGTCGTTTTGGCCTCGAAATTCCATTCGGACAGGATCGTCACGGGCGCTACTCTGAGTCGTCACGCCCGTGACGTGGCGATTTCAAAATCTCGAACAAGAAGTCTTCGCTAGGGTCACGGGCGTTACCACAAGCCGTCACGCCCGTGACCTCCTGGGTTTCAGCAACTTCAGGAATTCCTTCAGATGGGTCACGGGCGCTACAAAGGATCGTCACGCCCGTGACCGCTCTCGGCAAAATGGGAGAAATTTTGCTGAAATTAGTCACGGGCGCTACCAATGGGGGTCACGCCCGTGACCTCCTGGGTTTCAGCAACTTCTTTTTTCTTCTTTTGTCATGGGCATTACCCTTGGGGGGTAATGACCGTGACCTCCTGGGTTTCCTTGACTCCTCTTTGCCTTAGCTCCAGGACGGGAGCCACTCCGAAAATTCCCGGGGTTGCTTCCTTGAATTCCCGAGTCGGGTTCTCGACGACGTCGACCAAGCAACTCCCAATGCCTCGGACCTAAACTAACCTGCATGAAACTAAAGGAAAACAGATAAGCGGCAACTATTGAGGAGGGTAACGAGCAATAATTCTAAGTAAGAGGAGCGATACTTAGGCTCAAAATCGAGCCTAAACAATCTGAAAACAAATGATGGCAAGATTTGTTGAGGAATTATGTACCATTGTCAGTCCTCACCATGACAACATTGGTCTTAAATTGAGTTCTGACCATTGTCAAGAACTTCTGTATTACATTGCACACATGGGTTTTATCAGATAAAAGGTGAGTCCAAGTGTTTCTTGAATAATCATCCACAAAGGTCAAAAAATATGAGGAGCCATCAATATTAAGTGTCCTAAGGGACCCCAAAGATCAATATGAAGCAGCTGAAAATGCAAGAGGTTTGAATAGAACTTTTAGGAAAAGGCAATCTGTGAGCCTTTGCTAGAACACAGGTTTCACAAAAGAAATCATCAACTTTAACATCCTTACATTCTGGTATATGTATCATCTTAGAAACAGAAGCATGTCCAAGCCTATTATGTAAAATGTGTAACAAAGATTTACTAGAAAATTGGTGTGTCTTAAGGTCAGAGGCAGTAGAAAGACAAAGCTTTTGAGATTGTCTGCTAGAATCAGGATAAGTCTTGAATAATCTAGTAGAAGTCCCCACTTTGGCAACAATCCTTTTAGTTGAAAGATCCTAAAAAATACAGTAATTAGGATAGAAATGCAAAGATAATCTTTGATCATTTAAAAGCTTCAAAACAGATAAGAGATTGTATCTAAACTCAGGAACAAATAAGACTCCTTGTAATTTAACTTGATCTGTTAAATTGACATCACCAATCTTAGTAACTATTTTTAAAGAACCATCAGGAAGAACAACCTGTGTTGGTTTAGTCAGGTTTTGGACATTATGCAAGATAGATAGCTCAAATGTCATGTGATCACTAGCTCCTATGTCTATGACCTAATGATGTTTTTCCTTTTGCAAATGGAAATACTTATTAATTGTGTTACCTACAAACTGAGGATTATCAGCAAACTTAGCAAAAGCTTTACCAGCAGGTTCCTTTTCTTTGTTGATTCTTGCTACCTCCAGTACCAAGGCTCTTAAAAATTTTCTATCAAATCTTGATATAGAGTTGGAAGGTTCATCTACTTCATTACTCTCCGGGGGGTATCCTCGATCTTTTGCACATTTCCAGCCAGTTTTTGGAGTTTGACCCTTTTGCTTGGTCTCCCTAGGCCCAGTGTACCAATCTGGGTAGCCAACAAGAAGGAAACACTAATCCTCAGTGTGCCCTGTCTTTTTGCAACAGTTACAGTTGCTTTTATCTTTCCTGGCATCTTTACTATTTTTGCTGTTTTTGGCCAAGAAGGATGAGGAAACTCCATCACTTTCTTGATTCTTTCTGACAAAGGCAGCAAACTCATTCATGTGGCCAATCCCTGAGGTACTCTGCTTCTGTCTCTCTACTCTTTGAATAAGGTTGTGGGCTTTATTGATAGTGGGTAAGGGTTATGACATAAGAATTTGGTCTCTCATGTTATCATATCGATCATTAAGATGAAGCAAGAACTGCATCAGCTTCTTCTTTTGATCAATATCATAAGCATGTTTTATGGAGAGGCAAGTTTTAGTACAAGTGCAAATTGGAAATTCTGAAATGTCAGCTAGCTGATCCCACAATCTCTTAATTTTGTGAAGTACACAACCACAGAATCATCATTTTGATAGAGTTCATTTATTTCTTTCTCCAAGTGGAACATTAAAGGCCCATTAGATTGCCCAAAACGTTCAGACAAGTCACTCCAAAGGTTTTGAGCAGAATCAACATAGATAAAGGCATCAGACAGGTCGGGTGTCATAGAGTTCAGTATCCTACTTACAACCATGGAGTCGCATTTGATCCACTGCTAGTATGTGGGTGCACCAATTGCAGGCTTTGCACAACTTCCATCTATGAATCCGATTTTCACCTTGATCTTGAGGGCCATCTTAACTACCTTATTCCACTTTTGGAAGTTTGATCCATTAAACTTCAGAGTAGTGAGAGGTATGCCAGGATGGTCAGAGGGGTGTAGGAATAGAGGGTCATTATTGTATTCCTCTCGAACCTGGATTGCTATTTCTGCGGTTTCAGATGTAGCCGCCATAGTTGCTAAGGAAAAACAACAATTTCTTGAACAATAATCAGTTTTGATCAAGGGGGGTTTTGAGAGGAAAGAACCAGATCGAGCCTAAGGGCTCTAATACCATGTGAAATAAGGTAAGAATGAGAGAAGTCTTGGGAAGTGATTATGTTCTCATTGCCAAAATAGAAACAATACAACCCTATATATAGGGAAAAGCAAAGGAAATTAAAAGAGAATCAAGAAAGATATCAAGATCTTGAACACAAAGGACAAGCTAAATTAGCCTTGCATCGAGCTAAGGACCCTAGAACAACTAAGCAGCGGCATATATCAGCTAGCATATTTCAACACATATCTTCACAATGAACAATGTCAGATATTCGTTAAATGGTGAGACAATGGTACAATTCCACACTCTACCTTCGTTACAACTACTAGTGACACTAGCTCTGGTGTTGGGAGAGGAAAGGGTTAGAATAGTCGTAATAACCGTGGGAGAAATCACACGTTTAACAGAGGAAAGAAGGCCAACAATACCTCTTTTGTACCTCCCATCCCATTTAATAATGGTGTGCCTACAGGTTCTATCTTATATGATTCGGTTGTTTCCATGTCTTCTGTTCATTGTGTTTCTGTATCCTGAGCTAACTATTTATCTACAGGTAACAAACCGTTTGAGGAAATGTTGGGTTATGTTCCTAATATTCTTTGTCATATTTGTCATTTACCTGGTCACTCTGCAATTGTCTGTTCCATTTGTTATCAACAATGTCTTCCCACTCTTGCCTCTTTTGCGCCTATTGAGCTAAGTGAGAGCCTGTAGTACCCAGACTCAGCTTAAACATCCTACATGACCCCTAATGGAGGTATTCTCTCCACTAAATCTCCTTATTCTAGTACTGGAAAGGTTCGAGTTGGTGATGGTACCTTATTACCCATTGCTAACATTGGTAAATTTGCTCTCCAAACCCCAAGCAAGTCATTGACACTAAATTCTATATTGCATATTACTGCTCTTAAATGAAAAAACTTTAATCGATATGTCATCTATGTCGGGATAAAAATTGTCATGTCCAGTTTATTAATCCTCTTTCCGTGTCAAGGACAACACCACTAGTGATGTCCTCTTACAGGGCCCCAATCATGGTGACGTTTATCATGTGCATGTTCGACATCTTTCACAACATGTCCATGCTTTCTTCTATTTTGACTGATTATACTAAAGTATGGCATCAATGTTTGGGACATTCTGGTTCTCATGTTTGGACACTCTTAGGAAAAACAATGTCGCTAAAACTGTTTGTTTTCAGGACAACTGTGTCACTTGTCGTTTGTCAAAAGCTCAACGTTTGCCTTTTGAGTTAGCTACTTATCATCTTGCATTAACACACATCCCAAGCCTTGATGGGACGCATCGCTATATACAACATACTCTCTTCCTTCCTCGGGAAGGGATAACACTGGCGCGGTCGTTAACTTCCCCTTGAGCACTTGGAAGGCTTCTTCACACTCGTCAGACCATTCGAAACGAGTTGATTTCTTGAGAAGGTTGGTTAATGGTAAGGCCAACTTAGAGAAATTCGGTACGAATCTCCTATAATATCCTGCCATTCCTAAGAAACTTCGCACTTCGCTGACTGTAGAGGGTCTTGCCCAGCTTTGAACGGCAGAAACCTTGTCAGGTCCACTTGGATCCCTTTATCGTGACTATATGTCCCAAAATGCTACTTCCTTTAACCAAAACTCACATTTTGAAAACTTGGCGAGCGATTGTCGCTCTCTTAGAGTCCGGAGAACAATCCTCGGATGGTTCTCATGTTCCTCTTGACTTGAGAATAGACTAGAATATCATCTATAAATACCACGAACTTATCCAAATAGGGTTTGAACACCCTGTTCATCAGGTCCATAAACACTGCCGGTGCATTGGTAAGCCCAAAAGGCATCACTGTAAACTCATAGTGACCGTATCTTGTCCTAAAAGCGGTCTTGGGTATATCCTCAGCTCTAACTCTGAGCTGGTGGTATCCTGATCTCAAATCTATCTTAGAAAACATTCCGGCTCCTTGAAGCTGGTCAAACAAGTCATCAATCCTTGGTAGAGGGTATTTGTTCTTGATGGTCACCTTATTTAGCTCGCGATAATCGATACATAGCCTTAAACTACCGTCTTTCTTCTTTACAAACAGCACGGGGGCTCCCCAGGGTGATGTGCTGGGTCTGATGAAACCCTTGATCAAAAGATCATCCAATTGCTCTCTTAATTCCTTAAGCTCTGCAGGCGCCATTCTATACGGTGCCTTAGATATAGGTCTTGTTCCTGGGATTAGCTCAATCTCAAAATCAATTTCCCTCCTCGGGGGTAGCTTTGTAACTTCTTCTGGGAAGACATCTTGAAAATCACGCACTACGGGGATCTCTTCTATCTTGGGCGGAGTCTTCAAATCCTGACTTACAAAACATAGGTAGCCTTCGCACCCATGATTAAGCATCTTTCGAGCCTTTACGTAGGTTATGATGGGGCACGGGTTAGCTCCTAAGTCCCCAATGAAATGAACTTCCGTACCCGAGGCATTCTTAAGAATGACTATCCCCTCATTACACTTGATTTGGGCTTGCGTCGAGATCAACCAATCCATACCCAGAATGATATCAAACTCTTTTAGATCTAACTGAATAAGATTAGCGGGAAATATCTCTGACTTCAACATGAGTGGAACACCCACAAAACTAGTCGTGCAAAGCATGGTTTGACCATTAGGTAGGCTAATAGAATAATTCACTCTACTGGCTAGATTTTGAAACTTTAACTTTGAGGCAACTTTAGTTGAAATAAAAGAATGCGTTGCTCCAGAATCAAATAATGCAGTTAAGGGTTGCATATATATACAACCGTGCGGTGACAACCATACCGATTTCGCCTCTTTCTTGCTCATGACGTAGGCACTCCATCGAGCCTTGTTGTGGTGCTACCGCTGCGCGGCGAGGCGTGGTGCCCAGTTCCGGTCTCCGGCCTCTCTTTGGACATTCTGCAGCTTTATGATCCGGGGCTCCACACCATAAGCAGTTCCCCGTACCTACCCGACACTGGGCAGTAGTGTGGTTGGTCCTACCACATTTCTTGCAGGGTTCCCTAATGTTGACAGGAGCTGCTTGGTTTCTTGGGGCCGGAGGCACTGGCCTCTTGGCTGGGTTGCTTCCCACATTCGAGGCACTTGATGCTCCTCCGCTGCTCCACCTTCTTTTGGCATTTCCTTGGTTTCCAGGGTTTAGAGCTCTCAGCTCCTTTCTTACTCGTTCTACCTCTGCAGCTCTCTCGTACATTTCCTGCATGGTTCGGAAGTCGTGGGAGGATAACTGACTACGAATATATGGCGCTAGGCCTCCCTCATATCGGGTTAACTTCAACCTCTCCGATGCAACATATTCTGGGGCGAATCGGGATAGCTCGTTGAACTTGGCGGTGTACTGCACTACTGATATATCTTTGTTAAGCATACTCCACTCTAGGAATTCCTTCTCTTTCTGACGCCTAAGAGAGGTAGGGTAAAACTGAGCTCGTAAATCGCTTAGGAAGTCACTCCAAGACTTCGCGGTCCCTTGATACTTATCCTTGATGGTTCCCCACCAAATATCCGCTTCTCCCTTCAGATAGTAGGTGCCTATGGCTAGCTTCTTATCTTCCGGTACCTCGACCACTTCAAAGATCTTTTCGAATTCACGAATCCATTCTTCTAGCGCTACAGGGTCATAGCCCCCTTTGTAAAAAGATGGGTTCCTTCGGGCTACCCTATCAGCATAATTCTCTTCTCTTGCCCTACTCGCTTGGCCCGTAAGTGGAAAGGGTATGCGCCTAAACAACTCTTGCATCAACATCCTAAAGGGGTCAGGGTGTTGGGGCTGATTAAAAGGAACAGATCCTAGAGAAGACTCAGAGGGGTTAACCATCCCTGGGTTCAATTGAGGTCCCTGCAGTTCTAAAAGATTCCCCTCAGCGGTCCCGTTTCCGGGTTCTTCCTGCGATGGCGTATTTCTTGAACTTTGCGACATGCTACAATATTACAACAAAATATCTTATTAACCACATAACTTAGCATTATCCCCCTATTTTATAGCCCTTTTTTTCGTAAAACCCAAATTTTAATCAAATGCTCCCGCATAGAACCTTGATCCCTTGGTCAAATCTTAGGTATCAACCAAAAACATATATACTTGCATAATTAAAATCTCAAGAGAATTCCCACAATCCCAATATACTGTAAACTGCAGAATCCATAATACATATAAATTCATAAATACCGTAACATCCATCCATATTCATAAAATAAAGATAGCAATTCCACTTGTGATTGTCATAGAGTTTTATCTCCACTTCCAATCCTAATACATGCGAAAAGAAAAAAAAACAAAAACTAAGGCATCATGTTTTTCATCCCTTGAATTACAAATCCATGCTCCCCTCCACAAAATACTCATAGGGAGATTACAAAATAAGCATTGTTTGGCTAATTACACTGATGACCCAAAAGCAAGAACCTAGTCACCCATGGTGTACTGACTGTCATCTAGCCTATATCTATGGTCGGCGCCTTGCTAATCCTGCACAACGGTCGACTACCGATGGCTATCACTAAACATGGGAATTAGACCCCTCTTGTTCTTGATCCCCATCCTCTTCCACACGTCGAAGTCGTAGAGGACGAGCGCTCTTGCGTGGGGTGTGCCGAATCCTGGGCCCTAAAGCGGTCCAATCGAAATCGTTCTCCGTCGGGGCGGCAGGTGTAGACGTACCTGCTTCACATCCTTTGATCTGCTTCGGCTCGGGGCACACCTCGTGTTGATCTAGATCCATACTAGGATCTTCTTCTTCATTTCCAGCTAGTTGAGCGGTAGGCGTAGACTCCCCATGAGACGATCGATTCGGGACGATTGAACGTCCGGGAGGTGTGGTGAGAAGTGTAGACGGACTTCATCCGCCGGGGAGCGAACACGTGAGCCGGCTTTTCCGCGTTGGTAGGCGCCAGAAACCTATCACCTCGTGAAGGTAGGGTCCTAACTGGCGGCGTGAAGACCCAAAGATTGTGCAGCCTGCGTGATCATTATCTCCATGACAATCTGGTTCCAAGCCCCTATGTAGTTAACACACCATGCGTGGCGTCCGGGTTCTCCCCGTATAAGCAGCTGACGGTACCGGTCTCGGATATCATCCCACGGGCTCACGTGGGGAAGAGTCGCTAAAAGACATCGGGCTCGGCGCCATCGTGATATTCGGACTTGGGATTTGCGGTATGTGCATCGAGAACATTTTGCAACGCCTTAAGATGGGCGTGAACGTTGGTGGCGGGGTTCATAAACATTGCGAACGGATTCGGGAGGGGGTTACCATCGTTATCCATCTATACCATGCATAAAATACAAAGCAAGATTTTAAGATCTCATCAAGGCCAAAATAAACAGCTAAATGCAATTAAAAGGAACAACTTTGCGAAAAGGTTCGAGACTCAACCAAGATAACCTCTTATAAGCGATTTAAGAAGCTCTCATTTCATCTTTTGTAATTGCCTTATACTTGGTTGTCATTTCTTGACCTCTTAAACTTAGTCCCTTTTGGACTACCTTAACACTTTTCATTCACACTTATCATTTATATCCCATGCCATGGTCCCACTTGGGACTCACTTTATAAGCTTTTCGATAACTCCCAAAGACTTTGAGGAAATTTCTTGAACTTCAAACTCTTCCCATGGTATTCATTAACTCTTCTTACATATATTACTAGGCTCAACTCATTTTACCTAGTTTCCCTTACATTTTGACTAAAACTTTCTTAAAATCCTCGAGAATTTCTGACACCTCTCCTAATTAGAACTACTCCCAAATTTACAAAGTCTTGAAAACTCGCACTGAAGCACAATTTACATACTAACCCAATATATAGAGCTTCAAGCTCACCAACAATTCCCAACATATCACCTAACATACTCATACTCATCATGTAAAGGCTTGTACTCACATGCCTATCTTTCTCCTTAAGGGAGGATCCATAACTTAAGAAATCCTATAATTCCCAAATACTCAACCAAAACCTGGCTCTGATACCAACCGTAACGCCCAACCTTAATCACGGGGTTAAACTCCACTTAAAGACCCTAAGCCCGCGATTAGCGCAGCGGAACACCTTAGGTCGAAGCATTACCGCCGTCTCCCAAAAGAGACAAGGCAACCACATCAAAGAACTTCCAAAACCACAAACCAACTTAACAACCTTCACATAAACTTATACAATCTTTGGATAAAGTACAACAACTTAAACATAACTTAAACTAAACAACTCCAATAAGAAATCCTGCTTGTCCTTGACTACTGATGGACTCCATGGAGAACTACCTCGATAGCCTTGAACTACTTTGCAACTGCCTTATCCTTGCCTTGGGAGCTCGAACCTCCTAAAACAAAACATTAAAACACGCAAAGGTGAGTGGGGAGACACTCAGTACGTAAACCTCCAGCACGTAAACCGTTCGAAAACGGTTTTAGTGCCGGCATTTAAAATCATTTCGAAAACGGGGAAGGGGTTAAAAAAGGACTTGAACGACGTGAACATAAACATAAGCATAAACATAAATTCATGAAAATAGAGAGTAAGTGGGACCCTTACGATCGGTGCAAGCACCTCACACACGCGTATGCCCAAGTTGATCTATACTTGGAATGATTGGTATTAAACGATGCGACCTTGCAGTCAAGGCACTGATCGAGTGCTAAAACATGGATGTTATCATAAGCATAAAATGCGGGTCCACTAAAAGATGTAAAGATATTGAAATTCATGGAACTTGACATAGCATGAAATACATGAACTATGAGTATAACTTAAACGTAAAAGCTGGACAATTTGCGTACCTTGGAACGCTAAAGTCTTTGGCGGCGCAGCTCGGCTTGGAGACGGCTTTGGGAACTTGTCAACTAAGATAAGAATAAGTAGAAACTAAGAACCGAATAAAGTTCTAAATTAGATTTATAAGTTTAGAAACTTAATAATTAACATGAAGTAACTTTTTGAGAATAAAATTTCAGGTTATAGTAAAATAGTGTTTATAGCATAACTTGAGTTAGGAAAATCTAAACAAAGTAAAAGAGTACATCTCGGAATAGAGAAAATCATAATCTACAACTTTGTCAACAGAACCAGAAGCTAAAAATGAGTGGAAGGGCCCCAAAATGGGCCCGGACAGAAGCTGAATATATGAAACTTTAAGCTTTTCGGGTCGAAAATACATGAGAAGTATGATGTAAAAGGTGATTCAAATAAAAGGACTTGAATACAAGAGAATAGGCTTGAATCAATGAGGAATAGGATGATTATAAATTGGAAGCTCGGATGCGAAAATAATGAGTTCAACTATGGTTTGATAATACGATATGGAATGAAAAGACGAAATGGAGCAAGATATACATGTCCAAATGTGAATAAAAGCAAGCTTGGATTAATGAACTATGAAATGAGTGATGAAATGAGGAATGAATTGGATAACATTAGAGATTATCAAGCTAGAAAGAGCTTTTAGCTAGAGCAAAGATATTGAACACGATACTTAAAGAAATATAGGAAATAAGGACTTACTAACACATTAGCTCTTGAAGAGTATACATAAGACTTACTTAGGACTCCAAGATGGTACATTTAGCCTTAAACACATAACTCTATAATGACAATATATATCCATGACTCATTTATACCTAGAACCCCTCATTGGGTTGATTTGAGGCCCAAAAGCTAATAATTTACAAAGGTTATTTTGAGCAGAAAACCATTCTGGACAGCCCCGTTTCCCGGGGTCGTAACTCACACTTCCTATATCGGATGACAAAGAACCATACCTTTCCGGAAAGCTTGCTACATGGCCTAAAACTTTCATGTTTACCATAAAAACCAAAGAGGTCTCCAAAAGGACGAAAAACAGCCTTCAAAACACTGACTCAGAATTCGTATTTAAAAACGTGAGGTTACGGTTTTGGTCGTAACTCGGGCTATACATGTCGGAAATTCGAAATTCCAAAGCCTATGGTTTGCTAACACCTTAAGCTATCCAATGGAGTATAAATTTGGGCAAAAATCTCACTTTTATAATTCTGTAAATTTCCAGAATTGAAAACAGTAGCTAAAACACCTAAAACTCATCTTTTAATTGGATTTTCCCACTCTTAATCATATTAAAACTTAACCAAATTTCATCTAGCCTTAATCCACCATATTTCCATAATATAAACCATGAAAAACTCTTCATCAAAGGCCTTGAAAACCACATGCATCCATGGATTAAACATTAACTTCACATAATAAACACACTCTTGAACTCTTGCTCCAAAACTCACAAATTCACCCAATTTAAGCATGATAACTCTTAATTCATAAACTCACAACAATATCTCAGCCCTTAAACACATAAAAACTCACAAGAAATCCACATGCATCAACACTAATTCATCATCCACCATGAATTCAACAAGAACCTCTCAAAAACTCATCTAAACACACATGCATAAACTTGAAACTCAAACCCTAACTTAACCACAACAATTATATACTTGAATTCATGAATAAAGAGAGTAAAAGAGATGGAATTCACCAAAGAAACATAAATTAAACATAGAATTTCAGATTAGGTTTGAAAGAAATTGAAGTGGGGTTTGAGAGATTACCCTTGGAGTTAAAAATGGATGAAAACACAAGAGAGAGGAAGAGGGGGATGCATCATTGAAACCGCCGGCTGGCCGGAAAAGTGGCCGGAAACTGGCCGGAGCTGGCTGGGAGTGGACACCAAGAGGAGGGAGAGGGAGGAGTTTGAGAGTTTGAGAGTGTAGTGAGAGAAAATGAGATGGGTGTTGAATTGAGTTAAAATGAGCCTCCCACTTCTACTACTACTATTATATACTCCCTCACTTAATTTAAAACACTAATACTAACTTAATTAAAATCTGAAAATACAACTTTAATAAATTAGTTTTAAGTAAATAAATTAAAAGTAATTAGTTTGGTTCAAATTTGAAAAGAAGTGAGGTGTATTAAGACCCCCTTCTACTAAACATTTAAAACACACTTAAAACTATCATCCAATTACCAATGCTAACAATAAATGAGATTAAAACCTTAATTAAAAATAATAATAGGATGATAACATTAGGAGTAATTAAATGGTAATCGAGGTAGTAACTTGAAATATCGGGTTTTTGTAGGAAATAAAATATATCGATAATAATTGGGTAACATAAAAATAAAATACAATGACACTTGAATTAAAATAATAAGGTGGAAAATTACCTCTTGAAATTATGTAAGGGATTAAAATGTAAGAAATTAAAATTGGAATGGTAAAATATATATATATATATAAATCGGAACAAGTAATTCGTAACCGATTATCGGTAAGTAAATTTATAACGTAAAACGTATAAACTGAAATACTTTAACTTATTGAACGAATATGTAAAGTAACTTTTAAGCCGATAATTTGGCACCTTAGCCATCTCCTGCGCGAGACTTGTCACCGATAACTATAAATAAACGAGTACGTTGATAAATAATAAAATAAACGCGAAAAAAAAAAAATTATAACGCGATTTAGATAATTACTGTGATTAATAAGTAATTAAACATGATTTTGGGGTGGGTTATTACAAGGGGCAAGAAGGGGGTGGTCATTTGTGGAGCTAGTCTGTGTGTTTAGGTCTAGGAGAATAAGGTCCTTATGATCTTGAAACTCATGGTGTTCAGCAACCAAGAGAGTGATCAAACTTGGATCAGTAACCGAATTCTCCTTGGGTTTTGGGAGTGGGGTAGGCTTAAGGGGTACAAGGGTAATCTTTTTGCGGTTAAAAAGAAGGGTGTAAGTGTTTGCCCTCCCATCATGGCTCACGGATCTATCAAAAAGCCAAGGCCTGCCAAGTAACACATGACAAGCATCCATAGGTAAAATATCACACCAAAGAGAGTCTTGTTACGTTTTACCTATTGAGAAGTTCAACAAACATCTCTGATCCACGTGAATGCCCTTGCCTTGATTAAGCCACTGAATGGTATAAGGAGTCGGACGAGGACTGGTTTGCAACTTGAGTTTGCTCACCATAGACTGTGAGGCAGCATTGGTACAACTTCCTCCATCTATAATCAAAGAGCACACCTTGCCATTGATAGTGCACCGAGAATGAAAAATATTCTCTCGTTGCTCCTGTCCTTCCTTCACGGAAGAGCTACTAAGAACTCTCCTTACCACCAACATCTCCCCTTCGTCTGGTTCCTCAACCACCTCATCATAAACTGGATCACCCAAAGGTTCATTTTCAAGCTCCTCCTCCTCTCCTAGTTCTGGTGCAACAAACAAGGCCGCTTGGTACTTAGCGAGAGACACCACGCGTTTGTTAGGACATTCGGACGCAATATGTCCAAGTCCTTGGCACCGAAACATCTCTTCTTATCAATGGGTTCGGGTTCAGTAAAGGTAGGCCTTTATGGGATATAAGGCTGAGGGTTTGGAGTAGGTTTAATGGGGGTGTATTTGGGCTGGAAAGGTTGTTTTTGTGGGGTAAAGGATGGTTTAGGGAATGTGTTTGGACGTGTTTGGGGTTGGTTTCTGCTATGAACCTCCTTCCCTCTACTCCTCCTTTGCAACTCCACCTTATGAGCCAAAGAACTCAACTCATCAAGGGAAGTGTAAGGGTGCAACTCCACAACATTCCTCACTCGTTCATCCAAACCAAGAAGATACCTCACAAGTATTTGAGGTTCATTCTCCTTAAGATCACACCTCCAAAGTAAGTGATCGAACTCCTTGGTATACTCTTCTACTGTTTTGCCTCCTTGAACCAACTGTTGAAGCTTCAAATAGTTATCCTTAAGATAACTGGCTGGAAGGAACTTGGCTTGTAACTTTTCCTTCATTTTCTGCCATGAGCGCACCTTATCCTTCCCAACAGAAACTCTCTTCTTCTGCAAATTAGTCCACCATATAGATGTATGTTTTCTCAATTTCAAAGCTACAAATTTTACCTTCTTGTCATCGGGAACGCCCTTTAGATCAAAGACCCGTTCTACCGTTTGCATCCAATCCAGGAAAACCTCTGGATCAAGGTTTCCCTCGAATTCTGGTATATCCACCTTGAAATCAAGCCTTTCCTCCTTAGGTGAACGTCTTCCTCTTTGTTCGCTGAGAATCTCCATGTCATCATCTCCAAACGGATTCCCCAAATCATAAGCACCTCCATCCGAACCTTTAAGCTCTTGGCTCCTCAAGTACATATAGTGCTTGAGTTGAGCTGTAAGGAATTCAACTCGTTACTCCAGCTCTTCTTTCTCCCTTAGAACATCTTCAGGGCTTTGAAGTTGAACTTAACTGGAAGACATAGCTTCGGTTTCTTCTTACTTCACACCAAATGAATCAAAACAAACTCACCAAGATGGTAAGCTAGCTCTGATACCAATTATGATGTATATAAGCTCACCAATGCATTGAATCAAGCAAGCTTATAACATCACAAGGACACCAATATCTCGGGATAGCCAATAACCACAACAATATGATGCAATAAGCATCAAGGAGCGAAAAACAAATGAATGAAAAGATAGAATCAAGTATTATACTTTCTCACTTGTTACAGTACTTAAACACCTGCAAGTGAAAAGAATACCCGGGCAAGCTTGAAGGACCTAGTTTGGTTACATAATCTAATCACCTTCCAAAAGAGATCACATCAAGTCCACACAACACCATTAGATTGCCAAATCTAGCTACTGGAGTGGAAGTGAGAGTTTGAGAAACTCATAAACAATGAAGCTCAAAGCTTTCTTTGGGTTTTGTATTTCGTAAGATATCAAGTGAAGTGGCCAATACAACGATACATATACTCGGCTGAAACAAGGGAAAAGGCAGCCAAGCAAGCAAGCAAGGAGCTCAAACTAACTAGAGTGAGGTTTCCTAATGACGAAGAAACCTCCTAAACGCGGTTAATTAAGCTAATTACAATGATTAAAGCTAATACATGTCTTCACTATGAAGTACTCGACCATCATTGGACCAACCATGGACGATCACAGCCCTCCACTTGGCACTTCCTCATTGGAGGATCTTCATTCACTTAGACTCCAATCCATGCAAGACAAGTGAAGAAACACAAGTGGTTTTGTTCCAAAAATGGCGGGAACTCAGCAAGGACCTTCATTACTATTAGGGAAAACCGGACCTCCTGAGAAAAGACCAAAATGCCCTTGAAAACATGCCAAAATATCAAGGTTGTCCAATTAAAGGACCTTTACCGCTGTCCAGATAAAGGACTTACCGCACGTCAAAAATAGAACAGTTGTGCAGGAGCCCAAATGACCTTCACTGTTGAGATACGAAGACAAGCAATGAGGACATCACATGGGGTGAATGTCCTTGGCCTCCCTCGACACTAATGCCCTTCTTAATTATACCCACCAAGTGATAACACTCTTGAATCAACTGGATTTGTGGAGGTTGATTCCCATCACCATCATACTTCACGCCTTTAGTTTGTTCATTCACTAACTAGTTTTCACCTTTATACTATCTTTACTTGCTTAGCTTCCTTGATAGCATTTGTAGTTGTGTATATCTGATCATGAAAGTTAAGCATGTAATGCAAAATGCAAAATGGTACCAAAAACCCATTATATCTGGGAACTAGTTAGTATTTCTGCTGTAGTTAATTACTAAATTTTTATAATTGGTTTTCTATCCAAATGCCTTTGGTATATATGTCAGTTTCACGAATTACTTTATGAAAGACAGGGAATTACTTAATGAATATAATACATATGGTAATCTCTATTCTCTAGTATTGATTTCTCGATTAATCATTTCCTCTTTCTTAATATTTGTTGAAATACCCGAATACGACCCGGTATGGGCGATATAATTTAATTTTCAATTACACCTGTTTTGTGTCCGGTACACCCATATACCCAATGGGTATGGGTAAGGATACTAATATTTAATACCTGCAAAATGTGGGTAAGGGTAATGATTTTAAAAATGGGCAAGGATAAGGGCAATGTTCTACCTGCCCTAACCTAACTCATCGTCATCCCTACCTTTCTCTTCCCTTATTCTCCCACCTTTGAGACTTATATTTTCTCTCCCCTAAAAAAGAAACCTCCAAAAAACCATGAATATTATCGAAATGGAGGTCCATCTTTAGGAATTACGCAAATACTCTATCTTTAATTCCAAAGCATCGGTTAATCTCCATTAAAGCACTTTCCAAAGATTGTCGAAGTTCCTAGCGTACATTTTAAGACACCTAATTCTAGTTGGACATCTCGCCGTATCATATTATCGATCAAGTGACTCGAACATCAAACTTATAATTAAACTCATCATAAAAGAGAACAATTATTCGTCCTTTCTTCTCCCTTATGAATTATAGTATATAATCTTTCTTCTCATTTCCCCCCTATTCCTCATTTCCTCACTTATATACCAACCAGTTTTACTCAATTTCACCTTAGTTTCTCTAATACCCCAAAAAGTTTGACTCTTTGGTTATCAATGTTTGAATCTTTGTGTTTATTTGCTTCTTCTAGGAACTCATTTGTGCCTCTAAAAGCCCACTCAGACTCCCCATTTAAATTTCTACAAACAACATCAATGTAATTACAAGACATTGGTATGAGTTCCATTTGGAGTTATTGATCTCCGCCAAAACATAGCTAATCCTCCTTTATATGACTTTTCCCATCCCTTTCACAACTCACGTAGATTTCATTATCTCAATTTAAACGTATCGAAGAGTACATTTTTACTTTTTAAACTTTGTCTCATAAATAAAAACCAAGTCGTACCTTCCCTATCAATGAGGTGTGTGATGCCTCTAACTATTCTTAGGTTCCTAAGCTCATATAGTTATAGGTTAAGGCTTCCATTGCTCTTAATGAAGTTGTTGTTTAGTCACCGCCTGTTCTTCAATTCTAATGTGTCACTAAGTGTAGAGGCCACCATATCCTTTTATGTTTAGATGATCTATTTGCATGTCGATTGTTTCATGTTGAATCCTTTTATGTACTATTTCCAATGCAATCATCCCCTCAACAGCTTTGTTCTCTCTGTTTAGCCTTCTCTATACCTTCCATGCCCTACCTTATATATCTATTTTTGTAGAATATCAGCTTATTGCATATGATATTGTCTTTACAATGTACATAGAGAACCTCTATTTATAGAGGAGAAAGAGGAAAAGACAAAGAAACTAAAAGAAAGAAAAGGAAAGAAAGCAACAGAAACAGAAAACCTAGAAACAGAAAAACCTACTGAAGTAACTAACTCCTAACTAACATATATTCAATCTGTGATATATTCTACACCCCCCCCCCCCCCTCAAGGTGGAGTGGGAGGAGTTTCGACCAAGCCCATCCTTGAAGCTAAAGCATTGTGTTGAGGATGTCAGCAACCTGTTCAGAGGATGGTACATATGCAGTCTTGATCAAGCCCTCTTGGATTTTGTCAAGAATGTAGTGATAATCAATTCGAATGTGTTTTGTCCTTTCGTGAAATACAGTGTTTTCAACAATATGTTGGGCAGCCTTATTGTCACAAAATAAGCTAATGGGAATGGTGAGGGAGATTTGAAAGTCTGAGAGCAGTTGAGTGAGCCATTCGATTTCTGAGACTGTGGCAGACATGGACCTATACTCAGCTTCAACTGAGGATTTGGATACTGTTTTTTATTTCTTGGTCTTCCACAAGATGAAGGAATTACCAAGGAAGACACAGTAGCCAGTTATTGATCGAGCTGAGAATTCGCAGTTGGCCCAGTCAGCATCACTAAAGGCTGAGACTTGGAAGTTGTTCTCTGAGGGATAGAACAATCCTTTTTTGATTGACCCTTTTAAGTA
The DNA here is from genome assembly GCA_029582165.1 of Portulaca oleracea. Lineage (NCBI taxonomy): Eukaryota > Viridiplantae > Streptophyta > Magnoliopsida > Caryophyllales > Portulacaceae > Portulaca > Portulaca oleracea. The sequence goes on from CM055886.1 coordinate 20,214,173, forward strand.
TCTGAGGACATGGATGACAACTTCATAGTGTTTGTTGGTGGGATTTTAAAGAAATTGGCTTAAATGATGGACTGCATAGCTAACATCTGGTCGAGTGAGAGTTAAGTATAACAGTTTTCCAATGATCCTTCTGTAATCAGATGCATCTTCCAGGTGTGTGCCAAAGTTGATGTAGAGATTGAGTCCTTAAGGGAGAGGGAATCGAGCTGGTTTGCAAGATGTGAGACCTACATCAGAAAACAAGTAATTATGTATTTTCTTTGATGAATAACAGTTCCTATAGAAGACCTTGCAATTTCTAGCCCGAGAAAGTATCGAGCTATTCCCAAATCCTTGATAATGAATACATCATGGAGAGATTGCTTAAAAGTGTTGATGCCTTCATGATCATCACTTGTGATGAGTAAGTCATCAACATAGACCAAAATGTATATATGGCGTTGATTAGTGTGCAAAGAAAATAGTGAATAATCACATTTAGATTGAACAAAACCTTGTTTGATTAAAAACTTGGTCAGCTCAATGTTCCATTGTCGTGAGGCTTGTTTTAAGCCATATAGAGATTTTATTAGCTTACAAACCTGTCATGGGGCAGCCTTGTGATAACCTTATGGAGGATACATATAAACGTCTTCATCAATGTATCCATAATCCATGTAAAAAGGCATTGTTAATGTCTAGTTGATGCAAATCCCAATTTTTGGCAGTAGCTAGAGCAATAACTACACGAACAGTTCCTAGTTTTGCTACAGGGGAAAATGTGTATTTGTAGTCTTTGTCTTTTATCTGTAAAAAAAACTCTAATAATAAGACGAGCTTTGTATCTCTTAATAGATCCATCAGGTTTATATTTGATTTTATAAACCCATTTTGAGGTGAGAGGGATTTTGCCTTGGGGTAACTCAGTGAGGATCCATGTTCCATTGTCTTCAAGGGCTTTTAGTTCTCTGTCCATGGCCTGCATCCATTCAGGGTGTTGTTTGCCCTTAGTAAAAGAGCTAGGTTCTGAAATTTGAACCATAGCTGTGAAGGATGTCATGTAATCCTGAGAGAAAAGGAGAAAAATCTCTAGATGAAAATAAGGGATATGGAATTGAAGCAACATAGCTATGGGAGGTAGAAGAAGAGATGTTTTTGTTACTCCCTTTATGTTGAACATAGTCTTTTAGCCAAGATGGTGGCTATTTGACTCTATTTGATTTCCTGTAAGGAAGAGGTTCTTGGGCATTGTCAGAATCATATATAAGCTCATTTTGTGTAGATGGGGATTGGGTAGTGTTGGAAGTGGATTTTGGGTTGAGATTTTGTTGTTCTGAGATCCAGCAGGTATCAGGACTAGAGTGAGTTTCTTGAAGACTATTAAAGGAGTCAAAGACAGTAGGGAAGTCAGAAAAAGGAGGCCTATTAGGGGGAAGAGGTCTTAGATTGGTAGGGTTATTTTCTGTGAGTTTTGGACAATCTAGCCATAGGGGCAGATCATGGGAATTAGTGGGTAAAGTATATAAGTTGTTACCTTTGAAATGAAATATTTGTTCTTGAAAAAGGACATCTCTGCTGTAAATTATCTTATGGTGTTGAAGATCATACAGTTTATACCCTTTGACACCAAAAGAATAACCTAAGAGAATACATTTGATTGCTCTAGGGTTAAATTTATCTTTGTGTGTGAGATCTAAAGCAAAACACAAACACCCAACAGTTCTCAAGTTAGATAAGTCAGGTTTAGTGCCAAACAGAATTTCATGAGGGGATTTCCATTTTAAAGTAGCCATTAGTAACTTATTAATAATGTGGTAGCAGCAAATATACATTCACCCCAGAACTTTTTAGGAAGATTAGCATGAAAACGAATGGCCCTAGCAGTATCTAACAAATGCCTGTGTTTCCTTTCGACAACCCCATATTGTTGAGGAGTGTAGGGAGTAGTTTGTTGGTGAATGATCCCTCTATCAGCAAAAAGTTGGTAACAATTAGTATTGACAAATTCAGTGCCATTGTCAGTTCTAATGATAGAAACTAAAGCATTATATTGAGTTTTGATCATATTTAAGAAATTTTGAAGAATCATAACAACTTTAGTTTTATCAGACAGTAAATTTGTCCAAGTGTTCCTACTAAAATCATCAACAATGGTCAGAAAGTATTTAGAACCTTTTATGTTTTGGACCTTATAAGGTCCCTACAGATTAATATGGAGCAATTGAAAGCAATGAGTAGTTTTAATAGAGCTTTTCTCAAAAGGGAGTCTATGAGCCTTAACCAACACACAAGTTTCACAAAAGAAATTAGTGGAGGTAATGTCTTTACATTCGAGAATATGAGACATTTTAGAAATAGAAGTGTGTCCTAATCTTGAATGTAACATGTACATATGGTTTTGTTTACAAGAACTAGAAGAAGTAAGAGATACAGTGACATCATAGGCAGCTTCAGGAGATTTGTCAGAAATCCTTTGGTATGTCACAATAGTAGGGGCCTTAGAAGTGTATTCCAGCTTGTATAGACTTGCTTTCGGAGAAACTACAGCTATTGTTTCTTTAGCTGTATGGTCCTGAAAATAGCAACCATTAGTATGGAAATGAAGGGAAAGCTTCTAATCATTAATGAGCCTTGCAACAGATAGCAAATTATATTTAAAATCAGGTACATATAGAACTCTTTGTAAATGAATACAGTCCTTCAAGGTGACATTTTCCCTTTATTGTGACTAACTTTAGGGTGCCATCAGGTAAGAAAACTTTATTAAGAGCAGATGAGGACTAAAAGAGTTAGATCATGACACATATGGTCACTGGCTCCTGTATCTATAACCCAAGAAACACATTTATGGCCTTGGACAGTACAACAAGTGCTAGAGTTACCTGTAAAATTGTTGCTATTTGCAAAATGAGCAATAGATTTTTTAGCAGCATTTCCATTCTTGCCTTTTTGTATCTTTGCCACTTCTTGAGCTAAGGCATGAATGAAGGAGCTATCAAACCTTGATTGAGATGAATTTGATATTTGGTTCTCAAGACTCTCAAGAGGAGTGTCAGGATCTTCATAGGTATTGGTAACAGCAGCAACCTTGGAGGGATTGTATTTGTTTTTGACATCTCGAGGGCCTTTATACCAATCAAGATATCCTATGATTTGAAAGCATTGGTCCTCAGTATGTCCCTGCCTCTTACAGTGATTGCAGAATCTTCTTGCCTTGTCTTCTTTCTTATTCTTGGATGAATTCCTATCAAGAAGAGCTTGCATAGAATCCATGCTCTCTGTGACATTTCCATTCTGACTTGAGGAATAGTTCACAGCAGCAGCTAATTCCTTTGTTCCTCCAGCACCATAAGTGATCTGCCTTTGTCTTTCTACTCTTTGTATCATATTGTATGCTTTGTTCATATTAAGCAGAGGCTCCAGAAGATGAATTTGCCCCCGGATGGCATCATACTCATTATTCAATCTCATCAAAAATTGCATCAAGCGTTTCTTTTGACCAATATCATAAGAATGTTTTATGGATGGACAGGTTGCAGGTACAATTGACATGTTCAGAAACATCATTGAGTTCATCCCAAAGTTTCTTGAGTTTAGTAAAGTAGACAGCTACTGAGTCATTATTCTGATGCAATTCACTAATTTCTTTTTCAATGTGAAACAGAAGAGGTTCATTCGGTTGACCAAATCTTTCACTCAATTCTTCCCAAAGTTCTTTTGAAGTTTCAACATAGATGAAAGCATCAATAAGTCAGAGGTCATAGAATTGAGGAGCCAACTTACAACCATGCTGTCCACCTTGATTCATTGATTGTATGTGGAACTTGTTGCTGCTGGTTTGGGGATCTTTCCTTCAATGAAATCCAATTTGACTTTGGTCTTGAGAGCTATCTTGATAGCTTTACTCCACTTTTGAAAGTTGGATTCATTGAACTTTAGAGTTGTAAGAGGGATCCCTGGGTGATCAGAACTTGAAAGAAATAGGGGATTGTTGTTGTATTCCTCAGTTTGCACGCTTTCTGCAGTAGTTGAACTTGTAGACGTGAGGGCAGCAAGGATTGATAAAAGAGAAAGCAATCAGAGAGGGAAAAAAAACCCAAAGGGTTAGGATCGATAGGTATGAGCTGAATGCTCTGATACCATGTAGAATATCACCTTATTGTATATGATATTGTCTTTACAACGTACATAGAGAACCTCTATTTATAGAAGAAAAAGAGGAAAAGACAAAGAAACTAAAAGAAAGAAAACGAAAGAAAGCAACAGAAACAGAAAACCTAGAAATAGAAAAACCCACTGAGCTAACTCCTAACTAACATATATTCAATTTGTAATATATTCTACAATTTTGCTCCTCATGCTCCCATCCTCTCCATTCAGTGTTTCATGGTGAATCCTTTCATGTCTCAAAGTTTAAAGTAGTGTTTTATATTTATTTATTTTATCAAATATTACCATTTCAAAAATTTATGTTTGAAAATTATTCATATTCTTTTAACTCAAAAAAATTATATTAATTGGATGTAAAAAAAAATTAATTAGCTAACACAACCGTTAAATTTATCAAACACGTTCTTTAAATAATCATTTAAATAGCTATATGCTAATCATTAATTAAAAAATTATCATTATTCACTATTCAAATCATAATCACAATAAAATTTTTTTACTCCATATTTGTTTCTTAATATAATGAGATCGAGAAATTTGAAACTAAGCCATTTATTACTTGAGTAGTTTTAGGGGAGTATACTAACTTTAGTTAGTCATTTGTAAATTTAATGAATAAGATATATATGTTGAAAGTAAAGAGTACTTTTGATTTATATGTTCAAACTAAGAGGGATTCTTTGACTGTAAATTATGTCTTTAGATTTATACAGTTTTTATGATTTTTTTTTAAAAAATCAAAAATAGTGGAAAGAGTACTTTTGCTCTACGTAAGTTTAAATTTCTTCATCAAAAGAAAGTAAATCTGAATTTATCATATTCAATTTTCTTCAATTTTAGAAACTATCAATCAAATGATTTTCTCCCAACTTTTATTACATCAATAATTTCAGCATTTTTCAACCTTTAGTTAACTTTGTTTACCAACAAAATAAACACAACTTAAGAAGTGAATACAATTTAAAATTTATATATATATGCATTGTTTGAAAACAGTAACATATATACATGTTGCTTGTAAGCAATGTTTGATGTATTGTTTAGCATTTTGGCACAATGAAATGTTGATGCTTTGTAAACTAGCTTTCAACATGTTCCACTAAATTAGCGGTTTATATAGTAAATAGTGTTTTTAGTTGTTAGTTGTTATCACAACAGTTAATTATTGTAAATTAAAGATAATTTTACGATGTTAACACAAGATTGATAATTGTCACTCAAAATGCTAACTTACTAACCGTTGCATATGCTCGATAGGTTAGCATTTTGACTAACTGAAGCTAGCAGTGCCTTAGCATATATTTCAAGTAGCTTGTCTTTTTTTTTCTTCTCCCTCTTATAGTTCAGAAAATAACTTGCCTTAAATGTTCATTTAAACTTTTTATTTTAAAGTAGCGATTCATAATTTTTGGACAAACATCCATCATATATTTTATCATTTTTATATTTTTTGTCAATTTATATTAATTAGCAAGTTTGCTCAACACAATTTGTTCAACCTCTTATCTAAAGAAGAATAAGTTAACAATTAAACTAAAACCACTTTTCCTCAAACATCTGATCACAGTCCAAACAGTTATTTGCTACATAATTGTTAATTTTGTTGAACATAATCATGGTATTCGACACAAGTTTTCTGTTTTTTTTTTTTGGTACGTACATGATATCTCACTCCAATCATAGTCTAAAGAAATTCATGATTTTTATTCATCATACAATGCATATATATGTAATGGTAGATTAAGATTTTTAAATTAAGATATCCAATATATTACTATAATAAATATATAATTGATAATTTTTAATCTAAATTATATAGAATTTTTATTTTTTTTCTTGAATTAATTAAGGATGTTCATGGACACTCCCGCCTCACGAAGGACTCCGCCCCTATGTATACACACATATATTAGTAAGTTGACCCACCCATCCGTTAGATCCTAAAGGATTTACGCATAGTAGGTTGGGGATATGTAACAATAGATTAATTTAGGGTGTGTCGAATTCATGGGTAAAAAGCAGTTGAGTAAAAGTTAAATTTTAATTATTTTTGGTAACTTTTGTTGATTTTTGATAACTTTTGGCAAATTTATGCTAATAAATCAAAATTATTATTATTTGATTTTGGTAAATTTAAGCAAAAACTAGTAAATTTTGATAAACTGAAATTATCCATGAATTTGACAGACCTATACTCTTAACACGTCCTTTCACTTGAATGTTCTTTTGTAAATTTAATAATAATATATAGGGGTGCCGAGATTTGAACATGAAACCTCTTATTCGTCAATCTGACTCTAATACTATGTAAAATCAATCAACTATCTCAACTAAAAACTAAAAACTTAAATTGGTGGTTGAAAGTCCCGTGATAAATTTATACTCTACCAAATAGGGTTGCAAGAGTAATTTTTTTTTCTTTTAGGCCCTGTAAATTTCATGGGTAGATTGAACAAATAATTAGTATAAATTATCGAAAGTTACCGAAAATTATCAAAAATTACTAAAAGTTACCAAAATTACCGAAAATCACATGACACATGTAAAGTAGGTTTTTTTATTTTTTTCCTTTTATTTCAAAAATACAAATTTACCCATATAAATTTACCCAGATTTACCAAAAATTACCAAAAATTACCAAAATTTATCATTTACCTTACCCCAAGATACCCATGTAATTTACAAGCCTAAGTGCAACAAATGTGGTAGTATTGTTAATTTTGTTAGTGAATTGTCATTATTTTGGAGGGGAATGGGACACCATGTATATTACCTTATCATCCTCATAAAATGCCCCCTTACCCTCTTTTATTACAAGAAGATCAACTAGATTCATGGCACCACCCATACTGATTTCTTTACATATTAGCCCTCATTACTGGTTAGATTAGCCACTAATCCCTCCAAAAAGAAAAAAAGAAAATCCAAAAAACTATAATCTTCAGTCAGTCAATTCCCATATGATACTGATTTCTGAATATAACCCACCCAATTGCAGTGTGGTCAAACCCGAAACGCCAAAACACACTCCTCTTCTCTCCTCCATCTTCATCTTCATCTTCATATAAAGAGAGAACTCTGAACAGAAGGCGTGAACCAGAACACAGACAAACCCTGCTGCCCTCTTCAACCTTCATCATCCAACCTCTCTTCCCCCTTAAAAAAAGAAAAGGGAAAAACCCCAGAATTTGCCTCTCTGAAATTGTCAACTGTTTAGAGAGAGAAACAGGGAGTAGAGAGAGAAAGCATGAGGTGCAAGAAGCACCTCTCCGACCCCAGCAGCTCCATCGGCGTCTGCGCTACTTGTCTCCGTGACCGTCTCTTCTCTCTCACCCACTCTCACTCTCAGACCCGTCCGATTCCCGACCCGGACAAGGATCCGGACCCGAAACCCAAACCGAATCCGGAGAGTCATCCGCCGTTGGTTTTTCCCAGGTCCGTTTCGCCCTACATCTCTCGCCGGAAATCGGACCCCATCCCGAGGTTCTACAGCACTCCTCAAGTAAACCCCAGGAACAATTCGACTTCTAATTCCGCCAAGAAGCACAAATTCGGGTTGATCTCGAAGCTCTTCCGGTCCAGATCCGCCCAACCCGACCCGGATCCGACCTCCTCGACTACTTCCTCCGCCTCGAATTCCTACGTCTGCTACGGCGGCGGCAACTTCCCCAGGGCGATGTCGCCGGAGCGCCGGTGGGAGGACGAGAAAGAGCCGTTCGAGCCGTCGCCGGCGCGGGGGTTCCACCGGAAGGCCAGTCCGGCACGGGTGCTTCCCAGCCCGGCCCGGTCGGGGATCGCGTTCTGTCTGAGCCCGCTCGTCCGGCCCAGCCCCTCCCGGCATTGGAAGGATGCGGGGTACTCCGGCGAGATTAGGGTTCCGGCGGGCGGGGAGCCCCACTGTATCAAGCCGCAGCTGTCTGCGGCGGCGTCGTTTTGCGCGAATCGGTCCAGGAAGATTGCCGATTTCGGGAGGTTAAATCGCAACCGTTGACTTTGACTGGCGCCCAACGACGGTGATTGGGAGGAGGATGAGGAGGATGACGATGACGCCTGGGATGCTGACGCCATAGAGGAAAGTACAATACTACCCCTGTAGCCTTTTTTCTTTTTTTCCCTTTTTTTTTTTTTACCCCCGTAAAGTTTTAGTCGGAATTTTCAAAAGGTGAATGTTGATATACATAGAAGCACAAACAAAAATGTCACACATTTTGGCTCTCTCTATTTTCTCCCAAAATAGCATGCAAAAAAGGAGGTTAAACAACTAAAAAGAGTTGGGAGAAAAGGCAGAAACAAAAGGTGTTGTACCTTTTTTTGTCCATTGTATTGTACAGTATTATTAGCATTTGCATTTTATAATAGTAATTCAAAATGAAGTTATTAGCCAGATTCATATCCAAAGTTATAATTATTTATATTTATAGTGTTATTTATGTAACGTGTGATATGATTATGATTATTTCTATGGACAACTCTAGAAATTGTAGTGGTAGTATTATTTTTTGAAATTGACGTAAAATTGACCTGAAGCCAATGAATGAAGTCATTGTTTTGCATGATGAAAGATGAATATGAAGGGATAAAGATTGAATTTTTGATATGGGAAGTGAGTAAAAAGTGTAAGTATTGAAATGAAAAATCATTTTCATTCACTGTTGTTATTATTATTATGGATGTGGCCTGTGAGTGAAGCTAGGCTTGGCTGCTGGTTGGGTGTCTGCTATGACTGTATATGTGCCTCTGTTCTTCCTTCCTGTCTCCATCTTTGATTTAAATTTCATTCCTAACTCTATTTCAATGGTCCCCAATTCATCATTAGGGATATCAAACATTGTTGGAACCAATTGCATGTTTCAAAATTAGCCTTGTATTTGGGGAAACTAATATCGCGACGGATTAAATGGTAAAGTATTAGTGTTTTAGAGAAGTTTTGAATTTGAATAAATGTAATTTAGGGTCAAAATAGCTCGAATGATCTAGATTTGTAATACCTATGACCATAATCTTAATTTTGAGGGTGTGGGATTTTAGTAGATCACTACCAACATTTGATCAGTAATATTACTACTGTGTTTGTTTGATATTGAAAATAAAGGTAGGCCAGTTCGCGAGGGTGTGGGATTTCAGTAGATCACTACCAACATTTGATCGATAATGTGACTATTGCATTTGTTTGATATTGGAAATACAGATAGGTTAGTTCCATTGTCACATCATTCTCTACAGGGTTAAATGGATGAAATTTAGAGTTCGTTCACTGAAATCTAACAGCCCTAAGTTTGGATTATTGTAGTATGTATTGAGCACTTGGATTATTCGACATGTTCTTGTCACCAAAAGTTCAAATTCAAAGATCATATTTCATATCCAAGTGTGTCGCAAGGTCTTCTTGTCAACTTTTTTTTTTCCCCTCAAGATAATGTAAACGTAATCTTCTGTGAGAATAATTATTTAAGTTGTTACGTAATCTACTTTGTTTCATAAAAATTATGATTATTTTATTTTAACTAATTTGTTACTAAACTTGTTTTTACAATACTTATCAGTATATGAGATTAAATTTCATGATGAAGTATGAAGAATGCCTTAGATGAGGGACCATATTCTATCTTGAACATGGCTATGCCTATCTATGAAGCATTTATGAATCCTTTTAATTGATATAAAAGTTCCCTTCCGAATGCCATGGTTGGTCTCCCAAGAAAACCAAAAAGAATTTGTTTTGGGGCTGGGGTGTTACAATTTTCAAATACTCTGCAAATTCGAGTTTGGGTAATAGTTTTTTTAATAATTTTTTTTATTAATATTTTTTTTATATAATATTCTATTGTATGATTGTAATATTATACTTTTAAGGTAGTATTTTTTCTTAAAAATTTAATGATAGTAATTTTATATAAGAAATTGTATATTGGGAAATTTATGATCAAAATTTTCAAATTTTGACTGCACAATTTTCAAAGATGACAATCAATATGAAATGAAGTAATAATTTACCCCAACTTTTATATTTTAAAACAAATGAAGAATGAGAAAAATCCATGACTTTTTAGGGCACCATAAAATAAATTTCAATTATTATTTTTTAAATAAAGCCAAACAGGAATTGTAGTAATTGAAGTTTGACTGATATTAGTCTCCTCCCCATGATGACTTGCACCTACATGTACTATTATATTATGAAATGGAGAAGATGAGGAGAGCATTCCTCACCTAAACTGAAATAAAAGCAATGCTTCAAAAGTTGGAGGAGGTGCATATGAATATGTATAGATGTGACATGGGTTTTATTTACACCATGAGAAAATGTCAAAAGTAGTGCTAGGGGCTCACCATATTGACCTAATGGAATTGTGATGGTGTGTCCACCCTTTGGTTCACTCACATTTTTGATGATGAAGCATCTTATTTAATTTGAGAGTTGAATATGAGATTTAATGGTGGAGTTGAAAACATCAAACATGACAACTGCTTCTTTGAGTTGGGAGTTTTTGGGTCCTACCTCCCCAACCATTTTGCAAAGAGCATTAAACTAAATAGAAATCTTCCACTATTAATTGTCTATTTCAACTTGTGATAAGTAATTTCTTATTAATTGATATTCATTTCTAATTATAATGGGTTGATTAAATGGAATTTTTTGTTATTATTATTATTATTATTGTTATTATCATTATTCGATTATTAAAAGTTTAAAAATACCGAATGATCTTATTAGAGATATTGCAAACGATGTGTCAAAAATAGCAAGTAACAAAAGAAAATATAGAAAACAAAACAAAACACACAACATCAAGAGGATACAAGCAAGAATGCATGAGGAAACTCCCACAAGCCAAGAGACTACTCTAAAATGAATCGGCCATTATAATTTCTTTATTTTCTTCATTCCACTTGAAACGTTCAGCTCAATTGCTACAACTTGATCACTAATGATTTGCAAACATCCAACATTGTTAGCCCATCGAGCAACATCGACATTGATATCCTCGATTTCTTTGACTTAACTAGAAGTTTCATTTGAAATAGACTTATTCTTACAAGTAGTTTTCATAACCATCTCCCATTTAGTTTTAAGTAAAGCCTCCTCCCTCTTTTATTTTCTTCTAACATGTGATTTGAAGTTGTTCAAGAAGAAAACCTCAGAATCAGCAAAATTATTATCATTAGTATTATATATTATTATTATTATTATTATTATTATTATTATTGTTATTATCAATGAATAGGTTAAAATAGACAAATCCAACAATAAACATGAGTACTTTTTATTTCACTTTTTTTTAAAATTGTGATTACTTATAATGAATACTTTTATCTAACATTCAACACCAAACAACATTAATTATAATTGATCAATGCTAATCATCGTTTTGTCATATTTTAAGTTGTATTTTTTTTAATTCAATCAACACTCATTATATTGATCATAGCTTATCTTTGCTGATATCGGAATCACTCATCAAAATTAATAACAACAATCAACAATAAATTACGTATTTATGTTGTTAAAAAGTCTAATAATATTTCCTTATTTTCTTTTCTCTCAAATTCAAACAAGTTTGAAGTTTGATCTCTCTTTTCTCCTGGTCTGTTTAAAATCCAAACATATATATGGTGTTAGTTCCATCAACCAAAAGAAGTTTTGACGCATTTTGAAGCATGTCAAAATTCAAATGATTATACCAACCATTAAGGTTCCTATAAAGGGGAACCTTTAAAGGATTTAAACCCCCTTTTGTATATTCGAATTTTGTTTAGAGGACCTACGCACTAATCAAATCAAACCTCATAAAAAAGGAGCCTGTTTCAAAAGAAATGTGATAGTTACACCCACCCACCCACAACTTTTTCTATTTTGAAAGCTCCCAAACTCGACTTTACTGCATGCAAGGATAACACTAAAATAGTTTAAATTTGTCAAAATTCTACCAATGCAAAGTGAAGGAAATATTTAAAATAGATAGCATATATAACATGAATACTAATCTAACTCGACATGAACCTAGGAATTTCCAAGACAAGATAATAACCCATTTCATTCAATACGTGAAGAAGTTGAACCACTTAATTACTCCCTCTATTGTTTCAACATCTATCAACATTTTATTTTTTTCACAATTATTAATTTTTTAGTTTTATTAATATATTTTGAAATGATTATAAATCTATACTTTTTTAAAATGGGTTTTTACCGATAATAATATAATAAATTTATATAAGTTTAGAGTAGGTAAAACTTTAAAAGTTCCCCATGATTAATAGTGATAAATTCAGAAAAAAATGTCCCAAAACAACAAATCCTCAACATTTTTTAATTATTCAAAGCTTAATTTAGACTACATAGTTTACATCATAATAAGATACAAAGTTCTACACAATACATAATATACATTTATAACTATTTTGCTACAACATTTTTGTCACCCTCTTTTATGGATAATTGTCGGGCATAGCCCTAATTTATTATAATGAAATAGTTCCTTCAGCGCTATGCAAAATTGATGACAACTCAAGTTAAATTCTATTTAGTTACAAGCTACTCCCTCCGTTCCATATTAACTATCGTCTTAGAAAATTGTATAATTAAACTTTGAAAATTTTGACCATGAATTTGTTAATATATATAATGACTTGTTATATAAAATTACTATTAATAAATTCGTAATAAAAAATACTATCCTAAAATATGATATTAAAATTACTAATAAAATACTATATAAGAAATTATCAAATAAAGAATGACATTAAAGACCGTGACGGTCGACAAAGTGACAATTATATGGAAGAGGAGAGTATAATATAACAGTGTATATATGCATGGTAGTCCTGCATGGTAAAAACTGGGTGAATAGTTTCCCCCAAATCCCCGGTGGTGGTGCATATGCTACTTATGAAGGCTCCTGTCATCATTAAATTCATTTGAATTTAGAAGTAATGGCACCTTATTTTCTTCTTCTTCTCCTCCTATTCTCTGTATTCAATTCACACTGTGAGCAGTCACCTAAATGCATGCCCATGTCAGGTAGGTGGGATGATCTCCCTCATTAATTCTCCCTCTCTCTCTTCCTTCTTTCTTTGCTATTCTTCTTTGTTTTTCGGTCAATACTTTAAATTAAATTCTCGCCACAATTTGTTAACTTTACTTACGTTGAATATTTAAGGTACGTGGTTAGTGTGTCGTGTCAGAGTTTTATGAATAAAATCGTTGCCATAATCACAAGAGATTAAGTTAATTAATCATGTGGTGCCCTATAATTATTGGATGCTTGATTGATGACTTGATTAAATCTAATCAAGCTATCTTATGTGGGAGTAGTAGGAGACTAATTAGGAGTATTATTTAAGGTTTAGGGTATCTGAGAATGAGATTAGTTTGTGGGGCACAATTTGGAGGAAGCATAGAATGATGGGAATTATGATTGTCAATTTGTGATTGGTTGGGTGGGGTTTCTGAGTATTTTAGAGTTTCTTTGGTGGGTTTTTTTCCCCACTTTGATGCTTATAGAAATTGTATTATAAACTGTAGGCTTTTCATGCCTAATAAAAGAGTCCTTTCAGAGGGAAAAAGTGTCCTTTGAACATTTTTTTTTTTTGAAAAAGTTTTGATGTTGAAAAATGGATCAAAGTGCCTTATAATGAGTACTCAACTATCATCCATTTTCATATGTTTCTTATTGAGTGATAGCCAATCAGTTTTTTTTCAAGTAAAGATTAGGGGATATAACTATCTCTTTGTTACTTAATTAGTGACAGAAAAAGCTGACCTGACACTATTATCGACGTAAAGACCGAACACCGACATTAGGTTGTGGGATAGTTGGTAGGTTGGATGGGCTGGTAAGGTGGGATATGTGAAATAAAGTTGTATAAGTTGATGGGATAGTTGGTGGGAATAATAAGGTAAGATAATATTTGAGAAGATAAATAATGTCAGTTACATCATTTAAATATATTAAATTTTAAATATATAGGTTATAATTTTTAATAAGGTGGCATGAATAAGACAAGTCATGTTAGCAATTTCACTTTTTAAATATGTAGATTTTATAATTTTTAATAAGGTAGCATGAGTAAGACAAGTCATGTTAGCAATATCACTTTTTAAATATGTAGATTTTTTAATATATATATATATATTATATGTAAGTTAGATAAAGTAGGATAAAGTGGGACAAAGGTGTGGGGTGGGATAAAATTATCTTACCTGCTAAAGAACATGGCCTAAGCGGGTTTAGGTATAGATTTTCAAACTGTTTAATTAAATGAGTTGACACGGTAAATCCATTTAATTTAGATATGTTCAAAGGTCGGGTTGGATAAGAAGTAATTGACCCCTCGACCTGGATCCGACCCGACCTAACTTCGAGTCAGGGTACCCCTACCCAAACCTTAACCCGTTGACTCACGGTTCGGGTCAGCGGCTGATACGACCCTAAAACCTAAACTACTTTTTTTAATGTATAGTTTTTCTTTTTATAATAGACTTATTTAAAGGTTGGGTTAGGTCTCAGGTTGAGCCTTTCGAATTGTCATTTATCATATTATTCTTAATGAAATATATATAAGTTTTTAAAAAAATTGTTAGGTCATCAGCTCAGGTTGGATCAAGACACCCGTGACCCGAACCTGACGGGGCCCCGAAACTTTTGGCTCAAGTAGGGTCGACCTTAAAAAAGTCTGACCCTAGCTAACCCGCAAATTTTCAGGTTGGGCGGCCCTTGGCCTAGTGATAAGGTTTAGTAATTTAATGGATTAAGTTTAAGTCAAAATTTCGACACCGATGAACACTTATTTAACATGTTTAATTAGATAAGTTAGCTGGCTCAACTCATTTATTCGATAACAAATACCAGTAAACCGTTTATTGTATGTGAAAATAATGTATTGTTATTAGTACTCTTTGAAGTATATGTAAGACATGTAATTTTAATTTAAGTTTGTATTTGTTTGAGTTAAGACATTTTCTTATATATGACTTAAATTCTGTTTACCACACAAAGTGTTGGAGCATAATCTGCCACTATTTTGTTCCCATAATGAGTTATTTTGCATAAATGGGTAAACTAATTCTGACTTGTTTACTTAAATGGGTAAATAAATCACCTCATTTAAAATTTAAGGTTTAAACTTCCAACTCGCCTAACAAATGGGTTAAGTTCAAATTGGAGAATTTTGAACCCATTTAAATTTGACACGAACACGAACCTCATATGACCTGACCTATTAGCTAGCTTTATACTTAACAAAAGGTTTGGCACATTCTTTCATCCTGGGTCTTATTCTATTTTTATCTTTTATTTTTACTAGAAACCAAATGGCTAAGAGAGTTTTTATTCCTTATTTAGAATATTATGTTAATATATATATATATCCTAAAAGGACTAAAATTATAGTTTATTTTAAATTGAAGGGCTTTATCTATATGACTATATCTTGTAAAAATAGGGTTCTTATTTTCACGGTTGATTATAACTTTGAAATGGAGTGACTATCAATATTTACAAAGACTATATAGATATTAAAACTTTAAAATCATAAGTAAATAATTAAGCTTGTAATGCTCATTATACTCTATATTGCGATAAAAAATAAAAGTAACTTTTAATAAAGTGTAGTTTAGGATTGTTAGTTTTAATGAGTAATTTATATTACTCCCTCCGTTCCATATTAATTGTCATAATTTTGACTTTCACGGTCTCCAATTTCACTTTTTGATTGATAATTTCTTACATACTATATTATTAACAATTGCAATATTATACTTTTATGATAGTATTTTTCGTAATGAATCTAATGGTAGTAATTTTATATAGTAACTCATTGTATATATTGAGAAATTTATGGTCAAAATTTTTGAAAGTTGACTGCACAATTTTCAAAGACGACTGTTAATATGGAATGGAGGGAGTATTAAGTAGTATTAATATGTGTTGACTTTTTCAATTGTTCAAAGTCAAAAAAGGATGTAAATTACTAAAAATCATTCCACATTAAGACTAAACACCAAGACCGCTAGACACTAAATAGCAAACTGAAAAAAGGAATCAAGAGACGTCGACAAAGCAATACATTTCTTAAACAACAAAGTGTACGGGGAAAAAAACATTCAGAATACATAAGGATGGCAACATCAAACTTCGACTTTACCATCTACTTCTTCCCCTCTCGATCCACTTCTTCACTAGCTCCCTTACAACCTAGCCTCCTCACAATCCCCAACAACCAAAAACTTAATTTTCATACCAAGATCCAAAACTTTACAAGCCTCCTCTTCTATTTTAACTAAAGAGTTGTCCCAACCCTTAATTGAGAGCAATTCCTTGATCTTTGCAAGCTTTGTGGATTTTGGACTCTCAACTTCCTCAGTGTCTCTCGCAACAGTCTTCGATAATTCACTACCTTAATAGTTTTCTTCCTTCTAGTTGAAAGACTTCTAGGGAGCACTACCTTGCACTTATCTTTCATGATATGACGATACCTTGGTTTCTCCTTTGCCTTCTCTTTTCTTTTTTCCTTGCTTGTTCTAATCTCTTCTAAGATAGTATCCTCTAAACCCCAAAGGAATTATGACATAGAGTCTAGCGAAATTGAAACATTCTTTGAGAAAGCACCAGTCACGATTTGGAATGGTAGTGAGTGATGCATGCTAGCTAGTACAAGGATCACCGTCAATCTGACCCTCCTCCAAAGGGGGGCCCTTTTATGTTCGCCGTCACGAGCACCAATAGATTGGTCGAGACCATCCAAAGGGTTTTGGTTGATAGGAGCCACATCAACAAGGGGTGGGATCATGAGATTCAAGATAGTTTTGCTAGAATCAGAATTACACCCCTGCCAGTCCAATTAGAGAATCCCCAACAACCATAACCCTCTCTGCATTACTAGTTAGAATCCTCCTATTCCTGTACCCAGGGGATGAATATTGCTCGATAATCTTCTCAGTGGCTCCATCACCATCATTCAATTATGGGACCTTATTCCTAATTCCGGCCACACCACCATACCTCACATACCTAACCTCGTGGAATTTGGCCCTCCGCATTACTAGTTAGAATCCTCCTATTCATGTACCTAGGGGATGAATATTGGTTTATATTCTCCTCATTGGCTCCATCACGATCATTCAATTATGAGACCTCATCCCTAATTCCAACCACACCTCTAATTGCAAGCCTCACAAAGTTAGCCTCGTGGAATTTAGCAAATTAGAAATTATCGATTTCACATGATTGACTATAATTCTACTCTTCCTAACAATAGCTTTCTAGGATTCTTTCCCCAACTCAAACCTTACAAAACCAAATCTCCTCCCTTGTCTACCTACCTTCGAGGAAACCAAAACGTCAACGACTCCAAACTTGTAAAACAGATCTTTAAGCCTTGAAGAACTAAAACTAACCGAAATATTTAATAATTAAGGAGACATATTGGCCCTCCACCCCACCATAGTAACCGACTAACCGTGATATTAATAAGTATTGATATGTGGTGATTGAAGTTAAAATTAAGAGTTTATCAATGTTGATATATAATGATAAGTAGATAGTCACGTTGATAAATACCACTCAAAAAATCGAAAAATAACAAACTCTATTTTATAGAGTTTCTTTATCAAACCAATTTGAATTGAGATTTATTCCTCTCGTTGCCAGCATTGACTTTCATGAACTAAATTAATCTATGAATATCGCTTGCTCCTTAACTTAAGTTTCTTGATCCAACCTTTTCTTTAATAACATTACTATTACTAATATATATGAACATCCTGGTATCTTGAAACTTATATGAAATTTTGTTGTTTTGACGTGAAAATTCCCGTCAAATTAAGACGAGTAATATTTTTTTTGTCGGAAAAGAAGAATAATACTTTTGATACCAAACAAATTGTGATTTTTATTACTCCAATTGGCAACAATATAGTCACTCGGTCACCACATGACGGCATGGATTATTTGTTTCCTAATCCCCCTTGTAATTTTTTTAATGAAAGACTGATCAGCCGTCAAGTGTACATTTTGGACCAATGCACTTGCACTTTGTAATTAATTCCTTTAGTTTGGGAGACTTAATTAGAGTATTATTGGGTGTAATTAGGGTAATCATACCGTTGAATATGCGCAATTAGCTACTGTATTGATTTGTCACATGACACCTAGACAATTGGACCCCAATCAGAAAGGATTCTCCCATTTATTTCTCCAAGTTGACCAACTTAATCCTTCTCTACATCAAAACGTGTCTCATTAATTAGCCATTCAAATTATTTATTTTCTAATATACTTCATTTGTCAGTATTGTTTGCTTTGTGTTTAGTTAAATCCAATATTATTTTCATACTAAAAATAACTACTGTTTAGTTCAGAAGTGATAAATTATTCGTAGTATGTTACAGGACATTAATAAGTTTAAAATATGTATAATATTTGTCATCCAAAACACTGTATACTCAATTTTATTTTATAAATTTTGACGGCAAATTTCTCTCTCTTGTATGTGTGTATATATATATATATAATATAATATAATATAATAAATTTTGTGAAAGTATTATCATTTAATTCATAGTGAAAAATACTTTATAATGCATGATTTTATAAATGTTTCAAAAATATATTTTTAGAAATTGATGGTTAGAATTAAAAAAGTATAATCTTATAAAAATATTGAAGCCCATGAAATTATAAATATTAAGAAATATGAAGGATAAGTATGTTTTTCTTTTATATAGAAAATTATATGTTTATAAGGATGGATAGATCATAGGGAAACAGAAATATGTACTTGATTTAGATAGTTTTGTAATTTTATGTTTTATCATTTATCTATCATATTAATCATATTTTTAATGGTTTTATAGATTAGCACTAATATTCAGTCATTTAAATGATTGAAACTTTAATGATTATTTAAAACATAGTAGGAATATTGACATTTGTGTGCGTATCTAACTATATATATGTGTGTGTAAAATATGTATAATAGTGTAGTATTAGCTAACAGTAAGGAGGGGGATATGGTAAATAAAAGTAGCCACTAAACCTATTTCTAAATGACGTTAAGTACCTTGTTCCCAACATATAGTGGTTTTGTGCCTTGCACCAAATAAAATAAGATAAAAATTCCCACTCCTTTTGAATTGTGATGTCCATCACTAAACTAAAGGAGGAAGTAGCAACTAAAAAAAAAAATCCCGAGAGATCATGTGATCAAAAGAAATGAAAAGATTCAAAAGTCAACTAAAAAGCAAAACACTTTTGTTACAATGAGTTATTCCATTCACAATTCACAAAATACAAGCAATTTATAAAATTATATGAAAACACCATTCATTATTACTAGTAGAAAGCAAAATTATCATTAAGAAATTAACTAGTATTTTCATTTCAATTCATCTTTTGTTTAAGGGTTTCATATAATATTAAGGTAGTGCAAAAGTTAGACCAATTTATGGAATCCAATTGCCAATCCTTAGTTGCTAATATTCAAGATAATACAACTCTTATGACTGATTTTGGTGTAATCTTAGATGATAATATTAAGGGTGGTTCAAATGATGCTGAGCATATTGATCCCATGCCTTTCAATATGGAAGGTAATCATGATGTGTAACGTCCCGAAAATTCAATTATAGAAAGTCAAAGTCAAACTAACGTTAACAGACAAAATTTAGCGGAAGACTTCAAATTTAGTTTGGGCGTCACTGCCGTATCCCCGAAGGAATACAAGGCGAGAAAGGAAAACACAACTGTCTGCTAACGGCAACTACTAACAACTCAACAAACTTTAAGAATTCATAACGAAAACAATATAAAAGGTTCAAGGACTTCTAGACTCGTCGTCCTCACTTCTAATTCCCGTCCCCAGCATTTAGATCTTCACCTGAAATCAAAACATTTCAGAAAATGAGGGGGAAATCTCAATAATGTCTACCCCTAACGTTTAAAACAGTTTAAGTTCATTTCAATTCATTTTGGGGAGAGGGATCAAATCAAACGTTTTACAAACCTTTAACCCTTAACTGTTTTCCTCAACCCATCCAATCCATATTTTAATTTGCGGGCGGGATACCAAATCCCTTAAAGTAACATCGCCTACCAAAGGCATCAAGAACATCGCCTACCAAAGGCATAAATAACATCGCCTACCAAAGGCATCAAGAACATCGCCTACCAAAGGCATCAAGAACATCGCCTACCAAAGGCATCAAAATACTATCCTATATCAGGGAAGGAAGCCCTGATCTCCTGGTCCATAACCCTGCAGGTTGTTACACCTGCACAACAGGTTATCCCCCGAAACCCGCTTAACGTTTCCACTTGAATTATTTAAACAATATTCAAACTCGACTCACAACTCTCAAGTCAACCATCCCAAGTTATCAAAACCATTAACAAAACTTTGAATAAAAGACCATCCAATTTCTTAACTCAAATAAACCAAGGTCACAATCGAAACAAAAGATTATCAAAACAGATGGTCATATTTCCACAAAAGTCCCCTTTCGGGTTGCAATTCTCAAAATAGATTATAAAACATCAAAACACATTTAAAGAGCATCCCGGTGGGGATTAGAGCATAGACAATTACCTGGTATACTTCACAGCACAGCAAAAGAAGAACACACTTGAGCTCACTAACGTCTCGCACTAACTCGGGCCTAGAATAAAAGTAATTATCTAATCAAAACGCGTTCTAACGAAGTTAGAATTAACTATTAACTACCTAACCCACCCCCTAGGAACACTTAGGTTCCTAACACTTACGAAATTACACTTAACATCTCTAAGATAACACATAACATGATCACACATTAATTTCACTCAACAATTCTTTATAAATAAACGCAAACAGAGGACAGATTATAACATTCACATAAAACGAGTCACAACTCGACTTCCCGACATCCTATGGGTCTGGTTCTGGACTCTTCGGAAACCTCGGGATGTCTACTAAAACTTCTATGTTGATGGTTAAGCCCAACTCAGTCCCGAAGGACCTCAAAAACACCCGTCTTTCCCATTGGTCCAGATCTGACAGGTTTCGGTAAAACGGTTATAACTCGGGCTATACAAATCAAACGTTCGATCCGTAAAATTCCTATGGTTCCTAACATCTAAGGGAACCTCCAGTTCAAAGGGTTTGATCAAAAGGTAACTACACTAGCCGTGGAAACCCGATCTTTAGACACTAACAAAACTGTCCCGTTAACGGTTATCAATTAATTTGTTATTTCGGTTCTAACTTTTACCAAACGGTCTCGGGGTTCTAATTTGGACTCGAAACAGTAGCTAGGGTCTAAGATAGGAAGTCCAACTCAACTTAGGTCCAACAATTAAACTTGTAGAAGTAAATTTAATTTAGAAAAACATGAAAGACCCTTTAATAACTTTAATAAAACCTAAGGTCATAAAAGAAATAAAAAAATTACTTAACACATAAATCACTTGACCAAGATTTTAAAGATTAAAGCATGGATTATTTACAAATAAATTATAACAAGGGAAAATAATCAAGAATCAAGAATTAATAACAAGAATCGAATTCCTTTTTAGTAATTTAACCAACTCACTTATTTAATCAAGATTACACATGAAATTAACATGAATGAACCCTAAGAGAATTTAAAGAACATATGAATATTTAACTAACGATTCAATAATTAATCTAGATAATTATACTTTAAAGATTCGTGCATACAATAATAATGTTATCTAAACCCTAACGTGAATGAGTCCTAAAAATAAAAGAACATACAATATTTAACTTAATGAAACAAGAAACCTAATTAATTTTCAAGAATCAAGAAGACTTAGGTTTTCATGTACAAGAACCATAAAGAACTTAGTAACATTAAACTACTAATCAAGAACCTAAGGTTTTAATAACAAGAATTCAACCTAATTCATGTAACAAACTTAACAAGATTTATTCCTAGGGAACAATAAAGGACTTAACGATTAAACAACTAAACATTCAAGAATTTAACCTAAGTAATAAATTTCCAAATTCGTACATACAATAATATTGTGGTCTAACGATTCATGTAAAGAATATAAAGAATATTAAAGAATCACTTTCAAACCTAATAATCAACTATTACAACCTGATCTAATTACAATTTATTACATAAAATTACACATATCAAGTAAACAAATTACACATAACAATTAGGAAAAATTACACATAATTACAACAAGAAAATAATTACAATTAATTCCTCCTAATTACAAAAAAAATTACAGAAATTAATAACAATAATAATACAAATATATAAATCAGATTATTTACTATTAAAACAAGAAAATAAAAGAAAAAGAAAAGAAAGAAAAGAATCAGATTAGGGTTAGGGCAGATTAGGGTTAGGGTTAGAATTAGGGTTTTTACGCAGGTGTTTCTCGGCGGTTCTGGGCGGCGGTCGGCAGGAGGCGGTGCGACAAGGTCGAAGGGAGTGCGTCGGAGGTCAGGGCGTCGTCGGAAGTCGTCGGGGATCGTCGGTCGACAGCAGCAACGATGACAGCGGCAGCGACAGTTTCGAGAGCTTTTTCTTGGATCGGGGCCGGTCTTGCAACGTCGGGCGGCGATCACGGTCGCCGGCGAGAGTGGCGAAGGCGACGGTGGTGGGCGACGGTGGTGGGCGACGGTGGTGGTGATGGTCGGTGGTCGTCCGATGCGAAGCAGAGGCAGGGGAAAAGGAAGAAGAAAAAGAAGGAAAGGAAAGAGAAAGGAAGAGAGGGAGAGGTTGCGGCGATGGTTTCCGATGCTCCAGGCGGCGGAGTTGCGGCGGTGGGCGACATCTGGTGGTGGTGGCCGTCGGTTTCAGAGAGAGGAAGAGAGAGAGGAAGAGGGAGGAGAAGAAGAAAAGAGAAAGAGAGGGGGTTGGTTGCGATGGCTGCCGGCGACACCACGGCTGGGCGGTGGCTGTTGGTGGTTGCCGGTGGCTGCTGGCCGAGGGGAGAGCAGGGAGGGAGAGAGAGTTGAAGGGAGCTAGGGTTTGGTATTGAGAGATTAGGGTTTTTAGGGTTTGAGAGGGGAGAAAGGGGTTTATATATTACCCATTTAATTAGGCCCAATTAACTAATCTAATTTAATCCTAATCCAACCCATTTAACAATTAAAAACTGATTTTTCTAAAAACCTAATAATTCTAATAATAGTAATAATAATATTAACACTAATAATCATATAATCACATAGCAAATAATATTCACGTAATTATTCACATAATAATATTAACCAGCGGAAATTACTATTCTACCCTTGTTAGCCCCTCAACGGTCCCTGAGCTCAAGCGTTAACATAAATAAACACAAACGAATAATAATAAATAACGAAGTCAAACCTAACTTACTAACGACGTCACGGTCAACATCGTTGGATTTTTCGGGGTTTTAGATCATTACCTTCTTAAAAGAAGTTTCGTCCTCGAAACTTAAACTTAAACTTAACCCTAACGGTCCGGTAAGGAAAACTAACGGTTTCATTCCTCCTAAAACTCGAGGTTTTACATCATTACCTTCTTAAAAGAAGTTTCGTCCCCGAAACTTGACGCGCCTTAGGCTTGGAACAAGTGAGGGTACTTCTTCCTCATTTCGTCTTTTGCTTCCCAGGTTGCTTCTATTGTAGTATGATTCGCCCATCGTACTTTTACCAAAGGAACTACTTTCCTCCTAAGCTGCTTTTCCCTACGGTCTAATATTTCTAGCGGCTGCTCTTCATAGCTCAGATCTTCTTGCAGCTGAAGCGGCTCGGGATCAATCACATGGGTCGGGTCCGGAACATATTTCCTGAGTTGTGATACGTGGAAAACATTGTGCACTCTGGGGAGTTCTCCCGGCAGCTGTAACTTGTATGCGACTTCCCCGATGCGTTCCAAAATTGGGTATGGCCCGATAAACCTTGGTGTCAACTTCTCCGACTGGCCGAATCTCATAACTCCCTTTGTAGGTGAGAACCGCAAAAACACGTATTCCCCTACTTCAAACTCTAGAGGTCTTCTCCTTTTGTCAGCATAACTCTTTTGTCGACTTTGTGCTGCCTTCATCTTGTCTTGAATGATTCGAACCTTCTGAGTAGTGGCCTGTATTAGGTCCGGTCCGATCGTTAGAGCTTCATCGATGTCCTGCCAACATAGGGGAGTTCTACATTTCCTTCCATACAAAGCTTCGAAGGGTGACATCCCTATACTAGCATGGTAGCTGTTGTTGTATGAGAACTCAATGAGAGTCAACTCGTCATCCCACGAGTCCTTGAAATCTAAAGCGCATGCTCGCAGCATATCTTCGAGGGTTTGAATGGTCCTCTCTGTCTGTCCATCTGTAGCTGGGTGAAAAGAGGTGCTGAACTTGAGCTTTGTGCCAAACGCCTCTTGTAACTTTTTCCAAAAACCAGATTGGAATCTGGTGTCTCTGTTTGAGACTATAGAACTGGGTACTCCGTGTAACCTTACAATCTCCCTTACATAGGCTTGAGCTAGCTGATCTAGGGACCAATTGTTGGCTTTGGATATGAAATGTTATGACTTGGTCAAACGATCTACAATCACCCATATTGCATTGTGTTTCCGCCTGGTCCTTGGTAGTCCTATCACAAAATCCATTGATATCGAATCCCATTTCCACTCAGGGACGTCTAACGGTTGCAGAAGTCCGGCTGGTCGTTGATGCTCTGCCTTAACTCGCTGGCAAGTAAGGCACTTTGCCACAAAGTCTGCCACTTCTTGTTTCATATTACTCCACCAGAACATCTGTTTAAGATCTTTGTACAACTTATTTCCCCCTGGATGCACTGAATATGGCGTATTGTGTCCCTCTTCTAGAATCCTCCTTTTCAGCTCCTCCATATTGGGTACACAGATGCGGTTATGAAACCGTAATGTACCGTCTTCATGAATCACAAAACCAGGGGCTTTCCCTTGCAACACTTCTTCCCGTATCTTGACAAGCTGTAAGTCCAGTTCTTGGGTTCTCTTGATCTCCTCCATTAGAGTAGGTTGTAATTCCATGGCATTGTCTGACTTTCCTCCCAGGTGTTACCACATTAATCTCCAATCTCCTAAACTCCTCGCACAACTCGTGCGGCATCGTCATCAAGTGGTTTATAGCAGGATACGGTCTTCTACTCAGGGCATCAGCCACTACATTTGCCTTCCCGGGATGATATTGGAAATTCACATCGTAATCCTTTAGGAACTCTAACCATCTTATGCACAAGGTTCAGCTCCTTTTTGCGTGAAAAGGTACTTCAAACTCGATGGTGCAGTGAATATCTCGCAGTGTATTCCATAAAGATAATGCCTCCAAATCTTAAGCGCGAACACCACTGCTGCCAGCTCTAGATCATGAGTGGGGTAATTCTTTTCATGCGTCTTCAGTTGTCTGGATGCATATGCAATTACCTTCCCATCCTGCATGAGCACACAACCTAATCCACCATGTGATGCGTCACTGTAGATGACAAAACCTTCGTTACCTTGAGGTAAAGCAAGAATAGGGGTCGAGGTAAGTCTCTTCTTCAGCTCCTGGAATGCTTGCTCACATTTTTCCGACCATGCGAACTTTATTGACTTCCGAGTCAAATTGGTTAACGGGGTGGCGATTTTCGAGAAATATTGCACGAACTTCCTATAATACCCTGCCAAACCCAGAAAACTCCTAACTTCCGTGGCATTCTTCGGTGTCGGCCACTTGGTGATGGCCTCTACCTTTTGAGGGTCTACTGCCACTCCTTCCTTAGACACCACATGTCCTAAGAACGCTACTTGTTCTAACCAAAACTCACACTTCTTAAGCTTCGCATAAAGCTTGTTGCTCCGTAGAGTCGTCAATACTTCTCTCAGATGATTCGCATGCTCCTCTCGTGTTCCTGAGTATACCAATATGTCGTCGATGAACACCACTACAAACTTATCCAGGAACGGCTCGAACACTCTGTTCATCAAATCCATGAAGGCGGCTGGGGCATTTGTAAGCCCGAAAGGCATTACCACGAACTCATAATGACCATACCGAGTTCGGAATGCGGTTTTAGGGATATCTTCCTCGCGAATTCTCAACTGGTGATAACCTGACCTCAGGTCTATCTTAGAAAACGTTGTCGCTCCCGATGGGGTCGAAAAGATCATCAATACGAGGTAGAGGATAACGATTCTTGATGGTAATCTTGTTCAACTCCCGGTAATCGATGCACAACCTCATGCTACCATCTTTCTTCTTCACGAACAGCACAGGTGCTCCCCATGGTGACGTGCTGGGTCGGATATACCCCTTTTTTAACAGCTCGTCCAGCTGAGTCTTCAACTCCTTAAGCTCTGCGGGCGCCATGCGATATGGGGCTTTTGAAACAGGTGCGGCCCCGGGCTCCAAATCGATGCAGAAATCTACCTCCCTGATTGGAGGCAAACCCGGAATCTCCTCTGGAAACACATCAGGATACTCCCGCACTACCGGGATATTCTCAATCGCAAGCTCCTCCGCCTTCTGGAGAGAAATTGGGTAAAATCGATCCTTTAGCACCACCTTAAAGTGGTTCCAGTCAAAACCCGGTTCAGTTCTGATTTCCTTCACACTGGCCCACCACAAATCGGCCTCCTCCTTCAGGTGGTAAGCAGCAAAATCCACCCTTAACTCCTCAGGACAGCGAGTTGTGTCAAAAATCTTTTCAATCTCTCTAACCCAATCTTCAAAGACTTTGGGGTCAGCTACCCCTGTGTAAGTGGGCGGGTTGAAGCTGTTGAACCTTTGGAGAAGAGCGGAGGGGTCATCTTCCCTCCCTCCTCCTTGTTGATCCACCACTTTCCTCAGTAGGTCCTCGTGCTTGCCGAGCATCTCAATCATTAGCATGCTAGCAAGGTCGTTCCGGTGTTCTTTGTACTCGACCACAGTATCAAATGAGCGAGCGTTAGCGCGATTCGATTCTGATTTGAGGCGTTGTTCGGTCACCGGTGGGTATGCGCTCCCGAGTACCATGGTTAGGTTGAGTACCGTTCACGTCCGACATCCTGATTCAAAGGGTCGATTTAGTCTACTTAAAGGGTTTCCAATCCATAGTCTCAACATCATATTAAAGGTAACTACTTGGTGCGGTCTTCTCATAGGGTGCTAAACAATACGAAAACGTAATTCTATTTCACCAAGTAATTTCTTATGTCAACAGTCTATTTCATGAATTCTCATCACATATTGAAAGGTCACACAATAGTATTTCTATACACCAATGTAATTATGTACAATATTTCCAAAAGAACAACAAGTCAATATTCAAATTATACCACAGTTTAACAAAAATATCAACATAACAACTATACACCAACACTCAACACATAGTAGCCATCCCACTCAGATAATTCTCCTGCATCGAGGGTTCTTCCTCGCTGAAACTGGAGTCCACTCAGGATCACTCGTCTCATCCCCCGAGCCCTCCTCGGGGTCTTCTCCTGTTTCCCGGTCCACCTCATCCTCCTCCTCGGGCGGATTACCATGCTCGGGCTCGGCCAGGCGTGCGTGACCCTAGAGGTTACCTCGGGCTCGGGATCTGGGCGCCGTCCGGCGGGTCCTCCTCGGATCTTCTTGGTCATCCTCATGATCCTCACCGTGCGAATGGGTTCACTGGACCTCTACTCTCGGCGCGTCCCAATCCGGTGATCTTAGAAAAGACCCCGGGATTCGATGCTCGACTCCACCCACCTCGACACCAACAGCGCGGGTGTGGGTACCTCTCCTCCGAGCGGGGTGGCAACGGCGGCGATATGGCCCCACGGGGATCATCTCGTAAGGTGAGTAGAAAAGCATTGGCACGAGCTTCCTCGTTGTCGCATGGCGGAGTTCGGGACATCCTTGGTGTATCGTTCGATCTCATCGTAAAATTCAGCATGTGGGTTCCCAAATACCCACCGGGAGGAATGGGTGTGTAGCGGTGAAAGCACGGCGTGGGTGTCTTGGTGACAATGTGTGCGTTGTGCCATCCTACGAGGTTAGACGCATTACTCATAAAATCACGATGATATAATCAAAATAAAATATTTAGGAAAGCATGAAACCATTTTCCCCATCCTACGCTCATCACTCGAACTTAGCTTCCTAGGGTCCATCTAAACCTAAAGGACTCGAGGAGCTACTGAGTCGCAACCGAGCTCGATACCATTACATAACGCCCCGGAAATTCAATTATAGAAAGTCAAAGTCAAACTAACGTTAACAGACAAAATTTAGCGGAAGACTTCAAATTTAGTTTGGGCATCACTGCCGTATCCCCGAAGGAATACAAGGCGAGAAAGGAAAACACAACTGTCTGCTAACGGCAACTACTAACAACTCAACAAACTTTAAGAATTCATAACGAAAACAATATAAAAGGTTCAAGGACTTCTAGACTCGTCGTCCTCACTTCTAATTCCCGTCCCCAGCATTTAGATCTTCACCTGAAATCAAAACATTTCAGAAAATGAGGGGGAAATCTCAATAATGTCAATTCATTTTGGGGAGAGGGATCAAATCAAACGTTTTACAAACCTTTAACCCTTAACTGTTTTCCTCAACCCATCCAATCCATATTTTAATTTGCGGGCGGGATACCAAATCCCTTAAAGTAACATCGCCTACCAAAGGCATCAAGAACATCGCCTACCAAAGGCATCAAGAACATCGCCTACCAAAGGCATAAATAACATCGCCTACCAAAGGCATCAAGAACATCGCCTACCAAAGGCATCAAGAACATCGCCTACCAAAGGCATAAACATCGCCTACCAAAGGCATCAAGAACATCGCCTACCAAAGGCATCAAAATACTATCCTATATCAGGGAAGGAAGCCCTGATCTCACAGTCCATAACCCTGCGAGTTGTTACACTGCAACAGGTTATCCCCCGAAACCCGCTTAACGTTTCCACTTGAATTATTTAAACAATATTCAAACTCGACTCACAACTCTCAAGTCAACCATCCCAAGTTATCAAAACCATTAACAAAACTTTGAATAAAAGACCATCCAATTTCTTAACTCAAATAAACCAAGGTCACAATCGAAACAAAAGATTATCAAAACAGATGGTCATATTTCCACAAAAGTCCCCTTTCGGGTTGCAATTCTCAAAATAGATTATAAAACATCAAAACACATTTAAAGAGCATCCCGGTGGGGATTAGAGCATAGACAATTACCTGGTATACTTCACAGCACAGCAAAAGAAGAACACACTTGAGCTCACTAACGTCTCGCACTAACTCGGGCCTAGAATAAAAGTAATTATCTAATCAAAACGCGTTCTAACGAAGTTAGAATTAACTATTAACTACCTAACCCACCCCCTAGGAACACTTAGGTTCCTAACACTTACGAAATTACACTTAACATCTCTAAGATAACACATAACATGATCACACATTAATTTCACTCAACAATTCTTTATAAATAAACGCAAACAGAGGACAGATTATAACATTCACATAAAACGAGTCACAACTCGACTTCCCGACATCCTATGGGTCTGGTTCTGGACTCTTCGGAAACCTCGGGATGTCTACTAAAACTTCTATGTTGATGGTTAAGCCCAACTCAGTCCCGAAGGACCTCAAAAACACCCGTCTTTCCCATTGGTCCAGATCTGACAGGTTTGGTAAAACGGTTATAACTCGGGCTATACAAATCAAACGTTCGATCCGTAAAATTCCTATGGTTCCTAACATCTAAGGGAACCTCCAGTTCAAAGGGTTTGATCAAAGGTAACTACACTAGCCGTGGAAACCCGATCTTTAGACACTAACAAAACTGTCCCGTTAACGGTTATCAATTAATTTGTTATTTCGGTTCTAACTTTTACCAAACGGTCTCGGGGTTCTAATTTGGACTCGAAACAGTAGCTAGGGTCTAAGATAGGAAGTCCAACTCAACTTAGGTCCAACAATTAAACTTGTAGAAGTAAATTTAATTTAGAAAAACATGAAAGACCCTTTAATAACTTTAATAAAACCTAAGGTCATAAAAGAAATAAAAAAATTACTTAACACATAAATCACTTGACCAAGATTTTAAAGATTAAAGCATGGATTATTTACAAATAAATTATAACAAGGGAAAATAATCAAGAATCAAGAATTAATAACAAGAATCGAATTCCTTTTTAGTAATTTAACCAACTCACTTATTTAATCAAGATTACACATGAAATTAACATGAATGAACCCTAAGAGAATTTAAAGAACATATGAATATTTAACTAACGATTCAATAATTAATCTAGATAATTATACTTTAAAGATTCGTGCATACAATAATAATGTTATCTAAACCCTAACGTGAATGAGTCCTAAAAATAAAAGAACATACAATATTTAACTTAATGAAACAAGAAACCTAATTAATTTTCAAGAATCAAGAAGACTTAGGTTTTCATGTACAAGAACCATAAAGAACTTAGTAACATTAAACTACTAATCAAGAACCTAAGGTTTTAATAACAAGAATTCAACCTAATTCATGTAACAAACTTAACAAGATTTATTCCTAGGGAACAATAAAGGACTTAACGATTAAACAACTAAACATTCAAGAATTTAACCTAAGTAATAAATTTCCAAATTCGTACATACAATAATATTGTGGTCTAACGATTCATGTAAAGAATATAAAGAATATTAAAGAATCACTTTCAAACCTAATAATCAACTATTACAACCTGATCTAATTACAATTTATTACATAAAATTACACATATCAAGTAAACAAATTACACATAACAATTAGGAAAAATTACACATAATTACAACAAGAAAATAATTACAATTAATTCCTCCTAATTACAAAAAAAATTACAGAAATTAATAACAATAATAATACAAATATATAAATCAGATTATTTACTATTAAAACAAGAAAATAAAAGAAAAAGAAAAGAAAGAAAAGAATCAGATTAGGGTTAGGGCAGATTAGGGTTAGGGTTAGAATTAGGGTTTTTACGCAGGTGTTTCTCGGCGGTTCTGGGCGGCGGTCGGCAGGAGGCGGTGCGACAAGGTCGAAGGGAGTGCGTCGGAGGTCAGGGCGTCGTCGAAAGTCGTCGGGGATCGTCGGTCGGCAATGGCCAGCGATGGCGGCGGCAGTTCGAGCTTTTTCTTGGCCGGGGCCAGTCTTTGCAGCGTCGAAGGCGATCACGGTCGCGAGTGGCGGCGGCGGTGGTGGCGGCGGTGGTGGCGGCGGTGGTGGTGATGGTCGGTGGTCGTCCGTCACGAAGCGGCGAGGAAAAGGAAGAAGAAAAAGAAGGAAAGGAAGAGAAAGGAAGAGGGAGAGTTTGCGGCGATGGTTTCCGATGCTCCAGGGGGCGGAGTTGCGGCGGTGGGCGACATCTGGTGGTGGTGGCCGTCGGTTTCAGAGAGAGGAAGAGAGAGAGGAAGAGGGAGGAGAAGAAGAAAAGAGAAAGAGAGGGGGTTGGTTGCGATGGCTGCCGGCGACACCACGGCTGGGCGGTGGCTGCTGGTGGTTGTCGGTGGCCGAGGGAGAGGAGAGCGAGGAGAGAGAGTTGAAGGGAGCTAGGGTTTGGTATTGAGAGATTAGGGTTTTTAGGGTTTGAGAGGGGAGAAAGGGGTTTATATATTACCCATTTAATTAGGCCCAATTAACTAATCTAATTTAATCCTAATCCAACCCATTTAACAATTAAAAACTGATTTTTCTAAAAACCTAATAATTCTAATAATAGTAATAATAATATTAACACTAATAATCATATAATCACATAGCAAATAATATTCACGTAATTATTCACATAATAATATTAACCAGCGGAAATTACTATTCTACCCTTGTTAGCCCCTCAACGGTCCTACGAGCTCAAGCGTTAACATAAATAAACACAAACGAATAATAATAAATAACGAAGTCAAACCTAACTTACTAACGACGTCACGGTCAACATCGTTGGATTTTTCGGGGTTTTAGATCATTACCTTCTTAAAAGAAGTTTCGTCCTCGAAACTTAAACTTAAACTTAACCCTAACGGTCCGGTAAGGAAAACTAACGGTTTCATTCCTCCTAAAACTCGAGGTTTTACATCATTACCTTCTTAAAAGAAGTTTCGTCCCCGAAACTTGACGCGCCTTAGGCTTGGAACAAGTGAGGGTACTTCTTCCTCATTTCGTCTTCTGCTTCCCAGGTTGCTTCTATTGTAGTATGATTCGCCCATCGTACTTTTACCAAAGGAACTACTTTCCTCCTAAGTTGCTTTTCCCTACGGTCTAATATTTCTAGCGGCTGCTCTTCATAGCTCAGATCTTCTTGCAGCTGAAGCGGCTCGGGATCAATCACATGGGTTGGGTCCGGAACATATTTCCTGAGTTGTGATACGTGGAAAACATTGTGCACTCTGGGGAGTTCTCCCGGCAGCTGTAACTTGTATGCGACTTCCCCGATGCGTTCCAAAATTGGGTATGGCCCGATAAACCCTAACGTGAATGAGTCCTAAAAATAAAAGAACATACAATATTTAACTTAATGAAACAAGAAACCTAATTAATTTTCAAGAATCAAGAAGACTTAGGTTTTCATGTACAAGAACCATAAAGAACTTAGTAACATTAAACTACTAATCAAGAACCTAAGGTTTTAATAACAAGAATTCAACCTAATTCATGTAACAAACTTAACAAGATTTATTCCTAGGGAACAATAAAGGACTTAACGATTAAACAACTAAACATTCAAGAATTTAACCTAAGTAATAAATTTCCAAATTCGTACATACAATAATATTGTGGTCTAACGATTCATGTAAAGAATATAAAGAATATTAAAGAATCACTTTCAAACCTAATAATCAACTATTACAACCTGATCTAATTACAATTTATTACATAAAATTACACATATCAAGTAAACAAATTACACATAACAATTAGGAAAAATTACACATAATTACAACAAGAAAATAATTACAATTAATTCCTCCTAATTACAAAAAAAATTACAGAAATTAATAACAATAATAATACAAATATATAAATCAGATTATTTACTATTAAAACAAGAAAATAAAAGAAAAAGAAAAGAAAGAAAAGAATCAGATTAGGGTTAGGGAAGATTAGGGTTAGGGTTAGAGTTAGGGTTTTTACGCAGGTGTTTCTCGGCGGTTCTGTGCGGCGGTCGGCAGGAGGCGGTGCGACAAGGTCGAAGGGAGTGCGTCGGAGGTCAGGGCGTCGTCGGAAGTCGTCGGGGATCGTCGGTCGGCAACGGCGATAATGGCGGCGGCGGATTTGAGCTTTTTCTTGGCGGGGCGGTCTTTGGCGGCGTCGAGCGGCGATCGGTCGCCGGCATGAGTGGCGGCGGCGGTGGTGGCGCGAGGTGGTGATGGCCGGTGGTCGTCCGTCTGCGGCGAGCGAGGGGAAAGGAAGAAAAAGAAGGAAAGGAAAGAGAAAGGAAGAGAGGGAGAGGTTGCGGCGGTGGTTACCGATGCTCCAGGCGGCGGAGTTGCGGCGGTGGGCGACGTCTGGTGGTGGTGGCCGTCGGTTTCAGAGAGAGGAAGAGAGAGAGGAAGAGGGAGGAGAAGAAGAAAAGAGAAAGAGAGGGGGTTGGTTGCGGTGGCTGCCGACACCTGGCTGGCGGTGGTATTGGTGGTTCTTGGTGGTCTTGGCCGAGGAGAGCGAGGAGGAGAGAGAGTTGAATGGAGCTAGGGTTTGGTATTGAGAGATTAGGGTTTTTAGGGTTTGAGAGGGGAGAAAGGGGTTTATATATTACCCATTTAATTAGGCCCAATTAACTAATCTAAGTTAATCCTAATCCAACCCATTTAACAATTAAAAACTGATTTTTCTAAAAACCTAATAATTCTAATAATAGTAATAATAATATTAACACTAATAATCATATAATCACATAGCAAATAATATTCACGTAATTATTCACATAATAATATTAACCAGCGGAAATTACTATTCTACCCTTGTTAGCCCCTCAACGGTCCTACGAGCTCAAGCGTTAACATAAATAAACACAAACGAATAATAATAAATAACGAAGTCAAACCTAACTTACTAACGACGTCACGGTCAACATCGTTGGATTTTTCGGGGTTTTACATGATGTCAAATAAGCTACAAATTCATTGCCTAGTCAATTATGTTTTTAAGTCTTTACCTCAAAAAAAAGTAGTAAAAATGAGTTATTATCTTCAATATGAAAGTAAATGACCATCGCAGAAAACGTTAACTAGACAACATATAAATTATTATTGAGGATCATATGTGACACAAGACACTTTTTAAGTCTATTTTTTCGTACTTATAATAATATTTTTGATCATTATGACTAATTATCACTTATAAGGGATTTAGTATTCAATGACTATGCCAATAAATAACAAATGATACCCTAATAAAATCAACGTCATTCATTAAACTTTTTTTTTTAAGTGCTTTATGGTAAATTTAAAATGTTATGATACAATTTAATACAATTTATGTATATTCATGAATATTTATAAAGTTCAAATATATCAGTTCTTTTTAAAAAAAAAATCAACACATGATCAAATAGTTCTTACACTAATTAAGACAAGACACTTAACAAATGTCTTGATCCTAAATTCATGGCATTTTTGATGTTGGACCAAGCTAGAAGAGACTATAGGACATCATCGCTTTATGAAGAATAGCTTACCCAAATATAAAGGTAAAGGCTTAGGCTAGAGATGCTGCTCAGAAACGTGAAGCAAGCAAGTCCAGTAGAAGTGGAAACACTGATATTAACATTGGTTCAGGAATCTTCCGAGCATGCATTATTACAAACATTTATTATTCAGTGTATGTATATATAACAGAGTAAACAGGTCCTGGAAATTTATACATACACCAGTCTGCCAAATCCATTCATCATGTTTTTATACAACCCCATGCAGTTAGTTGCAAATTTAACAGTTAGTTGAGACTTGAGAGCATATGTCCGTGTTAGAGTTATATCGAGAAAATTAATTTGCGGAAGCGGAAAATAAGATGACTACTTGATATCGAGAAAAATAAATGAGCACAAGATAAAGGGGACACAAAGATTTTTACGTGGAAACCCAAATCGGGAAAAAACCACGGGCGGCACAACCTCAAACAAATCCACTATTGGTAGAGATTACAACGAATGATATCACCCCGAGATCAACAGAAAGAGAGTATAACAACTCACATAAACTCTCACAACTTCTCTCACCAATGGGAATACGAAATCTCAGAATATCTGAATACACCTCCTCCCACAGGAGGTGCCCCCGAAATTGGCCACACAAAACAAGGCGAACAAGACCCACTATTTATAGGGAAAACTCCCTATAAACCTACCTTGACTCCCACTCCAATTAGATTTAGAATCTAATACAATTAGGAAACCTAACATAATAAAGAAATCTAATTAATATCCTAATACAATTAGGAAACAAATAATTGTGGGATCAAGAAACTGAGTGATTTTATGACACTTTCCTAACAGTCCTGAATTGTTGCATCAACAACAGTATGTGTATGTGAATTGAAGTATGCCCATTAATAAGCAAACTGATTATCATGCAGACACAATTGGTTTGTTGCTGATAATTTGTATTTTTGAATTTTGATAGCATGTAAATATGCATGCAACCGGTTGTCAACTCTTTTATTCTTTAGAATAATTAAGGTCATGTTCTTTAGTTGAATTAAATCTAACTAATCTAACTTTACTTAACTTAATTTAACTTAACTTATCTTTACCTAACCTTACCTAACCTAAGCCAACTCCCGAAAAAACACCTAAACCAAAACAACTTTTTAAATAAAAAAGAAATTCAAATAATATTATTTTAATCTCAAATCAATCTATTTTAATTTTTTCAAAACCTACAACTTTTTTCATTTCAAAAATCGACTAGGAGGTACCCTCCATTATGTGGAAAGTACTGTTAGGGGACCAAATTTTTAAAATTAATTTAGAGGTACCCTACATTGTACGGTAAATAATTTTAGGAGACAATCCGGCGAAATCTTAATGAAATCCGGTGAAATCTTAATGAAATCCGGCAAGGACATTTGAAAATTCCTAACATACCCTTCATTCATTTTATTTCGAAGTTGACAAATAATTTTTTCTTATAGTATGTTTGGTTGCAAGAGTTTCCTAGGAAAGTTAGTCAACTTTCCCAAAGTTGACTTTCCCATGTTTTGGAGTAAAAATAGGTTGGGAAAGTTTTTAACTAGGGCTCACAATTTTCCCATGGATCATGGTGAAAACTTTCCCAGGGGGTGTGGGAAAGTTTCTTTCCCATGGGAAAGGAAAACTTTTTGTAACTCAACTTCCCAAAATGCCCCTAAAAATATATTTTATAAATTAATATATAGGGATAGTTTGGACATTTCAAATAAACTTTCCTACAAACTTTACCATGTTAACCAAACACTGTGAAATATTTTTTCCAGCCAAAACTTTCCTAGGAAAAGCTTTCCCAGGAAAAAGTTTCCTAGGAAATATTTTCATGGGAAACAACCAAACGTACCATTAGTTAAACGAGTGACTCGTTCAATTGAAGAGAATAAACCCGCTACTCACCTTCTTTCTCATTCAATCTAGACGAACAAATCCTAGAAAGCTCGAAGTTCTTGCCATTAAAGAAGAACTACAATCAAAATTAAAAGTGACACACGATAAATTTGAGCTTACTCGAAACAATTTTATTGCGGATGACATTCTGGATTCCGTAAAGAAAACCAGATTTTATGAGGATGACAGTTGTGGTTATGGGTGATAACATTAGTGATGGAGGAATCATTCACTTGGATGACACCAAATTAATTAATCGCGGATCCAAAATTAGATGAAAGTCAGTAAACAACTAAGCATAATATAATATGAAATCTAATACTAGCCTTCACTGGAAGAGGGGGGGGGGGAGAGAGGACGATTAATCTAATAGTTAATTTCAAATGAACCTTAATACGAATTATAAGCTTGCATACGAATATTAATCGTCCGCATTAGAGGGAGAGAATAGAGTAATTAAATTGGAATTTATTGAAGGCCATTTTTTATTTTGAATGCAGTTCTTACAATGGCAAGAGCTTTGAACCTTCAAGGATGTGTTCATCCAGTTTGAACGAAGGAGAAAGTGAGTAGAAAGTCTGTTCATCTTCAATTGAATTGAATGAGTGACCCCCTTTAACTAAGAAAAGAACTTTATTCGTTAATTAAAATTAATGAGGGTATTTCTGTAATTTTGAAAGGGCCTTGCCAGATTATGTCAAAGTTCCTCTGGATTGTTACCTAAAAATATTTACGGTAAAATGTGGGATACCTCGAAATTAATTTTAAAAATGTGGTCCCCTGATAATATTTTCCACAAAATGAAGGGTACCTCCAAGTCGAATTTTGTTTTCATTTACTTTCCCATAATATTCGAATTTTATTAATAAAATATTTTCATCCAACAACTAATTTAATTCAAACTTATCATATCATTTCCTGTCCCAACTTATTCTAACTTAACTAACCTAATATGAATCCAACTTGACAAAAGAACATGACCTAATAAGTATACACATGCTTATACAATGGAAATTGAAAATTTATAAATGTTATAAATGTATGGTTGTATATAAATTATAAACTCAAATTACAAATATGTATATGATGAAAGAACGATCTT
Source organism: Portulaca oleracea (assembly GCA_029582165.1). Taxonomy (NCBI): domain Eukaryota; kingdom Viridiplantae; phylum Streptophyta; class Magnoliopsida; order Caryophyllales; family Portulacaceae; genus Portulaca; species Portulaca oleracea. The sequence goes on from CM055886.1 coordinate 20,251,960, forward strand.
CTTATGAGAAAAAAACGAAAACTATATGTTCATAAGTTTATATATATGTCCTCATAAAAATATACATATATGATAATTACTCAATGGAGAAGTACAAGAGTATGGTACTCCAGCATAGTCCAATTTTCATTTAAATTCTTTTGCAAGTGAGGATATTGATCACGTTGTTGAGATGAGACTGAAACCTATAACAAGCTAAGGTTGTTATTAGAAGATAAAATGAGCAACTAAAGAGGGGAGGTAGCCCTGCTATCCTATTCTCCGACTTGTAAATCTTACTAGTTACTACTTACTAGTAACGAGATAGGGGCCGCGGAAATAGGCCAAGTTTACCTGATCTTTAAAACAAAAATTTGGCTAATTAATTGTAATACATCTACACAAATTTAAATGCCATAGATCCTGGTTATTTTACCTATTACTATAAAAAAATTTGTCTATATTGCTTATTTTATTTGTTACTCCCTCCATGTCATATTAGCATTTGTTTAATACATGTTACAAGATCTTTTTGCTATTTTTTAAGAGAGATTTTCTAATAGTATATTTTATTAAATAACTATTACATTATACTCTTATGGTACTATTTTTTGTTACAAATATAATGATAGTAGTTTCATATGAAAGAATATATTACATATGTCGATAAATTAATGTTCAAAATTTTAATTTTTTTCATTGACGCGTGGATTAAGGTCAATTTTTTAAGAACAGATTAAGAACATAGTTAATATGGCACTGAGAGAGTACTTAATAACAACCCTTCTTGAAATATATTATTTTCACATTGTTGCTTGCAAATTGATGCTATATTTTTTCGGCTATTCAAAATAAAAAAAAGGTCAAATGTTTGCATCGCACATGCTATATACAAAGAGTTACAGAAAATTAACACAGCAACAAGCCAACGAACGATAGACAGGAAACATAATTTGCAAGCGGAAAACAAGTGCAGAAAACAAGGTACACAAAAATTCTCTACATCTATCTCTGTCTCTCACTCTCTCTATAATACACAAATACATGCAAACACATGCATGATTTAACTTACTATCAATCAATATATTAGGTAGATTTATATTTGTTTCATTTTCGTGAATAATAGAAAATTTTATATGTGCATGATTTAACTTCACATTAAATCAATATATTAGATACACAACCAAAAATTGGTCATTTTCCCACTGTAAATTTAATGGGAAACATAACAATTTCAGTGGGAAAGTGCGATTTCCCACTATTTTCCCACCATTGATATCAGTGGGAAACTAGTTGGTAGGTGATTGTAGTTTGAGAAGTAAGATCATTGATTAATTTCCTTATGCATAATCAATTTATTTTGATCATTTTGTATTAATGATAGAGAAATAATTGATTGATGAATGGAAATGAGAATCAACATACTGAAACATGGACGAGCCAAGGAGGAGAGGTATGAAGAGGTTAATTGAGAAATAAGATCATTGACTAATTTACTTGTGCATAATCAATTTATAAAGAAAGATAAATATGTAAATAAGAAATTGAAGGATATGAGACTTAGGGTTTATGCAAATTCATGTGAATGATGGATATCCACCCATAGAACTCATAAATAACTATAACTAATTTTTTTAAGGTTTGGGGTTTGATGATAAACAAGAACAACAACACGAATTTGAAACGATATGGAAAATTCTAAAGAGATTAAACTCACTAAATTGAACTAAAATGTTCAATCACTTGCACAAGGATCTTCCACAAGCAAACAGTCTAGAAACACCCACGAAATCTCACCAAAGAAAGGGGGAAGAACACCCAGTACTCACAAAGAAAGATAAATCAACAAGAAATTTCACAAAAGGATTAACTTTCATTACATTAAGGTTTGAAAACCCTTAATTATAATCTCCCAAGTTGAGAGAATTTCGGTTGCTAAACCTATGAGTTTCAAAAACTATGTCTAATGAAGGGGGTTTACATATAAATATATGAGGGAGGGGATACAAAGGGAATTAAACAAAAAGGAGGAAAACAAAAGGGGAAAAATCATATGAAAATCCAGATACTCCCAGAATCGTCGCGGACACGACGGGGCATATGTCGTGGGCATGACTGGTTGCAGGAATCAGAACCAAAATGTCGTTGGGGAGGGTCACGAGCGTGACCTTGAGTGTTGCCGGCGGTGTGACCAAGGTTGGTCGTGGCCGAGACTCAGTAGGTCAAGGGCGTGACCCTGGGTGATTATGGAACAAAGTCCTCTCCTTGTCGCGGTGTTGCGGGCGCGACATAGAACGTCACGGGCGCAACATTGAGCGTTACGGGCGTGACTCAATCTCCAGCTCCAATACATCAGAGGGAAAGAGTCGTGAGCGCGATAATGAGTGTCACGGGCGGTACAACTTGTCACGGCTGTGACATAGGTTGTCACGGGCGTGACTGCACGCCATGTAGTTTTTCTACCAAATTTAAAACACGTATAACTTATTCATCTGAGCTTCGATTTCACCCCGTAAGATATTGATGGAACGCTCTCAATATGAACTCTAAGCTCCTGGAATCTCAAGTCAAACAAAGCTCTATTGAAGGAGTTATGGTGTAAAGAGTGACGACATGTCTTTTCTTTGCCCAATTTCGTCAATCTTTCTTCTTTTCCCTTGCTTGTCTTGCACAACGAACTCCACTCGGCCTCATTATTTATGCTGTAAATCTCGAGGCCCCTTCTAAGACTTGAGATGGATCCGAAACCACGACCTATGATCCGAGGTCTTCCTTGAAATGAACACCGCCCCCAATGATGGCTCAAAAGGTCCTCCAAGCACCCGGATCCACATTTAGATGGATCACGTTGCAGAGTTTGAGCCATGGAGAGTGAAAGGTGGCTTTAAGCGAGCTGGGAACCGTCAATGGACCAAAACAGAACTGAAGCCGATATACTTTAGAAATTATACAACAATTAGTGTCTTGGCTCATGATATAAAAATACAATAAGACACGAAAGCTAGGGAAAATATTTGAAGGTTGATTACATCGGTAGTTATATGAAGGATAAAAACTTTGGAATACTTGATTAATTAATTTATCAAACTTTATGTGAGGTATTAAAATGAAATCTATTTAAAAATATAAAGAATCATTTTCTTGTTAAATATAAAACACACGTACATTTTTTACATTTTAATCCTCAACTTATTTCAGTAGAAAGTAACTTATCTTAATAAGATTAAAAGTATAGTAGTAGTAAAGTTGGTTGTATCAAAATTGATCTATATGGGTCATTAAAATTCTTTTCTATGAAAGTCACGATCAAAAGTCAATGATAAAAATCATATTAAAATTATCATATAAAAGACTGATAATATGTTTTTTTCTAATTATTTCAATAATTGCACAAGACGTAAGCATTAGAATAATACAACTTCTAATACACTCAACAATGAGCATTTGTTTTCAAACAATTTTTGAAATAATTATAAAAATATGCTTTTAATGTTTATTGTTTCATATGGTATACCATGACAAATGTAGAGGAGTTAAAAATCAAGAATTTCAAAGTTGATTGGATGAATTGAGCTCCATAGCAATAATAGGTATATGTGGAGTTACCTGCCAAAAATTTCATATAGATATAATGCATTAATGAATTTTTTTTTGTAATGAAATTGTTTTTTTTTCTATGGAAACGAAAACGATTGAAGTTGATACTAAATTTTACACAAAATATCAAAAATTAAATAATGTAAGAGGACAACACATGAACCTAAAAGAAACTAAAAGAAAATAATAATAATAATAATAATAATAATAATAATAATAAGTACAAATCAACGGGAAAATGAAAAAAAAGAAGAAGTAAATGATGATTCTAATACTATAGGAGAAAAGAGATAATATAAAATGTGTTTGAAATAAATTCAACACTAGAGAAAAGTAATCTACTAAAAGAGATCAACAAGGTATATAAATCACCACAATCAAATTAAAAGAACTAAATAGAAAGGTCAATATATTAACTAATTTCAATTTCAATGTTAATTTGGGCAACTAGCAAATTGCAACTAGAAACAAATTCTCAAATTCATCTTCCCATTCAAATCATGAGGTAAAATGTTTTCTTCCTATTTTTTACTTAAATTCAATTTCATCTATCATTTCCTCTTTCATACTTTATATTAATAGTATATTTTTTTAATATATATGAGAAATAATTCAATTTTAATAAGTTTAACACACATGTTCTATCAAAAAAAAAGTTTACACACACAATTTAATATAATTTAATAATTGACAATCAACCTGTGCATCGCACGGGATATACTGCTAGTATACATTAAAACAAATACTATCCAAGAATATGGTGGTCGAGTAGTATAGAAGTTTGAGATTTTCCTTTGCATTAGATATTCAAATCTTGTTGGCAACAATATCTTTGTTAACTATTTTAGAGCAAATAAAAAATATTATAATCACTATTCAATCCTTATAATTTATCAGTGACAAAAGGTATAATAGGTAACATGATATTTACGTACCATTAAGCCTCACATATGGTCATTGTGACATGTTTGGTTGAAAAGAATTTCCTGAAAAATTATTCAATTTTTTTTTCAAATTAATAATTTTCTCATATTTAATTATATTTGGCGTTCAAGAAATTAACAAAATTGACATTTCTCCTAGTTTTCTCTCTAGGGTTCCCACTAGGGTTTGTAAACTTGTGAGAGTTTCTTCCTAGGCGACTAGGGTTTAGCAACGACACGTCCACGACAAGGTTTACTAGCCTCCGGGAGGGTTTACCATCTCACCATCTTCATGGACGACATGAGAAAGGAGGAGGGGTTGGGTTTGAAGGTAAAAATAGTCCTACGATTGGCAAATGAGGTATCTCACGAGGAGTCTCAACTAGCATTGTGCTTGGTGGGGAGGCTATGGACTATGAAAAATTTTAACTCTTTAGCGTTTATAGGTACCTTTGGAGAAAGTTTGGAAGCCCATGAATGGTTTAAAGCGGAAAGAGATCGAAAGCAATATGTTCATCTTTCAATTCTTCCATTAGCGGGACAAGGAGAAAGTTCTTAACAGGGAGCCATGGACTTTTGATAAATTCATGGTGATAATGTGAGGGATCGAAGGGCAAATTACCCTCTGAGGTGGCGGAAACCCTAAACTACGCCCCTTTTCTGGGTATGGGTCTGCAACCCTCTTGAAGGAGTGAAATGAGAAAAATATCGGAGGTCTTACAGAACAGTTGGGCGTTTTCTTGAAGATAGATGATTATGAGACAACGAGATGGGAGAAATCAGGATAAGGGCTCTTATGAGCCTTAGGGACCCTTTCCTCATGTCTTCCTTGTTGAATTTTGGGGAAAACAAACAAACTTAAGTGTCAAGCTACTAAGTATGAGCAACTCCCAATAATTTGCTACCAATATGGAAGGCTAGTGCACCAAGAACGCGATTGTGCAGACAAGGAGAAGGATACCAGGATAACACTGAAGTACAAGGATTGGATGAAGACTCTCCACTCCATACAAGGAGGGGGTCGATGACAGGTGATCATACGGAGAATAATAATGCTTCCAAAGAACGCGTTTTTCACAAAAAGAAACCAAAGAAGAAACAAGTTGAAGCAGCCATGAAAGAGGTGGTAGAGAACTTAGAGAGGATCACAATCAACAAGTAGGATGGGGGAAAAGCGGCATATGGCGTGCTTGGGAATGAACGCCATTAGCAACTTATGTTCAGCATGGGTTTGGCTACCAATGACAGATCGACAAAAACAAAAGGACAGAAGCCCTCAAACTTGGGTCAGCTGATAAATAAAAACAATGGAGAAGGGATCAGGAGTAAGTGGAAGAGACAACTAAGGCCTGAACACCTCTAGGGAGCATGAGAAATTGTAGTCCATATATAGGCCACAAGAGAGCTACATAAGACGTCGATAATATGCAAATTGATGGATTCAAAAGCGGTCTAAGGAGGGAGAATTGTCATCCTCGGAGGACTCAGTTAACTCTGTAGCGGTGACTGCTAGTCAACACTGTGGAAAGCCATGAAAACATTGATATGGAACTATCTTGACCTCGGGAACCCACGGGCAGTTGGGGGGGGGGGGAGGTTGAAACGTCTCGTGTTTTCTGAAGTTCCTGACCTCGTTTTCCTTTGTGAGATAAGGCTGAAAAAATGGGAAATGGCCCAATTGAGGAACACTTTCAATATGGAAATGGGGTTTTTGTAAGCTACCGGGGGGAGGGGGAAGGAAGGTCTCGAGGAAAGAGGAGGGGAAATTGGCCTTGATGTACAAAAGTCCGCTCTAGATTCACCTTACCCAAAAATCCCCCAACTATATTGATTGTATATGTGTGAATGAGGGAGGGGAGAACTAGTGGAAATTTACGGGTCTCTATGGGTGTCTAAGGTAGGCGGATAAGCACATAAATTGGACTATCCTAAAGTCTCCGAAAGTGGAGGACACGCTACCGTGGCTTTCTGAAGAGGATTTTACCGGGGTTTTGAATCAAGAGGAGAAGGTGGGGAGGGGGGGACTGGTGAATCAAAATGAGGTGGAGGGATTTCGAGAAGCAGTAGGGTGATGTGGTCTATGAGATCTTAGCTTTAAAGGGCACTAATTCACTTGAAGTAATTGAAGAGAGGATGAGGAGAATATCCAGGAGAGACTCAACAGGCTTTTAGGAAATAATGCATAGTGTGATATGTTTACGTGAAATTATGCCAAGCATCTTTACAAATAGCGATCATATCATCTCTGTTGGGATCCACCCATGAGTAAAAATGTCCCACATCGAAAAAGTAAAGGGAAATGACATGGTATATAAGTCTAGTGGGCTACTCCTCTTAACACTAATTGGTTTTAAGATGGAAGCTCACTTAACTCATGTACCATAGGCCTTGGTTGAAGTGGGCTCCCACCTTGGATCTCCCCTACAAGTGGTATCAGAGCCGATGGTTCGTTCGACTGGGTGTAAGGTGTGGGAAGGTGGTCCCGTAAAAATTACCATGGATAGGAACAAAGACCATAGCACGCGCGTGGTTGGGTCTCTTGAAGGCGTAGAGTGGTGGCATTACTGAGTGGCATGAGAATCGGGTGGAATAGGGTGCGACTCTTTGGAGTAAGGTGTGGTTGGGACTCTTAAGGAAGAGTGGTGGCATGAGACTCAAGTGGAGTAGGGTACGACTATGTAGAGTAAGGTGTCGATATGGTTGGCTCTTGATGGTGTAGACACCGGAATTTGTACCGGTATAATCCCGACTCAACAAAATATGCAAGTCAGACGGGCCAAGTAATAAACGGGTCATTGGGCCCAAAGGATCAATAAGCCGAGCCCAAGGAAAATAAACAAGCTGCAAATAATTTTTAAAACCCACTGGGGTTTTAACTTTTATTGAACACGCCTAGTCGCACGCCTTGGCCCAGAAATTCTCGAAACCCGCTTGGGTTTTGAGTGGAGTAGCAGGCAACGTCGTTTCAATCCACGTCACTGATCCGCGTGATATTATTATCAAAACCCGCCTGGGTTTTAAGCTTTTTAGCGCCAATTTCTTTTGATTCCATGCAATCCCTTGATAAAAGCCACGTGCCTGGACTTTGTCATTGACCCCATGAAACCCGCCTGGGTTTTGATTCGAGATGGCTTGATCTTTGAGGTATGTCCCCTACCATTTCCCTCCAAAACTCACACTCCCTCACCTATAAATACCCCCTCCATTCCACCTTCATCTCAGCAACTACTATCAATAATTCCCATTAACAACTCTCACAAAAATCACCATCATTATACTCACATTCTATTACTCTCATTTCCATTATATTATACCTCCATTCTCCCAAAATCTTATCATCCACATCCACACCTAATCCTCTCATAATCACATTCGTCACCACCATACAAACATCCATATACTACTTTTTTCTAGCCATTCACATCATCTCATCTAAGATTCAAGTCAAGAGGGGGGCAACTCAAGGGATCAAGGTCATCATCGCTACATCCTAAGCAAGGTTCGATTTTTTTATTTACCGTATTATGTTTAATCATGTAATTCTTTATTTAATATCGTGCTTGTACATTTTGTAAAATAAAACCGCATTTGTTTTATATTGCATGATTTGAATAATAAATTCTGCGAAATTAATCAAACTTCTCCCCGCTCTCTTTCTTTTCAATGTTGATTTTAGTAGAGTCTGTTTTATAACAGGCGGATTCGAGAGTTCTTATAACTCTCGAATTCTTAACCTTACCCCCGAATCTAGAAATCGAGTTCGTAGACCGGAATATTTCTTTTTTTATGGTTTGTCGATTTCCTTAAATCGGCTGGCGACTCTTTTACAATTTTACAATTTCGTTTAATTATTTGAAATACTCGATTTAAATGGATTGGAATTGAATTATTATTTGATTATTTCGTGTAATTTTCGGATAATTTAAATAATAAAAACGAGTTTGTAAATAAATAAAGTTTCATCACCCCGAAAATGAATTTCGTAAAATAAAAATATCCTTATTTAAGGATTAAGAAACCTTAGTCGGCTCCCGATCGTTTAAGTATCGCATCACGGGAAAAGGTTCCGCCTTTTTCCGGGGTGCTACAGATGGTGATTTGAAACCTTAGAAAGGACAAAAAGTCTTCCAATCAAGGGGGGAGAGACTCATGTGTGAAGGGGGAGATTGTTGGGATTCACCCATGAGTAAAAATTCTCACATCTCATAAACAAAGGGAAAAGACATGGTATATAAGCCAAGTGGGTCACTCTTCTTAACACCAATTGGTTTTAATTAAGATGAAACCTCACTTAACTTGTGTACCATGGGCCTTGGTTGAATTGGGCTCCCGCCTTGGATCTCCCCAACAATCTCTTAGTCTCGCTCCAACGCATAGGCCATGTTTCTACACTGTGGAGGAATAGGGATAAGGAGAGACCAAACTGGTTTGAGAAGTTGTGGCTATGAGATTTGAGGTGTGAGGAAGTACGTAATTATGGAGGCGTACGGGTTTGGGAAGGCTATGAGGATTGGTGAAAGGCTTCAAGCATGTTGTAGAGAGGTAAAAGATCATATAGGGGGTTAATGTGAAAGAACAACGACATCGACTAGAGGAACTTAAGAAGGAAATTGATACAATGCAATAAAGAAAACCTAGTAGGGAGAATATAAATCTGCTTCGAAGCCTGACTCAAGAATTAGAAGCCATCAAGGAGAAAAAACAAATATATTGGTCACAACATAGTAGACAAGACTCGCTTAGCAAAGGAGATCAAAACACAAAATTCTTCCATGAGAAGGCCACCCAAAGCAATATGAGAAACAAGATTAGTTGAACTCGTGACAAATAGGGAAGGTGAGTGGATAATGAGGAGTTCGAGGGGAGGGGGTCTTTGTTCGCTAGTTTGAACACATTTTCACCTCCCCGAGACCATTGACACTGGCTCAGTCACTAGCCTCATTGAACCCAAAGTCATTAAAGAGATGAACACGAGACTGTAGCAGCCCTACTATGGAGAGGAAGTTTTAGCAACACTCCATCAAATGCAGCCTTCAAAGGCCCTTAGGTTAGATGGTATGTCTGCTTTATATTCCAAAATTTTTGGCATATTATTGGTGCATATGTTTTTTCCTTTGTGTTGAGTGTGCTGAATAATGGGAAGTCACCAAAAACTATTAACCAAACTTTTATTGCTCTCATTCCAAATTCAAGTCCCCCACAACTACTACTGAGTTTAGACCCATTAGTCTGTGTAATGTGATTTATAAGTTGATTTCAAACACCATTTCTAATAGACTAAGGCACATTGTAGGGGTTGTAATTCATGAGTCCCAAAGTGCTTTTGTCCTTGGAGACCAAATTGTTGATAATGTTCTAGTGGCTTTTGAACGTTTCCATTATCTTATGAAGCTCCTTAAAAATGTGAAGAAGAGTCATATGACCTTATAACTTGAGATGATGAAGGCCTACGATAGAGTGAAGTGGAGTTTTGTTGAGAGAATGATGCATGCCTTGGGGTTCAATTAGGATTTTATCGATCTGCGATGCGATGTATTTCCTCGGTCTCATATCAGGTCTTGCATAATGGGAAGTCCTCTAATGGTTTCTTGCCGGGTAGGGTCCTTAGGCAAGGAGACCCCTTTATCCCCCTATTTGTTCCTGGTCGTGTTATGTGCTAAGGGGCTCTCTGCCCTCATAAGGCATCGAGAGAGTCGTGGTCTTATTCATGGTATAAAGGTGGCTCGTATGGCGGCACCTATGGTATCTCATTTTTTTTTTTTGAAAACGATGGTCTCCTGTTTGTGAGAGCAGCAGTTGAGGAAGATTTGCAGGTTCTGGACATTCTCAAGCTCTATAAGTTAGCATCCAAACTGGTGATCAATGTGGACAAGTCAAAAGTTTCTTATGGCTGCAATGTGAACGAACACTTGAAAAATATGCTCCAAGGGAAGTTGAGATTTAAGGCAGTAAAACTTCATGACCATTACCTTGGTAAGCCAACATACTATTAGGCGTTCAAAGAAAATGGTCTTTCAAGTTGTCCAAGATCATGTCGGAGCTAGAAAAGCTTAAAGGGTGGAAAGAAAGATCCTTATCAAGAGTGGGGAAGGAAATCCTCATTAAAGTTATTGTCCAAGCCATCCTAACTGACGCAATGCATTATTTCGAGATGTCGATAAATGTTTGCAACAATTTAGACAACCTTTGTAGAAGCTTTTGGTGGGATGCGACATCAAGACAAAGGGGATCCCATGGATCGCCTGGGACAAATTGTGCTAACCTAGGAATCAGGGTGGATCGTGGTTCCGAAATTTTAGGGCCTTCAACAAAGCCCTCCTTGCAAACCAAGCATGGAGGCTTACACATAAATAGAACTCCTTAGCGATTCGAATTCTAAAGGCTAGATATTTTGTCCACGGGAACTTTTCGAGTGCAAAAATTGGCTTTCAACCTATATATACTTGGATAAGTATTTTGGGGGTAAGAGACCAGTTGCAAAAAGGAGTGATATGGCACATTGGAGATGGCAAGTCGGTGAAGATCTAGGATGATAGTTAGCTAAAAACCGACTGGATAGGAGAGTGCCCACACTTGTCTATTTGCTAGAAGCTAATGCAAGAGTGGAACAATTAATTGATCATGAGTGTAGGGCTTGGAGATAAGACTTACTCACCTTGTGTTTTGATAATAACATGGTTTGGGACATTTTAACCATCCATATTGGGGAGGTGGACACCCTACATAAACTCTTGGAGACATCATATAAGAAGTTCACTGTTAAATCAGCCTTATAGATCTACATAACATATGACCCAGATGAAAGTGAACAATGACAAGGTCGACTCGAGCGAGGAAGATGATAAGAACATGTTGATTTGGGGGGGGGGGGGGGCTAAGCAATGCTAAAAGCCAAGCACTGTGCTTGGAGGATGTGGAGAGACTCACTACCAACTAGTGTGAACCTTGTGAAACGCAAAGTTAGGGTGGACGGTGGACCCGATTTGCACAACCTGTGCGGAAGTTTATGAGACAAAAGACCATTTGTTCCTAGATTTCCCATAGGTGCAACTCATGTGGAAGGTCAATATTTGCCATTTCGTGGTAAAGGATTGAAGGTAGAGTGATGCATGCAAGTGGTTGGAGGCTTGACTTAAAGAGGTAGAGAGTGAGTCATGGGGTCTTATTGTGATCACCATGCACTACAACATGGCAGCCAAAACGTGACCATTTTCAACGGACGAAAAGGGTCCTGATCGATTGCTCCAGAAGGTGCGCGTCCATTCATTAGCGATTGTTCACTTCGGTCACCTCTGAATGGTCATTTGGCCAAATGCGCAACTGTTGAATGAACAGTCGCAAATTAGTGACCCTTCATGAAAGGGTCAAGCATTTGACCAGAAACATAAATTAAACCCACCTACAGTCGAATCAAACCAAGAACACGTTAATCACCAAAATCAACAAGCATAATTGAGTCAATAAACATATCGAGAAAGAGAAGAAGAGGACGTGCATTAAACTTTACCCAAATACGAAATCAAGAGAACTGAAATTAAACCTAGAAAATAGCTTTCAAATTGAATCAAAGGTTCGAATAACAAGATTCAAGACATAAATTTGCAATTACAGGTGAAAAACGATCGACATGAATAAAACCTAAATCTAACTCTAACGTAAAAATCGAAAACCTTGAAGTTTGGGATCTGCGGGTTGTCATCCCCGCACGGTCCACCCCCTTGTTTCATTTCTCCTCTTTACTTTTATACCCGGATCACACCTTTTGTCTTCGATTTTCATCCCTTGCTCTTCTCTTTGTATCGAATGGTTGAGATTGTTCTTGAGATGGAGATGACCCACCGCTTCTAGAGATCTCCTTGGTCGATTTGCAACCGAATATGAGGTGAAGGAGAGATGTAGATGAGAGATAGGTGATGATGTGAGATGGAAATTGGAGGGTGAGATCAGAATCGATAGATGGAATCGCCGAAGGGTTGAGGGGTTGGCCGTTTGAGTATGGTTTCTAATTTTCGAATGGAGTTGTTGATAATAACAACTGTGCAACTATTCTGTGAACGACCTCTAGTTAGCGACCGTTAAGTTAGCCACTGTTAACTAAACAGTCGCTACTTAGTGACCGTTCAATGAACAATCTCTACTTAGCGACGGTTAAGTTAGCCACCGTTAACTAACAGTTGCTACTTAGCGACCGTTCAGTGAACAATCTCTGTTTAGCGACCGTTCAATGAACGGTCTATAACAAATGGTTACACGTTTTTTTTGTGACCGTTCACTTATCGGTTGCCAATGACGACCGTGTTTTAGTCGCCATGTTGTAATGATATAGGTCATTTGGTCGGTTAGAAACCAATGAGCTTTTGAGGACAAGAAGAAACAACCCCATGGAAGTATTAACTAGAGCGTTGAACCAATACCAGTGCTATGTGGACGGCCAAGGGAGAAATACAGATGCAAAACCAGTACATGACCACCATGTCGGTTGAAAACCACTAGAGTTAGGCCAATGGAAGATCAATATGGATGCCTCCATGGTTAATTAAGACTATGGAGGGTTGGGAATTGAGAGCTATCATCGGATCCTCAGAAGGGAGGGTGGTGGGAGCTTTAACAAAGTTAATGGAGTTTGCTTGGGGCATGGAGGCTATGGAAGCTATGGCCATCAAGTTAGGACTATAGTCAGCGTTGCAATTAAACTTGAGGTGGATTGTAGCTGGGACGGTCTGTCAATTTTCAAAGCCCTTTGAGGAATGTAGAGAGCTGGGTTTCAAGCAGATATTTTTTCCCAAGAGTGTCTTTAGTTCCAAAGTTTGAGTCTTATTATTATTTTTTTTTCCAATTTTTGTAATGGGAGTAGTAATCAAGTTACTTATATTCTAGCAAGACTTGCCTCAGAGAAAGCTTGCCCAAAGACTTATGGGGGGGGGGGGGGGGAGGTTTGGTCCCCTGGAGGTGATCTTATTGATCATCCCCGATGACTTCGTTGCTTAGTTTATTTTTTGCCACACATGGTTTTGTCTTAGAAAAAAAATAATCATATTTTGCAAATGCTTTTTTTTTATGGCTTGGTAAATGAAAAAATATTGACACAAATTTTACTCCCAATCACAACTATGTTGTCAGAACCAAACCGATTGACCTAGTGGGTCAATGAGTCAACTGGTCGGACCGGTTGACCTGGGCGACGGGTGAATCGGCGTGAACCAATCTCAAAATATTTCATATACTTCAAGAAAAATTTAAGCTACCAAAATAATTAAATTGACATGAACATGACATGAATTGGTGAAAACTGGATTGAACCAGTCAAAAATTAAAGTAAACCTGTTAAAAACCAAAATTTTGAAAATTAAATTACCAAAATCCCAGTCTTACTGTGAGCCGTCCGGTTCACCTGATTAGGGCGCTTTTTTCCTGGTTGAACCAGTCATCCGAGCTAAATCTGGAACCGGACCGGTCAACATGTCGATTCATAGTTGAACCGGCCGGTCCGGTTTGGTTTCGACAATGTAGAATCGCAATAGTCAGCAGGAAACTACCAAACAAACCCTGAAAAACCAAAATCCTTCATTATCTAGTTGGGTTCATCTTTCTCCTGTCTCTGTGGCGTCTGTGTTGTCTCCCGGGCACTGGAGATTGACGAACTCAAGCCAGAGTCCACCGCCACCACCACCACGTCTGACTGCCCTGAGTGTTGCTGCACTCACCGCCCACCTCTGCCGCCGATTTTTGGGCGGTTTATCACGCCGGCAATCTGTGAGTTTATCTTCCCAATCTATTATGGTCCATCATTACACCGAAATTGCCTTCTTTTGATGGATTCCACTGCATTTCCTATTTTTGTGTGCTCTATGCATTTCCTACTCCTTCAACTTCCATGCTTTCTTCCATTATTTTGGATAACATGATAACTACTAATCTTCTTTCAGAGTGAAAGAGAAATACGACAACGAGGATGGATTCCAGTGCTGCCAATGCCTCCCCATTCAAGGTCCCCAGCTTTTGATTTTTGATTTACCAGTTTTGATTGCTTGTCTCTTACTTCCTTTGCGGCCCGTTTGGTATGCCATGGGGATGGAATGAAAGTTCATAATGCGACTGGGAATGTGAAATCATAATGGGAATGTGAATTGAAATGTATGATGAATTGCCAATCTTCTTCTTGTTACATGGTAATTCAAATTGGAAATAAGATTGGGAATAAACACGCATTTACTAAAATATTTTTTTTAGTAATTTATGAATGTGCTAATGAATTGAAATGGATGAAGGTCATAATTGACACACATCAACTTCTAGAGAATCAATTACTGTATGAAAAAAATTAACAAAAATTAAAGTTCATAAAGATTCTAATAAAAATTGATTAAGCATCAAATATGAATTAAAAATTAAAAGCAAGTATATAAACGCTAAAAGTATGAAGGATTCAATAAATCAACATTCTAATAAATAAGTACCCATTGTTTAATCTATCTCATATACTACATGTCCCCATAAAAAAAAGTACGAATTATTAATTAGAACTCTCAATCTCTTGGTGAGCAAACATTACTTTGAAGTCATCGGGCATACTAAAGAAAAGCTCCAACTTTTATGCATCTTGACCAATGAGACGTGTAGCCTTCACAATTTGCTCAGGAGAAAGACCTTGGAGTGTACTAAGTACCTGAAATAACTTCTTCCTTTGTTCACTTGTTTTATCATGAACTTCTACACCGTGAACGAATGCTTTTCGTATATCATTCATAGCCATTGCACTATCTTTCTCAGATTCTAAGAAACTTTCAAGTGAGGTTGACATCTTGCTCATGAAACTAACTTCAGTGGGATCAATTTCCATGTACTTCCTTTTGTTGGATATTCTAGTGATGCTAGGAGTGCCATTAGTAACTTGGGTTTGTGCAGTATTAACTTGGACTTGTGCAGGAGCTTCATCAACAACTTTAGTAGCAACTTCCACTTCAGGCATAGTAGGGTGACTCTCATCAACATTTGAACTCTCACCTGAGCCTTTAGATTTGCACCCTTTCTCCATATCTTTCTCATATATCTCGCACGATTTATCATAATGAACCATAGGTTTCATCCATAATGCGTTTGCCCTATCATGACTGTTTGAGTAATACATACATTATCAATTAGTTAAATTGTAAAAAAAGTAGAAATTACACAAATTGAATGTGGTATTTACCTTTGCCCATTCCATGAATATCTGTTTATCTCCGGTCACCATCTTATGCTCGTCATCCCATCCAAAGCCACTACCATATTGTTGGATTTCTAAAATAAATCAAGTGCCTTTTTCAAAATCTTCCCTTCCGATTGTATATATGGGTGAGCTTTAAGTTCACAACCTGGTAATCTTTCTACCATTTGAGTTTCAATATATGAAAGATAGCCTGATTTGTAACCGGTATCCGCTTTCCACTTATTATCATCTTTCATTTCAAAAAGAATATCAACAAGTACTGCCTCCTCGTTAGCATACCACAATCTTTTTTTCTGCCTCCTCATAAACCCTCGATCATTTTCTTAGCATGACAAAACCTACGCTTACGAGGAAGCAGGAAAAAAAGATTGTGGTATATTGACGAGGAGGCAATACTTGTTGATATTCTTTTTGAAATGAAAGATGATAATAAGTGGAAAGCGGATACTGGTTACAAATCAGGCTATCTTTCATATATTGAAACTCAAATGGTAGAAAGATTACCAGGTTGTGAACTTAAAGCTCACCCACATATACAATCGAAAGGGAAGATTTTGAAAAAGGCACCTGGATTTATTTTAGAAATCCAACAATATGGTAGTGGCTTTGGATGGGATGACGAGCATAAGATGGTGACTGAAGATAAATAGATATTCATGGAATGGCCAAAGGTAAATACCCCATTCAATTTGTGTAATTTCTACTTTTTACAATTTGACTAATTAATAATGTGTGTATTATTCAACAGAGTCGTGATGGGGCAAACACATTATGGATGAAACCTATGGTTTATTATGAGAAATTGTGCGAGATATATGTGAAAGATATTGTGAAAGGGTGCAAATCTAAAGGCTCAGGTGAGAGTTCAAATGTTGATGAGAGTCACCCTACTATGCCTGAAGTGGAAGTTGCTACTGAAGTTGCCGATGAAGCTCCTGCACAAGTCCAAGTTAATACTGCACAAACCCAAGTTACTAATGGCACTCCTGGCATCACTAGAATATCCAACAAAAGGAAGTACATGGAAATTGATCCCACTGAAGTTAGTTTCATGAGCAAGATGTCAACCACACTTGAAAGTTTCTTAGAATCTGAGAAAGATAGTGCAATGGCTATGAATGATATACGAAAAGCATTTGTTCATGGTGTAGAAGTTCATGATAAAACAAGTGAATAAAGGAAGAAGTTATTTCAGGTACTTAGCACACTCCAAGGTCTTTCTCCTGAGCAAATTGTGAAGGCTACACGTCTCATTGGTCAAGATGCATAAAAGTTGGAGCTTTTCTTTAGTATGCCCGATGACTTCAAAGTAATGTTTGCTTGCCAAGAGATTTAGAGTTCTAATTAATAATTTATACTTTTTTAAGGGGACATGTAGTATTTTAGACAGATTAAATAATGGGTACTTATTTATTAGAATGTTGATTTATTGAATCTTTCATACTTTGAGCGTTTATATACTTGTTTTTAAGTTTTAATTCATATTTGATGCTTAATTAATTTTTATTAGAATCTTTATGAACTTCAATTTTTTTAATTTTTTTTCATATGGTAATTGATTTTCTAGAAGTAAATGTGTGTTAATTATGGCCTTCCATCCATTTCAATTTATTAAAACATTCATAAATTAATAAAAAGGGTATTTTAATAAATGTGTGTTTATTCCCAATTTGAATTACCACGTAACAAACAAGGAGGTTGACAATTCATAAAGACATTTTAATTCTCATTCCCATTATGAATTTCCATTCCCAGTCCCATTATGAATTCCCATTCCCATTGCATACCAAACGGGCTGGAAGAGATGATAGAGTTTTGGGTTGGGATTTTTCTCCCTCTTTTGTTTTTATTTTGCTGCATTCTTGTACATCTTGTTTGAACATCAATCTGATTACATGTATCTGTAATTTCTCGCATGGTTATTGTACCGTTACCATATGCCAGAGATGTGGTAGCTTAGTTGGTTATCGCCCCACCTTCGAGGCTCCCACCAAGGTTCAAACTTAGGTAAAAGCAAAAGAAGTTTTCCATGTTGAAATTGTGGGGCTGATGGGCTCGTGCTTGTTATGGACAATTTGTCATTTACCCTTCACCCCTTGTTGTTAGAGCTTGTTGTCATGGACTATACCAATTGCAAGGTATTAAACTTCTCCTACATTGGTTGTGTGAGCAATTGATGAGGGGTTTATACACCAAATTGGTTCTCTGACCTGATAGAGTAGTCTTTTGGGGTGGGTTGTCCTGTTTGGTTTATAACACTTGTTGGCGGTTACTCCTGAGGTAGGGCCCAATGGCTGGCATGCTTACCCTTTAAAAAAGCTCCTAGTTCTATGTGGAAAGTGCAAACATATAAACAACCCCCTCACCATAGGAAAAGGAAAAGGTAAAAAAAGAAAACCCAATGAAGAGCTCCTTGTTCTATGTAGACAATGCAAATTTATGGAGGATAATGTGAAATTGTATAGCCACATGAGCTTTTAGGCCCTTCGTTTTGGTCATATGACTTACATGATGTCACTAAGCAGTATTGTTGGTTTTTCAACTTGCACCTCTGGCCCAAGATAGACACCGTTGATTTGGTGCATGTTGTTGTGAGTGACTTTAGCAATTGCTATCGCCGATTAATTGAAAAAACATATGGCTTTTGATAAGACTTTCTACATGATTGTATTTCTAAAATTTCATCATTTAATGCTGCAGATAATCTTAGGTTCGAAATCAATAGCCCGTAGGAAAATATTGACAGAGATGGGATATGAATTCACAATCATGGTAACACTCAATGCCAGGTATTTGCTTCTCTTTTGTTCTTTGGATTGTAAATGCTTACATAAATCTCCATATAGACTGCAGATATTGATGAGAAAGCCATACGCAAAGAAAAACCAGAAGAGTTAGTAATGGCCCTTGCAGAAGCAAAGGTGCAGCCTTTCTTCCCCTAGTCTTCTTAGCCTTTACTTGTTAAATCTTTGATTTATCTGGAATTTTTCTTGTGACATTATAGATTGTTCTCTATTGCAAAACACCCTACAATTTTTGTTACTGTTGGACAAACTGCCTTAGTTGGTTGTGAAATGGAGCGAATAGCTTTGTTGACAAGTGATGACAAACTGACTATCTGGCATGTGAGCTTTAGTTCTTTAATATACAAATAATTAAGTGCGCATCTTCCTTAATACTATGTCATTGGTGATTTAGTGGGCGCCCTCTCCAATTGGGGTCAATTTGAATCTTCTAGGAAATACGAATGGATGTATAATTTGGGCTTGAGCTAGGAATGGATGCATAACTTCAGCTTGAAAGGAAAAGTCTGATTAATAATTTTCTATCCCTTGTGGTCAATTGCATTTTGCTGAAATTTAGTACTTTAAATCTAGGTCCTGTTTCTCTTTTTAATTTTTAGACTTGGATATTTTATATTTTTGGGCGGGTGAGGTTGCCCCCCGCTGCCCACAACCTCGACAGCCTAGCTAAGGGATGGTGCCCATGGTGGAATGATACATTGTAAAGTCCGGACCGGTTAGCCACCCCAAATTTCCACACGAGGAAAGTTGACCTGGATTCGAAGTTTCAAACCATGGTGGTGTTATTAAACATGTAGCTTGGTTGTCAGTTATGCTAGAGCTCATTGATTGGTGACTTGGAATATTTTCTTTTTACATGTGAACCCTATATCTGAACATCATATATTGGTAGCATTGTCGATTCAATTTTTGGTTTGTTTAGCGAGGAGTATTAATCAATTATTTTAAATAACGAAGTGTAGCATTAATATAAATATATAGTAATTATATTGTTAAGTAAAAAAAGTAATTTTATATAATTGATTAAAAAGATAATTAACAAGAAAAAGAAAAGCCTTTTTTGTTTATCATAAAAAAATAGAGTAGAGTAGTTCTATAGGTAATGTAATAATTGAATAATTATTTTTTTAACTATCATCATTGGGAGAGAAGTTAATTTATGGATCAATTTATCAAGTTTTAGTTAAAAATTTATGTGAACATTTTGTACAAGAAAATAAAAAAGTATAGAAAAAAACGTGCCTGCATAGCATGGGTTAGAGATAGTTTATGAAAGAACTTTTAGCATGTGAAACCGACTCTTGCAAGCTAATTTATTGAGCTGGATATCACTCAGGCCGATGCCATCATCTCAAGGCTTCAAATAGCTGATAAAGAAGTGGCTGACACTGAGCCAACAATTCTCATTGCTTCCGACACGGTATTTGCCCTCTCTTCTTTGTCCTCTCCTTCTCTAGATAGACCCATTGTTTGAAGGATTGGTATTACACAATGTTACTTGAGAATATTTCAAAAGGATGCTTTGATACCTCCTTGATGGTTTAATGATTGCTGCAGCTAATGTCACTATTTTGGCGCGGGAAAAACTCTCTCTGAATGTTACATGAACTTTATTGTACTATGTCTTAGCTGTTCTTAATCTTCAACGTTCTATGGATTCTTTAATTGGAACAATTTGTATAGAAATCTGGATTTTCATCTTTTTTATTTTTTGTGTTCAACTTTTATGGTCTCTGGTTTTCTTAGTATAAAAGATGTTGGGAAATCCTATTCTTAATTGACTGATAGTGTGTCGTTGGTTGTTGACTATGAGAGACACAATGACCGTGTTGTTGACACTGATGGCAGAAGTAGAAGCTTTTATATCAATTGCATTGAGAAGTGAACTTTCCCACTGTAATTGACTAGGAAAGCACAGGATCTTTCAATATCAATGCTAAATTTTGAACTTAGGCGTTGCACCTCTCTCTCTCTCTCTCTCTCTCACACACACACACACACACACACACACACACACACACACACACACACATTGAACTTAGGCGTTGCACCTCTCTCTCTCTCTCTCTCACACACACACACACACACACACACACACACACACACACACAGTATCTGCTGAAAATGGTTCCATGGAAGTGCTACTTCATTACCACATCATGAATCATAATATTATTCTACAGTCTCTTATTACTTCCGTGCCCTTGTTGTTGCGTGTGCTGCTTGCTGTTTTTAGACGATACAAATAATTAATCACCATCCAGTTCCAGTTATATTACGTACACAGATTTCTTATGTTCCCTGAACATAAAGGCAAAGTCTTGCAGATTTATGCCTTTGTTCAATGGAACATTGGTATATGAAGGGAGGGGGCAGGCATGTATATTCCACTTTCTAGTGAGCTGGAATATAAACATTATGATTTGGATTACTTTTACATTGTGATGTGATGTCTACTTTCTTATTCCACTTTCTAGTGTTGTCCACTTTCACAGGTGGAGCATTTAGGTGTGGATTTGTCTGAATTGAAGCTGAATCTGATTTCTCAATCACAAACCAAACATGGGCTCATTTTTCAATTAGGGAAGTACTGGTTGTCCAAATTTTATTGAGCCACATGAATTTTTCTGCTCGGATTTGGTTTTCTTCAAGTCAGATAAATTGGGTGGTTTGGTGGGCAGTCTCTTGTAACTATTGGGCTTTGTTGTGGCGGGGAGTTGATAACACCTTGGTCCTGGCCTGAATGGGAGCAAACTGCAAAGAATTGACAACATCTATAGTATTTCTTATCTACAATGGTCAGACAAAATTTTGCCATCCCATTTTTTTAAATCATTGTTTTTTCTTTGGGGGGGGGGGGGGTTTCTAGTCTGTCATATGTGACAAGTACTGTGGTTGGAAATGTGATATCATATCCATGGAAATGACTGGTCAACTATGTTCCTAGTTAGTTACAGTTGTTTTTTTCCAACTACCTTGCAGTAAGCCAGCTCCTTAGTGCAATTGTATGTTGTTTTATTTAATGAGCCTCCCGAAAGAATATCAGTGTTTGGTTCAGGAAATAATGACATTTCTTTTGCAACCAATAGTTTCACAACATTCATGTCAATACTTTTGTGGTGGTAGGTAGTCTTGGTTGTTAGTAGTCTTGTGGATTCAATATTTACTTCAGCTTGTGGCCATATCTTCTCAGGCACAAGACAGAACACCAAATATTCTCAGTGGTGGCCACAGAACGGACGCTGAACCCACTATCTTAATTACAGCCGACCAAGTATAAGAGTTTTCTCTTCTGTTGTCATGTCTTTCTATTAAAGATGCTTTATTCTAGTTGCTTTCGAAAATTTTGCATTTATCAAAATATGTTTATCTGATTTGATGACAAGGGGTTCTGACAAATTACAGAAGACTTGATTAGAAAACTGATTCAATAAAAAGAGGAAAAACTTCTCCATCTTTACTAGTTTTTTTATGAATGATTAAAACATGGGGACAGATAGAGATGCAAGTCTCTGAAGAAGCATGAGAAATAAAAAGAAGTGGATCATGTATGATGCAGCATAATCGCTTGAAGCAAGTTGAGCAAAATAGTGAGTCATGCCATGAATTCTTAGTGTTTTTGGAATGTAGACAAGAGTTTCCTCTTTCAATCTATCTAGAGAACAGAGAACAGGGTCCATTTGAGATAATTGTTAGAGAATCTACTTTCTGTTACACTAGAGTAGAGATCTTTCCAGAGGTGTAAAACCTTATGATGAGGAGACTGGAGAGCTTCCTTTGCTGCCATAACTAGTGGGATTTGTTGTCATAGATAGCCTCCATGATGTTGGATGATGAAATGTTTGGTCCAAAGATTAATTGTGGCAAGAAGATAACCCTGTTGATTGCCACATTATATTAACTCCGACTGCTATTGAATCTTCCAATATTTGTCCTTTGAACTTTTCGGATCTCATTGCTACACCAACCCACTTGAAATTCTGGAATTTGATTGAGCCTCTGGTAGAAGGCTCCTACTATTGGAAGGCTTTTGCCTATGTAGTTGCTTCATTCTAATATTTAGTGGTTGTTTTCTGTGCTATTCTTGTTTGTGTATCAGGAGGTTTTGGTCTTTATTACCCACTAGATGTGTAACCAATGGCACTTTAGAGTGAGAATGTGCAATAATATACTCACTTCATTTTCATGGTATTGTCACTTTGATTGACCTTTTTCCCCCATAGTATTTGTCACTTTAATAGTTCATCTCACCCTCTCTCCTCACCCAAAAAGCGAGAATGAATCTGTCAAAATGTTTTATTTGGGAAGTTATTACTGTATCTCCCCTTAAACCATACGACTAATAATATGGAATGTAGGTAGTACAATGTTTAATTTTGGCGTGCTTCTTTTTGATCATTCATGGACTTGATTTTCCTACGAAATCTGAATATGCCATCAGTTGTCCACATATTGCTCATTTGTTAACGTTTCTGACTTCAGGTGGTGGTTTATGAAGGCATGATAAGGGAAAAGCCATCTAGCAAGGAGGAAGCACGGCAATACATGAAAGGTTTGTGTGATAATACTTGTGCAGACAGATAAGGGATCTCCTAAGTGCTAACTGAGGTGCATGTATGTCTGAATCTCACCTGTGATAATGTATTTGTCAAACAATGACCCATATATGGCTTTTCTATCCCATGTTATTTTGATTCTTCATCTCAAGCTCTCATCTTGGCCAGGGGCGGATACATAGCTGAAGTTGGGGTGTCCATGGACACCCCTAGCCGAAATTTTTTTTGTGATTCTCTAATATTATTCAGAAGAAATTTTCTTAATTGGAGCAAGTGGACATCGTAAAAAAAGTCCCAAAAAATATAATAGGGGTGTCCAATTTAGTAGCAACCCAAAAACCCTAAAATAGTACTCCCTCCGTCCCAAATAAATCGTCTAAGTTTGATTAGTTAGGTCAAAATTTTAAATTTTGATCGTTAATTTATCAAATTGTATATTGAGTTATTATAAAAGACTACCACAGTACCACTATTAGATTTGTGACGAAAAATATTTTTATACCTGAATACAATATTATTAGTCTTGCCAAGATAAAATGTGAAAAATTAGCGGTCAAAATGTTGCATCGAAGACCGTTAGTAAGCTGAACAAATTAATAAGGACGAAGGGGTACCAATTTTTTTTTAATAAACAAAAAGTGTAAGCCAATAAATTGGGTAATTGAGTATCAGTATAAGTTTAAGATATAAATATCTAGCTAATGTGAAATTTCAATTTATTGGTGTACATATTTGATGATGTGAAATTTTGTTAAGTTTGTGAATATGTTATTTAATATTTACTTTTATTTTTATTATTTTTATTTAAATTTTATTATTTTCTTTTGAGGGATCAGTAACTTAATGAATTGGGCAATCAAGTATCAGTAAGTCAATAAATTGGGTAATTGGATATCAGTAATGACAAATATATTGGACACCCCTAAATTTAGTGTCGAGATCCGCCACTGATCTTGGCACTTTGACACTCTCATTTGGGTATGGATGGTTGATCATTCTTTCCGACCTTAAAGGTCTTTAAAAATGGTTTACGTTGTGTCCAAAGCTAAAGATAATTTCTAATCAAATGATATTCCTCCCCCGCTTTGAACTTTGCAGATTGGATGGACATAGGCCGGTAGAAACTTTGCAATCTCAAGGCATTTGATTTTGTCAACCTATTCGTTCCTCTAGGCAATGAGTTGTCTCCAATTTTACGATGTACTGTATTTTGACCTCAGAATCTAGATGTCATAGTATCTCAGATAGTAGGTGGCAGCGCATTTTACCCATATTTGAGTTCCTAGCATGATGCAGTGTCCATAGAGGTTTCATACAGAAGACTTGCCCCACTCATGAGTTCCTTAAAATAGTGCACCACCCTACCTATTCCTGTCCTTCACAAATCTGATCACAAGTTATGAAGCGAACAACTTTTCTGGTTGCAACTCGAATGGAAATTACTTCATGCTAAGGCAATACAATCTACAAATTCACCTCATACCAAATCCGAATCCAAATCCAGTTCCAATACTCCAAAATCCTGCCACAGAGTGAGGTATGGAGGGGTCAGATGTAGCAGTCTTATCCCTAAATTTGTGGCATAATACATGTTCAGTCAATTATTCTCCACTAGAGAAGGGGAGCATTCTGCCTGATCAATGTTGAATTGCTGTGAGGGTCTTCTGGATGAAGCATAGTCATGCTTTGTCTGGAAATGTCACTGAAGAAGTCCAGAAGTTGCACAACAGTAATGGTGGAATTCTTATCCCCGAGTGAGGAAAAGGTGAGGCCATTTCCAAAGATCAAATGGGTGCAATTTTCTTGCATTTTGGATGATGGTGGAATTTCGTGTTGTGTATGATCTTCCTCATTGGTCGGAAAAACATCGCCATATAGATGAAGGTAGGTGATAAGAGTTGCCTACCTGAGACCCCCCCCCCCCGGGGGTCATGAAATGAGACCTGAACTCTCAGTTTGTCTTTTTGGAGAAGGCCGTTTGGGTAACACATCATTATACGATATATGATGTTTTTGGGAAAGCCAAGCAGATTAAGAACTCTTCTAAATTCTCATAGACTCCCGCTCAACTTAGTCAGATGCCTTTTGAATACCTACTTTAATCATAGCTAGAGGTGAACGGTGTTGCCTATTATACCCATGGAACAAGCTCGTCTACAATTCCCTGCAAATTTCTGCTTTCATGATTGCAGATATTTAACCCGAATGATATCACCAAGCTCCAACTATGCCCTGTTCATGAGTTTCTCACATATGAACCTGCATAACATGACGTAACACAATTTCGTGTATAGTTGGGAAGATTTTCAACCTAGGACCAGAGCTCCACAGGAATGCAAGTGAAGTAATCTGCCTTTAAGTTTTACTGTTGCTAAAGAAGTCCACCATCTTATCGCAATTAGTTGAATCTCCTATAATTTTGGTAGGTTAACAAATGAATTCCATCTCGAAGTTCTTTGCTGTCGGGTAGTGTTGTGGGAAATGGGGGCTTGCTTTTATCTTGCTTATCTGTCACCTGCATTTCCCGCACTTTTTGCTCAGGTTCAAGAAGTTCTAACCCCACTTGAGTCATTCAAGGATACAATCCTATTTCTGGAACTAGTGCTGTTGTGAATGGTTGACCAGAATGCATGATTTTTGCAAGTATTTTCTCATCCATATTCCTTGAACTAGCGTAATTCTCTACAAATTATTTGCCCCACGTACAGAAATTTGTTGCCAGGATCAAGTTGCAATCTGATTTCTGCGCTGATATGCAACAATTTCTCAGCAATCTTTAATCCTCCCAGTACTTATGATATGCTGAAACCCTTGTGTATATCCTTCCTGTTTTTGCACAAGATTTTAATTTTCTATCCCCATTGAACCCTTGACATCAGTAAACTTGAGCGTCCACGTCTTTTGCACTATGCTCATATATCATTACACAGGCTTCTATCTGGTTTGCTCTAACTTCATCTTGCTTGCTCCACCATTTGCAAAATGTCCGCATGCTATGCGTACCGTTGTGGATTCCCCATCTTAGGCTCTACAGTGTCCCGTCATGTAAGGATTAGATGTTAACCTCTGTGCTTCCATTTATTTTTATGCAATTATGCATGTGGTTCTCCTGTTGAGTATGGGCTCAATCTGCATACTCTCTCCATCCCATATTATAAGTCACTTTTGAGAAAAGTTCAACATCCAATAAAGCATAGTTAGGTGGGTAGTTGTGATGTTTTTAGGAGTGATGCTAGAAAGATAATAGTGGTATAGTAGTGAAAAAAGAAAAGATAAAGATGGGTAGATAAATAAAATAAATGAAAAAATGTCATTAGGAATCTAAAATCACAAGTATTATGGGCAATGAAAAATTAGTTAAAAAGACAATTAATATGGGATGGAGGGAGTATTTTGTTCAAGAAGGGATGCAAAAGAAATTTGTGAACAAATAATGACATGGCAAACGGGTGAATAGGTTCAGCTGACGATTGGCTCTAGTGGGCATCGGGTCAACCAATTTTGGTTCAGGTCGGGTTCGATTCAGGGTGAGGTTTCGGGTTCTGGCTGAGTTCGAGTGACTCTTATTTGGATTGGTTTGGGTGGAGTTCTTTCAAATTGGGTTCTGGTTCGATTTGGGGTCATTTGGGTGGATCCTTAATCGGATCACTTTTCGGGTTGCGGTTCAGACAGCTTCGAGTCAATTTTTCTTCGGGCTCGGGTCAAAATCAAATCATCTATCCGGATGTCTGTTTGGGTCCGGGCTCTCTCTCTTTTCTTTTCCGTTTCCGTTTCGGGTCTTGGGTCTGTTTTGCCAGGCCTACTGAAATATGCTTATTCTGTGTTCATAATTTGATAGTTACTTCTGAATTTTATACTTGACATGTGGTAATGAATGTGTGGGCAGATTATTCTGGGAGTAAGGCATCAACTGTCAGCTCTGTTCTTGTGACGAACCTTAGGACAGGATTCAGGAAAGGAGAATGGGATAGAGTTGAGGTATGTTTTCGTTTTATTTCCTGCAGTGTTGTGTAGTAAGGCAGAACGTTGGACCTCCAATAAAACTGATTTAAAGAATCCCCCCCCCCCCCCACCCGCCCCCACCTGCCCGCCCACAGACACACAGACAGGTTTTCTCAAAGAAACTATATGGTATCACTTCAATCTAGCATGGTAAAACAGAATGAGTAAAACAGAATGAAATGGTGTGTGATACTTGTTGCGATGTCTCCATGATGCTATATCTGCATCCTCTTGGCAAAAGAATAGTTAACTTTCCCTTGAAAGCTCATTTTCCATGCGTTATAAGCAGGCTTGAATTAACTAGTCCTTGCAAACTTTAATAGATACCTTTTAATAACACCAAGCTTCTGTGGCTAAACCCAGAGCTGAACTTTATATAGAGAAAATCATTCATACCGTTTTCTCAAAAGCTCATTTTCCATGCGTAAGATGAGTTTATTGGCACCATACCACTGTCACATGTTTTCCATCTAATAGACTGTGAAATCTTTTGAAAAACTCAACAATAATTAGGAGGTGCTTTGACAAAGGGTTCTGGGCTTGACTTACCTGAAATAAGCATCACATGATGCCTACTATTGGCTATTTGACATGTACATCATGCTTGCATGCATAACTTCTCTCTGTAATAGTGCTGGTAGAGTGGTCAGTTCATTTCATTTCATGTTTGATTTAGCAAAAATTGCACGCGGCTCAATTGAAGTTTTCGTAAGCATTTTCTACAATAATTTTGGATAAATATTTTGGGGCATATTGAAGTTTGGGTAAATATTTTTGACCCATTTCTGGTAAAAACACGAGGGCAGAGGACATTCCCTTTTGCATTGATATTAATAATAACAAATTTGGAAACAGATTAATATTTTCTCCATAAAATTTATTTTATAAATTTGATGTTTGTTTTTTAATTAATGTCATATTCATATTTACAAAAAAAAAAATATATTTCTAAAAAAAATAGTTGCCAATTAAGTGACGCAACATGGCGCACAACTGCGCAAGGGTCCGACAACCCTTTCATTTTGTAGGTCATCTTGACCTTGTGAGATGATTTGAAAACACTTAATTAAAAATTGCATTTCATCTTGCAAAATCTAAAAGGGAAGGGCGTTCTCATAACTACGATGTGTCAGTATCATAATTGTCGGACAGAAGTGGGCCAACAAAATATTTAAATATGCCTCAGTCAAAATATTTATCCAAAATTCTTGGATACCGTTCGCAGTTGCCGCTATCTCTTTGCTTTGCTGATTGAAAACTTGGATATGCTCTCATGGCTTTTTTTTTTTTTGGCAGATTTTGTTTGACGAGATACCGGATGAAACTATTGACAAGCTAGTAAGCATGTCTCTCTTATTTGTGCTTGTGAATTGCATGATGATTTGGCAGTCAATTGAGTTTTCATTTTGTCCTTTCCCTTTTTTCAGATTGATGAGGGAGCTGTGTTGAATGTTGCTGGTGGACTAATCATTGAACACCCTCTCATACTACCCCTGGTTAAAGAAGTGGTTAGTCTCCCGATTTCTGCTAGAGCTTTGATAAGATCCGCCAAATTAGACGTATATGCTAATATCCTCTACATGTTTACTTTCATTTATAAAAAAAGGATAATGGGAAAATAAGGTGAAGAAAAGCAGAGTGATACTCTATGAGAGAGAATAAAATCATAGAGAGAGAAATGAAGGTTGCAAGTGTTAGCAGATATGTTATTACGAGGGCAAAAGTATTTATATACAACATATGCTAACAAACTACTGATGACATGTATCACCTGCTAACTGCCTTCTAGCATAAATAAATACAAGCTGTACATATAATTCAAGTGGGACTCAGTCTAATTGAACAAGGCCCAACTTGCCACTAAGAGCATTGTGTTGACGAGCAGGAAGACACTTGGTCATTAAATCAGCCAACTGACTTTGAGAACTGACGTGAAGTTTGTAAGAAACCAGACTCCACCTTGTCGCGAACATAATGACAGTCAACATTTAGATGTTTGGTTCGCTCATGAAATACAGGGTTGGCAGCTATGTGTTGAGCGGCCTTATTGCCACAGAACAATGGAATAGGATATGTGAGAGGAATTTGAATATCCCGAAGTAGACCAGCAACCCATTCTAGTTCGCTGGTAGTAGCAGACATAGCCCTGTACTCTGATTCAGCAGAAGACTTAGAAGTAGTCCGTTGCTTCTTGGTTTTCCATGATACTAAGCATTTACCAAGAAAAATACAATAGCCAGTCAACGACTTACTACTGAAAGAACATTTCCCCAAATCTGCATCGCTATATCCTTGTTAGGCCAGAGAGGAAGAAGCTGAGTAGAAAATACCAACATTAATGGAACCTTTGAGATATCTCAGAAGATGATCAGCAGCTTGCATATGTGGTTGTCGTGGAGCACTGAGAAGTTAGCTAAGTTGTTGAACTGAGTGAGAGATATCAGGCCTCGTAATATTGAGATACAAGAGTCTGCCACTAACCTCCTGTATGGCTCAGGGTCAGGAAGCAAGTCGCAAACATCTGTGCTTAGAGTGACTCCAGTGGGTAAAGGAACTAAATCTGGTTTAGAGGCTGTAAGGCCACAATCAGAGAGAATATCCAGGATGTACTTCCTTTGATTAAGGAAGGTGCTGTGGGTGGAGCAAAAAACCTCAATTCCAAAAGTATGAGAGATGGCCTAAGTCTTTGATGGTGAAAGCCTGATCCAGTGCAGCCTTCAAATCTTTAATGGCTAGGTCATCAGATAGAGTGATGAGTTCATCATCCACGTAAACCGAAACAGCCATGAATGAGTCAGAAGAGCCTCGAGTAAAGAGTGAATAATCTTGCTTGGATTGGGTGAACCTGTGCCTTAGAAGAAATTGAGTGAACTCTTTGTTCCATTTCCTAGAGGCTTGCTTCAAGTCATAAAGGGACCGTTTTAATTTGCAAACCTTCCTAGTTGCCTTAGAATACAACTGTGGTGGCAAAATATACACTTCATCTAAGTAACCATGAAGAAAGGCATTATTAATGTCAAGTTGGTGAATGTTCCAAGCTTTGATAGTGGCAAGGGAAATGAGAACCCTGACTGTGGGTAATTTTGCAACAGGGCAGATGTATGCTTATAGTCCTTGTCTTTGATATGATCAAAGCCTCGCACAACAAATCGAGCTTTGAATTTCTCAATTGTCCCATCCGACTTGAACTTGACTTTATATATCCACTTAGAGCTTATAGCTCTCTTCCCAGGAGGAAGGTCTGTTATCTCCCAAGTGTCATTAGCCTCTAAAGCTGCAATTTCCTTCTCCATTGCCTCAACCCAGCGAGGGTCATCCTTAGCATGAGAATATGTAGACCGTTCGGGTACAGTGAGAACATTATGTAAGTAGGCAAGGCATTTAGAATCGATGTGAGCAAACTCTTGAGGTGTGAAAATGGGATAATTGCAAACAGCGGGAGTACTGGAAGTTGTATCAGCAGAACACACATAGTTCTGGTTTGTAAGGTAGGGGTATCGGTGGTGATGGAAGGGGATGAGGTATCCATTGGTGGACTAGATGGACGAGTAGTAGAAGGGAAAGGAATATCTGGTGAGGAGGAAGTATCACAAAATGGCATAATGATGTTGATAGAACGAGCTCTGATACCAATTTGATAGAGAACTGGAAATAAAGAAAGGCTAAAGAAAAGAAATGATGGAAAGTAGAATTAGAATATTTACGAATGATAATATTTAGTAGATATATGATTTTATTATATTTAGTTTCCTATTCTTGTTAGGAATGTTATAGTTTCCTAGTTTGATTAGGAATATAATTCTAGTTTCCTATTTTTGTTAGGTTTAGTATTAGGCAAGTTGTTTACCTATAATTATGAAACACATAACATTGATATTGAATATTGAATATATGAATTCTTATTGATTATGCATGGGGATGCTAATCTTTTCTTGAATCCAGCTCGGGGATGCTGAATTCTTCTCTTGAATTCAACACGGGGATGTTGAATTCTTATCTTTGGCCTTTATATATTTCCAGTTCTCTATCAAATACTCTTGTGAGAGAGAATAAAATCATAGAGAGAGAAATGAAGGTTGCAAGTGTTTTCAGATATTTTATTATGAGGGCAAAAGTGTGTAGATACAACATATGCTAACAAACTACTGATGACATGTATCACCTGCTAACTGCCTTCTAGCATAAATAAATACAAGCTGTCCATATACTTCTAGTCTTCTACATAAGGGCCTAAGCAACTTCTGATGCACTTGTGCTGTAAAGAAGTGGAAGAAATTCTTAGTATGTGTCTCCTTTGAAGTGCATCTTGGAGGGATTTGGGTGTATGCTACCGTATTGTTGCAAGATGTGCTGTAAGGTTCAATGAAGGCATTACTACCTAAAATCGGTTGATATTGTATTGAGTATGATAAGTCCTAACTCAATAAAGGTTAACACCTCTAGTATTTCTTTCTTTTCTTTCCCCCCTTTTTTGAAACCACAGCCCAAGAGCTGTTATGCATTAATCAAAGAAACAACAGCAGCTTGTGCATCAAAGAAACAGCCTCGATCCACCCGGACCACCCCATATCCAGGAGGGTATCTTTTGCAGTCTTCACATTCTCCTCATGGTCTTTGATTATCAACCCCCAAACCTCCTCTGTCCCCTAGCATCCACTGAGGCATCAATATTCCCCTTGCACCATCCAGTTTGCGGATATGTCATTGGTGTTTAACCTCAGCCCTAGTGATCTGCACTTAGGAATGGTGGAGGTCAAGTGCTTGAGTGACCACCTCCAGGGGTTCAGACCTCACCATTGAAAAATTCTCCAATTTCTTGCCTGCCAAATTGCTCAGGGAAGAGTAACGAAAATTCCCCTAGCATCCTTATCCGTCTCCATCAACCGCTTCTCTGCCAAGTTCCTTCATCTTCGTCGCCTGTTCCCCTTACATCAAACCTGAAAATACTCAGCTTACATGCCATCTATGACCTTCTAGCATAGATAAATGCGTGTCGATCTCGACTATTTACGCTTATCTGATACAGGTGGATCGGTTACTTTGGGTAGGTTTGTTTTCTTAATTGAATTCCAGATTTGGTTTGCTTTAGTTGGCGCAGGTTACATTGGTTGTTAGCCAAATCACCTTGTCTAGATGGTACTTTAGTACTGGTGAAGATGAGAGGTTTGGGGTGACGTCCATAATCAGTGGTGTAGCTAGAAAGGATGAGTTTATTGGCTTCTTGCCCTTGAATCTTTTCTTTTTTAACGACTCGTGTGTTTCTGTATCTCTTCATGCACTATCATGCATGAGACCCTGCGCTAGTGGGACTGTACTGCGGTTGTTGTTGAGTTATGTGCTTGTGTATGTGCATTGGTTTTGGCTGCTTAGCTCAAATACAACTATTTCCCATGTCTTGCAAAGTTGCTTGTTTATTGATCACTTGTGCTGCAGGTGGGAACAACTGACAGTGTCATGGGCCTTCCAAAAGCTGTGGCAGAAAGACTAATAAGGGAGGCTCTGTAGCGACACTCTGACAATTCCGATTTTGTTGATTATACAGATGTCACTCATCTATTACATGTGTTAACATGGTGAAAATTACTTTGTTTCTTTGGGGAGAAGTAAACCCCAAACTCAATTGCAGACAATTGCTCAATGCAATTTCCATTCTGAATTGTTGATGAGCCTGGTTTGGTGTTTTGATATTTTGATTATACCTACTCTACGCCTATCCCGTTCCTTGTCAACTTGTACTCGTCTCCACTGATTGACAAGTTTAGCACTTCGATTAGATTGGGGTGCTTCCATTAAGACGTGTATAAGCAACTTGACTAAAGTTTCAGTACGCTTAGAAGCGGTATGGCATAGGGATGGCAATGGGGCGGGGAATCCCCGAACCCGTCGGGGCCCCGCCCCGCTCTAGGGAAAAATCCCCGCCCCCATTGGGGATGGGGACGGGGACGGGAACGATTTTCCAAAATCCGCTCGGGGACGGGGCGGGGATGGGGATAAAATTTCCCCATCCCCGTCCCCATTTTCCCCGCCGGGGTGAATTCCCCGTCCCCATCCCCGAATCCCCATCCCCGAAAATGTTAAAATTACCAAATAACCTTTATTCAAATTTAATATATATATTAATGGGAATGACAAAGTATTAATTTTTCAATTTATTATCACTTGTTGATGTATTATTGTTTGATTTTGATGTATTATTACTTGAGGAAGTTAAATATGTTGTATTTCGGACATGTTAAAAACCGGGTTCGATTAAAAACCGAATTCGATTAAAATTTAGTTAAATTTAGGATAGTTTTAAAAAATCCCCGTTAGGGTCGGGAAATCCGCGGGGATGGGGATGGGGCAAGAATCATTTCCCGAAGCGGGGATGGGGACGGGGATGGGGATGAGTTTTGGGAGTGGGGATGGGGACAGGGGTATACTCCCCCATCCCCGATCCGCCCCGTTGCCATCCCTAGTATGGCAACACAATTTGTCCGTTTTTTTCTAGTTTAAACTTGATTTAGTATAGCGTTGATGAATGACTAACATTGAGCTATATCTATTGGTAACTTTTACTATTTTAGTGTAAAGTTGCCTTACACAAGATGTAATGATCATTATTGTACGGCTAACAACAATGAGAAGAGTAACAATTTATTTAGTAGTAGTATGTGATAATTTTATGTGAGACTATTTTATTTCAAAATTCTTATATGATTGAATATGTGAAATTTAATAATTAGTCTACAGTGTTGGGTAAATATGATGTGCTTCGATTCCTCTTCATCTTGAGTGGATTTGATGAGAAAAAAAGTAAAAAACATGACAATATACAACTAAGTTGATGAAGGGTTGAATTCAAATTTTGCGGTCTAATGTGTATAGCAAAGGTTGATCTAAGATTAGATTGAATTGTTACACAGTGATTATCAATTTGGAGTCACCAGTCACCACCAAATGCCTTTAAACCATGAAATAGCATCACCCTTGCAGTGTGGGTTTTGGGGATGGGAGTATGCAATTAAGCAAATGTGGGATGTATATGGGCCCATTGCCTATAGGTCACTTGTTTCATGAATGACCTTTAATTTATCACAAAGATTGTGTTTATTTTAATTTTTTTTTAAAAAAACTTGCAGTACATGTGGTTCAAAATGTTAATAGGTTTCTCTTACTAACAATTAGCTCATTTGATACGAACTCCATTGGGCGTTTTACAAGTTTTGGGATCGATTCTTAAGAGCAACATATTCGACTCCCTTTTGTGGAAAATTACTGGATGTAGTACAAGTTCTCGGATTGATTCTTAAGAGCAAAATATCCCACTCCCTTTTGTGAAAAACTAATGAGTGACCTAACTTACTAATACAAAAGAAAAAAAATCTTTTTTATTGCCATATCTCAAATTTAATATTTATACTATGCTAGTTTTTTCAATCATCTTGGTTTACTCCCTAATTTAATTTAGTAGCACCTAGTTTAAGGTATTTATATTTCCCTATCAGTTCAACATTTTCTATTACTATTTAATAGTTCTAAACTCTAATTAAAATTTCTTTTGTTTTTTATTAATATAAATACTTTTATAAAATCTATGAAAGTTTTATGTTTGTTGGCGATACTTCTTTTACTTATTAATTTATGATTTTGGGACTTATGCTAGTTATATAGCTAAGAAATGTTTGAAGTCACTATGGGACTACCAGAGCTTTTATTACATGCACAAATTTTTATTTTTGAACTTTAACTAATGAAATGTTTGAATTATAAAATTTAAAAAGTTAAAATTTATTTTTTTAGAGAGTTAAAATTTATTTTTGAAAAACAAAACTTTGAATTTTTCCTAGTGAAAATTTTAAACAGTGTGTTAATAAAAAAATAGTTTTAAGAGGGTTTAAATCAAAGCCCTCAGGTAGTATAAATTTAAAGAATCCTTGGTAATATTTTTTTTTTGGTACATGTAAATTTTACTTCTGATAGGTAACTTTACATATAGAGGGCAATATTTAATTTTTGTACTGTTCCATGTTGAACTTTGAGGTAGTTCACTCGTTGGAACTAGCTAAGCAATGCCTTTTCTTTCCCATATCCTACAATTATGAGCCTTATTTAAATTTGAGTCCATTCATTGAAACTTAAAATCCTTTTTCAAGATGAATTTTACCTAGATTGAGAATTGTTTGGTTTTTGGGTGTTTGCAGATAATAGTGTTTTGTGGAAATGGAGGAAAGATTGTTTAAAGGATAAACTTTTGTTATTGATGAAGGGAGAATATATTACAACTCTTTGTTGTTGACGATGCAAATGAGAATCCCACCACCTATATTTATAGTTGTAGAAAGGAGGTGGTAGGAAAAATCTAAAACATGCTACAATAATATCTCTTCAAATTATCTAGAATTTTCTAGGAGACTTTTCTATGCCTTCTCTTCAAGATTTTTCTAGATCATTCTTGATTTTTAACATTCCCCCTTAATCTAGAAAAATCTCGAACTCCGATCTGCTCTTGAAAGTAGCTGAACTTCTCACTTGGAAGTGCTTTTGTGAATATGTCTGCCTGTTGTTCATCCGTTCTGCAAAACTCTAGCTTGATTTCGCCTTTGTTCACAGGTTCGCGAATGAAGTGATGTCTAATCTCAATGCGCTTTGTGCGATTGTGGAAAACCGGATTCTTCGTCATTGCTATTGTTGACATGTTGTCACAGAGAAGTGGCGTTGGTTCTTCATCGCCTTGTTGAAGATCCCTTAGTAATTTTCTTAGCCATACTGCTTCACATGCTGCACTTGTAGCTGAAATGTGTTCCGCTTCTACTGTTGACAATGCTATGGTTGGCTGCTTCTTGGATGTCCAGGAGATATCCTTGGAACCGAGTTGAAACAAATATCCACTTGTACTTTTTAGGTCATCAATGCACTCGGCCCAATCACTATCTATGTACCCTTTGAGTTTGGGGTCTTCCTCTGTTTTGTATAGAAGACCATAACTCTTTGTTCCTTTGATGTATCTCAAAATTCTTTTAGCTACTACGAAGTGAGCTTTACTTGGCTCGCTCATGAATCGGGAGACGATGTTAACCGCATGAACAATGTTTGGCCGAGTGTTTGTTAAATATATTAATGAACCAACCAAACTTCTGTACGTAAAGTGATCCATCCACTTTTTCCTTGCAATCATTTTTGGAGAGCTTTTCATTTGTAGCCATAGGTGTTGATATTGGCTTGCAATCTAGCATATTGAACTTTTTAAGCAGATCTTCAATATATTTTTCTTGAGAGACGAAGATCTCACCTAGGCTTTGCGTCACTTGCATCCCAAGAAAGTACTTCTTTAGGCCCAAATCCGTCATGTCGAATTCCGCCATCATATGCTTTTGAAATCTTGGATCATTCTTCGATTTGTGCATGTGTATATAAGATCATCAACATAGAGGCACAAAATTATAAGATCCTTCCCTTGGGTCTTGATGTATAGGGATGACTCGCTTGGACTTTTTTTTTTTATAGTTAGTGGTTAATTAGCCCAATTTATTCAACTAAATCAAAAGTGCCATTAAGCACTACAAATAAACTCAACCCCATTGAAAAATTGGGCCAAGCAAAGCATAAACCGGCACAACAACCACCCTAAAATACCATACAACCTCCCACCAAAAGCTATCTACTCCATATACTACAAAATTTGTATATGGAAGAAGACAAATCTGACACTATTCTCAATAGTAATTTGCTGTCATATTTTGGACCACCCACCCAAAAAGCTTGCAAACTTCCATTTCTATCTATAACCAATATACAACAGCCTTGGACCTTCCATTCTCTCACTAGCCAGTTTTTATCAAACCCATTGTGCAACATCCAAGGCCTTTCCTGGAATCCTTTTTGCAATATTCTTTCCCAGATACTCATGCATTCCAGCTTAAAAGTACTAACCCATATGAACATTTCATTTCTTATCTGCTTCTGACAAAGTGAGGGTGGCAAAACTCAAACCTCACAATTCTTCAGTACACTCCCTACTCCTGTTTGAAAAACTCATGAGCCATTTCTTTTCTTCCTTAATCACAGACATCACCAAACATACCCATCGATTTTACTATTCCAAGCACGCGGTGCTTGTTTGAGACCGTAGAATGCTTTCTTTAGCATATATACTTTGTTTTCTTCTCCTTCAATCACGTACCCTTGGTTGCTCCACGTATACTTCTTCTTCAAGCTCGCAATTTAGAAATGTGGACTTGACATCTAGTTGAAATACTTATAGTTTTAGTTGTTCTACAATAGCAAGCATTGTTCTTATTGTCTCCATGCGAACTACTTGGGCAAATGTTTCGTTGAAGTTGATCCCTAGTTGCTTCGAGCATCCTTTGGCGACCAATCGCGCTTTGAACTTATGGACTGAGCCATCCTCATTATATTTGATCTTGTAGACCCACTTGAGCCCAATGATATCTTTGTCTTGAGGCTTCTCCACTAGTTGCCACGTGTCATTTTTCTCAATCATTTTGATCTCCTTGTTCATTGCCTCGATCCATTTTTCATCTTGGGATGCTTCTTGAAATGTCGTTGGCTCACTAACAAAAAATGTTGTAATTACTTGGCCGCACTCATAATCTTGTAGATAAGTAGGCAGTCATCTTTCTCGTTGAGACCTCCGAGTAGGTTGTGGAGAATTGCTTGACTCCACAAGAGGAGGTAGTGAGCTCCCTTCATGAGGAGACATGGTTGAAGATGAACTGTTGTTAGAGCACCGCCCTTCTCCGATTTCTTGAACTTGAATGTCTTTATATTGTGGTTCTTGGGTTGTATCTTCTGGCCATCTCCATTTGGATGCTTCATCAAATATGACATCTCTTGAAATAATCACCTGTTTGGTTTCTGGATTATAGAGGCGATATCGCTTTCACTCTGCGCTATAGTCAATGAAGATACACTTCTTGCCTTTGCCATCCAGCTTTTCTCGACTCTCTTTTGGGATGTGTGAATATGCTATGTAGCCGAATAGCTTGAGTGCCTTTGTGGGAGACCGGTTGAGAACATAGACGATTGTGTTTACAACTTCCCCCAAAAAGTTCTTCGGGATGTTTTTATTTTGCAACATGCTACGGGCCATCTCGACTATTATTCTATTATTCCTTTCCACAATTTCATTTTGTCGTGGAGTGCGTCTTACAGTATGTTCCCTCTTGATTCCATGCTTTCGCACAAAAATCATCAAACTCAATTTGATGAAATTCTCTCCCACGATCCGTTCTCAATATTTTCAAATTATGCCCACTTAGCTTTTTTGTGAGGACTTTAAATTGTTGGAAGTATGAGAAAGCTTCAGATTTTTGTTCGAGAAAGTACACCCACATCATGCGAGTGAAATCATCCATGAATAATAAGAAATATCTTTTGCCACCCAAGCTAGGGTTACGTTCTGGACCCCAAGCTAGGGTTTTAGTATTGAGACACATAATACTATAGAGAAATACTCTTTGTATAAGTGAGAAACAAGTCCAAGTTGTACTATGAGCTAAGGTAAAGTTTTATCCCTTTGAACATTTATAGTATTGTAACTAGTTCTTCAAAAAATGAACTTGTCCATTACACTTTAGTGGTATCCATGGCCTAGTCCATTATTTGCCATGAATACTCTCCATCTTGTCGTAGATACCACAAGAAGATCAAGAAGTCCAAGTGAAGATGATCAAGATACAGGTTGCTCAAGCATCATTTTCTCAATGATTTTAAAAACAATTTTACTAGACAAGGTTTGAGGAGACTAAAGAGCTGGACATGCAAGATTCAAGAGATTACAAAGATAAGTTTATTTTATACAAGTTTATTAGTATCAATTTTCCATACAAGTTTATTACGCTTTATTGAGCAAGTTTAATGATTAAAGGTTTATAAATCATTTGTTTATCTATATCTGTTTGTCATAGATGAGAGATCGGTACAGGAGAATGTCAAGGTAGGTTATTGATATTAAAGAACAAGTGATTGTAAAAGAATGGTGCAAGCAAGGTCAAAATAAGTACTTATTTATTTATTTATTTATTTATTTATTTAAGTGCACAATTGATTATCTACATGAGTTATAAATTTTTTAGCCATGTGTTTTTAAGTTGGCTATGATATTAAGTTAGACATGGAGATTTCATGCTACTAATAAGGATGAGTTCATTGTCATTGAGAAGATTCCTTGCTTGGATGTTTTAAGTTATAAGTTTTAAGGTGTATGACGAGGAAAATGATTGTGGTAGGATTATTAATATGTTTTTATGATAAGATTTTTTCATTTATTCACATGTATCAAGTGTTTATTAAGTTTTTCCTCCAATTATCATTTGTATTAATAGGAAGGATGAGTAAAAGTTGATTAGACCTTATATTTATTGGATACATTTCAAGAGTATAAGTTAATTATATAGCCTTAAGAATTATATATAACAAGTATAAAGATCATATATAAATGAAACGGTAAGAATATGATCAACACGGGTGAAACTGGAGTCAACACGGGTCGTGCATGTTGGTTTCCAGAGAGCAAGGAAAATGTTCCTGGGCTCAACATGGGTCGTGTTGCACCACACGGACCGTGTTGATCCAACACGGATCGTGTTGGAACCCATAACAGTTTTAAATGCTAACGACTCTATAATTTTGTGTAATTAGTATTTGACTAGGGTATCCTAAGAGGGTGGAAATCTCCTATAAATAGGAGACATTCCAAGCTATTTGAGACACACCATTCTAAGCTAATCATAACCTCATTCTTGTCTAGACTGCAACTATACTTGAGTGATTCAAGTGAGAATCTATTTCTTGAGTGTTACAAGAGCTAAGTTTTATCCCTTTGAACATTTACGGTATAGTAAATAATTCTTAAGGAAAGTGAGTACTAGGCCACGACTCTTAGCGTTATCCAAGCGAGTTTCCATTGTCATATATATGTATATACCGTTTACTCCCTTTCCTCCATCAATCTTAAAAACTATTTAGGAATGGCCTCGCTTCGTGATATGTCTAGCAATTTCCAAAAGCTAGAATGCTTTGAAGGAGTGGATTTCCGATGTTGGCAAAGCAAGATGCATTTCTTGCTAACGACTCTCAATGTGGCCTATGTGCTTAACATTGAGATTTCTCCCAAGGTGAATCAAGAATCTTCGGCCGAGAAGGTGACAACCGAGGAGTCTCCAAAAGAGGACGCAACCGGCGAGATTTCCACGGGTGATGGAGGCAAGGAACAAGGAAAAGACAAGGAGTCTGTGGAAGATGCGGAGGCTACTCGGCAAAGGCTAAAGATGGAGAATGACGACTACATTTGTAGAGGATGCATTCTCAACGGGATGAGCGACACCCTCAATGATGTTTAGCAACATGTGGAGACGGCAAAGAAGCTTTGGGAGATGCTTGAAGCTAAGTACATGTCGGAAGATGCGTCAAGTAAGAATTTTCTTGTTAGTCAATTCATGAAATTTAAGATGGATGATAATAGGAAAATTCTAGATCAATTTCATGAGATTCAACGTATTTTGAGTAACTTCAAGCAACACAATTTGAACATGGATGAATCTATAATCGTATCCTCTATTATTGACAAGCTACCTTCTTCTTGGAATGAGACTAAAAAAGCTCTCATGCACCGGAAAGAGGCTATGTCTCTTGAAGGTTTGGCTAACCATCTTCGGACTGAAGAGGAGTTACGCCTACAAGATGGTTCCAAAGAGCAATCTAAGGTCCATATTGTGCAAGAGAATAAGGGAAACAAGAATAAGAACAAGAGTCACAACCAATCTAGCAAGGGAATTCAAAAGCCTAAGCAAGTTTGTTGGGAATGTGGCAGACCGGGGCACACAAAGAGAGAGTGTTATCAATGGTAAAAGAAGCATGGTCTTTTGAACAAAGATACATGTAAGGGCAAGAGTAAGGAAAAGGAACCCAATTCCTTTGTAACCATGATTAAAGATCATATTTATATGGTATCCATTGATTGTAATGATTGGTATATAGACTCGGGTGCGTCAAGGCATGTTTGCATTGACAATAGTTTATTCAAGACTCTCAAACCGGCGGATGATGGTGTGAAACTCTACATGGGCAACAACCATCCGGTGAAAGTTGAAGGCATTGGGCAAGTGGAACTTGTTTTCACTTCCGGTAAAACTTTGCTTTTAAATGATGTGTATTTAGCTCCGCAAGTTTGTAAGAATCTTGTATCCGGTTATCTCCTTCGCAAGTTTGGTTTTATGCAAGTTTATGATGGAGATAACTATGTACTTTCCAAGGGTGGGACTTTTGTAGGGAAGGGTTATGCTTATGGGAACATGTTTAAATAGAATACGAAAAGTAATAAAGATAACATGATTTTCGCTTATATGCATGTGTCTATTTTGAATAAGTCTTTTCTATGACATGCTAGATTAGGACATGTGATTTTTTCAAAGTTGAAGGAAATGTCTAATCTAGATTTGATTCCTAAGTTGAATGATGACATAGAAAAGTGTAAGACATGTATGCTTAATAAAATCACCAAAAGTTCATTCTCAAGTATAAAAAGAACTTCTAAATTGCTTAATTTAATTCATAGTGATTTAAGATATTTTCATAGTACACCTTCTATAGTTTTTAAGAAGTATTATGTGATATTCATTGATGATTATTCTAGATATTGTCAAGTTTATCTTTTGAGTGCTAAAGATGAAACACTTGAAAAGTTTAGAGTTTACAAAACTAGAAGTGAACTTCAATGTGAGACCTTGATTAAAACTTTAAGATCCGATAGGGGAGGGGAATTTTATGATCCAAAGTTTTTCGAAGAAACGGGCATTGTTCACGAGACAACTGCCCCGTATACACCACAACAAAATGGGGTTGCGGAAAGGAAAAATAGAACTTTAAAAGAAATGGTGAATTCTATGTTGTCTAACTCCGGTTTAAGTTATGGATTTTGGGGTGAAGCCATATTAACGACTTGTTATATTTTGAATAGAGTTCCATTCAAAGGGAATTCTAGTACCCCGTATGAGTTATGGAACAAAAGAAAGCCAAGTCTAAAGTATTTTAAGATTTGGGGTTGTAGGGCCATTATAAGGGTCCCGGAACCTAAGAAAGAAAGTTAATTGAAAGAGGAATTGAGTGCATCTTTATAGGCTATGCTCAAGATAGCAAAGCTTATAGGTTTTTGGTGGTTGAGCCAAATGAGTACATTTCGGTGAATACCGTAATGGAATCAATAGATGCAATTTTTGATGAGACTAGGTTCTCTTCAATTCCTAGACCTAAAGATATAACTCAAGATATTGTTCCTCTAATTGAGCCTCAAGATGAAAATCATGAGGGTATATCCATACAAGATAATCTTTTGTGTCATGATGTTACTCATGATGAAGAAGATGAAAGTATTGAATTAAGAAGGAGTAAAAGATCAAAAGATCAAGGAAACCAAAAGATTTTTGTTCGGACTTCTATGTTTATTTTATAGAAGGTTCAAGGGACTCAATTGAAAGTGAGACCCTATGTATGTACAACATAGATAAGGATCTTAAAACTTTTAAAGAAGCTATGCAATCTCATGATGCTTCTTTATGGAAATAAGCGGTACAAGATGAGATTGATTCTATAATGGAAAACAATGTTTGGATATTGGTTGATCTTCCTCCTGGAAGTAAACCAATTACCTCTAAGTGGATCTTTAAAAGAAAAAGGAAAGTAGATGGTACCGTTGAGAGGTACAAAGCTCGATTGGTTGTAAGTGGCTTTACTCAAAAGTATGGTATTGACTACTTTGATACATATGCACCGGTAGCTAGGATAGCTTCAATACGTGTATTGTTGGCTTTAGCTACTATCCATAAGCTAGTTATCCATCAAATGGATGTCAAAACGACATTCTTGAATGGTGAACTAGAAGAGGAAGTGTATATGGAGCAACCCGAAGGGTTTGTTGTTGAAGGTTAAAAAAAGAAATTTTGTAAACTTATAAGGTTCTTATATGGACTTAAGCAAGCACCTAAGAAATGACATCAAAAGTTTGATGAAGTATTGCTTTCAAGTGGATATAAGATCAATGAATCAAATAAGTGCATATACTCTAAGTTTGAGAATGGAAAAGGGGTGATTATATGCCTATACGTTGATGACATGTTGATCTCTGGGACCGACATGGAACAAGTTAATAAGACCAAAGAATTTCTATCCTTAAAGTTCTCTATGAAGGACATGGGTGAAGCGGATGTAATTCTTGGTATTAAGATCATTAGAAATAATGATGGAATAAGTTTATCTCAAGAGCATTACATTGAGAAAATATCAAACAAGTTTGGAGGTGATAAGATATATCCGACAGTGACACCTTATGATTCAAATAAGAAACTAGAGAAAAATTTGGGTTCTCCGGCTAATCAACTTGAATATGCTAAGTTGATTGGAAGTCTCATGTATGCTATGACAAGTACAAGGCCAGATATTACTTATGCAGTTGGCATGTTAAGTAGGTTTACGAGTAATCCGAGTAATATGCATTGGTTTGCAATTCGGAGAGTATTAAGATATTTAGCTGGTACTAAAGGCTATCAACTCATCTATAAGGGAGAACCTTCGGTATTAGAAGGATACTCGGATGCAAGTTGGATTAATAAAGGAGATTTCTCCTCTACCAGTGGTTGGGTGTTCCTATTAGGAGGTGGAGCGATTTCTTGGGGATCTAAGAAACAAGCTAATATAACGGATTCCACTATGTCTTCGGAATTAGTAGCATTGTATGATACTTGTAAGGAAGCGGAATGGTTAAGGAACTTATTATTGGAAATACCTGTTTGGTATAAGCCAATGGCTCCTATCTCAATTCATTGTGATAGCAAGTCTACTCTTGATGTTGTATATAGTCATGTCTACAATGGCAAGTCAAGGTACTTATTGGTTTAAGACATGCTTACATACATCAACTTATAAGGGATGGAGTAGTGACTTTAAGTTATGTTAAATCAAAAGAAAATATAGCCGATTCTTTAACCAAAGGATTGATTAAAGATTTGATAATAAGTACTTCAAAAGGGATGGGTTGTAGCTCAAAGAACTACTAATTATAACAAAGACTCAACTTTACGAATTGGAATACCATCAATTTCTAAAGTTCAAATGAGTACGGAGTTGTTTAAATTAGTAGGAAG
The DNA here is from genome assembly GCA_029582165.1 of Portulaca oleracea. Lineage (NCBI taxonomy): Eukaryota > Viridiplantae > Streptophyta > Magnoliopsida > Caryophyllales > Portulacaceae > Portulaca > Portulaca oleracea. The sequence continues at coordinate 20,296,168 of CM055886.1, forward strand.
CATCATTTTTATCCCAAGGTCAAGTGATGCTTAGGAAATCTGTAATGATAAGAGGTTGAGTAGTAATACTCTTAATAGACTTTGTGGAAAGCCTAATTACAGGGGTGGTATAATTACAAAGTCTACCTATGTAAGTGTAATGTGTGGCCGCATAAAGGAACTATGAGCTAAAGTTCCGAAACACTTATGAAGGATAAGGACACAAGGCCGGATAATAGTGTCAAAGGTATTTACACTCAAGATTTAAAATGTATGAGTGTTATGAGTATAGTTGGTCAATATAAATCCAAAGTTCAAAGCTATGTCTACTTTGTGATTTGGATTCAATTTTGGCTCATATACACTAATTGAAAAGTTCAAAGAGTAATCTACTTTTCATTAGGCATATGTTTAATGGGTTATCTGGTGATTACAAGTTAAGGTATATCTCAAATAGCGGGGGTAAAAGCTCCTTAAGTAAAGTTATTTCAAGGGTTTTATATACTCTTGAAATAGGGGGGATTGTTGGATATATTTCAAGAGTATAAGTTAATTATATAGCCTTAAGAATTATATATAACAAGTATAAAGATCATATATAAGTGAAACGACAAGAATATGATCAACACGGGTGAAACTGGAGTCAACACGGGTCGTGGTTTCCAGAGAGCAAGGAAAATGTTTCTGGGCTCAACACGAGTCGTGTTGAAACAACACGGGTCGTGTTGCACCCAACACGGACCGTGTTGGAACCCAGAACAGTTTTAAATGCTAACGACTATATGATTTTGTGTAATTAGTGTTTGATATTATTATTAAGCACGATTATTATGAGATTGCAACAACTATATGACTTGACTTGGTCAAGGTCATATTAAGGCCATAATCTCTCAATTAAGACTCTTGATTGTCCTTTGACTAGGGTATCCTAAGAGGGTGGAAATCTCCTATAAATAGGAGACATTCCAAGCTATTTGAGACACACCATTCTAAGCTAATCATAACCTCATTCTTGTCTAGACTGCAACTATACTTGAGTGATTCAAGTGAGAATCTATTTCTTGAGTGTTACAAGAGCTAAGTTTTATCCCTTTGAACATTTACGGTATAGTAAATAATTCTTAAGGAAAGTGAGTACTAGGCCACGACTCTTAGCGTTATCCAAGCGAGTTTCCATTGTCATATATATATACCGTTTACTCCCTTTCCTCCAACAATATTAATATCATGAATTGCAATTTATTCCATGTTTATAAATAATAGATATGGATAAGTTCATGCTTAAACTATTTGTCTTTAGTTTTCAAGTTTTGGTTAATAGCATGATTCAAAAGTTGATTTTCATGTTTAAGTTTGAATCATGAAAAATAGTATACGAGCATTGGCAAAAGCATGAGTTCCAAGTTTCTAATTTATAATTTATATGTTGTCAAGAAATTCTATTTGGTTATTTTAAGTTTATGATTCTATTTTTGATGGTTAAAAGTATGTTTATGCATTTGAAAGTCAAATATGAGTTAAGCTTTGCACATAAGTTAATTTTTATAAGCAAGTATTTAAATGCATATAAGATGTGATTTTTATCTTCAATCAAGAATTATTATCATCCATTTTTTCTTTAATCAAGCAAGTTTTCAATTTTTCTCCCATAGTGCCATGCTCCACTTTTTTTTTTTTTAAAAAAAATTAGCGGTCACAAGACCCTTTTATTAGCAAAGCCAGACAGAACCATCTGCCAGGCAGCAGCAGCCAATAACAGCCTACAAATCGAGAAGCTAAAACCAAGATTTTGACAACCAGTACAGATAGGACAATACAACCACAAACATCTACCTCAACAAGACCAACCAACCACCAACAACAACAAATAGGAAGATCTGAACAGAAAATTCAGGATTTGATGCACAACCCAAAGAATCTTCTCAAACCAATGACAACCACCTGAAGCTACAATTGAAATGTATTGCACCATACAATCCAACAGCAGCAGACCTAAAAGAACTGCAATTTTAAACCAGCAGCAGCATAAAGCTTCCCCGATGCATGACATAAGAACAGACAAATAGCCCCACCCCACAACCAAGCTCAGAAAATTCTACTGCCATAACACCCACCACCACACCATCAGACCAAAAGAACAGACAACTTTTCTATTACAACTAGTAGCAGCAGCACAATAGATCTCAACATTGATACAAATATCTCAAATACTCCATTTAATATTGAATGAGGAATATAACACATCAAGATGCACACTTCCCAACCAAGACATGTAGCAATCGACTTTGAAAGGCAGAAAGCAACTTCACTTGATAACAGTCACTTAATTCACCAACAAGCCGAACAGAGAACCAGCCATGCTCAACACCAAGACTTACTTAAGTCCCAACCAAGGAAAACAACCAAATACACTCCAAGACATTAAATGCATCAGCTTCTAAAGAGAAACTTACAGAATTCAGACTAATATATTACCATAAAGGAACCTTCAAATCACCGAAACCATCACCCTAATCCCCAAAGGATTCAGCACAAAACTTAATGGAACCTTCAATACACCATAAACTTCACCCGAATCCCCAAAGGACTCTTCACAAAACTGCTTCCGAACTACAATAAGGCCAGGAATGAAGCAACTGTCACATAGCACTTCTTGAAGAATAGATAGAATCTCGGTTGAGATACAAATCTCAAAACTGAGATTTCAAGAGCACAATCATCATAAGCCAATAGACCAACCACACAAGGCCCCAAAACTAGAACATACATTAACAGAACATGCGAATGTATAGTATAACCTGCTTAAAAAAGAACTTAAAGAACTTCTAAGCCTCTAAAACGCTAATGCCCCTAAAGCTCCACATATCAGACCACATTGTCAAAAGGCCTCACTTTCAGTAGAAGTTGAAGATAAAAAAATTGGGCCTCTCCTTTTCCTCCTTGCACTCACTTGTGACTTTTTCCTCCTTCTCACAGGCAACTTTTTTTCAAAGTGCTTCTTATGATTGATATTTTTCTTTGCTCGCATAAAACCAGACACCTTCCCAAATTCAATTGTTTTCTCCGCAATAAGAATTCTAGCATTCATAATAGAATCACTGCTGGATGTGAGAGAGTTATTATCATTAGAATTTGGATCAATGGGAAGATCAATTTGATTCTGATGAGAAGCCGCTTCAAAATTCTGATGGTGAGAGGGTTCATTCAAAATTTAGATAATACATTAGTCACCTATATTCTAATACAATTAATAGACCTACTATAATTTTTTTATATGGCTGAACTAGATAGTTAGAAAAAATTGAGATATTATAATATGAAAAGGGATAATAAGAATCCTATGACTTCCTAAACTATGAGCTATGTAGTCACCCTTATATTGTACATTAGTCATTTATATATTCCAATATAATTAATAAACATAATACAATTTTTTGTTTGTGCGTTTTAACTAGACAATCAGAAAATCGAGCTGACAGAACATTAGTCACCCTTATATCTTATATTAGTCAACTATACTCTAATACAATTAATATACCTAATACGATTTTCTTTGTGTATTTTACTAGATAATTGGAATATTAGTCACCCTCATATCATACATTAGTCACCTATATTTTAATATAATTAATAGACCTACCAAAAAAAAATATGCGATTGAACTAGATAATCCGAAAAAATTGAGATATTATAATGAGAAATTGGAATCTAATAAACCAATCTTTGAGGGTCCTTGGAAATAACGAACCAACCATGAACATTAATTTACAACGAACCAACCTTGTCATGTTGATTTTTCCAGCAAACCGCCACCGAGTCTAACTCGTGGGAAAGCTGACGTGGCGGTGGTACTCGCTTATGTGGAGGTGTTTTAGCCAAAAAAAAAAAGAATTTTTTCTTTTTTTTTTCTGAGTTGGATTGTATAATCCAACCTTTTCTTTTTTTTTTTAAAAAAATTTACCTCTAAACCCCTCCCCTTTTCTTTCTCTCTCTCTAACACCCCCAGGCCCAGCCCCCGACCCATCCCCCCACCCCCACCCCCAACCTCTCTCTCTCTCTCAACCACCCTCACCACTGCTAGCCATCTTCACCGACACAACCTCCACCTCACCCCCCTTCTCTCTCTCACACAACCCCCCAGCCCCCGACCCATCCCCCCCACCCCCATCCGATTACTCTGTTACCTATCGGGTGGGTCTGGGCTGGCAACGTCATGTAGAACCACTCTACGTTGGTGACGATGATGTCATCCATTGGGTCATCGTCAAAATCCAGCAGAAAAGGGTTCGCCTGCTGCTGTAAAGGAGAGTTCGAAGGTGGTTTGAGGCCTGAAAATGGTCATCGCCCAAAGACTAATGACAGAGAACCTGTGTCGGTGTGCGTCTGGTCTGCCAGAAAATGGCGTAGTTCCACCACTGATCAGGGAGGCTCTGGAGGAGGAGGAGCTGCCGCCGCTGCTCCACGGCAGAGGAGGTCGCCGGAGACTCCTGGGCCGGCGGAGGAGGCGGCGGAAAGGTCAGGGGCGGTGGCGAGAAGGAGGAGGATGACATGAGGATGTTTTCATCTATGGACATGGATTGGAGTAGTGGGTTTTTGCTGTTTAGGGTATCTAAATTTAGTGAGTGTGTTTGGTAGAGATGGAATGAGAGATTGAGGGAAAAAAAGGAGCGGTGAAGTTGATAATGGAAGCAGAGGGGTTATGGGTGGCCGAGTTGTAATAGGTTGGGGGTGTTAGAGAGAGAGAGAGAGAGTGAGAGAGAGAGAGAGAGAGAGGATATAGAAGAGAGAGGAGAGAGAAAAGGGGAAGGGGTTAGAGGTGGATTTTTTTTTAAAAAAAGTTGGATTATTCAATCCAACTCAGCAAAAAAAAAATTTCTTATTTTTTTTTTGGCTAAAACACCTCCACATAAGCGAGCACCGCCGCCACGTCAACTTTCCGACGAGTCAGACTCGGTAGCGGTTCGCTAGAAAAATCAATATGACAAGGTTGGTTCGTTGTAATATGGTGGTCATTCAGGCTCTAAAGGGTAATTATTCTATTCCATGGCAAATAAGAGGGCTCATCCATGATGCTCAAATTCTACTCCAGCGGTTCCAAGAGGTTAAAGTTTCTAACATCTTTCGCGAAGCCAATGCGGTCGCTGACTGGTTAGCTCATCAGGGACATGGTAGAGGGGTTGAGGATAGTGTGACAATCCTAAATAATCCCAACCTCTGTAATCTAGTTGAGCTTGATAGGGCGGGCCGATTTCTTGTGAGAAGACGTCGGTAGCCTGCTTTCCTTTTGCTTACCTTTGTTAAAAAAAAAAGGTTGGTTCGTTGTAAATTAATGTTCAAGGTTGGTTCGTTATTTCAAAGGACCCCCAAAGGTTGGTTTATTAGATTCCAATTTCCCTATTATAATCTTAAAAGAGATAATCTTATAAGGAAAAAAGAATCATATGGCATCCTAAACGATGAGCTGTGTATACCAATTACAATTATCATGATTTGTATGTATTTTATGAGGTCGCGGGATTTTATTTTTAATATTATTAAAATATACCAGCGCATTTGTATTCATTCTCCTATAGTGTAGATGAGTTTTTGTGTTGGTGAACTTTACTTAGCTTATATAACTTCTTGTTATCATTTCAAGTTGTACATGTACTGTAAGAGTTTATTTAATTAATGTTTTTAAATTACAAGGCATACATAACATTGGAAGCAACATAATCTTTTCCAATGGTCGCATGGATCCACAATGTAGTTTAGGGTGAGTAAATCTCATTTTAATCGTTCTTCATAACCATAAATGAAGTTATTGTACAAGTTTATTTTTGTTGGGATTCACCCATGAGTAAATGTTCCACATCGAGAAAGTAAAGAGAAAGCACATGGTATATAAGTCAAGTGGACTACTCCTCTTAACACCAATTGGTTTTAAGATGGAACCTCACTTAACTTGTGTACCATGGGCCTTGTTTGAAGTAGGCTCACCCCTTGGATCTCCCCAACAAGTGGTATCAGAGCCGATGGTTCGTTCGGCTGGGCGCAGGCAAGGTGCAGGAAGATCACCGTGGACAGGAGCAGGGACCATAGCGCGTGCTCGGCTGGGTCTCCTGAATGCTCAGAGTGGTGGCATGATACTCGGGTGGAGTAGGGTGCGGCTCTGTGGAGTAAGGTGCGGTTGGGACTCTTGAGACAGAGTGGTGGCATGGGACTTAGGTGGAGTAGGGTGCGACTCTGTAAGTAAGGTGCGGCTATGATGGGCTCCTGATGGTGACATGAAACCTTGGGCAAAAGAGGCTTCCGATCAAGGGGGAGAGACTCATGTGTGAAGGGGGGATTGTTGGGATTCACCCATGAGTAAATGTCCCACATCGAGAAAGTAAAGAGAAAGCACATGGTATATAAGTCAAGTGGGCTACTCCTCTTAACATCAATTGATTTTAAGATGGAACCTCACTTAACTTGTGTACCATGGGCCTTGTTTGAAGTGGGCTCACCCCTTGGATCTCCCCAACAAGTGGTATCAGAACCGATGGGTCGTTCGGCTGGGCGCAGGCAAGGTGCGGGAGGATCACCGTGGAAAGGAGCATCGACCATAGCGCGTGCTCAGCTGGGTCTCCTGAATGCTCAGAGTAGTGGCATGAGACTCGGGTGGAGTAGGGTGCGGCTGGGACTCTTGAGACAGAGTGGTGGCATGGGACTTAGGTGGAGTAGGGTGCGGCTCTGTAAGTAAGGTGCGGCTATGATGGGCTCCTGATGGTGACATGAAACCTTGGGCAAAAGAGGCTTCCGATCAAGGGGGAGAGACTCATGTGTGAAGGGGGGATTGTTAGGATTCACCCATGAGTAAATGTCCCACATCGAGAAAGTAAAGAGAAAGCACATGGTATATAAGTCAAGTGGGCTACTCCTCTTAACATCAATTGATTTTAAGATGGAACCTCACTTAACTTGTGTACCATGGGCCTTGTTTGAAGTGGGCTCACCCCTTGGATCTCCCCAACAAGTGGTATCAGAGCCGATAGGTCGTTCGGCTGGGCGCAGGCAAGGTGCGGGAAGATCACCGTGGAAAGGAGCATCGACCATAGCGCGTGCTCAGCTGGGTCTCCTGAATGCTCAGAGTGGTGGCATGAGACTCGGATGGAGTAGGGTGCGGCTCTGTGGAGTAAGGTGCGGCTAGGACTCTTGAGACAGAGTGGTGGCATGAGACTCAGGTGGAGTAAGGTGCGGCTCTGTAAGTAAGGTGCGACTATGATTGGCACCTGATGGTGACATGAAACCTTGGGCAAAAGAGGCTTCCAATTAAGGGGGAGAGACTCATGTGTGAAGGGGGGGATTGTTGGGATTCACCCATGAGTAAATGTTCCACATCGAGAAAGTAAAGAGAAAGCACATGGTATATAAGTCAAGTGGGCTACTCCTCTTAACACCAATTGGTTTTAAGATGGAACCTCACTTAAACTGTGTACCATGGGCCTTGTTTGAAGTGGGCTCACCCCTTGGATCTCCCCAACAATTTTCATTGTATTGATCCAAGTTTTTAGCTAATGAATGAATTCTTAGGAGTGGTTAAAACTTATTATTCATTTATGCGTGGATTTTATCCAGGATCGCAAAGCGCACGCATGCTTCTAAGACAAGAACATGATCCTAAAGGGGTTGAAAGAGCTAAGAGAAAAAGAAATCAAATTCTTCATGTCTTGAATCAAGGGAGGCGTACCAAAGCTTCTGGACGATGGAAATGAGCAAATCGAAGATTGTTTGAAAGATATGGTATAATGCCTCGCCTCAATCAAATTCTCATTTTTACGTTGCCCAGGTAAGTTTTAATGAACTACAGTGTTAGCAGATTGGTTTAGGCTGAAATATCCCCATATAGCGATTGGAGCATTTGCCTCGTTAGGTCCGATGCTATTCGAAGAAAATGTTCCTTCCGGGAATGATTTTTGCTCCATATTGAGCAACGCTTAGAGGTAATTTTGTTTACATTTTTTTCTAATGATATATTAGTTCTTCAAACTTTCCCTACTCAATTAATTTAATTTTTGTTTGAAGTACATAAATCAATGGTGTGCAAATCAAATTCGTCAATCGTGGGAAGCAACTGAAGAAATTACCTCGCGTAACAATGGTCTTGGTGTCTTAACCAAGACCTTCAATCTCTACCGATATATTATTTATATTTGTGTTTTAAGTTAACATCAAACTATGATTTTTTTTACATTGGTATTTCACTAATTTAATTTCTAATTGGGTTTCTTATTTGGCAGTCCTCTAATTTCTTCCCTTGAGCTAACACAACTGTTAGCTCACACATATACATTTGTTGCCCAATTTAATGAGCGGGACAACTTTGGATTAATAAAATATGTGACGCCATCATCGGAACTCCTGTTTCCCATATTAGATTGGAGGGGATAGCGGCAGCGGTTGACATTCTTCACACATCGGATAAAGGAGCTTGCATTGATCTAAATAAGAGCACAACCCTTTTATTTGATGGTCCCTGTTTCGAGGCTTGGGGGTGGCAGGTAAGAACAAAATAAACTGTATATTTATATTTTCTCCTTATATCTTCATTTATTGTAACTATTTACTAACTTAAATTTATCGATAACATATAGATCTGTATCGAGATAATCATGCACAAAAGTTGTTTAAAGAACAACTCTTTGCTCATTCCTAGTCAAACGATTGACGATGGAAATGAGCAAATGGAAGATTGTTCGAATAAATATGGTACATTGCCTCACTCATATCAGATTCCCTATTTTTACACTATCCTGGTAAGTTTTAGTTAACTACTTATATGACTTCAATTCTTGTTATTACATTAACTAAGTTGTGTGTTATTACATGAGTTAGGGGTTAAATTACGCAGGATATACATGACGTTGGTAGCAATATAATATTTTCCAACGGGCTATTGGACCCCTACTCTAGTTAGGGGTTGTTTCATTTTGATTCTTTATTTCTACCATATTTTTCTAAAATTTATGAGTTTAATAAACATGACTCTAAACAGGATTTCGGGTGATATGGCTGAGATACCATTTTGACTATAACCACAAATGAAGGTATTGTATAAGTTTACTTTCATTTTATTAATCCACATTTTTAACTGATGAATGTGTTTTTAATTGTGATTAAAACATAACATTCGTTTATTCTCAGATTTTATTCATGATCTCACAGCCTTGATATGAATCTAAGATAAGAAGATGATCCCGAGTGGGGGAAAGATCAAAGAGAAAAAGAAATCAAATTCCTTTATGAATATGTGAAAGTTACCTACTATAGTATCGTCAGAATCCATGGAGGTTTTCTGAAATGGAGTGACCCTGTGTCTTATGTTGCAACTTTGATATATCAAATGCTACTAGTTTTTAAACCAAATGCATTGCACATGTATTGCACGCACATTCAGCACACGTGACATAATTAAACAACACCTATTGTTAAAAACAAAATTGGACAAAACATATTAGTAAATACGACGATATATCCCTTAATCATCAAATTGGCGGCTACGACGCACATTGGGGAGGTGGTCAGAAAAATGCTCTCATTCTGGTCTTCCTTGGGGGATAGAGGCCATTTGGGGTGGATATCGGCCGCATTTGGTTATGATTATGGGGGAGGTAACTAATCCTAATTACTTTAAAAAATCATCTGTTGTTTTATTATAGTTTTTTATAATTTTAAAATTAAGAAATTCACAGACATTTAATATTCAATTTTTTTAGAACAACTTAATGTTCCTTCTAAAATTCTAACCATATATATTTTTCTACAGTATTGGCATATTGGTTTAGGCTGAAATATCCCCATATAGCGATTGGAGCATTCGCCTCATTAGGTCAGATGCTATTCCAAGAAAATATTCCTTCCGGGAACGATTTTTGCTCCATATTGAGCAACGCTTTGAGGTAATTTTGTTTACTTATTTTTTCTAATGATATATTAATTCTTCGAACTTTCCCTCTTATTTAATTTAATTTTTGTTTGAAGTACACAAATCAATGGTGTCCAAATCAAATTCGTCAATCGTGGGAAGCGACTGAAGAAATTGACTCGCGTAACAATGGTCTTGGTGTCTTAACCAAGACCTTCAATCTCTGTCGATATATTATTTATATTTGTGTTTAAGTTAAAACCAAACTATGGTTTTTTTTTACATTGGTGTTTCACTACTTTAATTTCTAATTGGGTTTCTTATTGGCAGTCCTCTAATTTCTTCCCTTGAGCTAATACAACTGTTAGCTCACACATATACATTTGTGGCCCAATTTAATGAGCGGGACAACTTTGGATTAATAAAATATGTGACGCCATCATCGGAACTTTGGTTTCCCATATTAGATTGGAGGGGATAGCGGCAGCGGTGTATACATTCTTGACACATCGGATTAAGGGGGGTTGCGTTGATCTAAATAAGAGCATAACCTATTATTTGATGGTCCCTCTTTCAAGGCTTGGGAGTGGCAGGTAGGAATAAAATAAATTGTATATTTATATTTTTCTCCTTATATCTTCCTTTATTATGATTATTTACTAACTTAAATTTATTGATAACATATAGACCCATGCCTAGATAATCATGCACAAAAATTGTGCAAAAAACAACTCTTTGCTCAATCCTAGTCAAGCGATGGACGATGGAAATGAGCAAACGGAAGATTGTTCGAAAAAACATGGTACATTGCCTCGCCCATATTAGATTCCCCATTTTTACACTGTCTGGGTAAGTTTCAATTTTGATGTCGAAGTCGGCCAAGGACGCCAATTTATTTGATCCTGCAAGAAGAAGAATACATTTAAGTATGGCATGCACAGAAAAATAGAAAAGGTGTCAGGAATAAGGAGATATCGGCTGCAAGTTATCCAAGATGCTGCGAATAAGGTCGAGACACCCCGACTTGTAACTTATCATGTACGCCCTCGATGGTCCAGCATTCGGCAGCTGGCGTCATCATGTCCTTCTTCGAGCGAATTCCCAGGGCTAAGACATACTCATATGCCCACGACTGCATGCACAGCAGGTCAAACGAAAGATGAATAAGTACATTAAAAGAGAAGGATCGAGCACATACCTCGAGCACCTTCCACAAGGAAGGACCGTACTGGTAGCGAGCCTGGGCTGCATGGAGGTAAACCGGATCCGCATCCAATGAAAGACAGATGCCACGACGGAGCCAATGGATGAAGTTGGCATAGGCCGTCTTGTCCCAGTTCAGGTTTCGGATATTATCAAAATTGAGGAGGTTCTGAAACTAGGTCAGGGAAATATTATCCCCATGGTTGGCAAAGAGGGTAGCAGAGATGATATATGCCAAGAAAATGAAGCGGCGTTGATTTAGAGGCAGGTTTTGGAAATTCGCATCGCGAACAGTCATCTCAAAGTGCTTATAGGCAAGGTTAGGGAGACCTTGACGACGCCCCAAACGCGCAGACACTGGAGCCAACAAATCCAGAACTACAGGAGGAACATCTGCGTCGAAGACCACGTCCTGCCCGCCCCAAGGAAGACCGGTGATCTTGACAAAATTTTTAGGCGTGACTGTCATCTCATCCACGGGGAAGTGGAATGAGTTAGTGGAATCCCACAACCTCTCCGCCATCGCTCGACCAATAATCCAGAACCTCCTTTTCTTCCAAGCCTCCAAGAATTTCCAGAATGGCATGAAGCTCGCCGCGGTTAAAGTCTCTTGGACAAAATTCCCCAGAAGGCACCAGGAGTTTTCAGGTTATCCTCCTAAGGGTAGAATTTCAAGGCGTCATTTTAAAATGGGGGCTCTAAGCATGATTTCATGGACCCAAGCTGGACCCAGCACGAACACTGGGCTCACAGCCACGGCCCATGAAGTAAACAAACAAGTCCAAATGACACGGCCCGAGCCGGTTCAGCAACAAAATTGGGGAAAATTGAGTCCAAAACCTGCCTAGGGTTTAACTCAAACAGGCCCAAGTCGCGGCCCACGAAGCGGCCCAACAGAAAACAAAAAAAAAAAGAAAAAAGAAAGGCGCGGGTCAAAACCCGCCTAAGGTTTGACCTCGCCTAACTCAGTTGGGCGGCCTAGAGCGTGCAACGGCCCAGTGGGTCTCCGCCTAGTGGGCCGTTACTCGGTTAATTGGCCCAGAGTGCAGGCAAGATTTTTTCGGTCAAAATGCAAAAAAAATGGGTCACTCTACATCCTAACATGCATACTTAAAATAGCTAAAAATCGACAAAGTATGAAAAATAAATTCATGCTTGCTCATTTTTACGCTAAACTAAGTACAAGAAGAAGGTTTAAAGGATTACCTTGTCATGGGAATGGTAAAACCAAGCATGGTTCCAAGATTCAACAACGAGATCAGAGGGAGCCACTTCCATACCGGGAACAAAGTTGCGCCGCGAAGACCGCTCATGAGGCCAAGCCGCCGCATGAGGAAGAGGTGGATTTCTGTGACTTCGGGGTTGCATCTTTTCAAACCTGAGAATTGCTTCAAAAGGAAAAAACTTCTTTTCTAGAGAGAGAGGTAGTAAGCTAGAGAGATGAAGGAGATGAAGATGTGAAGGAAATGAAGGAAATGCATTGAATTTATAGAAAGGTCGGGTGAATGTGAGCCATTCGTTTTTAGTAACCGCCTCGAGATGCCAAACGCGTTTCATTGGTCGGAAATCCGAAAGGTTATCCCTTTGTCACCCAAAAGAGAGGCAGGGTGATGTGGCCCCTTTATGACCACAAGTGGGACGAACCCACTTTGATTCCTTCACGAGGCGAAAAAAATAAAAAAGAAAAAAAGAAAAAATGCACAAAGCCCGCCTAGGCTTTGTGCAGCCCAAGCGGCCGGAGGGCGCGCGACACGACCTGGAGGACGCCAAAACCCGCCTGGGTTTTGGAGCGCCTCTGACCCAAATTTTCCCGCCACCGCTTCTTTCTTCTTTCCTTCGCCAAAATGAAATGGCAAGTCCGCCACGACCGTGGCCACCACTGCCGCAAGGTTGCCGGCCATTATTCCTTGCTCCTTTCCGTCCCAAATTTGTACCACGGTTTGGGTTTGACATGTAGAGGTCCGTGGTATATTCACTCTTGCCTGAAGTTGAGAGAAAGTTGGTGTTTTGGCCTCAAAACCTACAAATTCACATCATAAACAACAACACCAAGTGTAGTAGGGAAATTGGAATAAAAATCAAGGTTCACACACAAAATTATCCCTAATTCACTATTGAAAACCCCCAAAAACATAGTCATGAAACGCAATTATCAGTCGGAGCACACACTCAGGCTTTGCGGCCCGCAGGTGAAAATCGAATCTCCTTCATTTTATTTCAATAAAGCTGATGCTCGATTTTTTCTCATGATTTTTAGGTCGCCGACAAGGGACCACCATCACTCAGCTACCGAACAAGAGGTCGCTGCCATCATTATTCCGGACCATCGGCAGAGTTTCGATGCAGTCCCGAGCCACCGGCATCACGTCCGGTGAAGTCTCAATCTCCGAGCCATCGGCATCGCGCCCGATGAAGTCTCGACCCCTAAGGCCATCAGCAACGCGCCTGATGAAGTCCTTTGGCATAAAAAATGCCCACCATCATCAACATCGACACCGGGAAAGACTGGAACCGACACCGGGAAAGACTGGAACCGACACCGGGAAAGACTGGAATTAACATCGGGAAAGACTGGAACCGACACCGGGAAATACTGGAATCGACACCGGGAAAGACTGGAACCAATATGAATCGACACCGGGAAAGACTGGAAGCGACACCGGGAAAGACTGGAATCGACACCGGGAAAGACTGGGACCGACACTGGGAAAGACTAGAAAATTCCATCAACTATCGGCATCGTGTCCGATAACAAGTAAGGCGTCATTCTTGCTCGAGATCAACATCGAATCATCGACAGTCAAATAGAGCATCATGCTTGCTCGAGATCATCTCAAAAGAGGCGCATGCCGCCCGCAACTGCGATGTAGGACTCAGTTTCCAAGCATCACCCCAGGCTTTGCAATCCAAAGTCATATCCTCAGACTACTTTGACCTTCGTCCTATTCGGACTCGATCAAAGTGGGGGCTCACTGTAGACACCGGAATTTGTACCGGTATAATCCCGACCCCTTGAAAATATGCAAGTCAGACGGGCCAATGAATAAACGGGTCATTGGGCCCAAAGGATCAATAAACCGAGCCCAAGGAAAATAAGCAAGCTGCAAATAATTGTTAAAACCCATTGGGGTTTTAACTGTTATTGAACAAGCCCATGCAGAAATAGGCCCAGTCGCACGCCTTGTCCCAAAAAAGATCAAAACCCGCCTGGGTTTTGAGCGGAGTAGTAGGCGACGTCGTTTCAATCCACGTCACTGATCCGCGTGATAATATTATCAAAACCCGCCTGGGTTTTAAGATTTTTAGCGCCAAAATCTGCATGCATGCGTTATCCCTTGATAAAAGCCACGTGCCTTGACTTTGTCGTTGACCCCATGAAACCCGCCTGGGTTTTGATCCGAGATGGCTTGATCTTTGGGGTATGTCCCCCACCTTTTCCCTCCAAAATCCATACTCCCTCACCTATAAATACCCCCTCCATTCCACCTTCATTTCATCAACAAACAACTACTATCAACAATTCCCATCAACTCTCACAAAAATCACCATCATTATACTCACATTCTATTACTCTCATTTCCATTATATTATACCTCTATTCTCCCAAAATCTCATCATCCACATCCACATCTAATCCTCTCATAATCACATTCGTCACCACTATACAAACATCCATATACTACTTTTTTCTAGCCATTCACATCATCTCATCTAAGATTCAAGTCAAGAGGGGGGCAACTCAAGGGATCAAGGTCATCATCGCTACATCCTAAGCAAGGTTCAATTTCTTTATTTACCGTATTGTGTTTAATCATGTAATTCTTTATTTAATACCGTGCTTGTACATTTTGTAAAATAAAACCGCATTTGTTTTATATTGCATGATTTGAATAATAAATTCCGCGAAATTAATCAAACTTCTCCCCGCTCTCTTTCTTTTCAATGTTGATTTTAGTAGTCTGTTTTATAACAGGGGGATTCGAGAGTTCTTATAACTCTCGAATTCGTAACCTTACCCCCGAATCTAGAAATTGGGTTCGTAGACCGGAGTCTTTCTTTTTTTATGGTTTGTCGATTTCCTTAAATCGACTGGCGACTCTTTTACAATTTTACAATTTCATTTAATTATTTGAAATACTCGATTTATTGCATAAAATAATTTAAAAATAATAGTTTAGTTCACGTCCAAGGCTAGGAAAAAAAGGGCCAGAAATTGGTAAAACCTAGGCGGGTTTTACCAATTTCCACCCATTTTTTTTCCCTAGGCCTGGAAGTGAGAGGACCAGTCCAGTGCACGTCAAAACCTAGGCGGGTTTTGACGACTTCTGGTGGCCCGCTCGCTTCTTGGGTCCGGTTTTATTAAATGGGTTGTAATTGAATTATTATTAGATTATTTCGTGTAATTTTTGGATAATTTAAATAATAAAAACGAGTTTGTAAATAAATAAAGTTTCATCACCCCGAAAACGAATTTCGCAAAATAAAAATATCCTTATTTAAGGATTAAGCAACCTTAGTCGGCTCCCAATCACTTAAGTAGCGCATCACGGGAAAAGGTTCCGCCTTTTTTCCGGGGTCCTACACACGGGCATCTACTACTGTTGGTAAGACCGTGGTAAAAATTTCAGCAAGAAACGAGCAGAAATTAGCGAGACAGCGCCAACCTCGGGCTGCGTGTGGTGACAGCCACGGACCGTGGTTGACATTGTTTCCTCGCACTGGCGGTTATTCTCGCAGAAACAAACTGGGGAAAAGATTAGACAGCAGTTCAACACTTATTCTGGGGAGAAAAGATAGATTTTGGGGAGGAATTCTTCACCAAAAACACCTCCATTCATCAAGAATCAATCTGAAGAACTTGAAGAATTGGAATTCGAGAAGAAGCACGCAACACTTGTGAAGTTCTTGAGAGACCCTACGAATTTCTCCTTAGTGTTTGCTTTACTCTTCTCACTTTCTCTTTCTTAATTCTAGAATTGATTATCATGTTTAGAACGTATTTCTTGTTTTCAATGAATACTTGTGAGTAGATTTCGTTCTTTCTAGGGTTTTATGAACCAACATTATGGAGTTTGATTAGAAATATTTTAGTTTGTGCTTGAATTCTCAATTGAATCGATAGAAGGTTGCGTTTTTTCTTGCTTACGAACGTTCTTAAGGCCTTGGATGTTTGTAATTCAGAGATTAACCTGAGAAGTACCAAAAGGTGAATTAGGGGAATTTGACCACCAACCCTTCTACCTAGGCCTACGAAAGTTGAAAAAGGAGTAGTAGACTAGGGAATCATTAGATAACCCGACCTCGCTTAGACCTTCAATTCTGCTTAACCTGAAAAGCAGACGAAAGTTGTTGATTAGGTGAGTCAGAATAATTCTATTTAGCACCGAAAGGGCGATAGAATTTAGAGGTTATCGATTCTTGATTCGTTTGAGTTACTTTCTTGTGCATGCTTTAATTTGGCTTTCAGACCCTGTTGTTAGTTGAGTAAAACCCTAGAAGTCTTCATCCATCGAATTACCTCAAGCTAATCCTTTCCTGTCCACCTTAGTTTTAGTTAGTTCGTTAGAAATTACTAAAAATCATCAAACCCGATTGGCTTAGCAATTAAGTAGAGGGATAGTTCACTGCGTTACTAGACTAAGTCCCTGTGGGATCGACCTTGACATTGCTATAATAGTACCCGTGCGCTTGCGGCCCTGTCAGTAAGGCATGGGTAAAAAAGCATCATAGAGATTTTACCTTCAAGTCGAGAGACTTGGTGTGTCTACACTTGAGGAAGGAGAAGTTTTCATCAAGGAGGAAGAGTAAGCTAATGCCAAGGTGTGATGGTCCTTCCAAATCAAGGAGAAAAGCAATGGCAATAATGCCTACAAGTTAGAGCTTTTTGGGAGATATGGGGGTCTCTTCAACCTTCAACACTGGCGACTTATCTCCTTACATTGAGGATGATGATCCTAATGAGGATGTTGGGCAGTGTCCCAATTCCATTCAGACTCAAGTTTGGAAATAAATAATTATTTTCCTTATTGATACTGCTTGGGCTCCAAGCAGTTGAGTTCGACTAGAAGACTATTCTACGTCTACTTGAGTTTATTATAAATATATTAGGTTGTTAAACCTAGTTTGGTGTGGCCAAATTATGTACCTTTATGGCACCCTTTGTGAGATCTTTTTTTTTTTCTATTCCACTTTAAGAGTGTTTATTATGAGATTGTAATCTCTTTATATCTCGTTACCCTTCCTTTGAGATATGTCTATTCCTGTTGTGCTATAACCGTTTGAGATCTTTCCTTCTTGATCTCGTTGCGTTATACAGTCGTTTGGGATACCCTTTGTAATATACTCCCGTTGTGCTATAACCGTTTGAGATCTTTCCTTATTGATCTCGTTGTGTTATACCGTTTAGAATACCCTTTGTAATCTCTCCATTATATTGGATTTTATCTTGTCTCCTGTGGTTTTTTCCTGATTTGGTTTTCCACGTAAAATCTTGTCTTCATCACCATTACATTGATCATGTTTATTTTTTCTCAATACATACATCCCCAAATTAATTATCTTGTTTCCTTTCGCTGCAATATTAGATCCGATTCAATCTGAATTTAATCCCCAACAAGTTATCTCATATCTGAATTCAGATCTAACAAGTAGTATCAGAGCTGGATCTTATAGAGGATTTGAGGGAAAATCTCAATTAAGAAGGGAAGGTTGAAGAGGCACGGGGTCCATTTTCTAATCTCCTTGTCCAAGCCAAGAGATTTGGCGTCCATATCATCTTAGAGGTTTAGTTCGCCTTCAATCCGGACCCTTCAAGGTTGTTTTGGGTCAACCTTTAGAAGGGCAAAGATCCTCTTTAGGATATACTCTACTTCGGCAATAATAATATAAGTGATACATAACTCTATATTAGTTTTGCCATCATTGGGAGTTGGTCAAAAGATCGAAAAAGAATGAACAAGAAAGGAGAAGAAATGGAGGCACTAGGAGTAACACAATCGCGTCATTCAAATCTCGTCCAAGGAAGAGGTGGAAACCCGAGGACACAATTGTGTAATCCTACGACAATATTGTGACCTCGCTTCTAGGAAGGGGGTCATGGTCGTGTCGTGAGAGGACAAGATCGTGGCCCTCGGGATCCCCCTTAGATCAAGTCTAGGTCGGGCACGATGTGTCAGACATCGACACGATCGTCATCCCTCATCCAGCAGGGGTGACACGATCGTGTCATGGCACAATACAATCGTGTCAATCACAAAATTTCAGTAGTTTGCATTTTCGCTAATTTTCTCTGGGCTTTTCTAATTGCCTATGTAATTAACCATGTACCCCTCCTAATGTAATGTTGTATGCCCTCAAGCTAGGTCTTTTTCCAGATTGAATCCTAGCCTTACGACGTAAAATCTTTGGGTTTATTTTGGCCCTGGGATGGTTGGTTCTTTTCCTGGGAAATGTTATACTCCATTTACCTATTAATCATGGTATTTGGGAGGAAAGAAGTAACTTTCATTGATTAATCGTATGCAATGTTGTTAGGATCGAGATCCCAGCTACGATTGATGATGGTAGTTAGAATCAAAATGTAGAATCGAAAACGGGATCGTAAGATTCTAATACATTAGTCCAATAGAAAAAAATGTTCCATAATAGTTAAAATCTTAACGAACATACACTAAAAATAAAGCAATACGTTAAATTGTATTTCATTGGATAACTTTAATATAAAATTTACATTGTTATGAGAAAATTTATAAAGTTGATAATGTACATAAACATAATCAAATTCACGTGCAATCGTGGATCGTATTGTAGGGTTGTAGAATCCTATTGCAATTATAACATATAATATTCAACTTAATCAAGATCGTAAGATTCTAACAGCTTTAAGATTCTAATAAGAGTTGGTTCGATGGTTGGTTTTTGGATTGTAAAGTCGTAGAATTAATCTTAGATCCGGATTGAGATTTTAAATCTTAATCCTCTAAAAATCTTATTACTTTGTCCAAATTTCATGTTTGATGGTGTATTAAGTCATTCCTTTGTAGATTTGATTGTATTCATCATCTTGATCTTGATCGTGATCATCATTGAGTTTATAGTTTTCTTGTTTATCGTCATCAACATCACTCAAACATCAAGGGCGGATCCACATAGAGAGGGGTGGTGTTAATTGACACCACTAATTTTTTTTTTTTTTTTTAAAAAAAAGAATCTGTTTAGAAAAGAAAGGAAAAATATTTAGATTATATACCATTTGACACCATGCAAAATTAGAAAACATTGTGTAGCTTGCTGGTGCTTGTGCGTGCAAGGAATAGGGACTCACTTGTCATGTTGATTGTGGGTTCAATCGCTAACATTGCCCCTTTTATTAGCTATTTTAGTTTTTTAAATTTACATAGGCGACATATATAAATAGTTAGCAGTGTCGACTATTGACAATTTATAACGCAGCCCTTATTTTTTCACTCACGCCTACAAAACAATCCCTTCAATCTCTCTAAGCCTAACTCCATTATTGAATTACAATTTATGTAAATTACTCTATTATTCTTTTCTCAAGTTTCTCTTTCCTCTTTATTGAATTTATTTTCATCGCTGGTTGCAATTTATAAATTAGATTTATGTGACTAAGTCATTGTGATTAAATTAGGGTTTGTTAATTCACTTAATTGCTTGTTGTATAATTTGTATGTGTATGAATGAGCAATTATAAATCGAATTATTCTCTTTTCTCTTGATTGAATTTAGGCCATGTTCTTTTCTGCGGTTGGCAAACTGCGGTGCTACAACATACCGCAGTTTGCCACAACCCACCACAAAATACCATTCTACCACAATTTACTACAACCCACCACAAATTACTTTTTCCAATTACTTTCCACAATTACCACTACAATATTTATATATATATTTCAATTTTCAACTCATTTTTTCACAATTACCATTACAATATTTATCATTAAAAAACAATACAATATTTAAATTCATTTTTTCCAATTATTTTTTCACAATTACCAATACAATATTTATATATATATACAAAAAACCCACCACAACATACCAATAACCCGCCACAATTTCACCACACCATACCGCGCCATACCACAGAATACCGCATAAAAGAACATGGTTATTATCATATTTAGTTGTAATTTATAAATTATATTTTTGTGATTAAATCAATATGATTAAATTAGGGTTTGTTCATTGTTTGTTATATGTATATGAATGAGTAAATTTTGTTAAATTATCATTTAATTTGTTCACATATAAATTGAATTATGTACTATTTATTTGAAATTGTGGAGGCTATCATATTGGTTAATTTTTTGATGTTTATTTTAGCGTTTATTTGTGCTCAATTTTTTTAAAAAAATTATTTAATACAAATGATTTTGAATTCTGGATCCCCCATTATCAAACATCAAATTATTTCCACGATCGTATACGCTCCGATAGAGCTCATTGCATCACTTAGAATCCTGTCTAGTGACGTACATAAATCGAAAAAGATACTATTCCAATTGATAATCTATACACTGTGCATTTCATCATTTAAAATCTGATCTGGTATCACATAAATAAATTGTTCAAGCAAACACCCCCTCCCAAAAGATTGAACAACAATAAAAAAAAAAATATAATAAGAAATACAAAATGTCTTAAAAGAACAAAAAAAAACTTACAGTACAAAATACAGTACCTATCTACAAAAGACGCAGTAAAAAGATAGTACAAAAATATTAATGACTACAGCGATGGAGCAGGCCGGAACCTTTGGTGTGCCTTAGATTCATGTCATGACATTGTGATCCTAGATAAAATCCCACAAAAACAAATATTTAGTTTTAGTCACAACTAAAACACATTCATCTGTTAAGAACATGGATGAATAAAGTGAATCTGAACTTGTTGTTTGCACAACTTTTGTGCATGATCATCCTCCATATGCTGATTTCCAATGCTTATGGCTTCTCTAGAGCAAATAATTATTGTTTTTGCACAACTTTTGTGCATGATCAACTCGATACATGTCTATTTGTTATTAGCTAATTTCATACTACCTCCGTCCCTGATTAATTGTCTTTAAAACTACTTTTATGAGACCAAGAAATAGAGAGAATTGGGCAAAAATTTTGTATATTGTCCAAAATGTCCTTGAAAATATCCTTGGAAAGGTGCAAAAAGTATATTTATGAGGGATAAAATGGGAATTATAGTTATTGGAAATGTAAATGTTAGGTAATTGGACAAATAAAAAGGAACAAAGGAATTAGTTAATTGGACAATTAAAAAGGGACAGAGGTAGTACAACACAGAAAGACATAATTAAGAAAGAGGAAAAGATAAATAATATAAAAATTTTTTTGTTTCTACCTGCGAGTCCCAAGCATCGAAAAAGGGTTTGTTAGAATCTGGAGTTGGACTTCCAATCCCAACCTTCGATAGTGGTTTAGAGGGAATAGCAACGGTAGTTGAGATTTTTTTTGTTCGGACAATAAAAAAATCGTGTATTAATATTAAGCTAAATTGTAGCAAGTCATATTAACTGATGGGGTCAGATAATAAATCCCTTACTTAGGTCAACACGTCACCTTTATTGCCCGGGCAAGTAGTGTCAATGCTGTTGCAGTTCCCACTAAGGCCCTGTTCTTTTCTACAGTTCTATATCGCGCCTATAATCATAATCTTTTCACATTTTCACATTTTTTTCACGTTTATCACAATCTTTCCATACCATTTCACACTTTACCACAAATAATCATAATTTTCTCTCTCCTTATTTTTCTCCTCTACTTTTCACATTTTTTCTCCTTATCTATCACATCAATCATTTTTACCAAAACTTTTATCATATCTTACCCTATCATATCACACTTTCGACAATGTTGCCCTACCATACCATTTACTGCAGACTCAATTCGTTCCACAAAAGAACAGGGCCTACACTTCTATCAAAGGTTGCAATTATGGTTTCCTATATTTTGCTGATCTAGATATTGTTTCGGTCATCGAGTTGGGCCGCAAATGTGTATGTATAAGCAAGTAGGCCCATTGATGGTTTTGATGATGCTCAAGGTGAGAGGTCAGAAGACTGCCAACTAAATGGCCCAATCAGAAGATCTAAGATCCATCCGGATTGATACATAAGGCTTGGATGCTCCATAAACATGCGTTGCAGAAGGCTACAAAAAAAATGTACAATTATTAACATCTTAATCGATAGTGTATACTCCATCCTTTCCATATTATCTGTCACTTTAACCAACTTTCTTTTTTCTCATAATATCTGTCACTTTATATTTCCAATAACACATTAATTACTAATTTATCAAATTAACATTATTAATTACATCAAATTAACATTATTAATTAGACATTAATTACTCATAATATCTGTCACTTTATATTTCCTTTTTTTATTCATCATTTTATTCAACTTTTCTACATTTTTAATGTGCTAAATTAATACATATAGGAAGTTTTCTTGGTCTTCTAAATTGTGTCTAAAGTGACATATAAATTGGGAAGGAGGGAGTAAGTATTTTAAGTACCGGAGCCATTTCTATAAGTATCAGCTATATTAATTAATCATCTCATGTATATGGTATTCAACACTGTACTCAGCATCCGTCCGAACTAACAAAACTTAGCTTAATCGTAATCAAGTTCAACCGAACAATTTGATGAAGGAAAAACTTATAGTGGTTGTCAATCATGACAACCACCACAATGAAAACAATATTTATCCATATATATGTCAACTTTTATCTTCGTTATTCATCATTTTTATTTAGCACAACATTATAAAATATATTTTCTTAATTAAAAAAAAATTTCTGAAATTTTTTAAAATTTAAATATCTTAAATCTAAATTTTTGCCTAGTAAATAAGCATATTTTGAAAAAATATTTATTTTAAATTTCTTTAAAATAAACTAAAATTTTAAAAAATATCTTTCACAATTATATTAAATAAGAAAGCTAATTGTCAAGATAAAACTTGACACATGTACGGATAAATTTTATTTTACTTACAACTACTATAAGTGTATCCTTTGATGAAACTAACTATTATAATGAGATATTACTAAGTACAAAGTGTTTCTCACCCAAAGAGAGGAGTTTTTGAGTCAAATTTAACGATCTTACTACTTATATTTGGGATGTACCCGTGTACGTAGTAGTTGGTACGTCGTTGGAGTCAGCTCTTTAGATCGAACTTGGGAGGTTAAATTAATTGGGTAGAAGGAGATTAAGACATCAACAGAAAAATTAAAATGCACGTAATTATAATAAATAGCACATTGAATTGTCATGTGTTTACTCCACACGGCTACAGTCACATATATATGAGAGAGAGGACCTTGAAGTTACCAAGAGGCTCCCATGGCCGGTGAGTAAGAATACCTGGTTTCGACATCATCTCTCTCTAAACGAAGGAAATCATACCTTTGTTCCAATGCACTAAAATGATATAAGATCTGTATAACAAATATTGGCTGCCCGAAAAATATGAACATAACTTCCTTTTGATACTCAATGTCCACATGACAATCTCTCATTGGCTGAGAAGTGCCTAGACATCTTCAGTATGAATTAAAATTCAGCTTACTTCTGATATGAAACGGATGAGAACAAAGTGAGGTTGTACGGGATATTCCAGTGGTAAGAGTATGACTTAACTCGCAAGACCGATGTTGAGTTGCTAATAAGATGAGTTACATGGTGAATTTATCATATATTATTTTAATAATTGTTTTTATTCTCTCCTCCTCCACCCTACTTTTTATCAATATAACCAAATTAATTACGGAGTATACTATTAGATAGGATTAATTTTTTTTTACTCATTCCATCCGAAAATATTTGTCCCTGTTTGACTAATATGGTTAAACCTTTTCAATTTTGACTTTTAATTTACTAAATAATATGATGACTTAGAATATAAGACTACCATCACTGAATTTGTGATAGAAAATACTTATACCGGCCTGAATATAAGACTACCATCATTAATCTTGGTAGCAATTCATGGTGTTGTGTCCTCTTCAATTCGTTTGGTTTTGGCTTTCGTGCATTCCCTAATTGGGATCCCTTTTTTTTTTTTTTTTGCCTATTGTTGCAAGGTAGTTTTTGATTGTTTCCTTTGAATATTGGCCCATTTTCAATTTGGGTTAGGTGTGTTCTTGTGCTTTGGGCCTTTTCGGATTTGTTTGAATAATTTTGGGCCTAATGGCCTCCAATTATTAAAAAAAAGTCTTAAGAAAATAAAATGTAAAAAATTAACGATCAAAGTTAGTATTGGAAACCATGTAAAGTCAAGTAGGACAAATGTTTTTGGGACAGGAGTAATTAAAATGAATCGAATTCATACTTATTATTGGAGACCAAGAAAAATAGAAAGACTCTTTTGGTGGGGGCCAAACAGATTCCACCTCGTCCAATAAGTTTTCAACTCAAACTCACTCTTATGAGTGCTCTTACATAAGACCATCTGCAACGGCGAGTTTGAGAGTGAGATGACGCTGACGAGAAAGGTAGTACAGCAGCGAGGGCGAGTGTCGATGGTGAGAAAAACTCGAACTCGTGCTTACCGCACGAGTACGAACACGAAATTCTCGACATTTTTTAAAATTTTTATTATAATGTATTTAAATGATTAAATGTGGGGGCTGACACCTTTTATTCAAATATTTTAATTAAACTTACATTCATTATTGAAAATCAAGTTAATTTGAAGAGTCTAACTCTCCTAGTGGGTCATAATGCTTCCACCTCATCCATTGACTATAACTCATGCTCTCACCATTATGGGTGATCTTATAGGCCCACTTATATAAGGACATTCCTATATAGATCCCTTGCAAAGCCAATGCATACATAGAGGTCTACTGGAAAAACTATCCCCATTCCCCACCAATAATCCAATATAACAAAAAATGTGCATGGGTTCAATTACCTTACCAGGAGAGAATTAAGAGTTTGCCTATTTTTCTCTTAATCATGTAAGCAATTGAATTCCTCATTCATTAATCTCAACAACTAATTATAGGCCCAGTAATATAGCGACATACGTTTATATGCCCATGCAAATTAAATGCACACATAGAGGTCTATGGGAAAAACAATCCCCACTTCACCACCCGTAATCCAATATTAACCAAATATATGCATGGTCTTACTACCATACCAGGAAGGAAGAGGTGGCCTATTTTTCTCTTATTCGTGTAAGCAATTTAATTCCTCATTCAATCGTCTCAACAACTAATTGACCCCATAGTTTTTGTTCTTTTCTTTTAAGAACTGAAACTGACAAATTATTAGTGTTTGGTACTATAGCGATATGATTGAATCACTTTGGAATTTGAGCTGTCTTTTGTTCCCCTAATATGATTTGACCTCAATGTTTGGTGATTGATTAATGATATGCTCATATTACGGTGAGAAATGGACGTTAGGGTTTGATGGAGTCTCGATTCTGTGTGGAGGATACAATTTCTTGTTACAACATTAAGAAGAAGCTCAATTTCAGTGGGCAGTTAGCATGCATGTTTTCTGAAACTTAGGTATAATAGGGGGGATTAGTGAGAGAGGTTCATTGAAAGAGAGAGGAAGGGCAAAAGGATGTTCATCATCAATAATACTACTACATTTAATTCTATTCACAAACCCTAATTAGACATACATACCATATGTACTATTCTTCTCTCAACATGAATTTCTTTCTGACTCTCATTCAATTCTCTTGATTTGTTCTTCCACAGTTCCACAACCATTAAATGGTAAAAGGGCAAGTTTCAAGTTTTGATCCTGCCATTTCTATTTCAATTTTATTCGTCTGTTCTCTTTTATTACATATTTTGTATCCAACAACTGTTTGTCAATATCAGGAAGAAAGTACTACAAATGAGTCGTGATCCTTGACCTATCATGAGATCCTCCCTTCATTCATTCATCTGGCCATTTATCTTGTATCCAACAACTGTTTAATGGCTAAGATTTCATTCATTCACTAGGCTTGATTCAACTTCTCCTCTCAGTCCTCATTGGCTAAGGTGCAACAACATGGT
This sequence comes from Portulaca oleracea, assembly GCA_029582165.1. Taxonomy (NCBI): domain Eukaryota; kingdom Viridiplantae; phylum Streptophyta; class Magnoliopsida; order Caryophyllales; family Portulacaceae; genus Portulaca; species Portulaca oleracea. The sequence goes on from CM055886.1 coordinate 20,322,310, forward strand.
AGGTTCTTAGCTTTTAAACTCCTTGCACAAGAACATGCGAGAACTTGTCTTGTATTTTGTAACTGCTACAATTATGTGGAAAGAGCTCAATGAAAGGTATGGGCAGTCCAACAAGGCTAAGCTCTTCCAATTACAACAAGAAGTTAGTGTCTTGTCTCATGGAGATTTAGACATTGTTGGATATTTAACCAAGGCCAAGAAAGTGTGGGATAAAGTTTCAATGGTTGGAGGAATGACATTATGGGAATTGCACTTATGAAGACAATATTAATGTAACTTTACGGACTTTCATAGAAAATCAAATGTTATTTAGTATTTTAAAATTACGATGATAGAAACTTGGATCTAACAAGAGGCGGACCGATTTTTCATAAGTTAACTCGAGCTGATCTACTTGAAAATATGCTAGTTTTTGATATGAAACAAATTCAAGCTAACCTCGATGTTTAATTGATATTGCTTAGCATACAACCTTACTACTCCCAAGTCCTAAACCATTTTGGATATGGGGGTAAGTACGATAACTTAACCTTCAACCAACAAATTGCCACCTATGACGAGGATTGGGGAGGTGCTCAGCAAAAGGCTCCCATTCTGGTCTTCTTTGGGGGTGAGAGAACAATTGCAGAGGATATCGGCCACATTGGTGTAATAACTGAGGCAGCTCCCCGCCTCCAAGCCCTGGTGCTCTACATTGAAGTATATATACAAACCACCTGCTAGCTAATCAATACCCTCATTTCTTCAACTTTTCTCTAACACTAAGTTTTCTTAATTATAAGTATCATACTGATATAAGTTAGTATATACTTATTAATGATTACGAGGTTTAGAATATTATCCATCAGTACTGTTCAAAATCTTAACAACTTTTCTTTTCTTTTTCTTTTTTTTTTTTTGCTTATGCAGCACCAATTTTATGGAGCTTCCATTCCCTATGGATCAATCGGGAAGGCTCTGGGATCTTCTGAAGTTAGAAGCTTTCTAACTTCAGAACAAGCCCTGGCTGACTTTGCCGATATAATTGTAAGCCTTAAGGCTAATTTATCGGCAAATGACTCACCAGTCATCATATTTGGTTATGGTTATGGGGGAAGTAACTAATTCTAATTACTTTAAAAAATCACCCATTATTTTATTTTATTTTTTTGATTATTTTAAAATTAATAAATTCACATATATTTAATGTAATTTTTTAGAACAACTTAACATTCCTTTTAAAATTCTAATCACATATATTTGTCTACAGTATTAGTAGCCTAGTTTAGGCTCAAATATCCCCATATAGCGATTGGAGCCTTGGCCTCGTCAGCTCCGATCCTGTTCCAAGAAAATATTCCTTCAGGGAACGATTTTTGCTCGATATTGAGCGACGCTTTTGAGGTAATTTGTTTCCTTTTTTTTTCAAATGATATATCATTTTTCCAACTTTCCCTACTCATTTAATTTTATTTTTGTTTGAAGTACACAAATCAACGGTGTGCTCATCAAATTCGTCAAGCGTGGGATGCGAGTGAAGACATTGCCTCGCATAACAATGGTCTTGGTGTCTTAACCAAGACCTTCAATCTTTGCCGGTATATTATTTATACTTGTGTTTTAAGTTAAAATCAAACTATGATTATTTTATTTTTACATTGGTATTTCACTACTTTAATTTCTAATTGGGTTTCTTATTTTGTAGTCCTCTAATTTCCTCCCTTGAGCTAATACAACTATTAGCTCACACATATACGTTTGCGGCCCAATTTAATGGGCGGGACAACTTCTGGATTAATAAAATATGTGGCGCCATTATCGGAACTCCGGTTTCCGATATTGGATTGAAGGGGATAGCGGCGGCGGTTGGGATTCTTCACACATCGGATAAAGGGGGTTGCGTTGATATAAATAAGAGCGCAACCCTATTATTTGATGGTCCCTCTTTCGATGCTTGGGAGTGGCAGGTACGAACAAAATAAACTATATATTTGTATTTTTCTCCTTCTTATATCTTCTTTTATTGTAACTATTTACTAACTTAAATTTATTGATAACATATAGACATGTACCGAGATAATAATGTACAAAAGTTGTGCAAAGAACAACTCTTTGCTCATTCCTAGTCAAGCAATAGACGATGGAAATGAGCAAATGGAAGATTGTTTGAAAAAATATGGTACATTGCCTCGGCCCAATCAAATTTCCCATATTTACACTGTCCGGGTAAGTATCAATTAACTACTTAACTTGTATGACTTATTCAATTCTTGTTATTACATCAAGTTGTGTGTGTATTACATGAGTTAATTGAGTATTTTTAAAATTACGTAGGATATACATGACGTTGGAAGCAACATAATCTTTTCCAACGGCCTATTGGATCCCTACTCTAGTTTGGGGTAATTTTATTTTGATTCTTTATTTCTATTTTATTTTTCTAAAATTTTATGAGTTTAATTATAAATATGACTCCAAACAGGATTTTGGATGATATGTCTAACACCATTTTGGCTATAACCACAAATGAAGGTGTTGTATAAATTTACTTTCATTTTATTAATTCATGTTTATAATTGATGAATGTGATTTTAGTTATGATTAAAACATAACATTTGTTTATGTATGGATTTTATCCGGGATCAAATAGTCTTGACATGAATTTAAGACAAGAAGATGATCCCGACTACGGATATACGAGGTCGGGTGGTTTCTTGGGCTTCTGCCGGTACTTGTGGATTTAGGGGTACAAAAAGAGGAACACCTTTTGCGGCTCAAACCGCGGCGGGAAACGCTATTCGTACAGTGGTAGAGCAAGGTATGCAACGAGCAGAAGTTATGATTAAAGGTCCCGGTCTCGGAAGGGATGCAGCATTACGGGGTTGAAAGACCAAAGAGAAAAAGAAATCCAAATCTTCAAATCTTGGATCGAGGGAGGCGCACCGAAGGTTCCGGATTACTCGGTACCCGTTATTATTAATATTTTTGTACTATGTTTTTTATTGCTTCTTTTATAGATATAATATTCTACAATTTTTGTTTTTTTGATTCTTTTAAGAGATGCATCATTCTCTATTTTTTTATTTATTTTTTATTTTCCGGGGTATCCAAGCATGCTCGCTGAAAAACAGAGGGGGGATGGAGTGATATTATGTTTCAACTTTGATTTATTAAATTTTATCTTTATTTTTGACGAAGAGTCTTCAACAGGTTTATTTATTTGGAGTGGTACATTTGAAACAATTCCTTTCAATAGTATTTTCCTTCAGTTTAATATATAAATATATTTTTAATTTTGATGATTGTATTATTAATTTTGATGATAGTAATTTTGATTTAAATTTGTAGCTAAATAAGAAGATAAACGGATAGGAACAACTTGAATATAAACCTGTGCCCTACTGTTCAACTTATGAAATTTACCCTGACCAATTTTTTTTTAATATTGAATTGATTTCTTTTCAAAAGAAGCCGACAGATTACTCGTTTTAAGATATGATAAAATGCTATCTTATTTTTACCAAAAACAAAATCTTATAACAAAGCAAATTAATTAAATATCTTACAGGTTAAATCACGTGTCGGAATCAGTCTCTCCATAAATTTTTGTTCATGAGGGTAAGGTTGCCTACTTTAGGGTCCCCCATACCGCATTCAAACATGTCAAATGAAAGGTTGTTGTTGTTGTTGTATCTTACAGATTAACCCACAAAAAATTATGCATTCTACGAAAATATTAAATAAGTTAACAATTACCTTCAATATCATGTTAAAATAAATAGTCATAATTATTTTGTTAATAATCAATTATCTCTATCATATTTAATTATGCTTGATGGAAAAAAAAAAAATTAACTACCATATGCCCATTGTCTGTCAAGGCGGTGGATAAAGTACATTAAACCGGGGTATCTATCTATATAATAGGTAAAAGCCTAAAAAGGAATATATTTAAAAATTTTGAAATTGAGTCACTAGTGAATATTGGTAAATTAACATATCATATTAAAAAAAAGGAAAAGTTGGTAGAGTAATTTAATTTCTTCCATTTTCCCACAACACGTGTCCTACTACATGTTCAACTCTATTCATCTACTCGAAATTAGTTGATAATGCTATTGATTTTAATTTTCTCATAATGCATAATTTTTTTTGATAACATGAGGTGCATTAATGCATTAATTCATTATCAATTATCTGGTGATTAATAATTAACCATTTTGGGACTTTCGCCAAATCATAAAATGTTACTACTTAAAATTGCATAAGAATATTGCATCATTAATTTTGTGAAAAGCTCTATAACGATCATTTTGTAAATTATGAATTTTAATTATCTCACTTTTTTCAACACATTTCTATTTCCCGCACAGGTGGAGGAGTGACATGTTTATACTTAATCAATATTCTGATTTACATCAAGAAAATTAACTTAATTTCCAAATGTTTATATGGTCAAAAATATAGATTTAATATTATGATAGATAAAATCTATTAAAATATTTTATTTTAAAAAGTTGTCTCTCTAGCAAGGTATTCCCCAGCAACTATGACTTTTTTCATTTCTTTATTTTTAACTTCCCCTACTTTCACTTTATATATTCAAAATAAATGGAGAGACTGTTGGGAAAACGATGTTTGACTGGCTTGAATCTTCATCATCTTCACTTGACTTGGCTTCTTGATCTTCTTGCGGTATGTATGACAAAATGGAGATATGACTTAATAACCAATGGTAAACTTGTTTGGATATCGCTAAGAGTCATGGCTTCTAACTCATTTTCCTTAAGAACTATTAACTATACCGTAAATGTTCCGAGGGATAAAACTTAGCTCTTGTTGCACTCAAGACATAGGTTTCTCACTTAATTCTCTCAAGTATAGCTGTAGTCTATACTTGAGAGGATGTGATTATAGAATGGAAGAATTGAGACTTGTTATGCTCTCAAATGGCTTGGGAATGTCTCCTATTTATAGGAGACTTCCACCCTAATTCAACCATAATCATACCCCTTAGTCAAAGGTGTAATTAATGTACTTAATGGAGAATCAAGACCTTGACTTGGTCATGATAATATAGCTGTTGGATCTTAATACCGAGCTTAATATTGATATTATAAACTTAATACTCATGATTATATAGCCGTTAGCATTAAAACCACATCCTGGGTTCCAACACGGTCCGTGTTGGATCAACACGGTCCGTGTTGGGTGCAACACGACCCGTGTTGAGCCCAGGATAGTTTTCTTTGCTCTCTGGAGACCAACACGACCCGTGTTGGTCCCAGACTCGCCCATGTTGATCATATTATTGACGTTTCACTTATATATGATCCTTATACTTGTTACATATAATTCTTTAGGCTATATAATTAACTTATACTCTTGAAATAATTCCAACAATCCCCTGCCATTTCAAGATATGTAAAACCCTTGAATGCTCTTACTTAAGGAGTTAACACCCCCGCCATTTGAGATATACCTTCACTTTAATCACCCGAGAAACCCACAAACATACGCATAATAAAAAGTAGATTGCTCTTTGAACTTTTCACTTAGTATATACAAGCCAAAATTGAATCCAAATCACAAAGTAGACATGTCTTTGAACTTTGGATTTATATTGATCAACTATACTCGTAATACATATACGTTTATTTTTAAATCTTAAGTGCTAAAACTTTGACACTATTATCCGGCCTTGTGTCCTTATCCTTAGTAAGTGTTTCGGAACTTTAGCTCTAAGTTCCTTTCAGCGGCCACACATCACACTTACATAGGTAAACTTTGTAATATACCACCCCTATAATTAGGCTTTCCACAAAGTCTATTAAGAATATTACTACTCAACTTCTTATCATTACAGATGTTAAGCATCACTTAACATGAGATGTATAAAATCAATGCTTCCTACTACTTTAGACAACTCCGTACTCATTTGAACTTTAGAAATTGGTGGTATTCCAATTCATAAAGTTGAGTCATTATTGTGAAGTAATAGATATTTAGACTACTTAACCCATCTCTAACAACAAGGTCCACTAGATATATAATTATATCTTTACCATGGCCTTAATAAGAATATATTCATCATAATATGAACCAACCATCATATTATTTTTCGGATATAAACACACTATACCTTGTGTATACTTGATATGGATCCTCTTATATGCTTATCATCCACAAAAACCATGGATATAAAGCTCTAACTTATGAATAAAATAATCTCGCACTTGATAAACCACTTAACCTTTGATTTATGTATATATGAAAAATTAAATTTTCAACTTATATGTAATTAAACCATTACAACTCAATCTTTTGCTACATACTTGAACTTATAACCTTAACTCATAGAATAAACAATGATTCATAATCATGAATGATTATTTTGTAGAGATGTAGAGTATACTACCAAGTACGTATATGATTAAACCATCACATACCATGGTTATATGCTCTCCTCTTATGTTTAAGTCCACCCTTCAAAGCATATAGCTATGAAGACTTAAACGTAATACTTAAACTTTATCATTACTAAATCCATTGATAAAGATATATCATCATGAATTAGAATGATCAAATATATAAAAATTATACACTTCTTATGTAGCAAATAAACTTGATATATGCATATTTAACTTATGCAAACAACATAGACTATTCTCAATCATGATTATCCGGAAACCTCATAAATTAAACTTTATGAACTTGTAAAATATCAAAATAACTATTTCGATAATCATGAACTGTAGTCTATCGCAAGTATGTAAAAATACTTCCTTATATCCTACTACATGCTCTTATAAACTTGAAAAGTTAACAAGGACAAACATGTATTCAACTTATATTTATGAATACACTAAAAACACATGAGTAATCATGATCAATCTTATACTTATCTGATCATGTTTGATACTTTATATGTCATTACTCAATGAATACATATATGTAAACATATACATATTGACATATAAACCATACAAAAAGTATTAAATCTTCTCATATATCTTATGCAATCAATTGATCACTTATTTCATAAAGAAATTTATCTTATAGGCCCTGTTTGGTAAACAGCCTATTCATTGGCCTATTGCAAAAGTTGGCTTATTAGGGGGTGAAATAGGCTGTTGGGGTGTTTGGTAAACAACCCATTCTATTAGCTTATAAGTCCCAATAAGTCATTTTTCAATAGGCTGAGGGGAGTAGCCTATTGTAAATGGCTGATTGTGTAAAAGATCATTTTGTCCAAAAGTTGTCTAAATTTACACCATATGCCATCCTAAAGCTTATTGGTCCCAATATTTGATGCATATTTATCACATTAGTGATAAAGGGTATAAATGGAATTTTAGCAAAAAATTTTTAGAATCAGCTAACTTTATCAATCACAACTTTTCCAAACAGTCAATACAATCAGTCAATACAAACAGCCAACAATAATCAGCCAATGTGTTTAGTCCCATTTTAGGGGCTAAATACCACTCGTTTACGCCCAAGTCTATTGCCGTTCCCTAATAAAATGGTTATTTATTACGTGTTTTGTGATTTTTAGGTATTAAGTTCGGAGAATGATAAAAGGGGGGCGAAGTTGCGAAAAAGGGCGATAACTCGGTCACCCCGAGACCTTTGGAGCTGATTTGATGCCGTGGTGAAGACCCGGGAAGCATGGGAGACCAATCGTGCCTAAAAGAGAGGGAGTTCGGGCCAAAAGGCTAAGTATGGGGGCATCCATGTTCGCTACGCCCCTTTACTTGGCTGGAAGATCAATTGAAGACCGTAGCGTTCCCTACGCCGGTCGTAGCGAACGCTACGCCGTAGCGTTCCTTACGCCGGTCGTAGCGTTCCTTACGAGCCCGTGCGCGAATGTTACGCCAAGACCGCAGCGGTCGCTACGAAGGGTGTAGCGAGCGCTACGATGAAGCCAATTTCCCAAGATTCGACCATCTGTCATGGCGTTCGCTACGCCGAGTGTAGCGAGCGCTACATCGTTGATCGGGTCGCTACGCCGGACGTAGCGATCGCCTTGAGCCGCCGAGAGTTAGAGTTTCGCTGTCTTGGGTCGTAGCGAGCGCTACGATACCGTGGCGGTCGCTCGACCTATTTCCCATTATTTTAGGCCAAAGCAGTGTTTTGGCCATTCTTCCCCTTTTGTTTAAATAGCCCGTCTTGGGGCATCAATGGGGAGGGGGGATGATCCATTATCTAATCTAGGGAGATATCTAGGAGTAGCAAGGGCATCTAGGTTTAGACTTAGATTTTATTTTCAGTTTGTAATTAGTAGATTTTAGAAGGAGATTAGTGAGAGATTAGTCTAGGGTTTTGGAGATTTGAGTTTATTATTGAAGATTTGGGGATTCAATCAATTGAGAGATTGTTGGATCATCTTCTTATTGCTTTCCATTGTTCATCTACAACATTTTGATAAGTATTCTCTTCCCTTAACTCTTTTATTAATTACCTTGCTAATTACTTTGCTTGTTCTTAATTGCATTGCTTGCTATTTCATTGTTCTTTCTTGTTTATGGTTGTTTGATGTTAGAAATCATGTGTAGGTTTGGTATGGATGTTGTTAGCTTAGTAGATATCATGATTAGTGGCTAGAAACCCTATGGGTTAGGGGTAATTAAGGGTGTGAATGGGTGATTAAGTTTGAGTTAGCAATATTAGTGAGTAATTAGTTTGGAAATCAATTTCCACTCCTATCCTTCCTCAGTGGGATGTATTTGGGTGCGAGCATCCGAATACATCCAACACTGTGTTGGAAGGTAGGAATTGGGATGGTTAGTATTCTAGTTCGCGAGCGAATAGAAACTAACTAGGAAATTCTGTTTCATTAACTTCCCGGTGCATCGATGGATTCTGGGGAAGTCAATCCGAGCTATTCTCGAGAGAGGAAGCTCGGTGGTGAAGTCAATCCGGGCTATTCTCGAGAGAGGAAGCTCGGTGGGCTATTTCCAATGGAATTACCATTTGATTATCCCTCCTTGTTATTCGCTTGTTGCAAAACTCATTTCCTCATCCTCGTTTGCATCCCGAAAAGCCTCCGAAGCCCATTTTCCATTCCTTGATCGACCTTAGTTTTATTTCTTGCTTTGTGATCTTTCAGACCTATATCCTTACCTTAGCAATCTCAACCCGACCATTGACCTAGTTCCTTTGACCAAGGCCGCCAGCTCCCTGAGAGAGAACGACAAAACCGAGGTCTTACAAGCCGCTGGTACACAAAATGGCGCCGTTGCCGGGGAGCCAGCGCCCCTAGTTTTAGTTTCTTGGTCTTTGGTTAATTGAGTTTGCTTTCACGCTCGAAATTAGTTTGTGCCAATCCAAATGAATTTGATGCTTCTATCGGTTCTTGTTGATGCATGTAGGTACGCCCTAATGTTCTACCGAGCATCGTAGGAGGTTTCACGTCCTAATGGGTGAAGTCCAAGCTGATTCACCCCGTACCCTTCTATCATATGTCGTTCCATCATCGGGTACGGGAGGCAATCCTATCATCCTACCGCCACTACCACCCACCGCAACATTCAAGTTCAAACCATGCCTGTTAGACGCTTTTGAGAGAAACCAATTCTATGGAGATGGCTTCGAGGATCCTATCGATCATATTAGAAGATTTGAAGACCGGATTGGTTTTGTGCATATGCCAGAGGTATCTTCGGAGTTTTTGAAATTGAAGCTTTTCCCTCTCACCTTGGGAGGAAAAGCTAAGATGTGGCTCGACATTTGTCCACCCGGTACATATACTACTTGGGATGCATTGAGCCGGGATTTTCTTCACCATTTCTTTCCGGCTGATGAGACGCATGAAACCCGACAAGCTATCTTGAATTTCAAGCAAGAGCCGGGAGAAACTCTTTTCGATTCATGGGCAAGGTTTAAACTTCTTCAAAGGCGATGTCCACATCACAATCTTCCGGATTGGTTATTGTTACATCAGTTTTACCATGGGCTTCAAGACGATCTTAAAGACTCAATTGATATTGCATCAGGAGGAATGTTCCTTATGAAGACCGAGCATCAAGCAAATGTTTTCCTTCACGAGCTATTTCAACATTCTCCTTCTTGGGGAAGCCGTCGGAGTTTAGGAAGTAGAGGCTATTCCTTAGAGAGTGAACCTACTATCAAATTTCTTGTAGGCGTCGTCCAGATGCAACAAAAGATGCTATCTAATGGAACAACCAACCAATTGGGAATCGTGCGGAGACCCAACCCTCCACCCAAAACATCAATATTTCTCACCAAACCACCAAAACCAAGAGGCTTGCAACCCACTTATCACCAACCTACTCCTCATCTTCAAGAACCCCAACCATCTCAAGGGTCCAACATAGAGAAGTTCTTTGAAGCAAATTGTTGAAAATCAAGAGAATGATAGGGCTTGCCTCGAACATTGAAAATCAATGGGCCCAAATGTCTCAGATAGACTACATCCCTCAAACCGTCCCCATCCAACCTCAACCTACTCCAATGGTGCCGGTGAATCTTATTACCCTCCGGAGTGAAGGGGAAGCGATCGTACCAAATTTTGCGGAGGAGGGATGTTTGAGGGGAGAAGGAAAAATGAGTGAGTTGGAGATGAATGAAGGAAGGGAGATGTTGCTTGAAGCTAAAAGTGAGTATGAGGAGACCACTAAGCATTTGAGAGTAGCACAGGGTGTGCAAACCCTTACATCTACTTCTAGTCCTAATATGTATACTTGTGAGCTGTGTTTGGGTCCACATCCCGAGCATCAATGTGGGGAGTTTAGTCAAGTAGAGCGTGTGAACGCTATCTATCCATCATATTTCAACCCACTTTTCTCCCATTTTTTGAAGGGCATGCTTATGACTATACCACGTTTATCAACCTACATTCAACCCCATTTCTCAACCTTATGACCACCACTCATTTGTCGAAGAATCCTCCCATTCAACTCAACAGGACATTGTATCACCCCAAATTTCTCAAGCCACCCAATCTTCACCGACTCCAATGGTACAAGTAAATTCTATCGATCTAAGGAGTGGGAAGAGGTTGAATTTTCTTGGTAGAGGATAGTGTTTTGGAGAAAAAAGTAGAGGATGAGATGGAGATGAACGTTGAGGAGAGAGTTGTGGTTGAGGAAGCTAAGGTTGAAGAAGAGAGGGTGTTGGATGAGGAAAAGGAGGGAGAACAACAAAGAGAAGAGATTTTGGGAGGAAATACCCATGAATGCCCCGAAGAGGGATTTGATTCCCACCAAATGCAAGTTCCTCTCCTAAACTGGTTGATTCAACACTTGATTGATGAAGGACATATTGAGTCAAAGTTTAATGTCCCTATTGAAACGCACTTTTTCATGCCATCTTGTGTTGAAGTCAATTCAGTGACCACGGTTGTTCATGACCACGGTTGTCCCCATCACCAAATCAAACCAACGGGGGAGACCCTTGTTCTATTTGCGGAGATGATGAGGAGGTGTTGGAAAAGGAGGAGGAAGCGACATTGGAAGAAATCAAAGACATCATCACCTCTTCCCCGCTCATGGTCAACCAAACGACCGGAAAGGACAACTCAATTTGAGGTTGTCCAAAAATGGTAGGAGTTGGAGAGGAAGGAAGAAGAAGCGATCATGGTGGAAGAAGCTGATTATATACCTCTCATGTGCACCACGTCTCTCCAGAATCAAACGGGTATTTAGGTCAAGCTAGGGACCTAAAACAAGCACTACATGGGAGGTAACCCATACTTTCTTTTTGATTAATTTTTTTTTCCTTTCTTTATTAGTTTCTTTTTCTTGTTTCTAACCCTGCAATGCGGATCTTACGAGCCTTGCTTGTTTTTACTTGAATATCCTAACCCTTTGCTCGATTATCACGGATCGCGGATTGAGTAATCATTTATTTTGAAGAACTCGAGGTAATATCTCTCCGCTCTTCTCTTTTTGAGTTGAATATCCTATGATCCATGCTGCATGCTTGATTTTCTTTTGGATGTAGAACCCCTTTGAGTGTTTATGTTGGGGTATATTGTTGTTGGAGCCGTGTGGGCTCGGGTCGCCACCACTTTTGTTTGCTAGTTGTTCTTGTTTGTTTGTTCTTTTCGGTTCTCTACCCTTTTCTTGTGACACCTTCCCACAATGAGGACATTGTGGATTTTAAGTGTGGGGGGGGGGTGAGAGATATTTGCTTCAAGAGTAGATCACCTAGCTGTTTTTGTTTTTATTTTCTTAGTTTTTGCTTAAAATTTAAAAAAAAAATTCGTGTGAAAAAGGAGAAAAAAGGGAGTGAAAACCTTTAAAGTTTTTCTTTTAGTTTTGTTTTTGTTCTGCTTTGTTTCCTGGATCTCGTTATCGAAGTTGAGAAGCCGTTCTTAAGCTTCTTTAAAAGTAACCGGTTGGAGCATTTTCGACCCCATCTCGGGTTTTAGTCAAGACTTACCCCTAATAGACTCCCTTCATTAAGTGTCTATTGAGACTCCCGTTCTTTTCACGTTCTGATTGGAACCAAGAGATTTTAGGGGCTCGTGTTCGAGTTTGTTTTGTTGCTCATTTAGTGAATTCGAAAACGAAGAAAAGAAAAAGAAAAAATTTCATAAGGTACAATAACCTGAATAAGTGGAGCGTGTCGCTGAATGACACTAACCACCTACACTTAGCCAACCTACACGGGCCCGGTATCGGTGATGACGCGATACTCCCTTAACCCTCCTCCTATATCGCCATGACGGAGGCGAATGGAAAAGACCGTGTTGGGAGGGTATACCCTTATATGGGCCGTCGATTCAAAGTAAGGCTAATACCGACCTTTAAAAGAAAATGAAAAAATATAGGAGAAAGTGAAACGGAAAAAGTTTCTTGCTTCTAAATAAAGTGGGGCCTCTCCTTGCATCACCTACGGCCCTCACCAAGCGAAGGGCGACCAAATGCGAGGGAGGGCAACATTTCTCTTGGTTGTTTCGTTGTTTCCAAATTTGGACACGAGTCTTTAAAACCTTTTGATTCCCGTTAGAACCCACTTGCACATATTTGCACATGGGGTTTCGCTTGGTATAAGGTGTAGGGAGTTAAAAACCTTCAAGATTGACCTTTATCTGAGTGTGGTGTTTGTGAGATGCTCCTAACAGTTACTTTTGGAGGCTTAATAACTTTTTCTTAGTTTGGATTGCGAGATCTTTTGAATCAAAGCCTTTGTTTTTCTTTCTTTTTGTTTTCTTCGGTTTTGTTTTCACTTTCCCTCTCTCCTTTTTCTTTGGCTTTTGTGGGTACAGCCGCTATAAACCCTCACGAGACCCACCTCGTCCACCCGGGCTACCGGGGGGTTTAAAGGGCTTGATGCATGTGCTAAATGCATCCGCGATTTCTGCGAAAGTGAGTTAGTTGCTTTTGTTTAGTTCTAGTTTCTTAGTTTCTTTTGTTTAGTTTTGCTCGGGACGAGCAAAAGGCTAAGTGTGGGGGGGTGTTTAGTCCCATTTTAGGGGCTAAATACCACTCGTTTACGCCCAAGTCTATTGCCGTTCCCTAATAAAATGGTTATTTATTACGTGTTTTGTGATTTTTAGGTATTAAGTTCGGAGAATGATAAAAGGGGGGCGAAGTTGCGAAAAAGGGCGATAACTCGGTCACCCCGAGACCTTTGGAGCTGATTTGATGCCGTGGTGAAGACCCGGGAAGCATGGGAGACCAATCGTGCCTAAAAGAGAGGGAGTTCGGGCCAAAAGGCTAAGTATGGGGGCATCCATGTTCGCTACGCCCCTTTACTTGGCTGGAAGATCAATTGAAGACCGTAGCGTTCCCTACGCCGGTCGTAGCGAACGCTACGCCGTAGCGTTCCTTACGCCGGTCGTAGCGTTCCTTACGAGCCCAGGCAGAATGTTCTGCCCAAGACCGCAGCGGTCGCTACGAAGGGTGTAGCGAACGCTACGATGAAGCCCAGATTTCCCAAGATTCCAGCCATACGTCATGGCGTTAAGCTACGCCGTGTAGCGAGCGCTACACATCGTTGATCGGTCGCTACGCGGACGTGGCGATCGCCTTGAGCTGCCGAGTTAGAGTTTTCTTTGTCTTGGGTCGTAACGAGCGCTACGATACCCGTAGGTCGCTACGACCTATTTCCAAAGATTATTTTAGGCCAAAACGACTGTGTTTTGGCCATTCTTCCCCTTTTGTTTAAATAGCCCGTCTTGGGGCATCAATGGGGAGGGGGGATGATCCATTATCTAATCTGGGGAGATATCTAGGAGTAGCGAGGGCATCTAGGTTTAGACTTAGATTTTATTTTCAGTTTGTAATTAGTAGATTTTAGAAGGAGATTAGTGAGAGATTAGTCTAGGGTTTTGGAGATTTGAGTTTATTATTGAAGATTTGGGGATTCAATCAATTGAGAGATTGTTGGATCATCTTTTTATTGCTTTCCATTGTTCATCTACAACATTTTGATAAGTATTCTCTTCCCTTAACTCTTTTATTAATTACCTTGCTAATTACTTTGCTTGTTCTTAATTGCATTGCTTGCTATTTCATTGTTCTTTCTTGTTTATGGTTGTTTGATGTTAGAAATCATGTGTAGGTTTGGTATGGATGTTGTTAGCTTAGTAGATATCATGATTAGTGGCTAGAAACCCTATGGGTTAGGGGGTAATTAAGGGTGTGAATAGGTGATTAAGTTTGAGTTAGCAATATTAGTGAGTAATTAGTTTGGAAATCAATTTCCCACACCTATCCTTCCCTCAAGTGGGATGTATTTGGGTGCGAGAGCATCCCGAATACATCCAACACTTGTGTTGGAAGGTAGGAATTGGGATGGTTAGTATTCTAGTTCGCGAGAGCGAATAGAAACTAACTAGGAAATTCTGTTTCATTAACTTCCCCGGGTCTGTCGATGGATTCTGGGGAAGTCAATCCGAGCTATTCTCGAGAGAGGAAGCTCGGTGGTGAAGTCAATCCGGGCTATTCTCGAGAGAGGAAGCTCGGTGGGCTATTTCCAATGGAATTACCATTTGATTATCCCTCCTTGTTATTAAACATTTGCAAAACTCATTTCCTCATCCTCGTTTGTATCCCGAAAAGCCTCCGAAGCCCATTTTCCATTCCTTGATCGACCTTAGTTTTATTTCTTGCTTTGTGATCTTTCAGACCTATATCCTTACCTTAGCAATCTCAACCCGACCATTGACCTAGTTCCTTTGACCAAGGCCGCCAGCTCCCTGAGAGAGAACGACAAAACCGAGGTCTTACAAGCCGCGGGTACACAATGCAATCAGCCAACAGCCAATAGCCAACAGCTATCAGCTGTTTGCCGAACAGGGCCATAGTGAACTTGCATAAAATCTTAATAAACTCTTATCATATTAAAATATGATTAAGTAACATGAGAAGCTTACAACAATCAAACATATGGATAAACTTATGTCCATGTCACTTATGAATAACTTGCATTACTTGAGAACATAGTTGCAAGTACATGACTTACAACTACTTAACATGTAGTAAAATAGGCAATACTTAATCTTACTAGCATGATCAAACTTATAGGCATAATATTAGGTGAATAAACCTCTACTCATATTTCCTTGTCAAGATTAAAGCATGTTCTTGTCTACTTATATTTTCATGAATAAAAGGAAATTAACAACTTATGATTCTATATATTCATATAATCACATAAATCAATTTTGCACTTAGAAAAACAAGCGAAATTGTCTTAAGCACTTATAGGATCAAGTGATTATTCTTAAACTTGTCATGCCATAAACAATATAGAGTCAAATACTTATTTTAATCAAACAAACCAAAACTTAGGTCCTCTTGGAATGTTTGAATAAATCATAAAACTCTATAAACATTCATAAACATGAATCACATGGCAAGATACTTGTAAATATGCATGAAAGTCAAAACTTAAATAAATTTCATACATGACTTCCACTTAGTACAAACACTCAACAAAAATCATATGAAATTTCCTTTGCATAATTAGCTAAGAAAATTAGCCAAATAATCTTGTAGATTCAACTTGTTAGAAATAATCATGAGTCTTTACTTATGCAACATCTTATACTTATACAACATCTTATAAGCATAGAAAGCTTTCTTATCAAATTTATATATATCATGAATTCACATACTTGAATCCATATTATGTATACTTAATAATATTTTGAAATAGCCTAGATAGCTTGTGTATATGTACCTTATACTTATACATACCATTTGTTGGAGGAAAGGGAGTAACGGTATATAAAACAATGGAAACTCGCTTGGATAACGCTAAGAGTTGTGACTTAATACTCACTTTCCTTAAGAACTATTTACGATACCGTAAATGTTCAAAGGGATAAAACTTAGCACTTGTAACACTCAAGAATAATAGTTTCTCTCTTGAATCACTCAAGTATAGCTGTAGTCTAGACAAGAATCAAGATGTGATTGCTTAGAATGGTGTGTCTCAAATAGCCTAAGATGTCTCCTATTTATAGGAGAATACCAGCCCACTTAGGATGCCCTAGTCAAAGGACAATCAAGAGACTTTAATGGAGCATCACAATCTTAATATGACCTTGACCAAATCAAGTCATATAGCTGTTGGAATATCATTATAATCGTGCTTAATTATAATATCAAATACTAATTACACAAAATCATATAGTCGTTAGCATTTAAAACGATCCTGGCTTTCAACACGACCCGTGTTGGATCAACACGGTCCGTGTTGGGTGCAACACGACCCGTGTTGCTTCCTGTTTCACCCGTGTTGATCATATTCTTATTGTTTCACTTATATATGATCCTTATACTTGATATACTTTATTCTTTAGGCTATATAATTGTCTTATACTCTTGAAATATTTCCAACAATCCCACGCTATTTCAAGAGTATGTAAAACCCTTGAAATAACTTTACTTAAGGAGCTTTTACCCCCGCTATTTGAGATATACCTTAACTTGTAATCACTAGAGAAACTCACAAAACATATGCCTAATGAAAAGTAGATTACTCTTTGAACTTTTCAATTAGTGTATATGAGCCAAAATTGAATCCAAATCACAAAGTAGACATAGCTTTGAACTTTGGATTTATATTGATCAACTATACTCATAACACACATATATTTTAAATCTTGAGTGTAAATACCTTGACACTATTATCCGGCCTTGTGTCCTTATCCTTCATAAGTGTTTCATAACTTTAGCTCATAGTTCCTTTATGTGACCACACATTACACTTACATAGGTAGACTTTGTAACTATACCACCCCTGTAATTAGGCTTTCCACAAAGTCTATTAAGAGTACTAATACTCATCCTCTTATCATTACAGATTTCTAAGCATCTCTTGACCTTGGGATAAAAATGATGCTTCCTACTAACGTAAACAACTCCGTACTCATTTGAACTTTAGAAATTGGTGGTATTCCAATTCATAAAGTTGAGTCTTTGTTGTGATTAGTAGATATTTGAGCTACACTTAAACCCATCCCCTTTGAAGTACTTTTTTTTATCAAATCTCTAGACAACCCTTTGGTTAAAGGATCGGCTAAGTTTTCCTTTGACTTGATATATCTTGAAGTCACTACTCCGTCCCTTATAAGTTGATGTATGTAAGCATGTCTTAAACCAATATGCCTTGACTTGCCATTATAGACATGACTATATACAACATCAAGAGTAGTTTTGCTATCACAATGAATTGTGATTGGAGCCATTGGCTTATACCAAACCGGTATTTCCAATAATAAGTTCCTTAACCATTCCGCTTCCTTACAAGCAGCATACAACGCTACTAATTCCGAAGACATGGTGGAGTCTGCTATGTTAGCTTGTTTCTTAGATCCCCAAGAAACTGCTCCACCTCCTAAAAGGAACACCCATCCACTGGTAGAGGAGAAATCTCCTTTGTTAATCCAACTCGCGTCCGAGTATCCTTCTAATACCGAAGGTTCTCCTTTATATGTGAGTTGGTAACTTTTAGTACCAGCTAAATATCTTAATACTCTCCAAATTGTAAACCAATGCATATTACTCGGATTACTTGTAAACCTACTTAATATGCCAATTGCATAAGCAATATCTGGCCTTGTACTTATCATAGCATACATGAGGCTTCCAATCAACTTAGCATACTCAAGTTGATTAACCGGAGAACCCAAAATTTTCTCTAGTTTCTTACTCGGATCATAAGGTGTCATTGCCGGATATACCTTATCACCTCCAAACTTATTCAATATTTTCTCAATGTAATGCTCTTGAGATAAACTTATCTTATCATTATTTCTAATGATCTTAATACCAAGAATTACATTCGCTTCACACATGTCCTTCATAGAGAACTTCGAGGATAGAAATTCTTTGGTCCTATTAACTTGTTCCATGTCGGTCCCAAAGATGAACATGTCATCAACGTATAAGCATATAATCACCCCTTTTCCATTCTCAAACTTAGAGTATATACACTTATCCGATTCATTGATCTTATAACCACTTGAAAGCACTACTTCATCAAATTTTTGATGCCATTGCTTAGGTGCTTGCTTAAGTCCATATAAGGACCTTATAAGTTTACAAACTTTCTTTTCTTGACCTTCAACAACAAACCCTTCGGGTTGTTCCATATACACTTCCTCTTCTAGTTCTCCATTTAAGAATGTCGTTTTGACATCCATTTGATGGATAACTAGCTTATGGATAGTAGCCAAAGCTAACAATACAACGTATTGAAGCTATCCTAGCCACCGGTGCATATGTATCAAAGTAGTCAATACCATACTTTTGAGTAAAGCCCCTTACAACCAATCGAGCTTTATACCTCTCAACGGTACCATCTACTTTCCTTTTCCTTTTAAAGATCCACTTAGAGGTAATTGGTTTACTTCCCGGAGGAAGGTCAACCAATATCCAAACATTGTTTTCCATTATTGAATCAATCTCATCTTGTATCGCTTCTTTCCACAAAGAAGCATCATGAGATTTCATAGCTTCTTTAAAAGTTTTAGGATCCTTATCTATGTTGTATATACATAGGGTCTCACTTTCAATTGAGTCCATTGAAGTTTCTACTAAATAAACATAGAAGTCTGAACCAAAGTCTTTTGGTTTCCTTGATCTTTTACTCCTTCTTAACTCAATACTTTCATCTTCTTCATCATGAATAACCTCATGAGTTGGAAGAACATCTTGTATGAATATACCCTCATGATTTTCTTCTTGAGGCTCAATTAGAGGAATAATATCTTGAGTTATTTCTTTAGGTCTAGGAATTGAAGAGAACCTAGTCTCATCAAAATTTGCATCTATTGATTCCATTACGGTATTCACCGAAATGTACTCATTTGGCTCAACCACCAAAAACCTATAAGCTTTGCTATCTTGAGCATAGCCTATAAAGATGCACTCAATTCCTCTTTCACCTAATTTTCTTTTCTTAGGTTCCGGGACTCTTACAATAACCCTACAACCCCAAATCTTAAAATACTTAAGACTTGGCTTTCTTTTGTTCCATAACTCATATGGGGTACTAGAATTCCCTTTGAATGGAACTCTATTCAAAATATAACAAGCCGTTAACATGGCTTCACCCCGAAACCCATTACTTAAACCGGAGTTTGACAACATAGAATTCACCATTTCTTTTAAAGTTCTATTTTTCCTTTCCGCAACCCCATTTTGTTGTGGTGTATACGGGGCGGTTGTTTCATGAACAATGCCCATTTCTTGGAAAAACTTTGGATCATAATATTCCCCTCCCCTATCGGATCTTAAAGTTTTAATCAAGGTTTCACATTGAAGTTCACTTCTAGTTTTGTAAACTCTAAACTTTTCAAGTGATTCATCTTTAGAACTCAAAAGATAAACTTGACAATATCTAGAATAATCATCAATGAATGTCACATAATACTTCTTACCACCAATTGAAGGTGTACTATGAAAATCTCCTAAATCACTATGAATTAAACAAGCAATTTAGAAGTTCTTTTTACACTTGAGAATGAACTTTTGGTGATTTTATTAAGCATGCATGTCTTACACTTTTCTATGTCATCATTCAACTTAGGAATCAAATCAAGATTAGACATTTCTTTCAACTTTGTAAAGTGCACATGTCCTAATCTAGCATGCCATAGAAAAGACTTATTCAAAGTAGACACATGCATATAAGCGGAAATCATGCCATCTTTATTACTTTTCGCATTCAACTTAAACATCTCCCCATAAGCATATCCCTTCCCTACAAAAGTCCCACCCTTGGAAAGTACATAATTATCTCCATCATAAACTTGCATAAAACCAAACTTGCTAAGGAGATAACCGGATACAAGATTCTTACAAACTTCCGAAGCTAAATACACATCATTTAAAAGCAAAGGTTTACCGGAAGTGAAAACAAGTTCCACTTGCCCAATGCCTTCAACTTTGACCGGATGGTTATTGCCCATGTAGAGTTTCACACCATCATCCGCCGGTTTGAGAGTCTTGAATAAACTCTTGTCAACGCAAACATGTCTTGACGCACCCGAGTCTATGTACCAATCATTACAACCAATGGATACCATGTTAATATGATCCTTAATCATGGCCACGAAGGAATTGGGTTCCTTCTCCTTACTCTTGCCCTTAGATGTATCTTTGTTCAAAAGACCATGCTTCTTTTTCCATTGGTAACACTCTCTCTTTGTGTGCCCCGGTTTGCCACATTCCCAACAAACTTGCTTAGGCTTTTGAATTCCCTTGCTAGTTTTGTTATGGCTCTTGTTCTTATTCTTGTTTCCCTTATTCTCTTGCACCATATGGACCTTAGATTGCTCTTTGGTACCATCTTGTAGGCGTAACTCCTCTTCAATATGAAGATGGTTAGCCAAACCTTCAAGAGACATAGCCTCTTTCCGGTGCATGAGAGCCCTTTTTGTTTCATTCAAAGAGGAAAGTAGCTTGTCAATAATAGAGGATACAATTATGGTTTCATCCATGTTCAAATTGTGTTGCTTGAAGTTACTTAAAATACGTTGAATCTCATGGAATTGGTCTAGAATTTTCCTATTATCATCCATCTTAAATTTCATGAATTGACTAACAAGAAAGTTCTTACTTGACGCATCTTCCGACATGTACTTAGCTTCAAGCATCTCCCAAAGCTTCTTTGTCATCTCCACATGTTGATAAACATCGAAGAGGGCGTCGCTCATCCCGTTGAGAATGCATCCTCTACAAATATAGTCGTCATTCTCCATCTTGAGCCTTTGCCGAGTAGCCTCCACATCTTCTCCGGACACCTTGTCTTTTACTTGATCCTTACTTCCATCTCCCGTGGAAATCTTGACGATTGCATCCTCTTTTGGAGACTCATCAGTTGTCACCTTCTCGGCTGAAGGTTCTTGAACCACCTTGGGAGAAATCTCAATGTTAAGCACATATGCCACATTGAGAGTCGTTGGCAAGAAATGCATCTTGCTTTGCCAACGCCGGAAATCCACTCCTTCAAAGCGCTCTAGCTTTTGGAAATTGCTAGACATATCACGTAGCGAGGCCATTCCTAAATAGTGCTTAAGATTGTTGGAGGAAAGGGAGTAAGGGTATATAAAACAATGGAAACTTGCTTGGATAACGCTAAGAGTTATGGCTTAATACTCACTTTCCTTAAGAACTATTTACGATACCGTAAATGTTCAAAGGGATAAAACTTAGCACTTGTAACACTCAAGAATAATAGTTTCTCTCTTGAATCACTCGAGTATAGCTGCAGTCTAGACAAGAATGAAGATGTGATTGCTTAGAATGGTGTGTCTCAAATAGCCTAGTGTGTCTCCTATTTATAGGAGAATAACAACCCACTTAGGATGCCCTAGTCAAAGGACAATCAAGATACTTTAATGGAGGATCACAATCTTAATATGACCTTGACCAAGTCAAGTCATATAGCTGTTGGAATATCATTATAATCGTGCTTAATTATAATATCAAATACTAATTACACAAAATCATATAGCCGTTAGCATTTAAAACGATCCTGGCTTTCAACACGACCCGTGTTGGGTGCAACACGACCCGTGTTGAGCCCAGGAAAGTTTTCCTTGCTCTCTGGAAGACAACACGACCCGTGTTGCTTCCTGTTTCACCCGTGTTGATCATATTCTTATTGTTTCACTTATGTATGATCCTTATACTTGATACACTTTATTCTTTAGGCTATATAATTATCTTATACTCTTGAAATATTTCCAACACCATTAATCATATAAACATGATTAATCCTTTGTCTTTCTTATTAACTTGTGTACTCTTATATTTCCAATAGGAAATTATATTAGCCATTTATAAACTTGTACAAAATAAATCACATATGACTTCTCACATATAATTACTTATATGGCTTCTTGTAAACAAACTTGCTATTTCATTTTAATAATTATATAATGTTGCCAATACTTTATCAACATATATAATCACATATATATGTACTTGTAAAATAACAATAACTTATTATGCTTATCTTAATACAATACTTATAAGCATAATAAGAATATACTCATGATAATAATTTTGAACCTTAATGCACACATAACTTATAGTGGATTTCTTGAATCAATAAACAAGCCACTTGTATGCATTCAAATAATTTTCATAAATATTATACTCATATGCAACGCTTATCTTAATAGCAAATTCATATATGACTTTCAATTGCATAAACTCAATGTAATAATCAAGAATAGAATCATAAACTTGAGATAACCAAATAGAATTTCATGGCAACTTATAAATTAGAAACATAATAATTTTGCCAATACTTATATTCTATTTTCATGCTTCAAACTTAATCATAAAATTAACATAAAAATCATGCTATTAAACAATACTTGAATAACAATAGGCAAAACAATAAGCATGAAAGCACTCATATATATCACTTATAAACATGGAACAAATTTCCAAACATAATATTAATAAACGGTCTAATCAACTTGTACTCATCCTTCATATTAATATCAAAAAATAATAGGCGGAATAAACATGATGATACTTAAACATGTGAATAAACATAGAAAAATTTAGCTTATAAGAAGCAAAATATAATCTTGCTACAATGAATTTCAACATTAAACACCTTAAAAACTTGTAACTTAAAACATCCAACCAAGGAATATTTTAATGACAATAATCTCATCCTTATTACTAGTATGAAACTTCCATGTAACTTAATATCATAGCCAACTTAAAACATATGGCTAGAAAAACTTGTAACTTATGTAGATGTTCAATGGTGCACTTAATAATATATAAATAAATAAATATTTATTTGACTTTTTTCTTGCACCATCCTTCAACAACTACCTTATCATGGAATTTCAATAAACTTATCCTTAATGGCAATTCTTATAAACCAATCAAATATGTCAAAGGTAATAAAACATATTCATTGGTATTAACTTGATAATATTAAGAGGTAACTTAAACATGGTTAATGCACATGCATATAACCCTCAAATAATAACAACTTAATTACCTTTGACCTCCTTGTAAATGACTTTGTTGTTACCTTGCCCTTAATCCATGTAAACCTCATTGCATAACCAAGCAACGATGCCCATCATGAATATCAAGATCTTGCACTTGTATTGTCATTCTTGTGTATCAATTTCTCATCTATACAAAACACATATAGATAAACAAATGATTAATAAAATTTTAATCATTAAACTTGTTCAATAAAACTGAATAAACTTATATTGAAAAATTGATACTAATAAACTTGTAAAATATAAATGACTTATCTTTGAAATTCCTCTTGAATCTCGGATGTCCAATGTACTCTTAGTCTCCTCCAATCTTGTCTCGTAAAATAGTTCTTAAGATTGTTGGGAAAACGATGTTTGACTGGCTTGAATCTTCATCATCTTCACTTGACTTGGCTTCTTGATCTTCTTGCGGTATGTATGACAAGATGGAGATATGACTTAATAACCAATGGTAAACTTGTTTGGATATCGCTAAGAGTCTTGGCTTCTAACTCATTTTTCTTAAGAACTATTTACTATACCGTAAATGTTCCGAGGGATAAAACTTAGCTCTTGTTGCACTCAAGACATAGGTTTCTCACTTAATTTTCTCAAGTATAGTTGCAGTCTATACTTGAGAGGATGTGATTATAGAATGGAAGAATTGAGACTTGTTATGCTCTCAAATGGCTTGGGAATGTCTCCTATTTATAGGAGACTTCCACCCTAATTCAACCCTAATCATACCCCTTAGTCAAAGGTGTAATTAATGTACTTAATGGATAATCAAGACCTTGACTTGGTCATGATAATATAGTTGTTGGATCTTAATACCGAGCTTAATATTGATATTATAAACTTAATACTCAAGATTATATAGCCGTTAGCATTAAAACCACATCCTGGGTTCCAACACGGTCCGTGTTGGATCAACACGATCCGTGTTGGGTGCAACACGACTTGTGTTGTTCCAACACGACCCGTGTTGAGCCTAGAATAGTTTTTTTTTTGCTCTCTGGAGACCAATACGACCCGTGTTGATCCCAAACTCACCCGTGTTGATCATATTCTTGACGTTTCACTTATATATGATCATTATATTTGTTACATATAATTCTTTAGGCTATATAATTAACTTATACTCTTGAAATAAGTCCAACAGAGACTATATAACCCTTGAAATACCAAATAACATCTCAAAATATTATATATGTCAAGATGGTTAATCGTTATTCTAATTCACATCAAGTGAATTAACTTAGTTAACAAACTTTTATATGGCTATAAAAATATATTGATTTTATATTGTGTCATAATAAAAATATCTATTTGAGATTAAGCAATAAAATACTGAAAGGTACCTTATATTTTGCATTATCTATTTTTAGGAGACCATATTCTTGAAAATTATTTTTCAGGTACCTTGTGTTTTGTCGTACCTATTTTCTGGTGACAAATTATATTTTAGATACAAGATCCCTAAGATTATCTAAAATAGAAAAAATATATCTACCTTGATAAAAGCTTGTCAATTTATATTTCCGCCAACATTAATATTTGTTTTAGACCATATTCTTTTTATGCGATAGGTTGCGGTGCGATATCACACCGCACCGCACTCTTTAATTCCTACCATATTTCATCACACCATACCATTTTTACTTTTATAATAAATCTTAATTTTTTTTATATAAATGGCAAAACAATTTTTAAATTTATTTTTTCCATTTCATCTTCATGTAATTGATTGTTTTAATAAGATTATGATTAATATGTTTGGAAGAGTAATTAATAGCATACATTTCAAATTTATTTTTTCCATTTCTACTTTTATAATTGATGGTTTTTCACTTAATTTTTAACTTAGAAAAACCATTTTACTAAATGATTTTCAAGTTTATGGAAACTATTTAGGTACCTTCTATTTTATGGAAACAAATTTACTAAAAAAATTATAAGATTTATTATAAAAGTAGAAATGGTACGGTGTGGTACGTGATGTGTGGTAGAAAGCAAAGAGTGCGGTGGGGTGTGGTACCGTAACACAACCTACCGAATAAAAGAAAAGGTCTAAAATAAATATTAATGCAGATGAAAATATAAATTGATAAGTTTTTATCAAGGTAGAGATATTTTTGCAGTTTTAGATAGTCTTAGGGATCTTGTAATAAATTTAAAATATAATTTGTCACCAAAAAATAGGTACGACAAAACACAAGGTACCTAGAAATAGTTTTCAATAATATGGTCTTCTAAAAATAGATACTGCAAAACATAGGGTACCTTTCAGTAATTTATCGGAAATTAAGTTAGTAATTATTAAAGATAAAGTATCAATTTACTATTATTCAATCAAAAAATTGCTATTAAAAAGGTAAAATTCTTATTTTGGTCTTCAAATTTAAAATGATTTCAAGATTATCTTTAAGTAAAATACTTTCATTTTTCTAATAGCCCCAATTTCTATACTAAATATCACGTTATATCATTTAATTTGGTGATAATTATAGTATTGCTTGGCGATTAATGCATCTCATATGTAACTTTTTAACGAGACGGCCATTATTCAATTATATATAGTATAAGAGATGTATCACTATGGCTAATTAAATATTTTATTATAAAAAACTTAAAAATCTTACTATGCTTTATAAACATTTTAATCAATGAAATTTAGTCTTTGTCCGCTTTCAAATGTCCTTATATTTCTGTATGCCCTTAATTTTTTTTTTATATATTTTTATGTTTTAATCTATAAGAGGTGTATATCAACAATAATAGCATTTAGTCTTTGGGGCTGCAATATTTTTCTGTATGCCCTTAATTCTTCATGGTCATGATCATTCCCTCACCCTCAAATGCCAAAGCAACAATTTATGTAATGTCCTGTTTTTTTTTTTTTTTTCTACTTGGAACATCGTCTTGGATGCTTAACAGACTCTTTCCCTCCCTTCATGCGCTTGCTCATGGGACGTCCTTTAGTTCTTGATTTTTGGAGGGGACAAAACTAAGTATTTGGCTCATTATTAGCAAGTTCCATACACCAACGTATAGGCAAATAATCATAAGAGAATCCCTTTGAAGGAAAACCCAAAGTATCCCTGAGAAATCAAACTACTAGCAACTACACGCTGTTATATTCCATCCCAAAACACTTGATGGCTTTTATATATAGTTTGAGCCTTGATGATATTTCACAACAAAATCATTACCACTAGCATGGAGTATGGAGTTTAATTTTGACTTGAGCAAGTATACTCACCTTGATGAAACGTTATCTGCTCATATAGCCAATTAGATTCTAGCTTCAAGCTCCAAATAGAAGGAGGAACAACAAGCATAAAAGATTTCACCTTAATCACACTAATATTGTGCTGATACCAAAGAAGACAAACCTGACAACAGTGGCGGAGTTCAAGCTCATTAGACTTTGCAACGTTGTATACAGGTTGTACGTCGACGATGATGATTTCTTATACATTGAAGTCTTTACTTCCTCAGTTCATCTCCCAAGCTCAAAGTGCCTTTTACATTAGGTAGAATAATTACCTGTTGATGCCGTATGAGATTTTTCATTCAATGTCAAATAGTTATGAGTATAACGGGTTAATGGCGATCAAAGTGGACATGATGGGTGGGAATTAGGTGGGTATGAAAGGGCACGGTTCATACCTACATTTTACCCAAAGATTATAAGACTCTACCCATACTCTACCCATGTCTCTTAATACTCATATGGATATTACCCACATGGGTAATACCCACTTGGGTATTACCTCCATGGGTATTACCCATGGCCATGGGTATTCATGGGTATCCAACTATTCAACTAACTATTTTTATTTTGTATTCTAACGTTTTAGATAATAAATTTATATTTGGAGCTCAAAATTTATATTTGAATTTTTTTTAATCTATCCTATCATATTATAAAGTTTCAATTTAAATCGTTAAAATTGAATTTTAATTTAAAGTTTCAGTTAGTTTTTGCGGCAAAAAATGTCTATATATGTCGCGATAAATGTTATCGAATAAAAAGAATTAGGAGCTCAAAATTCATATTTGATCTTCTTTTAATCATACTATCGTATTACAAACTTTTATGTCAAACCGATAAAGTTGAATTTTGCCTTAAATTTCAGTATATAAACGCAATACAACTCAATATACATATAGTTAAGACATCAATGTGTATATGGATACCCATGAATAATGGATACCCACACCAAATTATGGGTAACTCATACCCATCCTACCCATTACCCATCTCTAATGGGTTTTACCCACCCATTATGGGTGGTTAAGGGTGGGTACCCAATATATGGGTATCAATTCCCACCCTTAGATGAAGGCTTATGATAGGACGAAATGGATTTTGGAGGGGGAGCTGCGTATACCGGGGTTTGCAAAGGAGTGAGTCCGGCTAGTCTTACAATATGTTAGGACGACCGCTTTTTCTACACCGGTAAATGGAAAACTGTGGAACCCAGGGGAACTATAGCAAGTACCATATGCAATATTTGGCAAGTCAAAAAGGGTATCTTAGTCTTTAGGTGATTTAAATTGAAATTTTATTAATTGTTTTTTTTTATTTATCAAATGTTCAATTGCAACCTTTGAATTTAATTTTATATTCAGAAAATGTTATCGCCCAGAAAATAATAAACACAAGAAGAAAAAAAAAGAAAAAGGAACAGATCCAGAAACGCTTGGGACCAAAAATGGGTCATTTGCCCAACAACCATGTTGAATTGTTGATCAGCATGGCGTAAGATAGAGAATCTGATAATTGTCCCAAGTCGGTTGTGATTATTTTGTATTTTGCATGTTTTTCTCCCCTTTATTTATGACTTTTTTCTTGTTTTCAATTATTAATTTAGGTATAATTATTATTTTTTTATGCATTTACATGTTTATTAATTTCTATTTTATTTTATCAATTTAGTTCTTATTATTAGAAGTTAATAAAAATGAAACAAAAATACCAAAATTGAAAAAAACAAGTCAAGCCTAATCTACCCAATTTCCCCAGCCCAAATTTCCTTTCTATTCTCTCTCTCTACTCGGCCCAAAACCCACAAAAAAGGCCCAGCTCCTCAATTCTCCTTCACCTACTCTCTTCCCTCATCTCTCATCTCCCTTGGCCCATTCTACTCCTAGCCCAATTACCTCCTAAACCCCAACCTCATTCCCTTCTCCTTTCTCCCCAGCAGCCCAATCTTCTTCCATCCCAACTCCCCTCAGCCCACTACCCAAATCCTAACCTTAACCTATTTCATTTCTCCTCATTTACTCAACCGAATTTCCCTTCCCCAAACCCTAATATAATTCGGTTAAGGGAAATTCCAAATGGTAGGCATCAATTATTGGATATTCCAAGTTGTAAACACCTTTTTTACAAATTCCAAATGGTATGCTTAAAAACAAAAAAAATTCCATTGTGTTGGTTTTCCTTTGAAACTGTCGTTAACTATCATTTAAAAAAAAAAAAAAAAGTTGAACTGTTTTGGAGTGTATCAGTTGCTTGATTATTCAGTAATTTGAGACTGGAAAAACAACCTTCAATGGCAACACAGATAGCATAATAATATATTTATAATTTGTAAGTAGGAATGAAATAAAGAGTATATTGTAGGCAATTCTTGAACCTGCCTAGATGCAAAACACCAATTCCAATTTTCTCACTTTCTAAGCTCCAAAGCCCCCCCCCCCCCAAAAAAAATTCTTAAAATTGACAAATTCAGATCAGGGTACAACCCAAAACACCAATTCCAACCCTACAATGCACGAACACACTACAATAACAATCAAACCAAGCAATCAATCACCCAAAAATTTATCAAAAAAATGAGCAGCGAGAGAAACCTGACGTTCTTCGTATACGTCCAGCATCTTCGTCTTCGTTTTCGTTGGCACCAAACCCTAATCAACCTTGTTTGTCTGCGTCCTTCGTCGGCGAGAGGCCAGGTTGCGTCTACGTTCCTCAGCGACGGGGTTGTGTCGGTTGTCTAAGCCACCACAACAAGCAGGATACCAGGAACCAGGTTGGGGAGGAGGGAGGAGAAGGCAGTGTTCTTCTCAGTTGTTCGTCGAACGTATGAGCCCTGCAATTCAAAAATTCAACTTCTTTTCTTTTTTTTTTTAAGATACTTAACAGCAGTTTAAAGGAAAGCCTACAGAATGGGATTTTTTTATTTTATTTTTAAGCCTACCATTTAAAATATGTAAAAAGGGTGCTTACTATTTAGAATACCCAATAATTAATACCTACCATTTGGAATTTCCTTTCTTTTGATTTCCCCCCTTTCCCTTTGCTTTTCCTTCTCATTTCTCTTATTTCTCTTCCCCATCTTCTCTCCCCTTCGTCACTCTCTCTCAATGTCCCTCTCTTGTCTTTCTCTGCAAAAGCCGAAAACCTACCCATATCCAAATCCTCCATTTCTCCATCCTTTTCCTCTCTTTCTTTCTCTAATCCGTTTCACTTTCTCTCCCCTCTGTAATCTCTGGTTTATTCCTTAATCAAGACCAACCTATTCTTCATTCGTCCCTCTTTCTTTGTCTTCTTCTCACTCTTTGTTTCTAGTTTGTCTCAAAGACCCGACAACATCAGTGCACAACAAGGTATGCACCACCTTTGAATCATCCATGTCTGTATTTCATCTCAGTCGTTCAATATGAAGGAAGCAAGCGCCAAGATTTGATGAGGAATGAAGTCAATTCGAGTATAAATTGAAGGGTTGAAGACAGAGGAAGACATGGTTGGTTCTGGGAAGTGACAGCCAAGGCTCCATCAAGTCTTTTCGGGTTTGTTATTAGATGTTAATTTTAGGGTTAGCTTAGTTATAATTATTGTTTAATACTTGTTTTAGTTTATATTCCAATAATTGATTAGGTTAATCTCATGTTTTAGATTTAATTTCCTATCTTTGAATCTTGTTATTTTTTGGGATTGATTTGTATTGATTGTTCCTTGTTTATATCTCATCTCTTCTGTTTCTTCCCCTGTTTTTCCTCCCTTATTTCTTCTGTCCATTTGCTCTCTGTTTCTCCTTTCCATTTTTTCTTGTTGTTTCAGTCAAACATCATCTGTGGGCGGTAGGTACATTGTGTTCTTTGCTTGCCTTTTCTTCGGTAAGATAAGTAGCAGATACTAGTCAATTTATTTGTTAAGTTTGGGTCAAGCTAGATTAGTATTGTTTTGGGCCAGTTTAGCAATTTTAGATTAGTTAGTAGTTGGGCTAGAGTTAGATTAGTGTTTAATCCATAATGTTAGTTCAATCTACATTCAAGATAATTGTGTCTTAGGTTTTGATTAGTTTGTTAATTAAATGATTAGTGGCTAGTTAACTTAGGTTAGGGGGTGATTAAGACTTTTAATAGGGGTTTAAATTGAGGTTTAGTTGGGAGTGATTAGTTAGCTTAGTTTTAGGAATTTTCACCATTATTCTCTTGCCTTTGTGGATGTTTAGTTGGCTAAGAGGTTGTTAGACTTCTTTAACACAATAGTTTGAGGTTTTAGTGAGATAATTAGGTCATCTTTCATGAGAGTGAGGATCGGTTTAATTAGGGTTTGTTACTTTTTATACTCTTAAGTGTTGTCTTTCATGAGAGTGAGGATAAGGTTTATGAGTTAATCTTGGCTATCCTTGAGAGAGGGGCTCGGAATGGTTTAATTCTAGTAGCGACCCATTCCTTGCTTAGTTTAGCTATCACCTTTCGATTTTCCCTTCGATTAGATTTCCATTAGGTGGTCAAAATCAACCCTCAAGCCTTTATATTTCTTTAATTGTGATCTTTTATTCTATTCTTTTATTAGTTCTAAAACTTCCAAAGCATGGAATTTCAACCTAGTTGGTGAGAGCTCGAATAACTTTTAGGTTTCAGTAGCCGTAACTCCCTGTGGATAGGACAATTATACCCGGTTGTGCTGCAGCTTGAACAAAATGGCGCCGTTGCCGGGGAGTTCGCCTACCGATCCTTTAGTTTTTCTTGAGCATTCCCTCTAGGTTTTTTAAAAGAAAAAAAATTAAAAATCTGAAAAAAAAAAAAGATGGCAAGTTTTCACTTCCCTCAAGATGAGCAAGAATTATTTTGTACTTATAGGAGTAGATTGGATGCTTATCTTGATTATTGGGCTCCATTTGGTTATGATTTTTCTTTTGAGGAAGTGTTATGTGTTTCGAATGAGGGTGTGAATTTTGAGACTCGTAATCTATTGAATTATTATGGTTTTAATGTTGAAAATGATTATGAGGCTTGGGATTTGCTTAATTGGTTGTCCGAGGATACTCATTTGTTTGAGGAGAGTTGCCATTCTTCGGGTTATTATTTTAATAATCCATATGCTCATCATGCTAGATCTCACTATGAAAATTCATGTGTAAATATTTGTCCCCCTTCCCCTTGTATTGATTTGCATACTCAATCTCCATTTGTTGATCAAGCAAGGGAAGAATCTTATGAAGATTCATATATGAATACTTCTTCCTTTCCTCTTTCAATTACCATGCATGTCCCCTCCCCATGTGCTCAATTTAAAATATCTACTCATGCTACCATTCCTTCCACTTATGTTGCTCATCCAACCTTCATTGAAAATGATGTGAATTATGTGCAACAAGATGATGATTTTAATGCAAACATGGAAAAAGTGAAAAACAAGCTTCATGAGTTAATTAATTTATTTCGTGAAACGAGACCTGATTTGTTTGAAAATAGCCATGAGTTAAGATCTTCCTCTCTCGAGGATTATTCTTTGAATAGAATCGAGTCTTCTACCCCCTTTTCCCCTACTATTCTTGTCAATACTCCTTTGTGTGATTGGAAAAATGATTATGATGTTTTTTTTTCCTTCTTTGAATTGTGTGTCACCTTCTCACGAATTAGAAAATTGTTCCTCATGATGTATATGTGTGTGATTATGATTTTATTGTAAATGGATTATGACCCCAAATGTTGCACTTTCACATTTGGTATTCAAGATGATGCATCTTTATTATTAGCAATTCCGACCCTTTCTTCATGTCTAGATTCCTCATCTGATGAATTTGATATTGTTGATGATGATGATGCAATTTCATGTGATGTTGAGAATGTCTTCATGTGGTATAATCCTACTTTTTCTATACACATATTTGATGATATTGATGAGTTGGATGATGATTTTGAGTTGGGACTTGCATTTGATGAGATTGTGGAGGTGGTTGAGAACCCTCCTATGTGCATTGATTGTGTTGATTGTGTATCCCTCTCTCCCGATCTTGTAATCCCATTGCATTCATTGTTGATCACCCCCTCACTCAATCAACTCCTTGTGGATACGACAATTATATCCGGTTGTGCTGCAGCTTGAACAAGTTGCCTATTTTCCATGCACACCGACATGTGCTAGACAGAGATTCCAAGAATTGTCATGAGTCACCTGCCTAGCAACCATACAGACCAACATGATGTTGGACAGAGACTTTGGGAATCGTCCCAAGTGTGTCTCAAGCCAAGACTAGGCCTTTGGGTCATTGGCCATGCAGATTAGCATGGCAATGGACCAGAGGTCTCAATTTTTTGCGTCATTTTCTTGATTTTCGTTGAGATAGTATTTTTTTGTGCTCTTAACTTTTGTCGATAATGAAAAATTCAATTTCGAAAACAAACAAATGAATCAAATTAAATAAGTTATAGAGTTGTCATTTAATTTTTAGTGAGAATTAATAAGCTCGGATTCAAACTCCACAAATCAGGAACTATGAGATTCGAATCTGGGGGTAAGGTTATGAATTTGAAAGTAAAAAACCTTCAAATTTGTCATTCGAAGAATGAACTCTACTAGATCTATTTTTATTAAAGAAGGGAGTAGAAGCGGAAAACTTAATTAGTTTAATTAATTTTATTTAGATGCATGCGAGAATTAAAGTGTGAAAATAAATAAATAAGTAAATAAAATTAAAAGAACATAAACATAAAAATAATGACATCATAATTAAATTTATATTTACAAGTTAATCACATTTAGAGGAGTTAAAGTTTATTATTAGTTTCAATATTACATGATTATAATATCAGAAATAAAAGAAATAAAATGACAAAATATAAAAAATTACTAAGAATATTAATGTATGCAAACTGATGAAAACGGGAGAAGAAGATAAATTACCTAGGCTCAACACTCCTAGGTGATTTTGGTGTACGTAAAGACAAACGGTAGGACAGGAGGAGTATTTATAGGGAAATGAAATGAAGTAATTAGGGTGAACAAAATATTGAGGGAGGCAGCTAATTGTGCTAGCGTACATGAGGTCCAAAAAGGTCTGCGACGCGAATATCTAGGTTAGGCATGCATCTCGAGGCATCCAGGTCTAGTGCGAGTTAGATAAAAACCCGTTGTTAGACCCACACAGTGACATCCTCCACTTGGTCATGTTTCTTTTGTCACTACCCTTGTTTGAACTTGTTGAACTCTTCCTCCTTTTTTTCATTTCGTTTGCTAAATAAACATGGGTAAATTGCTCTCTAGTGTTGGGTTTAAGATTGAGTTTAAAATGATATGCTTTTTTTACAACTAGGTGTTGCCATCAATCAACTTGGTTTGACCAAGAATTTATTTATGATTAAAATTTGGTAAAAAAAATAGGCATGTTGTTGATGTGACATGTCTGATGTATTTAATATAAATAGTCGGTAAACTTCAATGTAGATTAACCCAAAACAATGAGGTGGTTAACCCAGACATAACTTGGATAACATGAACTTATTATGGGTTAACTGTCCATTGGAGGTTAACCCAGACCAATGAGGTGATTAACCCAAAATACAGTAGGTTAACATGAACTTGTTCTGGGTTAACCGTCCATCGTATCCACGTTGAGTGCTTTATGTTAGCATCATTACCCATATTGCCTATCTTCATAACCCTAAAGCATAACTTATGTAGTTTTTACTTTATTAATTACCAATTTCAGTATACAAACCTTACGTTGGAACTATGCGTTAGGAGTACGTGAAGTTCATTGTAGTTAACCCAGACCAATGATGTGATTAACCCAAAACACAGTAGGTTAACAAGTTGAACGAATAGGGTAACTGCAAACGCAATTTTAATTGTTAAATATTCATTTCCCATCATTACACCTATGCATATAGGTTGGGCTCCACTAAAAAACGCCAAACTGTAAATATTTTTTTGGTCAAATGTGACTTTGATTGATGGCAACACCAAGTTGTAAAAAAAGTACATCATTGTAAATAAATCTTAAGCCCAGCACTAAAGCAATTAACCCAATAAACATTCCATTTTTTTTATCAAAAAATTATTCAAAGGTACCGCACATTTCTGGAAAACTAATTTTTGGTACCCAAAGTTTTGAAAACTCATTTATGGGTACCCTAAGTTTTTATGTTTGTAATTATTTACTACTTTTCCGGTAATAAGACTTGAAGATTCCGATATATTTATACGAGAAGTGTATTACAAGCATGTAGCTAGGGTACCCGTAAATTACAAACTTCTTGCCTAAATTTATTGAAATTTGTATGTCTTATTACCAGAAAGGTACCAAAAAATTACTACCTCCATTTTTATTTATCCGCCGCCTAGGTAATTGTGTTAAAATTTTTAACCGGTAATATCTTAATTTGTATAATGATTCATCATGCACAATTGATCTCATTAGATTCGTAATAAAAAATACTATTTAAAAACTATAAAACTATAATTTTTTATAGAATTTATATTAGAAATTATTAATAAAAAATTGGCACTGAAAACCATAAATGATAGATAAAAAAAATGAAGGGAGTACAAAACTTAAAAACTTAGGGTACCCATAAATTAGTTGTGAAAACTTGGGGTATAAAAAATTAATTTTCTGAAAATGTGGGGTACCTCTTGTAATTTTGTGCATTTTTATGATCCTCCTTGTGAAATTTGTGTCACGGAATTTTCCGGAACCATCTAGAATGTCCCGGAATATTCTAGAAACATCCGGAATATTCCGTATCTTTCATGAGGTCTCTAGAATTCTCTAGACTATTCTAGAATTCCCTAGAGTTCCCTAGAGTTCTCTAGACTACTCATGAATGTCCTAGAATATTCTAGAGTATTCTACACTTATATAGATTATTAGATACTTGTATAGAAGGTTCTAGAGTCAGAATGTGGACCGTTAGATCAAATCAATCTCCACCGTCCATTGAGGAGGTGGAAGTGTATAAATACCCCCCTTGGGGTCTCATTTGTAACCATCCAACAATTGGAAGCAATACTCAAAAGCATTCTCCCAAACACACTCTTCTCTCTTCTCCTTATCTTCAAAGCTTCTTAGCCTCTCATAGTCTAAGTTAAGCTTGTGGAAGGCTTACTAGCAAACTTTCAATATAAAATCCGGTTAAAGTTTGCTAGCGCCGCACGGGTGTTGTACAAATTAAAGTCACCCCGTGACATTTGGTATCAGAGCCACGGTTTTGAGAAATTCGTGTGCGGGAGAAGTCATGTCGAGTATGACCGAGCAAGGCTCCAAGAAGGGCATGGGGAATGAGGAGAGCATGGAGAACCCGGGGCATGTCACTCTTGATGAAAGGGTGGCCGAGGTGGAGGACACCATGTCACACCTAGTGAAGGAAGTTGAGGCCTTGATGGGAAAGGCCAAAGACACGGAGGAATTCGCTTCTAAGGAGGAGATGAAGGAATTCCAAGATGATGTGCAAAGGGCCTTTGATTCTTTCAAGGCGGAGCTTGTTCATGGGGATGATGCTCTCAAAAAGGAGTTGAAGGATTCCAACAAAGCCCTTAAGAGGGAGCTAGCTGAATGCAAGTCAACAATCGAGTCTCTTTCCAACAAGGTGGAAGAACTCGAGTTGCAATCGAAGACTTGCATGACCGTGTTGGTTAATGGTGGAGGCGCTCGGGAGATTTCCGTCTCTAAGAAGGATAGCACTCCTCCTCCTCCTTTCTATAAGGGGTCGAGGAATGCTCGAGAGATTGATGACTTCATTTAGAATGTGGAGTCATACTTTGAGTCCAATGACATATTGGACGAAAGGAAGAAGGTAAACACCGCTTCCCGCTACTTCAAAGATGTTGCCTTGATATGGTGGCGGCGCAGGTGTGAAGATGCCACCACCGGTACATCCGATCCTATCACTACTTAGGATCAACTTAAGAGGGAACTTAAGAGGCAATTCTATCCAGAGAATGCCGAATTCGAAGCCCGCACTAGGCTTCGACACCTCCAACACAAGGATGGACGTATTCGGGAGTACGTCAAGGAGTTCCAAGAACTCATTCTGGAGATCACCGACATGAGTGCAAAGGATAAGTTGTTTATGTTCCTTGAAGGATTGCAACCATGGGCTAAGATGGAGCTGAAGCGACAAGGGGTAAATGATATTGATTCGGCAATTGCTGTTGCGGACACCCTACCCGAACGTAGGCGAGAGTTCTCCAAGGGACCAAGTAAGAAGCCATGTAACAATGGCAGAGGTGGGGGAGATCGAGACAAGTCTCCCAAGAAGGATCAACCCTTCAAAAGCCACGACAAGGACAAGGGTAAAGGCAAAAAGGATGACGCTCCGAGGAGGTACTCATGCTTCTTATGCAATGGGCCACATCGAGTTGTCGACTGTCCTATGAGGGGAAAGATTTCCTCCCTCGTAAGGGAAGAAGAAAGGAAGGAAAAGGAGAAGAGGATATCTTCTCTAAAATTCCTTAGCGCCGTCCAAGCTAAGGTTGAGAAAGGATCCCATGGGCGCATGTACGTAGAGACACACATCAACGGCAAGCCTCTCCAAGCGTTGTTGGACACAGGTGCGGATACAGTCTATATGGCCAAGGAGCTTTCCGATGAAGTGGGCCTCTCCTACACTAAAACCAATGGTTTTGTCAAAGGAGTAAACGCTGAAAAACTCCCGATCTATGGAGTTGCCGAGGACACACCAATTCACATCGGCCAATGGGAAGGTAAGGTCGATATCACTGTCGCTCCGTTAGATGACAAGAAGTTCTACTTGGGAATTGATTTCTTTGTCAAGGCAAAGGCCTTCCGCATTCCCTTCACCAACATTATGTGCATCATGGAGGAAAAACAACCGTGTGTCGTCCCGGTAAGGACGGACATTGACGAGGGAAGGATGTTATCCGCCCTTCAACTCTCTAAGGGAATGAAGAAGAAGGAGCCTACCTACTTAGCCACTCTTAAGATGGAAGAGGGTGATAAACAGGAAGCTCAAGTATCCGAGACTGTCCAAGAAGTACTTGAAGAGTTCAAAGACATCATGCCCCCAGAGTTGCCCAAGAAACTTCCCCCAAGAAGGGAAGTAGATCACGAGATCGAGTTGGAGTCAGGGGCTAAACCACCCGCGTTTTCTCCCTACCAAATGGCACCACCAGAGTTGGAAGAGCTAAGGAGACAACTCTAGGAGTTGTTGGATGCCGGGTACATCCGCCCTTCAAAGTCTCCTTATGGTGCGCCAGTCCTGTTCCAAAAGAAGCACGATGGGTCACTTCGGCTATGCATCGATTATAGAGCACTAAATAAGGTAACCATAAAACATAAGTACCCCATTCCTCGTATTGATGATCTATTCGATCAACTTGGAGGAGCAAGGTATTTCACGAAACTTGATTTAAGGAGTGGGTACTACCAAGTTCGCATAGCCGAAGGAGACGAGACGAAGACGGCATGCGTGACCCGCTATGGATCCTATGAGTTCCTAGTCATGCCGTTTGGGCTCACAAATGCCCCAGCCACATTTTGTACCCTCATGAACAAGGTACTTGCTCCATTCCTTGATCACTTTGTGGTGGTTTATCTCGATGATATTGTCATATATAGCAAGACTATGGAAGATCATGTGGAGCATTTGAGGCAAGTGTTCAAGACACTTCGGGAGAATGAGCTTTATGTAAAGAAGGAGAAGTGTTCCTTTGCCCAAGAAGAAGTACCATTCTTGGGCCATATTGTGGGAAAAGGCAAGCTACGCATGGATCCGGGCAAGATCAAGGCGATCCTTGATTGGGAGCCACCAACCAAGGTCACTGAGCTAAGATCATTCCTTGGTTTGGTGAATTACTACCGGTGGTTCATCAAGGGATATTCCACTATCACCGCTCCTCTCACCGACTTGCTCAAGAAGGGAAGAGGTTGGGCTTGGAGAGAAGAATGCCAACAAGCCTTTGAAATTTTAAAGAAGGCTGTCACGGAAGAACCTGTTCTAGCACTTCCCGATCTTGGAAAGCCATTCGAGCTACACACTGATGCTTCCGACTTCGCCATTGGTGGAGTATTGATGCAAGATGGTCATCCCATTGCCTATGAGAGTCAGAAGCTCAATGACACCGAAAGGTGGTATACGGTACAAGAGAAGGAGATGACCGCAGTTGTGCATTGCCTTCGAACTTGGAGGCATTACTTGCTCGGGAGTAAGTTCGTTATCAAGACAGACAACGTTGCAACAAGCTACTTCCAAACCCAAAAGAAACTAACTCCCAAGCAAGCTCGATGGCAAGACTTCTTAGCGGAGTTTGATTATACAATGGAGTATAAGCCGGGTCGTGCTAACTTGGTAGCTAATGCTCTTAGTGGCAAAGGAGAGCTTGCCGACATTAGCCAACCTCAAAGCAACCTACGTGATAAAATCAAGGAAGGATTGGAGAATGATTCTTTTGCGAAGACCATCTCCAACCTGATCAAGGATGGTAAGACAAGGAGATTTTGGGTTGAAGATGGGCTAATTCTCACTAAGGGTAGACGAGTCTATGTTCCTTCATATGGTGGCCTTAGAAGGGAAGTCTTAAAGGAATGCCACGACAGCAAGTGGGCCGGGCATCCAGGTACGCACCGTACACTAGCATTGGTAGGAGATTCCTACTATTGGCCTCAGTTGAAGAATGATGTTGAGGCCTATGTAAAAACTTGTCTTGTATGCCAACAAGACAAACATGAGCAAGGAGTACCCGCAGGACTCCTCCATCCACTTCCCATTCCCGAGAGACCGTGGGAAAGCATTTCCATGGACTTCATCGTGGGGTTACCCACGAGTGAAGGATATAATTGGATCCTTGTGGTGGTGGACCGATATTCGAAGTATGCCACCTTTATTCCTGCCCCCAAGGAATGCACCGCTGAGCAAGCCGCCCAACTATTTTTCAAGCATGTTGTGAAGTATTGGGGCTTGCCTCGCTCGATCGTGAGTGATCGAGACACTCGCTTTACGGGGCGTTTTTGGACGGAGTTATTCAAGCTCATGGGTTCCGAGCTTAACTTCTCCTCCAGTTTTCATCCTCAAAGTGATGGACAAACCGAGAGGGTGAATGCACTTTTGGAGTTGTACCTCCAGCATTTCGTGAGTGCCAATAAAAGGGATTGGGCAAAGTTGCTTGACGTAGCCCAATTCTCCTACAACTTACAGAAGAGCGAGTCCACGGGCCAAAATCCATGCGAGATTGTCACAGGACAACAACCGTTGACACCAAGCACTATTGCTACGGGCTATAAGGGCCCAAGTCCACCTGTATTTCAGTTTACCAAGAATTGGAATGACCAACTAGGGGTGGCACAAGCTTACTTGGAAAAGGCTTCCGAGAAAATGAAGAAATGGGCTGATAAGAAGAGGCGCCCGAGGGAATTTCAAGTTGGTGATCTCGTGCTCGTTAAGCTCTACAACCACGTGAGGTTAGAAGGGCGACATCGGGGCCTACTTCGAAGATATGAAGGACCCTTTCCCATTATCAAAAAAGTTGGAGCACAGGCTTATAAGGTGGAGTTGCCTCCCAAGATCAAGTATCATCCTGTCTTCCATGTAAGCTTACTTAAACCTTACCATGGGGACCAAGATGATCCGAGAAGAGGCATATCTCAACGGGCACCGATGGGTATCAAGGTCCAACATGATAAGCAAGCAGAGACAATTCTTGCCAACCGAGTGGTGCGCCAACCAGGTCAACCTCCGAGCATGGAGTTACTTGTCAAGTGGAAGGGCCTTCCTAATAGTGAATCAAGTTGGGAGCCTATCCAG
This sequence comes from Portulaca oleracea, assembly GCA_029582165.1. NCBI lineage: Eukaryota > Viridiplantae > Streptophyta > Magnoliopsida > Caryophyllales > Portulacaceae > Portulaca > Portulaca oleracea. The sequence continues at coordinate 20,362,751 of CM055886.1, forward strand.
AACTTATGGCAATTCAAGAAGCAGATCCAAGCATACGAGGACTTGAAGGCAACGAGGACGTCGCCGGATTAGGTGGGGGAGAATGTCACGGAATTTTCCGGAACCATCTAGAATGTCCCGGAATATTCTAGAAACATCCGGAATATTCCGTATCTTTCATGAGGTCTCTAGAATTCTCTAGACTATTCTAGAATTCCCTATAATATTCTAGAGTACTCTACACTTATATAGATTATTAGATACTTGTATAGAAGGTTCTAGAGGCACAATGTGGACCGTTAGATCAAATCAATCTCCACCGTTCATTGAGGAGGTGGAAGTGTATAAATACCCCCCTTGGGGTCTCATTTGTAACCATCCAACAATTGGAAGCAATACTCAAAAGCATTCTCCCAAACACACTCTTCTCTCTTCTCCTTATCTTCAAAGCTTCTTAGCCTCTTATAGTCTAAGTTAAGCTTGTGGAAGGCTTACTAGCAAACTTCCAATATAAAATTCGATTAAAGTTTGCTAGCGCCGCACGGGTGTTGTACAAATTAAAGTCACCCCGTGACATTTGGGAGCAAGCTTTCAGATTTCTGTGTCGCAAACTCTAGTTTAGGGAGTAGTATTTTTCTCGTCACGTGCATCTCAATACTAATTTCTTTGTGCTAAATTATAGTTATTACATTTTTTTTTAAAAAGAACTTTTAATTTCAAACTTACTAAATTTTCATAAATCGAAAAATTTCTTCATATTGTATTTTAGTTAGTGGATAGAAAAATTTTAATATGGGCAGATTCTTTTTTTTTTTTTTTTGAATGGCAAAAGAGAGATTATATTGACGCTTTCGATAAAAAGGTACACATGTTCGTACTAGTTAGATCGTAAACTATATCTGACTCGTTATCCTCCCAAATTTTTCTCCCAGGTCCCCATGGTAGGGTAGTCAGCTAAGGCATGCGCTACGTAATTATAATCTGTTAAAACAGGGATCCAAATAATAAAGTCAAAGCTAGAACTGAAGTAATAAGTTCTGAAATAAAAAAGGAGCATCCCCATCTTTTTTGTGGGTATTTTGCATTTTGGACCTCGAAGTATAGAGTAATTTATTTTCTGAATTCTTGGTTTTTATTGTTAACTTTTGGGACCCTAAAGTTTATGAGCTAAATAAAAAAGAACTTTAAAGTTTGTGGGCCGAAAAAATGCATGTGAACGGTTTTTCTTTTTCTTCTCATATTTGAATTGCTCTCCCGATTGGCGCCAAACCTCAAGACTCGAGTTAAAATTGATATTGTAGCTATAATACACATCTCTTATTCATGTCGGAACTACTTAGACCGCTGATACTTAGGGTCTAAGTAGCTGAAAAAAATTGGCAAGGAAATAGTGGCAATGCGTAAATGTCTCATTACCTATTTTTTTTATTATTTTTAAATAAATTCTATATTTCTATGAGTAGAATAAAGAATTTTAAATAAACACTACCTAAAAATATAGTCTTATTCTTTGGGATGTTAAAGTAAGATAAAGTTAAGTTAGGTAAGGTAACATAAGAATAATCCTACCAAGTAAAAAAATAAGGCCTAAGCATATATTGAAAACAAGCTTTAGGATATACATCTTGATTCTATTGTAGTTTATTTAATGAGTATAACTACAATATTTTTTGAACAAATCCATACAGTTATCCAATTCTACTCAACACTATTCAATTTTATGTATCCAAAAAATGACGATAATCATTAAAGACCCGTCCATGAGGATGGGCATTGTAACTAGTATTGAGTGAAAAGACGAGCATTGGCTTCCTCAACGTCAGCAACAATGCATCACAGCCTCACAGGTCTTGCATTCCTCCATCTTTTCTGTCTCCAATTCCTTCAAATTGGCCACAAAGCTGATCGCTCTGTTTGCGAGGGTAGAGAGCTGCCATATAGAGCCCATTATATAACTGCAATCACAATAAATTTTTTTTTTCCCAATGATTGGAATGGGAAAGTTTTTCCACCAAAATCTTTCTCCGGAAACCATCACACTGATCATTAGATTATATTTGACAATACATATACCCATTAACAATAAATTATAAAGAATTAAGGAAGTATGTTCTTTTAAAACGGGTTATTGGATAACAATAATACCAACTTTTGAGGTATTGGCCGATAATAATACAAACAATTTTGTTGGACACTAGTAGTACCAACTATTAACCTATTTTTCAGTTATAGTACAAGACTGAGTAAGTAGGCTTTTGATTTAGGAGTAATATGATATGTCACCTAACTGTTTGAGCCAGAGGCTGCAACAAATTGAAAAAATGTTAACTACCACATTTTTTTTTGTCACTAAGCAACATTAATCAACTTAGCAAACAATAATGTAAAAAATAAAACTTTAATTGTTTTAGCTAAATTGGTCAATGCCGCTTAATTGACAAAAAAGAGTGACAACCAGCATTTTTTCCACTTGATCCGGCCTCAAGCTCAGACAATTAGGTGACGCTTCATCTTTTCGTCGAGCCAAACACTTAACGACTCGGTGGCGTACTATTAGTGGAAAATAGGTTAATAGTTGGTACTGCTAGTGTCCAGCAAAATGTTGGTATTATTGTCGGCCAATACCCTCAAATTCGTATTATTGTTATCCAATAATCCATTAAAAAAATAATACGAGTTTTGTTACAAGATTCTTATTGGGAAAAGTATATTATTACATATGAAATTGAAAACAAAAATAATATAATTAAATTTTATAAGTATAATGCTATATATAAATTATATGAAATTATATTATTATCAATAATTTTTCTAGTTCATCAAGAAACATGTAAAACATGTTTAAGGATAAGCTTGATTCCATTATAATTAACCACAATTATTAACACAATTGGAATTAAAAATTATTATAAATAATAATTTGATGAAAAAATATACTAACAAGTGTCTTGCAGTAAAACACGTAACCATCATCCATTTTTCGTATTTAGTTAATTTAATTGTTAATTTATCCGTAACTATTACAGGGTGAATATACTCATCTAAGATGATGTCCCATACAACTGTCAAGTACATTATTTTTTTTATAAACACTAGTTTGTACTTGTGCATTCGCAAGGGCATCTACATTTTAAAAAAAAATACAATAAAAACTGAAAATTTTGTATTTATTATTGACTTATTTATTAAAAGTGCTATAATAATTTCCGAACTATCTTACAGAAAAGTTCAATCACTATTCTAAATACTAAAACTTCAAATCTGTAGTGTCAAAATGCCTAATATCAACCCAAAAAAAATCTACATGTTGCTTGGCATAAGCTAAAAATTTGAGGCCCTGTTTGGCAAATTTAGTAGTAGTAAATGTTATTAGTGTTAGCTGATAATTTGTTTGGATTAAGCTGTTTGATTTTAAGAAAGGTGTTTGGTAAATTAGTTTTTTATGAAAAGCTAATTCAAAAAACTTCCTCAAGTAGCTTTTAGAAAATAAGCTTATTAGGTCCAAAAAGCTAATATAAAAAGTTTGTTACCAAACACCTCAAGTAGCTTTTTCACCTTAATCAAAAAGCTAACAGTGTCCAAAAAGCTATTAGCCAAACACCCCTGAGTCTGTAGTATCTAAACTGTCTGTACCAATTCTACCACTATTGGTGATTTAGTTGTTATGATCAATTACTTCATGCAAAGTTCTTCAGTTGGATGGTGATAGGAAGGTTATAAAAATTTAACTCAACCATGGTTAGGGGGGCTCGAATACCCCCCCCCCCCCCTCCCCTATCTAAACAACAGTTGTTTATTATGGTGACACTAATTTGGGCAATGTGGAAGGCTAGAAATCAAAGAGTTTTTGAAGGAGGCTAAGTGACCCAATGCAAGTAGCAAACAGAGCTGTAGATATGCACATATCATACCAAAAAGTGAAGGATAATACAGACCACAAGAATGAGACAGAACAACGAGCTGGACAGTGGCAATGCCCGGCCCCGGGAACCTGGAAAGTAAATACTGATGCAACTGTTATACGGGGGCGAGAAGGTGGATGGGGGGCGGTGATTCGGGATCACTCTGGAACAATCATAGCAACAGAAGTGGTTTACATGCCTAGAGGATAGTTTATCGAAACAATGGAGGTCGGAGCAGTTCGAAATGGAATGAAGCTGGCCAAGTCGCTGGAATAAACAAGGATAGCAGTCGAGACAGACTGCCTGAATGTCGTACATGGGCTCCAAGGAAGGGACATTGTCACTCCCACAACATCAATGATTTTAAAGGATTGTCTCAGATTAGTCCCAATGTTTGAGTTCGTTTCTTTCAATTTTTGCAAAAGAACTTGTAATAATGTTGCTCATATTCTTGCAAATGTAGCAGTAGCTAAGAAAGAAAACAAGTTGTGGCTGGATGGAGGTCCCTCAGAGGTAGCAGTGCTGGCTGCCCCTCTCAATCCCAATTTTTCTGAGCAATATATTTGCGGCCGGTCGTGGCTGCGGTTTTGATAAAAAAAATACGAAAATGATAAACATCTTGACGCAAGATGGCTCTTAACCATCTTGCATTTCTTTTAAATCACTAATAAAGTTAAATGTAGATGTATTTTAATCATTCTAAAGTTATGTTTCATTATTTTTAGGGTTACTACAACTTATAAACAATTTAAAAATAATTATTTATTTATATTTATTTCATAAATATAAAATTATGTATAAAATGTGCATTTTTTACTATGATTAATAAAATTAGGCTATTATTATATTTTTGGATCTAGCTAATAGGTATTATATTATTATAATTGATAAATATATATAATTATTAAAAAAAATATAAATAAAAATTACAAAACTGTGAAATATGAATAAGTCAAGATGGTTATCATGGTCCAAAAAAATATATATTTTGTGCAGACTTTACATATTATTTTTCTTGAATTATTCAATACTTGTATTTAAACCATTCAATGATTCCTTATTTCTTTGCAAATTCAAGTTATATTTATGAGCTTCTAAAGCTCTCGCTATGCGTTACAAACTGTGCGCTTTGGTGTTTCTGAAACGATTAATTTACAACATTTATTATTCATATTTCATACAGTTTGAGATTCCTTTACACATTTAAATCAATTTCTGATGCAATTGCAATATCATTAGACATCTTTTATTATTTTCTGTTTGCTAGTAATATATAGATTGTATTTCGTATTGTAAGAAAAGGAATTAACTTTATAAAAAGTGGCCTTTGATCCATGCTCAGCTACCATATAAGATCAAAATTTATAAAGAATGTATTTTGAAGTAAAACCCCTTAAAAGATTTGGCAAAGTATAATACCACCTCTGTCCTGTTATGTTTGTCACCCTAAGGAAGGAACTTGGGATGATTAAGACACGTTGAAACTTGAAATTGGGATGAAAAGTTTACAGCTTAACTATCCTTAGCTACATTAATTGGAAATAATAGTTATTGAAATTGTAAAATGTGATATAATTTATTAATTAATGGTAAAGGGGGAATTACAATTGTTAAAATTGTAAAAATGACAAATAAATTGAAACAATAAAAGTTAATTATAATGACAAATATTTTGGGAAAGAGGTACGTAATACATTATAATAATATGATACTGGTAGTACATTATAATGACATTACCAATGAATCACTTAAAAAAGACACACTCCATAGGAAAAATTAAAAAAAGACACACAAACCCAACCTTGGTAAATGCCATTTTAACTCAAATCGTCAACTTAAACATAAATTAACATATATTTAGTACTAAATTAAGTTGCCAATACTATTTTATGAAGTATTGAATATTTTCTGTTTTGAAAACCAAGTTACCAAATTTCTTGGATAAATATCAAGGATTTATATAGTGTTTTTAAGCTAATTAATTTTCATTAGTTTTAAAGTTTTGTTAGTCTTATAAAATCTATAATAGATAATCTATAATTTATATCTATATCTATATCTATATCTATATCTATATCTGTAATCTATAATCTATAATCTATATCTATAATCTATAATCTATATCTATATCTATATCTATATCTATATCTATATCTATATCTATATCTATATCTATATCTATATCTATATCTATATCTATATCTATATCTATAATCTATAATCTATAATCTATATAACAATAATAATAATAATAATAATAATAATAATAATAATAACATTCTAAAAGCCTAAATAACTACCGTAGCAATCTACAGTGTTTCAATCTATAGTGTTTATATTGACACCTATTTCCCTCACTCATTGTTCCATTGAATTGTGTTTTAAGTTTTAAGTTATTTTTTGACTAAAATGATTTGTGCTTTAAGCTGATTCCCCTTTCATTCTTACTTCAAGACCCCCCACCCCCTCCTTCCCTTCTTGGCATGCAGATAAAAATGGCATTCGGTGACTACACCTCCATTGATAATCATAACTCCAAATAATGTTCAACTACTTAACCTTCCACTCACCTAATCTTCAACTATTTCTATCCAAATCTTACATGACTTTTATTTTCTCTCATTTTTTTTCCCAAATGTTCCTCTTTTATTGTTGTAATTTACGAACAATTTGGGGTTAATTTAATGAATATTAATTGTAAGATAAAAACATAATAATTAATATATTATTGAAATTGTAAAATATATGATAGATAATATAAAATGAGAAAAATTAGTTAAAAGTGAGATAAAAAAAAAGCCAAGTTAGTATAATGTAACTTTGTTATACTCTTTCCATTTTTTTTATCTGTCATTTATGATTTTCAGTGTCAATCTTTAATCAATAATTTCTAATATAAATTTTTTATAAAAAAAATATAATATTATAATTTTTTAATAATATTTTTCATTACAATCTAATGACATCAATATTATATAATGAATCATTATAAAAATTAAGATATTAATGGTCAAAATTTTTACTGCAATTCCTTAGTTTACAGATAAATAAAAATGAATAGAGTACATTAAAAGTATCTTGTTCACATTCAAGCCCACGTGCACAAAACGCGCATATTAGCACTAGTTTATATAACTGTAACGAGGTGAGATGTAGGTGGAAAGTATATATATATAACTGTAACAAAATTATGTACCTCAAATCATAAATTATAAGTTATTTTCCTAGTAAAATACTATGCAGTTAAGTTTTGATTTTCATTTATAGATGCTGATTTACATATATTTGTGAAATCAACCTATATATGAGGATGATATGATATATATAATATAATAGGGAGCACTACAATAAAAAAAGAAGTAATACTGTGTGTTTTTTGTCCTTTATGAAGCAATTAGTAATACAGTTTTGCTAAATGTCACTTTAGAGATAGATAAAAAATGATGAGAATTATTTAAAATCTTAATTAGGGAATATGAGCAATAATATCTTTTGACATGCAAAAGCTTCCATGTTTGTTACATTAATTCTTTTTTTAAGGGAATAAGAAATGTTGAGATTTTATTACATTAATTCAGGCAATGTAAGCAATAAAGGCTTCCATGTTTATTAATTCAGGCTTAAGTATTCATAATAGTTTCCTTTTTATTTGATTTCCTGCTGTAGTGTAATATCTTTTGGTACAAAGTCTGTTTGGACTTTGGCATAATTTTTAAAAAATTATTTTTACTTCTTAAAAGCAGTTTTTACAAATACAATTTTCGGAAGAGGATTAAAGTATTTGACCTAATGTATGACGTAGGTGAACTTGTTAATTAAATTAGAGTGTTTGGCCAAATTTATGATATAGTAATTTTACTAAATTTAATTGTTTACCCTATTTTTTTTAAAATTATCATATGTTTTTTATAGTAAAATTATCATGTGATTATTACATTTTTCTCTTTTTATAAAATATTAAACAGACTATTAGAGTTTAATTATATTTTTTATGAAAAGAGTTTAATTATAATTATAATTATATAGTTATAGTTATTGTTATCGTTATAGTTATAGTTATAGTTACAGATATAATTATAGATGTGTATGGTATTTTTTAACTATAAAATTCTTTAAATTGAATAGTTATATATCAATTTACTAAATACCATCTTTGTAGGAATTAGATGTCTAAAAGTATTTAAAATTTTCAACATAATATTAAAAGTTCTAACAAAATATTAAAACATTTAAATACCATCTGTATCGGAATCAAATATATCTAGTAGAAATTATAGAAACTTATCAACAAAAACCCTCATCAATTGAGCGGTCATTAATTTTTAGGAAGTAGAAGTAACAATTTATTAATTCTGCGCTTTTGGAGATATTTTTTGCCAAAACTGTTTTTATCAATGGCTTTTAAAAAATCATTTTTGGCCTACTTTTAAATAATTTATATTTAGAATTCTTTATTCTACTCACGAAATTTATTTAAAAATAAAAAAAATAATATAATGTGACATTTTTACCTACCTTAACTATTTTCCTTACCTGACTTTCTTTACCTAACTTTCCTCCTTTAAACCATCACTAATATCATGAATCACTGGGTATATATAAGATGTCTTAAAATCCGAACAACTTCATCATTCATTGGCTAATTTCGCTTATACAAAATTCATAGATTAGTAGCTAGCCCCCTTACTTAGCCTCCAGGATGTCAGGAAAAACATTGTTTGTATCCATTTTTTTGGTCTTCATGATCCTGCTGGGTTCTTCTGGTAAGCTTTATCTACAGTATTTCAAGTAGTTAAATATCTGCAAAATGATTTTTTGTGTTGATTTTTTTTTTTTTGAATAATTGGGAATCTAAATATTTTCTTTTGACTGTATAGGTATGAGTGCTACAAGAGACCTTAAATCGAATCCTGATGAATTCGGTTTGCAGAGGATAACAAGATGTTATGCTGAACCCACTGGGTGTACTGCTCATGGTTGCAGGAGCATTTGTGGAAGTGGTGCAATAGAGTGGAGTTGCCAACCCAACCTGTGTTGTTGTACTACAGATAAAACACAGCACTAGCTAGTTATGAGCAGTAATTAATAACATATTGTATTGAAAATGAAAAATGATATGAATGTTCCCGCAACACATTTTTAATTTTATCCATTATTATATTATATTAAAGTTATGTTATTATAGATTAGGATAAATTAAAATGATATGATCGAATTCTATAATTACTAGTAGCACTGCCCGTGCAATGCACAGGGCCACGGGCTATGCTTGCTGTTTACAATAAACCAAGGGGTAAAAAGATTTTCATATACTTGTATAATTGCACTCTTGATAATTATAAGCAGAGTACATCATCAATATATTTCGCTGCGTAAAATTACAATATTATTGTTCATCATACCAACAAGCAAAAGCATTATGAAGTCTACAATACAAACACAAATTTAGTCTTGGATACATCATTTGGAGGTCATGAGATAGAAATTAGTGAAACTACTGGCACTGGTGGAAGGGTAGCTCCCAATGGGCACAAAATGTCATATGTAGTACTGGAGTCCAAGGCCCATTTATCTCACTCACAATAAGCAAATGCATTTATCACATATCAAAAATTATAGGATCTGCACTGTTAAAAATATAGAGCGAAGCTCAAACATCAAAATAAGGTATCAGAAACAGTGATTAAAAACGTAATTACTTGCAATTATAAATAAATAAATCTTTTACTAACACACTATAGTTAGATTCCCAAACTGTCAAATTGAATAACCCAGTGCATATATAACAAATAGACGCCCTTCATATCATTGCAATCATATCAATGCAAAGCCTCGGAAAATGACCAAAGTTATCCATGCAAATAAAGGGTACAATTTAAGCGCACATGAGTACATGATAAAGGAAATCACTCGATGTTTATTTCACTAGGACAAGTAAGATTGCAAGAAAAATAAATCTAACATCAGCACAGGAGGAATTATAGAACACAATGTGAATTAATGATGCAATTACGCAGGCAACCAAATTGCAAAAGAACTACAATATGTTATGTTGTACTTTGAATAAATGTCCTGTTGTATACGGTACATGTTAGGTATTAGTTGTATTATTTTCAAGGAAGCATGCTAGTTAGAATGGACTAATAAATTTAAACCGACATAGGTAGTGAAATCCATCAAAACTAAGACCAAACTTGCATACCTGTTTGCTTTTATGTTGTTATATAGTTCCACCCTGAAATTTCCCCACCTTGAGCCCGAATTTCAGTGACTTTGAATACATGGGCCTTCAAATGTAATAATCATATAGATTTTTCCCAAGTACTTAGCTAACTTGTAGACATGTTTCTAGTAATCACGTCTACTTAGTTGTGGAGAATCATGATTTACAAGTAAGAAACTAAGTTTTCGGGTTTCTGATTTTTTTGGACAGAATCATAAAACTAACTTTGAATTTATGGAATGTGTGGGCAACTACACAAGATCTAAGGAGGTAAGATGTCAGGTTCCAATAGGTCAGCCTCCCAAAACAGAACCAAAGGAAAAAAATTGAGGATGAAACAGAAAATTAACTTACAACATACCAAAACCTCGCTTAGGAATCAATGAGTCTGAAGTCTTAATCCTTTCCACAACCAATTACATATGCACTGCCCTTTTTTGAAGTATAATATAATTCAGAGGAACACACATTATTCCTCCATAAAGCTGCATTGGTTCTGTTTATGGAGGAATAATGTGTACATATGGCAACTGATATAGTTGCATTGGTTCTGTTTCAGCTTGATGGTTGACAATATCAGTGTACACATTATTCCTCCATAAACTGCAGTTATAGCTTTCACTAATTGTATAATCTAGGATTTCAAATAATAACTACAGTTATAGCTTTCACTAATTGTATAAAATATCAAGATGATCCCAAGTAAAGGCCGAACAGCATGTATGTTGCTAAAAATCAACCAGTAAAGACTAAATGTTTTACTCTAGCTAGAAGTTCAATAAATCTGGCAGTGAATGTAACTTGTATAATTTGTATGTGAAAGCACAGAAGCAAATCTTTGGGGTGTAATTTTGCTTATTGAATCACTAATCTAGATGTACTATCATCCTTAAAATTTCTGCTGCAGCAATGAAATGTCTAGTAATATTGAGCTATTGCTACTATCCACTTTAATTCCTTACACCTACACAATTAGCTGTGAACTGTCAAAAATACAGTTTCATAGTGGAAGTTTCTATCATACTAACGCACTCTGCGTCAACAATTGAGGACTGGCCCTTCAAATCTCTTATAGATTTAGGTATTATTTAGGTGAAGCATTTAACAGATAAAGGACATAGACATAACAGCTGGACTACCTGTGATGAAGAGGTGAAGAAGTTCAAAGCTCAATTTTACAGCATTTGCGTTGGCTAATCCCAATAAAGAACTAAGGATCCAAATCATAATATCAAGGGAAATTCCAAATGGTAGGCACCAACTATAGGTCAAGACTCTACATGATATGTTCTCAATGAGAGAAACCCAATCAAGACTGCTTAACCAGAGGAACAATCCAACTGTAGGTCAAGACTCCACATCAATGCTACCGCGATGTTGAACAGCACAAAGCTTTGTAGCTGAACATAAAATCTCAGCACCGTCAAATGCATAATTTATATGTGCTAATTTCCAGCCTAAGCAATTTCGAAATATCCTAGGTGACTATGAGCACTTTTTTTTTCAGGCACAGGGACAATGCAAATCATGTAATGAATGCTATCAAAAATGTACAACATAAAAAACTAAAAGCTGCCAAGAATCCAATTGTTCAAAGAGCCTTGATAAAATTCGAATGTGATCCTAACACCAATTTGATACATCTTTTGAACAAGGAAAATTTATAACCTCTCCTTATGGACATAAGAACAGAAAATTTATAACCAGTTAGTTACTTATACCTGAATCCTAATGTACGTTGTATTGGGGGTAAAGTTAGTTACTTACAGTTATACCTGAATAAACAGTTGGTCCATCTTTCTGTCATGTCTCCGATGTTAATAATCAAAGCCCTGACAGTAGTACCATATATATCAATCAACTGTATGTTCTGAGATTTTCAATTTGGGGCTGAAATTGTAATGTCTTTGACAGCTCGGGCTTACTTACCCCTTGACATGAAGGGCGTCATCCCAGATGTGCGGCTCTTGATCTTTGGGGCGACATACCTAATCAAGAACGGTAAACTAAGAAGCAACATCGTTTGTGCAGCAGAACAAAACTTAGCTAAAACAAAGCATAGTCAATCAGCCGCCATAACTCTATTGACATAGAGACATTGGGGTGAGCGAAATCTAAGATCAAGCCCCTTCCATTTAGTCTTTGACACTTTCATCTTTCAAGCAGGTAATTAGCAATTACTGAAAACATGAGACTGAAAACATGAGAATACATCTTTAAAATGTTACAATCCCTGCTTATCATGCCATATCGAAATTAATAAGGCGCAAAAAAGAAATAATCTACTAACCTTTTCCAATTCAGCAAAATGATAATTTCTCTCAAAACAATAACACAAGACCCTAATTCAACAGGAGATAGAATTCGTTAATATTTCCAATTCAACAAAACAGTAAACTTTCCCCGAGATTTCAATTAAGCTTCCCATACCTGAGAGAAAGATCCAAGATCTGCTTGGCCTTGAGAGTGACAGACGAAAATTACATAAGGGAACAGGGAAGCAGCCACACAGAAGAAACAAAAACAAGCTGGGAAGAAGGGAGGAGGACAACACAAACAAGAAGAGAACAGCCACACGTGTCTGCCTGCTAAACACCGATAGTGGATGCATTCAATTGGACCGAATGTGTGCACAGGCAGGCAGGCAGCCACACAGGAGGAGCAAAGTTGAAGGCAGGAGAAAGAAAGAGAGCAAGCTGGGTCGGTGCTGAATCAAGCAACGAGGCAGGCATCACAACACTCGACAAACATAACCTAACATTCTTTTCTACTTGTGTTTTATGATATGATAATATCATATATAAATTATATAAGGGAAATTGGACGGTAATATACCGACATTTAGGGGTGTTGAATAGCAATAAACCGACCTTCACTTTTGGACAGTAATATCACTGACCTTTATAGTTTGGTGACATTAATGTACTTTCAAGGATTTTCTGGGTGGCGAACCGGTTGACAGTCTGACGTGGCAGGCGATGCAAAAAAACCGGTGCCATTTTTAGGTACTTTTAGGGGTGTTGAATGTTTGTATTCGGTGTTTTTAGGATTAGGGGTTAGTTTTGTTGTTAATTTTTAGGGTGTAAATCCTTGAAGGTACATTAATGTCACCAAACTATAAAGGTCAGTGATATTACTGTCCAAAAATGAAGGTCAGTATATTGCTATTCAACACCCCTAAAAATCGCTATATTACCGTCCAATTTCCCATTATATAAAGTTACACTTTTATTTATTATTTTTTTATATTTAAAGAAAATGCTTAAAAATTGAAATCTTCGACTGTCTAATATTGAAATATTGGCAACCATCCAGATTGGCGACGTCACCCAATTACCCACACACATATATATAAATATTAGTAAATAATGCCCGTGTAAGGTATGGGTCCACCTTATAGTTTTTATAATATAAATTTGGTGTAATAATGTACGTTAAATTTATTATATTAAGTAGATATTACCTTATATAATAAAAAATATGTAAAATTATGAATAATAATACAATATTATGTAATTTATGCACCGTTTTTTTATGCGGTAACTTACGGTGCAGTACCACACCACACCGCACTATTCAATATTCTACCACAATCATTACCAACATATCTTCTTACTTTTCTTTCTCCTCACTTTTCTCTTCTACTTTTTACATTCTCTTTCCTCATCTACCCCACCTACCACAATTCCCACCACAATTCTTCACAAATCACAATTCACCACACTTTTTCGAATTCCACCGCATCGTACCATTACCACACCGCACCGCACCGTATAAAAGAACGGAGCCTTATATATATTATTATATTTATTTTTCACATACAATGTACAACAATTTCGTTTCCATGCTGACATAAAATCTTTTAAAGATTGTTGTATGTTAAGAATTTTGACGTTTTCATTGTACAAATATTATAATTGTATCAAAAAATATTTACATAAAACTAAAAGAAATACACCCGATTGTATTCACCTAAACTCGAAATACACCAGGGTCATGTTTAGAATGAAATTTACCTGAAACCAAAATACGCCGGCTCGTATTTACCATAAAAAGAAATTTTTACTATCAAAGAACATCTTACCCGTATAAAACTAAAAGAAATTTTTATTGTCAAATAACATTTAACCCATACTTACATGAATTTGAAATACACCAAATCGTATTTACCTAAACACGAAGTACACTCGGACCATGTTTTTAGAGTGAAATTTACCAAAAACTAAAATACACCCAACCCGTATTTGACCTAAAAAAGAATTTTTACTATCAAATAACATCTGACCCGTATTTACTTGAACTTGAAATACACCCGAGCAAGGTTGTTAAAATCGGGATCCTAATTCGAATCCATAGGATAGTTAAGATCGGAATTAACCCATGTAGGATCGTGGATCGTGTGTAAACAGTAGAATCGCGTTCGAGGATTTTGGATCATTAAATCGTAGGATCGTAGATCAGGATCAGGATTTTAATAACTATGCGCCCGAGTCATGTTTTTGGAGTGAAAGTTACCCGAAATCAAAATACACCCGACCCGTATTTACCCTCATTAACCAGCTATACGGTCGACCTATATTACCTAATTATTGTACTCGAGGGTAAAATAGTCAATTCATGTGTGAATTTAAGCTAAAGACAATTTGCTAATTAATTATTATATTCAAGGGTAAAATAGTAAATTCATGTGTGAACACAAACAGGCATAGCAAGCAGCAAAACAACAACCCAAACTATGCTTTTTATAATAGTTAAGGATTAAGGATATATAGATTTTTTATTATAGGCTCATCCCAATTGGTATGTATCATGTCGATAAATATTTGAATTTAATAATTAAATGTTACTTTACTCCCTTAGTTCCACATTAACTGTGACATAATATTGTACGGTATTCAATGTTTTTTTATTGAGAATTTCTTGTAATATATTATGTCAACAAATTAAAATTTTGTATGTTTTTTTATAGTATTTTTCATTACCAATATAATGATAGAAATTTTGTATAATAAAACATTTTTTTTGGTGAAAAAGGCGGGGAAGCCCACATTATTCAATTAAAAACTCATAACGGCTTACATAAAAAAGAAGTCCCTAGCTCTCATGGTATCAACATGGAGCTGGTACATAACGTACCTTGGGGGATCAACAAGAATCCTAACTTTTAATTCTTCTAGATCGAGGACTAGCTTGGCAAGACGATCGTCCACAACATCGGCCTCCCTGTGACAGAACGCAACTCGGACTTGTAACGCCCCCAGATACATAATCACCAAATTATCACTAAACATCTCATAAACCAAAGATTAGCGCAGCGGAAATACAAATCCAGAGGCATTACAGCCGTCCCCATAACAAAGAACAAGGCTTAAGAAACCAACCAATACGACACCATACACAACCATATGTAAAAACTTAATTAAATTCACACCACACTTACAACTCCTTCACATCATAGTCGATAACTCCAAAATAAAACATAACTTAGAGATTACATCCATTCATCAAAATATTAAAACCTTCCTATTTCCAAAAGGGAGAGATTCATCATCACCATCCAGGCGGAAGAGTTCTTATTCTTATTACTGAAGGCCTACCTTAACTGGAAATGGACACTCCACTTACTTTTTCGGACTTGGGAGCTTGTTTCCCTTGGAGGAAGCACTTCCTAAAACAAAAACGGAAAACGTTGCAAATGAGTTGGCTAAATTAGTACACATACCCCTACAATGTAAACTTTCACAGTTCATTTTAGTTCACGCCTTGCTAAATTCTTTTGAAAGTGGAAAACACAAACAAGTCACAAAAACTCTTGAACAGCCAAAGAAAAAGAAAATAAACATAACATCATAAACATCGTCATCATCATCATCATAGACCTCATCATAAATAGACCTCGTTGTAGACCTCGTCATAAGTAGACCTCGTTATAGACCTCATCATAGACACTGGCCAGGTCGCATGATAGATACCCGTCGACATCAAAAGTATCTCAGTGCAATTAGCACCATATAATAAGAGACCTCATCATTGAAAGAACAAAATCATAAAATTTCCTTGCGTTAAACATCATGAAAACATCAGCATAAAACATCATCATAAAACATCATCATCAATAAAACATGCTTGGGAAAGGTAGGCAATATGCGTACCGTGAACTGGACCGCTTGAAGGACCACTAACACTTGAACGGACTCGAACAGGTAGCGGCAACGACCCCTTGGAGTTAACTTGAGATAAGAATAAAGATAAGACTTAGATTGGGCTCTTAGAAGGGAAGATTTCCTTGAAGAACTAATAAATCAAAACTCAATGAGTTGGAAGATTCCAGGAATTTCCATAACACTTAGAAGGTATAACTCTTTTTACACATCTTGAAAGACCTTGCACGAGGATTCTTTGGAAGGTTCGGATTACGCCTCACAACTTCCTATTTAAAGCTTAAACTAAGAACACATGAAAAGATGAAATTGAAATAAGATAAACAAGCGAACTTTCTAGGGGAAAACATGTATGGGAGTGGTGTTTCGGAAGCCTATAAATCAATCTTCAAGTATGGTTTGAGTGCACAAGAGTAGTCTATGGGAAGCTTGAAATGCATACTACAACTTTTATGTTGACCTCAAACTCATACAAGCCTCAGAAAAGGTCCTAAAAGTGTCTAGAATATGTTATGGTTATCATTATTTCTGGGCAGAATTTAATTGCATAGCTAAAAAGAACGGGCCATAACTTCCTCTCTGTATGTCCAATGAATGCTCAAGACCCCACTTCGGAAATCTTGTGGAACGTACAATAACTTTTGTTTTAATCACAAATTGATTTGAGCATGAGAAATGGTCGGATTTTGGCCAAGAATACAGAGCAGTCAAAATAAGTTTCTGGGTAAACTCAGATTACTATCTCATAATCGGGAACTCATAACTCTCACTCCCGACATCGTATAGCTATGGAATTTACCTTTCCGGAAAGCTCAATGAATCCTCTAAATCTTTCATGTTGATCACTCGACCCAAAAATGTCTCTAAACAGATGAAAAAATATGAATTTTCAGACTGTCTCCAGAATTCATATTAAAATGCGATGCCTCACGGTTTTGGCCATAACTTTTGATATACATCTCGAAACCTCGTGATTCAAAAACCGGGGTTTAACTAATATCTTAAGCTACTACTCATGCCATAAAATGGGTTAAAATCACATTTCATATTTTCTGGAATTCCCAGAAATCATCCAGAATTGAACAGTCACCTTTATCTTATCTTGCATGCATGTTTGACTCAATAATCTACACTAATTTCTTCCCAAAACATACTTCTCAAGCATGAATACTAATTTTCAGAATTAAAAACATTCCAAAACCTTCATCCTTGACCTTTTCTTTTATACAAGCAAGGCAAAATCTTAACATATCTCATCATCCCAAGTAAAATCCTTCATGAATTTATCATCAAACATCATAATACTCACTAATTCACTAATCTAATTTTAATCTAAGTACATGCATCTATAATTACCCCTAAAACTTACACTCTCACAATGAATTCATCAACCAAAATATCATGCATAAACAATCTCAACAATCAAACATCAACCACGTCATACTCATCCATTCTCCTATGAGACATTTCATCGAACACTTTATGTGCATCATAATACACTAAAATAATTCATCTCTAATTCACCACTTTAATAACCAAAACTCATTACAAACAACTCTAAGATTACTTTCAGATTTGGAACAATAATTAAACCATCATGAAATTGACATGCATGCCCATTTTAACATAACTAAACATCGTCCAAACCCCATCCACACGTAAACCATCAAAGGTAGCTCACTAACTCATCTCAACTCAACCAAAACTAACTCAAATCAACTCAAACTTTAACAATCTTTCATCATCCAACTCAAAGAAATTTGAATTGAGAGGTTAGGGTTTAGAAAATACCTCAAGAGAGAAGAGAAACACAAGAATTCAAGAGAGGAAGGTGGTGGTCGACTGGCCCACAGACCGACGCCCGGGGTGGTGTTGCCAGTTTCCGGCGCCGGTGGTCCGCGGTGACCGGTGGAGAGGCGAAAGACAGCAATGGCAGTGGCAGACCAGAGAGCAAAGTGAGGGAGAGTGATAATACGTTATGTTTGAGAGTTTGAAATGGGAAGAAAGAATGAAGCCTTCAAATTTTTACTGCCTAATAATCTAAGAGAGTTGGGCCGCCATAACCAAATCAAGCCCACTTTACTAATGTTAAGCCCCCCACTTGTCCTATCTCTTATAACAATTTTTCCTTTAACCCGGTACCATTAACTTAGGTTCGTAACTAAAAATTCTACGAAACTAAACTATGAGAAATTTCAATAATAAACAATGTCATGAGTCTTCACTTCTCAAATAATTATAAATTCGAATAAACCCAAATGGGAACTTGTCTGACAAAGGACCTGAATACTATGCTTCACTAGGAAGTATTGGTAATACTATTTGAGGAGTGACCGCCGAAAATATGACACTGGAGGGACGATGGTCGTAGCACTGTTCAAGTCCTGCAAAACACACAGTTAAGAAAATAGAAAAAACGCGACTTTGGTTAATAAACTTGATTAATTAACTTAATTAAATGATCTTAGGGTCTGATTAACACTGGGGTATTACAGGACTTCCCATTCATCTCTTTCTATGAGTTGTTTGCACCTCCGGATCGACAACTTCAGTAATCCCCGCCGCCTGGAGATGCACTTCTCCGCTTATAAGTCTTGCCACTACTTGAGAGTCAGTCTTGAGATTAGTAGTCAAAGTTTTTGAATTTTGACTAACATATTGATCAATTCACAGTTGATATGCACGGACGAAGTACTGATCTTATATTCGATAGCTAACAGAAAGTGATTATATCAATGTGTTACTTGACAATTGCCATCATTGGGTGTAGATTAGATTTATTAAATTCACAGAGATTGATAGAATACTCTTCACTATGAAAAATTCTAAGGTACTATTTTTTTTTTTCGACTACGGTAGTTGATCAATATAAATCGTTGATCTATTGAGAAAAAATTTGAACCATTAAATAATGAAAAAATTTTACCTTTTACATATTCAGTAAATCATTTAATAGAAATATTTTCAATAAATTAAAAAGTATGATATGTAAATTGAATATAGTGATAAAAAGAGTCCTGCCGTTGCAACATCATCATCATGGACGGAGTCACGGAGCTTGTTCCACCTCCAAACTGCAGCCAAGCAAATTTGCAATTGAACCTTGTGTCTAGGTGATGGAGGTGAACAGGTGGTTGTAGGGGGTTAAAAAAAAAGAAAAAAAAAAGAAGGTTTTAATCTGATTCAATAATTCAAGTTTAATTCTAAGGTTCTCACTTCTCACTCCTTAACCCAACTTTAAAGGGAAAGAAGAGATGAGATTTAAGAGGCGCCATGTCAGAGCAATTTTAAAAGGGAGTATAGGGAAGATGAATACCGATTCTTTATAAATACGTTTAAATAGAATAAAATGCATCAAATGCAACGTAGCACATTTGCTTAACCATGTTAGAAGATGTATCTAATTCATGAGGTCACTTGTTCTAGTTTTGTTTCTTCATTATAAGGATCTCAATAAAAAAAATTTATCAAAAATATTACTCAAGTTTTAGTATTTTTTTAGGCATATTATAAAGGAATTTTGGATGCTAATATACTAAACTTTTGGAGTATTGGATAATAATACACTGAACTTTAACCTTGGACGATAATACACTGTACTTTGGGGGTTGTTGGACAATAATGTACCCGAAAAGATTTTGATGGTGGTTGACTGGGTGACGATCCTACATGGTAGAACTGCCACGTAAGATCGCCACCGAGTCAGCCACCGCCGGAATTATTTCAGGTGCATCATTGTCCAACACACCCCAAAGTACAGTGTATTATCGTCCAAGGTCATAGTTCAGTGTATTATTGTCTAATAGCTCAAAAGCTCAATATATTAGCGTCCAAAACCCTATTATAAGTGATATATGTACTTTTTCATATAATTTTAAAATTTTATTAAACTTGTATTTTCATTAAGTATTAAAAATTGCAGGAACAATATAAAAAATTTTGCATTGATAATTACAGTCATTGTTATATTAAAAGTAAAATTTAGATAACATTCGCTATTACATTGACGCTTTCAGATATATGTAATCATGTGATTTTATATACTCTTCTACCTATGTGTCAATATAATAACATGTCATATATTGTGAGTGTAGAAATATCAAATATAGTTTATAATTTAGCTTGATTAAAAGTTAAATTTTATTATATCGTCATAATTAAGGCACAAATTAGAAGTAAGGAAACATATGATTTTCAACTTTTATTTTTTAGTTTGTAAAGAAAAAAGATAAAACGAAATGAACTTGATACTCCCTCCTGAGATAATGATACTTCAGTGTTCTGTTATTGAAGTACTAAAATGATCGTTCACTTAACTATACTAGTTTTTTGCCCATTCTTACAAATGGGTGTCCATTTAGACAAATGTGTGTAAAAAAAGAAAATAATATAGAGATATAATTGAGAAATTTATTTCATAATTGAGGAAATTTATGGTAGGATATCGTAATTTTGTCCTACATTCTAATACTAATAGATTACGTAGTTGAATTTAACGTCTCATAAACAAAATTGTGTGTAAATTGTAATACAGTTTCAAGAAGAAACATACATTATTTTGTTAAATGCAAAGGATTTGATCACACTACATAAGATGTATTGTATGACAATCCTATAATTATGTGAATGATATTTTGTAAAAATTTGATTATACTTCTTCATGTACCAACTTTTTTTAATCCTAGAAAAAGTTTTATAAGCATAGTATGATAGAGGATACGTTTCTATAAAAAAAAAAAGGAGGAGGGGGGGGGGGTGGGGACAAATAGAGGATATGTATATAAGAAAAACTCGACCAAAAATGTTGACGTATATTGTACTACAGTTGTACAGTTCATAAAAAATATATTCAGTTGGCATAATTAAAATTGTTGTTAACCATTAAAGAAAAATATTCAATTACCATAATTAAAAGTGAATTTACTTTAAAACGTTAATATCCTTTCCAAAAGATGTAACTGACAACAACAGGGTTCACAGTTCATTCATTATAGGTTAATGTAAACTGGTGTTTGTATGGTGACATGGAACAATTCTGGGAGTCCCCTCCATCTTTCATCTCTGGTGTTCTGATGGAAGATGTAATGTTTCTGAACAATTGCTAGCAATAAAATCAATCATTCGTTCTCAAAAAAAAAAAACCCGCGGTTATTACCCCCTTTCCTACTTATCATTAAGCCCTACCGCCTGATTTTTAATTCAAAGTGTTATTTTTACTTTTTTTTTGAACGTGCCAGCACAACAACAACAAATTAAATATCTGCCATGTCTGCTTCACAAGCATCCATAATTTCAGCTGGAAAACAAGAAAACCAACTTTTTGTATCTTTAGATCTGAGGCTTAGCCTCGCTACTTGGTGTGCTGCGATATTTCCTTCTCGGTGAATGAAGCAGAACTGACATTCTTGGAAGGTGGTTGCGCGCCATTGCCAAGCACTTCTTGATGATGAAGCTTCTACTTATTCTGGTCGTTCTGCCTCCGTGAAGATAGGTGAAAACTTCCAAGCAGTATGTTTCCACTTCTATTCTTTGGATCCCTCTCCCCATTGCTAGCTGAATTCCTTCCTTTACTGCTTCGGCCTCCATCTCCGCCACCTCCCATCCCATTTTCATAAATGTGTTTCTGATGGCTTTAGTTTGGCCTTCCCCATTCCTCACCACCATACCCAGACCCCCCTCTCCTCCACTGCTTAGGGATGCATCCGTGTTCACCTTGTACCATCCCTTCCTTGGAGGTGTCCACTTAGTCGAAGCTTGTGGGGTTTCCATCGCCTCCTTCTTCTCTCCTCGAGCACTGGCTCCTTCGTAGTAAGTATTCACCGCCTTATTGGCTATTATCAACGATTCCGAGCGTTTTCCGTCAAAAACTCTTCAGTTCTGTGCATTACAAATTGCCCAAATCGTCGTCATAACCAAACCCCTTGTTTCCTTACCGAGGTGTTCGAGGATTCCCTAGACCCATTCACCCACATCCGCAGTAGTTCTTTCACGGGAATTAATTCTCATGGGGCTCAATTTCCACACCTGAGAAGCTATTTCACAATCCGCAAAGAGGTGATTATTTGACTCGTAATCAAGGCCACACAGCTGGCACACTGGGTCCTCAATGCTCCTTCTCCTAATTAAACTTATCTTTGTAGGGAGTGCATCACTTATCATCCTCCAAACACAATGCTTTACTCTCGGGGTTGTCTCAGCTTCCCACAAAATGTTCCACCTTCTCGCTGCTCTCATTGACGTGCTCACCTCACTTCCATTGGCTCGCTTCTCCAGTTCCTTCACCATATGGTAGGCGGTTCTTACTGTGAATTCACCATTTTTTGTGTATTTCAAACGAAGGAAATCTTGGTCTCCTATTCCACCCAAAGGAAGTAATCTCCTTTACCAGCTCCCCTCCCAAACACTTCTCAATTAGTTCCTCTTTCCACCTATTCGTCTCTGTGTCGATTAGCTCGGCCACCACCGCATTTTCCTCCAGGATTCGTGGGTCAGATCTCACCTTGTGCCCCTGTGTTCTTGGGAGCCATCTGTCTTTCCATATTTTGACCCGGGTTCCACTGCCAATGCTCCACAGGAGGCCCTCTTGAAGGATACTCCTCACTCCCATGATGCTCCGCCATGTGTAGCTTGACTATTTTACATCCTTGGCTTCCAAGAAGGTGGAGTACCTGTGGTATTTTGCCTGTAGCACCCTTGCAGCCAATGAGGTTGGGTATTGTACTAGGCGCCAAGCTTGCTTTGCCGGAACGACTTTATTGAAGCATTTGAAATCTCGGAAGCCTAACCCTCCGACCTTCTTACTGTCGCACATCTCGTCCCATTTCACCCATGCCATACCTTTTTTTATCTCTATTTCCCCACCAAAACTTTCGACACAGAGCCTCGATCTCTTTGCACACTTGAATTGGGATGTCAAAACATTGCATTGCATATGTTGGGATGGCTTGGACAATAGCCTTCAACAACACCTCTTTTCCAGCTCTTGACAGGACCTTCTCTTTCCAGCCTTTTACCTTCTTCATCACTCGGTCTTGAATCGTCTTGAACACCATTTTTTTGGATCTCCCTATGAAGGTTGGGAGTCCTAGATAGCGCTCGTGGGTTTCCACCGCCTTAAATGTAAACTCTCTTGGAGGGTATTCTTCTATTGATCGGTCACATTTCGACCATAGGAAACCTCAGACTTATCCACATTGATCACTTGCCCCGAGGCAGTTTCATAAGTTTTAGAATGTCCAACACCTACCTAGCCTCCTCAACAGTGGCCCTGACAAACATTAAGCTATCATCTACAAAGAATAGATGAGAGACAGTAAGTGAGTTTCGAGCTATTTTAACACCATGAATTCGCCTCCCTTCCTCTCTGTCTCTTATCAGCGCCGAAAGGCCTTCAGCACAAATAAGGAATAGATATGGGGATATGGGATCCCCTTGACGAAGGCCCCTCTGCGGACGAAACTCCTCCGAGGGAGTTCCGTTTATAAGCTTACTTATAATCTTATTTAGGTAAAGAGAAAAAGGGTTAGTCTAACAATATAGGAAGTTTTGTTATGTAAATTAATAAAGATTAGGGATAATAAACGGAAAAAATAAAATGAAACATGTACACACAAAAAAAAAAAACCCATCCCCTTTACTATACATACCTAACAATTCTTGGGTCACATATTACTCTTTGGGATTTACCGTCACAGATGTTTCAAATTTTTATATATATTTTTAATTTTGTTATTCATTATTTAAATCTTATTTAATTAAATTTTAGAATGTGGATGTGTATGTGGCCTTCCCTCCCCCAATCCAGCCCTCCTGTTCATTCCCGCCAAATTGCTATAACTGCTGCCTTGCCTCTCCCCTCCCCACTGTTTTCTCCCTGACATTCAGTTTTGTTTTATGGTTGTTTACCTGTCAGAGTATCAGCAGTTACCACTCGACAGTTTACTTTCTCTCTTTCTCTCCAACTTCTCCCCATCTATATTCCTAAAATCTCTCAGACTCCCTCACATCTCTTCGTTCCTTTGTAACCGCCCCCATCTTTCTCTATCTATATTTGCTCCTACAACTTCTCGCCAATGTAATTGTTATTTCTTCCTTTTCTCTATCTGTAATCAACGTTATTATACAGAGCCAGCACAACTTAAAAAATGCAAGATCTATCTATGTCATCCAATCTAAAATTGCTACTCAAAAATTTTAGTCCATCTCCAAATACAATCTTTGTTTTCCCTCAAAATTATAATTGCAAAATGATAAACATTTTGACGTAAGATGGTTAATAACCATCTAGCATTTTAATTAAATCACTCATAAAGTCCAATGTAAGCATATTTAAATCATTATAAAGGTATATTTCATTACTTTGGGGTTATTACAACTTACAAACAACATAAACATAATTATTTATTTATATTTTTCATAAATATAAAAGTATGTATAAAATGTGCATTTTCTATTTTGATTGATAAAATTACAAAAAATGACTTTGAGGTACCTATCTTTTTGTGAAAATGATTTCTAGGACCTCATATTTTGAAAACTAATTTTGAAGTCTCTTTCTTTATGTGCTAATAATTCTCAGGACCAACTATTTTAATAAAAACTTATTAAAAGGGGACGTTGTAACTTTTTATATTTATAGAAAAGGGTTTAAAACAAGGACCTTTTATGCAAAAATATAAATTTTTTTGAGATTTATATTAAAATAGGTTAAAATAAGTACTCTTAACTCTTTATGATAATTTTAATGGTATTAGTTATCACAATCTACTACTTATACCTCAAAAATTGTATTTTCTGTGGTTATAGACTCACCGTGCTTAGGAAAAAAAAATTTTAAACTTAACTAAAGAATTTCGACTGATATCTTAACGTAGTTCTGTTGGACCATCAAATTCTTAAAGTTATCATAAGCAAGTACAATTTTTGAGGTATAAGTAGTTGATTGTAATAACTAATACCATTAAGGACATGTTTGGAGAGAAAAACGGAATGGAATGGGTATGAAATTAGATATCTAGAGGGTTCTAATTCCACCCTTTTGATGCCCCCATATATGGGAGGGTTCTAATTCCACCCTTTTGAGGGGGATTAGTAACCTGGGGGTTTCCTAATCCCATTCCAGAAATGGTTCACCAGACACAAAGAAAAGGAATTGGATACATATCCCACCCTTATTCTATTCCTTTTACCTCTCCAAACAGGCCCTAAAGTTATCATAAAGAGTTAAGAGTGTTTAATTTAACCTGTTTTAATAAAAATTTCAACAAAATCGTATTTTGCATAAAAGGTCCTTATTTTAAACCTTTTTCTATAAGTATAAAAAGTTACAACCCCTTTTAATAAGGTTTTATTAAAATAGTGGGTCCTGATAATTATTAACACATAAAGAAAGAGACTTCAAAATTAGTTTTCAAAATATGGGGTCCTAGAAATCATTTTCACAAAAAGATAGGTACTTACAAGTCATTTTTTATACTCTTATCATTTTCACAAAATTAGATTATTATTTATACTTTTGGACCGAACTAATATGTATTATTATACTCTTATAATTGATAAATATATAACTATTAGAGAAAATATTATTATTATAAGTTTCGAAAAAGTGAAATATGAACAATTCAAGAATCAAGATTCAAGATATCGATGTGTATCATTGTCCATTATAATTTGCTTTCAATCTGATAAAGCTTTCTATTTTATTCTTTAATCAACTAGAAACTTATATCATTACTCCTTAATATTTTTATTGTCACTTATTGATCTATATTATTTATATTTACATATCATATATTTAACTTGACATCCGATCCATTCAAAAAAAGGACAAAAGACTAGTATCATTTAATAATATACACAATATACAAAATAGAGGAAGGAAATCTGTTAATTTTGGTCTGACTGATAATTTTCTATTAAACTAGACACCAATATATTATGAGATACATGGAACCATTCGTCCCTTAGGGGGAGACTGTAAAATTTGGCAGGATTAATATGTGATAATTTTCCTTTTAACCAATCACTAATATCATGACTCCCTTGGGTATGTAAGTTGTCTTAAATTAAATTTTATCTTTTTGTTTTATATTTTTATATTCACTAGCGCATGAAGATATTAGCATATGTAGATATTCAAACGTTGAATGCATCAATGAAATAACCTATGTCATCTTAATTTTAACTTTAGTCCAATAAACATGTAGCCATCGATTAAAATTTAATGTTTAATGAAAAAGATTATTTTCATTTTCATTTTATCATTAATATGGAAAGGAATAAAGGTTATCCGAAAGATCTCAAAAATATTTTATTATATTCTATAAATAATCTATAAATAGGTAAAATAAAATAATTTAATAGTTCAGATTTATTCTTAGTTAATCAACGTTTTATATTAATTGACTACCGTAATATCTTTTTTAAAAGTAGGAAAATATTTTATTATATTGTTTGATTTCCTGCATGTAGCGTAATATCTTTTGATATACAAAATAGAGGAAGGAAATCTGTTAATTTTGGCCTAGCTGATAATTTTCCATTAAACTTCCCAATATATCATGAGATTCGTGGAACAATTGGTAGGGAGAATCTGTAAGATTTGGCATAATATAGATAATCTTCCATTAAACCAACCACTAATATCATAAGTCCCTTGGGTATTTAAGCTGTCTTAAAATCCAAACAATTTCATCATTCATTTGCTAATTTCGCTTATACAAAATAAACAAGTAGGAGTAGCCTTTTAATTACTTCCAGCATGTCAGGAAAAACATCTTTTGTATCCATATTTTTGGTGGTGTTCATGATCCTAGGTTTGATGTGTTCTGGTAAGCTTTAATCTATTTCAAGAATTCAGCTAAAATGATTTTTTTTCTGCAATTGTTTTGCTTGAATAATTGGGAATCTAAATGTTTTCTTTTGCATGTATAGGTGGAATTATTGCTTCAAGGGACCTTAAAGTGAATACTGATCAATTTGGCATGAATGGGATAGGGCCGATAACAAGATGCTATCCTTTGCCAACTGGTTGTACTGATTATGGTTGCCAAACCATTTGTGGTAGGGGCATAGAGTTCAGTTGTTACCCCACCCAGTGCTGTTGTACTAAATAATTCAACACTTCTTTCATGTAATACACACACAAATAATAATTATAATAATAATAATAATTATTATTAAGAAGTACTCCCAAAATTTAAGAAGGGTCTCTCTCTTCTTTTTATGCTACAGAAAGGTCAAAGTCATGTGTTTGGAGCACATTGCAATTTTCATATATCATATCATAAACAAAAAGTTGTCCGATGTACGATCCCAATTACAGTTTAATTGTCATTTACATTTTTTCACTCTTTTGAAACTAGATATGATTAAATGATGCAGGTTATGCTATTTGCATTAGGTTTTTTTTTCTTCTTCCAAGTGAATAATCCAAACTTGCTTTATATCGTCGAAACAAGGTCCTTCCCATATAATTAGAAGAAGAAAAGGAGGCCTGCTTTATAGATGTGAGGGTTGTACACTCTAGCCCAATGTTTTTTTTTCCCGAAAGAGAGTTAGTTATGACTTCGTAACAAGTGTTACCAGAACGGACTTGAGTCCGAGGTCGTGCTATAAGAGTATATGCAATGTGGAACTTCATCAATGAACCTTGTTTCGACGATATAAAGCAAGTTTGGATTATTCACTTGGAAGAAGAAAAAAAACCTAATGCAAATAGCATAACCTGCATCATTGATGAAGTTCATATATTTAATAAAAATTGGGGAAATTGACATGATTTTTTTACTTATATCAGTGTATAAATTACATGAAATTGTCTTTGTATGCATATATTCAATAAAAACACTTAAAATATATCTAAAAAACGGGGTCCATGAATGCCGTTGGTAAGTTAAAGTATGAAGGTGAATATAAGAACCTTCAAATAAGAACTCCCTGATCTCACGGAGCATTATTCTCCCCAAGAAATCTTATTGTTACTTAGAGCATATGTAATTACGACTGAAATTTAAAAATAAAATTTAATTCTATATCGTCATTTTTGTCGACATTTTTGAGCTCTAAATATTTTCATTTGTAACATATAGAAATGATTAAAAAAGCATAATTCAATTCTATAGAAATGATTAAAAAAGCTCAAATATGAATTTTGAGCTCCAGATATTTTCATTTGTAACATATATCGCCACTTTTGTCGACATTTTCTTGCGGTTAAATATGACTGAAACTTAAAAGCAAAATTCAATTCTATCGGTTTTTCACGAAATTTTATAACACAATAGAAATGATTAAGGAGAGCTCAAATATGAATTTTGAGCTCCAAATATTTGCATTTGTAACATATATCGCTACTTATATCGACATAATAAATGATCATTTATCGAAAAATAATTTATCTCCTACCAAACAAGGGAAAATTTGGCATGGAAAATCATTTTCCTTAGAAAACCATTTCTCATGGAAAATAATTTCCTTAGAAATCATTTTCCTCTCAACCAAACACACCTTTAATATAATGGTGGATTTGATGTGCGCGTTGTGAAAAAATTTGGTTAACTTTATACGATTCACTTATAATATATTTATTTTTGTTTTTATTTGGGCTTGGGGCTATTAACAAAACATTAATAATACATAGTTTCATTGTTATAGACAAAAAATCAATTGATTTTAAAAGGCTTGGGATCATAATTGAGCCAATTGGCTTGGCAGAATGCCTAGAGGCACTCTACTGGTTAGGTGCTCACGAATGATCCCCGAGACTCAAGGTTAGAAAATCACATTCAGACCCAATAACTAAACTTTAATTCATCACAATTCCAAACACAAGAATAATAATCTTCTGAAAATCAACAATTTTGAAGCAGCCAAGAAGAACATTGCAAATTAATAGGAAAAAAAATAACGATATGCGATACCTTGAATTAATGGGATGAGCGACAGATGAGCGCCGAGCACCACTACAACCGCCTACGCGACCGCCAGATGTCGACCACACGCCGCCTTAAACGATATCATTGTCATTAGCAAATTCTGAGAGCAAATTGAAACCCAAAGGAATAAGGGGATTCAATGGTACCTTGATCTAAAGCACAATTCCGATAAAATAAAAAAAAAAGTCGTCGTTTACACTGTTGCCGGTCCCCAGTCGATCGTATCGCTCATTTGCTGTCATAGCTTGTCCTCTCACATAGTGTTTGAGACTTAGAGTCGATAAAACGCAACCCAAAACCCACGGCCTACTACGAAAAAAAAAGGACGGTTCCCAATCCCAAATTATTTTGGAGTATTGACTTTTTTCTTTTATCAATAAACAATTTTGTTTTCTATCCATTCAATGGCCCTGTTTGACAAATTTTGGTAGTATTGGTAGGATTGAGTGTTAGTTGTTTATTTGTTAGTGATAGCTTTTGGATTAATTTGTTTGACTTTAGCTGTTTGGGTTAGCTGATTGCAGAAAAAGTGTTTGGTAAAGTAGCTTTTTGTGAAAAGTTACCTCAAAAAGCTTCATCAAGTAGCTTTTTAAAAACTAGCTTTTTGAGTCCAAAAAGCTAATATAAAAAGTTATTAACCAAACACCTCAAGTAACTTTTTAACCTTGATCAAAAAGCTAAAAGCTACTCAAAAAGTTAAAAGCTACCCAAAAAACTTGCTTGCCAAACACCCCCAATATATTTTCACCAAAGAAGATTGGGTAATGATTAATGCTTAATGATATGAATAATTTGTTAATAAATAGATAGTATGGTATAAGTAAAGTTTTGATAATTTTGGTAAATAAGTCATCTTTTGTAAGTTTTGGGAAAAAAATATTATGTTTTAACCAAATTAAACTTAAAATTACATAATGTTAAATATATTTGTAACGCCCCCAGATTCATGATCACTATATTATCAGTAATTACCTCATAATCCAATGATTAGCGCAGTGGAAATATAATCTGAAGGCATTACCGCCGTCCATAAATATGGACAAGGCTTATCAATTACAACTAAACACCAATCATATATGTATGACTCTAAACATACATAACCTTAACTTTCCATACAAAACCTTAATTCACTTATAATTTACACAAGCAAATAGAGGAATCACCTCCACCTCAAACCCTCATAAATAAGTATGTTAACCATATCTCCTTTATTGCTTAACTGACTTCATTATCGAAACTTGCCTTATTCGCCTTAATCTTAGAGGCACCACCTAAAACAAAACATAAAACAATTTGCAAATGAGTCGAAACTCAATACGCATACCCCTGGACAGTAAAATAAACTTAGGTAATTCGGTTTATTTCGCGCATTTCAATTCATTTTGTCAACAATAAAACAGTAAAACAATAAAATAATAAACAACAATGAGCAACAATAAACATGCTTGCCATATTATTATCTTTAATGGTCCCCTGCTTTGCGATCATCGGTCTAAGCCTCCGTATGTACATACCCGGACCGATCGGAAGATCCGGATAGGTTGACACTAGGTCAGGTATTTACTATGGGAGTGCTCAATGACACAAATAACAATGGGTCGGGGTCATAGTTACGTGATAAAACAAGTAAACCTTATTCATTCTCAATATCATTACACTTATTAAACTCAAATAAAAGAATTTAGGAAGGGTACATGCAATATGCGTACCTTGAACTGGACTGCCTGAAGAATCCCTTGTACTTGAGCGGACTTGAACAGGTGGGAGCAACGACCCTTGGAGGATTCTAAGGTAAGAATAAAGAAAAAGACTTAAATTAAGGTTCTTATAAGGGAAGAGTTCCCTAGATAAATCAATAAAATCAAACACAACAATTATGGAAGACTCCGGGATTTTTTCATGATATTCAGAAAGGTATAACTCTTCCTATATGTTTCGAAAGACCTTGCAAGAGGACTTTTTGGGAAGCCTGAATTAAGTCCTACAACTTCCATTTAAGAGTCTAAACTAAAAACATTTATTAAAGGGAGGAATTTACTAATGAAAGCAAAGTTGTTTTGTCAAATAAACATAGCCGGGAAAGATATTTCGGGACACTATAACTCAAGCTCGAAATATCGATTGAATGCTCATGAGTGCTCTATAGAATGCTTGCATTGCATACTACAACTCTTATGTTAACCAAAACCTCATATAAGTTCTAGAAGAGGTCCTAAAAGTGTCAAGAACCAGCCCTGAACACCACTAGTTGCTGGAAAGAACATATTTACATAGCCGTATAAAATGACCATAATTTCCTCTCCCGATGTCCAATGAATGCACAAGACCCCATTTCGGAAAGCTTGCGGAACATACAACAACTTTTGTTATAATCACAAATTGAATTGAGCATGAGAAATGGTCGGATTTTGGCCTAGAAAACAGGGCAGTCATAAAAAGTTTCTGGGTAATTTCAGATTATTGCCTCCTGCTCGGGAACTCATAACTTTCACTCCTAACATCGTATGGCTACCCAATTTACCTTTCCAGAAAGCTCAATGAATCCTCTAAATCTTTCATGTTGAGTACTTCGCCAAAAAAAGTCTCTAAACAGATTAGAAACATAAATTTCCAGATTGCCTCTAGAAATCGTATTAAGATATGAGGCCTCACGGTTTTGGGCATACCTTTTGCTATATTTAACGAAATTCTACGATTCAAAAAAACGGGGTTTAGCTAACATCTTAGACTATCCATCCAAGTGATAAAATAGGCTAAATTCATACTCTAAATTCCCTGGAATTTCCAGAATACCACCAGATTCAAAGAAACCTTTCACAAATTCGTTTGCATGTATGATAGCTTAATAATCCCCCCTAATCTCTTTGCAAAACATCCTTTTCAAGCATAAGTATCAATTTCCAGAATTAAACACATTTAGAAATCCTCATTCTAGACCTTATCTTATACATGCAAGGCAAAATCTTATTATTCCTCAAGCTCCTAAAAAAAACTCTTCACAAATTCAACATCAACATCCATAAAATTCATTTCCTTGCTAACCAAATCCCATTCTAAGTACATGCACTCACCCAATTCCATCAATTAAACATACTTCCATAATTTCTTACTTGATTCACATCAATCTCAACTATCTTTACTCATTAATCATCAATAAAACCCTAAAAACATCATATTCATACTTGATAATATCTCAAGACAACTAGTTAGAACAATGAAATTGATACCCAAATACAATCACTCAATTACACTTGATTTGAGAGAAGAGGGTTAAGAGATTACCTTCAATTGGGGAAGCAGAGAATGAAGAAACAGTAGAGAGAGAAGGAGAGAAGGGCTGTCGCCCAGCGTAGCGGCCGTCGCCGGTGACGGGGCGCCGGCGGCCGTCATCCGGTGGAGTAGTGGAGACGCGGCAGGACGGAGGCACAGAGAGGACCACGAGAGACAGGAGAAGGCAGTGAGGAGGTGTGAGGGAGATGGAGTTTGAGAGTTTTTAAAAAGAGTCTGAATTTTGAAAAAGAAATACAATGAGGGAGTATATATTATAATTCCTCCTCCTTATAAGAATGGCCCAAATCTCTCAAAATTGTTGGGCTGCCAACTAAAAAGGAAATAATTAGGTCCTAGTACTTACTACTTCCTCCTTTGTAACCCGATACCATTAATTTGGGTTCCCGAATAAAATTCTATAAGATTAAACTATGAGATATTTTGCTAATAGAAATTCTATGGGCACTTAAATCTCAAATAATAATGAATTCGAATAAGAAATTATCCGATAAAATGTCTGAATACTCTGGTTTACTAGGAAAGATCAGTAGTACTATTTGAGAGTTATCTAACAAAATTAATGTAATGGAGACTTGGTGGTCGTTGCGCTGTTCAAGCCCTGCAAAAACATAATTAGATGAATTGAAATGCGCGACTTTGGTTAATTAATCTCATTACTTAACTTAATTACGTTGGGTTAGGATCGGGTTATTACAATATTTCAAATATATTTCAAAACTAAAAGAATGAAAGAAAATATATTGAAGTTCCGATCCGTTTTTTGAAAAAAAAAATATATAGGGGTTTTTTCCCAATGTACTTCCAAAAACAAAAAACAAAAAATACGATTTTGTTGCGGCATTTGGGCAGTTTCAGGTCGAAACGGTGGTGGGGAAGGAGTTGTGTTTGTGGTATGGTTATCAACTGGTGGTACGGGTTGCGTGGGGGTTGGACGGATGCTAGTGTGTCTCACTTGTGGTGATGGTTTCTAGGTTTTTCAATTTAGTTATTAACGGTTACATATGGTTTGTGCATTTCGATCGGTACTTGGGTTATTTTAAGTGGCAACGGAGGTGAGGAAGGAGTGGTACCAGTGGTGTATATGTGGTGGTCAACTGGCGGTTGCGATTTCATGGAAGTGGTCAACTACTAGTGAGTCTGGCCGATGGTAGTGGTTTCTGAGTTTTTCTGATAATCGATCAGAGTTTAAGGTCTAAGGGTTTCTAGTCTTTAGGTTATTTCAGGTGGCGCCAATGGTCAAAAAGAAATAGTGTCGATGGTGTGGTGGTCAATTGACGGTAGTTATGGTGGATTTGACAGTTGCTCGTTTTCAAATTTAGGGGTATTTTAGATTTTCAAATTATATTTTTATATTTTTGGATTTTTAATCTTTTAAATTTAATATTTTCATGTTCATTTATAAAATATATTGACAAACATAAATGTGTTAAAAATTAGTCTAATTTACTTAAGTTTGTATTTTTTTATTTTTGTAAATATTTTTTTTTATCACCAAACAGTAAACTATATTATTGAATCATTAAGAAAATTACACATGTCTTTCGAAGCCAGATCATTGACGAAATCTGGCGCCATCCCCACCCAAACTTTCCTACCAGGTTCCGTTAGGTGGACATGGGCTAATTCATGAGCTACCCTATTTCCTCCCCGTCTAACAAAATTGAAAGACACAAAACTAAAATCCTTACAAAGATTCAAAATTCGTTGCAGAAATAAAGACTCAACATTGTTCTCAACTACTCCCTTCTCCAGCCGTCTAATTAACCCTAGAGAATCATTCTCGAGAATTATCCTTCCGAACCCAAGTTTTCACGCTTCTTCCAAGGCCATCACCCCGCTCGAATTTCCTCCATTTGCGGACTGACAAACCCCCTCCCTTGTTCCACTCCGGCGGCTTCGGAGATCCCCAGGTGATTCCGAATCGCAAAGCCCCATGCATACTTAGTTTCTCCCATCTTACTTCCATCGATATTGATCTTGAACAAACCAGGTTCCGGTGGTTTCCAAATACTCTGGAGCTTCTATGGGGTCATCACCGTCCCTTTCT
The DNA here is from genome assembly GCA_029582165.1 of Portulaca oleracea. Classification (NCBI taxonomy): domain Eukaryota; kingdom Viridiplantae; phylum Streptophyta; class Magnoliopsida; order Caryophyllales; family Portulacaceae; genus Portulaca; species Portulaca oleracea. The sequence continues at coordinate 20,397,289 of CM055886.1, forward strand.
CCTGGGCATCTCTGAATTCTTTCACCATTGCTATGGCTCGCTGGGCTGCCCTCCCGGCTTGTCCAGTTTGTTTGCTAAAAAATGAATTCATTCCCGCAGTTCCAGATGCACCGCATTACTGCCAAGAAATCTCCCGTCCTCATTTTCCCCCACCTTCCTCGTCGTTTATTCAAAGCATTCCCACATTGATTTGAATTGATTAAATTTCAGCTCCTCCTTGAATCCACTCCCCTCCCATATTTCTGCTGCAAAAGGACATTGCACCATGGTATGAAGGTTCCTCTCTTTCGGCGCTCCGCATATGTTGCAGGCTACAGATTGGTTGTGTATTCTTCTTGCTAGATTTGTCTTCGTGGCCAGAGCATTTTCCATCACTCTCCATCCGAAAACCTTCACTCAGGGTGGTACTTGTAGTTTCCACAGTGTTTTCCACACCTCCTTTGTCGAATTGTTGGTAGATGAGGGACTCTCGATCGATCTATATTCTTCATCATCATGGCTACATAGTATCCCGACTTCACCGTATAATTACCTACGGTGGTGTAGTGCCACACAAGTGCATCCTCGAGCCAGGAGTTGCACTACGACATGCCGGGAATATGTTCCACATCGCATGGGTAAAACCACTCCCGTACTTTGACCTCATTCCAACTCCCTACTTCCTTGTCGATTAGGTCGGCTACCCGAGCATCTCTTTCTTCCATTGGGTGTCTCATAATGGGTTTGAAAGAGTGAGGCCTCACTAACCTCCGGTCCTGCCACACCTTGATTTTGTCACCATTGCCCACCATCCACCGATACCCCTGTGTGATCAATTTTCGGGCTCCCCACAGGCTACGCCAAATCAAACTTGGCCATGTTCCCAGTTCGGCCGTAAGCACGTCTCCACCTCTGAAGTATCTTGCTTCCAAAATCTTATATAACAGGGATTTATTGTTTGTAGCCAATCTCCACACTTGTTTTGCAAGTAGTGCATCATTGAACGCCTCTAGATCTCAGAATCCGAGCCCGCCCGCCTTCTTTGCTTCCACAACTATTGCTTATCGACCCAATGGATCTTTCTCTTTTTTTCATTGTGACCCCACCAAAAGTTGTTGATCATGGATTGAATGGAGTTACATAGGGTCTTGGGTAACTTAAACACACTCATTGCATAGGTCGGGATTGCATGCGCTACTGCTTTAATCAACACTTCCCTCCTTGCCCAAGAAACCATCATGTCCATCCATCGTGCGAGTCACTTTCCTACTCTATCTTTGATTGACACAAAAGCCTTCCGTTTCGCCCTCCCCACACACGCCGGTAATCCCAAGTACTTGTCTTGCGCCAGTACCACCTTTACGTCCATTGTCATGGTGACCTTCCTCCTGGTTCCCTCTGGTATTTCTCTAGCAAAAACCACACTCGACTTTTGGAGGTTGACCTTTTGCCCCGATGCCGCCTCATACGTCGCCAAGATTTCCTTGAAGGCTTGCGCCTCCACCGTAAAAGCCTTACAGGAAAAAGAAAAAAAAAAGCGAATCGTCGGCAAACAAAAGATGAGAGACACTAGGTGCTGAAACACTCACCTTATGCCCGCTAATTCTTCTGTCGTTCTCAGCTTTTTTAAGTAGGCCAACTAATCCTTCGGCTACAAAAAGGAAGACATACGGCGAGATCGGATCGCCTTGCCTGAGTCCCCTTCCCGGCTTGACAAATCCCCTCGGGGTCCCATTGACATTTAACGCAAATGTTGCTGATTCCCCGCAGTTTAGGACCACCTCTACCCAAGCTACGTCAAAACCCATCTTCAGTAGGATGCGTTGGAGGAAAGTCCACTCAACCTGGTCATAAGCTTTCATCATGTCAAGTTTGATGGCCATCAACCCATTCATGTTGTAGTTGTAAGCTTAGTTAAATATCGATCTCCTACCTAGTCAACTAATTAGAAAATAATTGATCAAATAATTAGAAACTAAATAAAAATTCAGGTAATTGATCCAAAAACTAAATAATTAGAAACTAAATAAAAATATCGATCTCCTACCTAGTCAACTAAATAATTAGCTAACTTTCTTTTGCATCACTTTTACATCTTAGGCATATGTTAATATTATTTTCTAAACAAAAACTAAGTAAAGACTAAAGATTGAGGTCATTGATCCAAGGAGGCTAAGATTTATGTTCCAAAAGCAACTTCAGAATAGTGATGTAAGCTCACTAAGAAGAATGGTACTTCCAGAGGCATGATCCTCTGCTTTGGAATCATTGAGCAAGCAGATTTAACTGATTCATATATGAATGGAAAAGGAATCAAACTGATCTTAAATTAAACTCTATGTCGCTGTAAATGGATATACAGGTGCTTGGAAGTTTGGTTATTTGAAATTTGATTTAGCAATAAATAAATAAAAAATGTGGAGCTTCAAATACATGATCGGGTGCATTTTCATCACAATCTCTCTACTCACATACCCCACTTACCATAATTTTCATCACAATTCACCACACTTTTTCAAATTCTACCGCACCGCCCATTACCACACTGCAACCACCCGTATAAATGAATGAGACCAAAATGTGACATAATAAATGTTACATAGCCTTTAATGTCCTTTTTTGACTGAAAGTTTCATATATTTTATTTATATCAAAAAATTACTAATTTCTATGTTTTTTATAGTATTATATTTTTCGTTACCAATCTAATAATAGAAATTTCGTATAATAAAATATTGTATATTTTGAGAAATTAGTAGTCAAAGTTTTCAAAATTTGACTAACGTATAGATCAATTGATTGTTGATATGCAATAGGAGTACTAATCTTATATTCGATCACTAAACTAAAGTGATTAACTGAACCCCGTTCTTCTGTGCGTTAACGCAACATATCGCAACGCAACCCTACCGCAACATATCGCAATAATTATCATTACCTTTTAACTATTTCTACCACAACTTATCACAATGTAAACGCAAACGCAACGTAACGCAACGTAAACGCAAAGCACAAAAGAACGGGGTTAAATTTATTTAAATTCACCGAGATTGAGAGAATACTCTTCAATCTTCATCGTACAGAACCAACACAACTTTAAAAAATTGCAAGATTTGTACATGTCATCCAATCTAAAATTGCCACTCAAAAATTTAGACCACCTCAAAATACAATCATCGTTTTACCTTCAAAGTTATAATTTGCTTTCAATCCTATAAAGTTTTCTATTTTATTCTTTGATGAACTAGAAACTTATATCATTAACCCTTAATATTTTTAGGGAAGGTCTATGGTAGTCAATTTTTTTTTAATTACCGTAGTTAAATTTAATATTAACCATTGATTATAGATAGCGTAATCGTAGCCATTGATTTAATTTTCCTTAACTTACCAAACAAATAATTTTAATAATATATTTAATATTATTTTTATTATTGTAATCTATATGTATATTTGATTTTCCATAAAGAAAGATTAGAATCTTCCCAAAAAAAAATTGTATGCGATTTAATTTTCTATTATAGCACAAACTATACTTCTATATTACATTTTAGAAAAGATAAACATCAAATTGAAGTTGGTAACTTGGTTTGTTAGTCATGTTGAATTGAGTTGAGTACTTTGCCAATGGTCATGGGTTCAAGCTTTGCTTGTTGCATTCTAAGTTTCTTATTTTTTTATTGCCCTTATTTTATTTTTTTTGATATTTTTTATTGCCCTTATTTTATTTGTTTATTTATGATATTTTTACCCTAATTCAATTTCAAACAACAGTTACTTATTCTACGCTCATATTTTTATTCAAATACTTGTTAGTTATATAGATCGATTCTTCTTAATTTTATTTATTTTAAAAAATTTACTTGTTAATCATAAATTAATTGATGAAAATAACCGATTATAAACATCATTTATTTAACTTATTTATGATGGAACATAAACATCTATATAATAATTTAATTTTCATTAATTATAATTTTATGTGAAAAAGGTGAGAAATAAGAAATAACATTGTTTATGTGAAATAATTTTCTATGAAAAGGTGAGAAATAACATTGATGACTTTTTTTTTTCTTTTTTACAATGGTAAGTCGGGCCACCCACTAGGCCCCCTATCTTAGTGAAAGCCCAATAGGTCCACCAACCCATGGGGGAAGGGGGAAACCAGACATGAATGTCTGTTGCTACTCCCGGGAATCAATCTCGGGATCTGTGGTATACCACAGTGCAGCTGGTACCACTTGAGCTAGGGCTCATTGGTATGCATTGATGACTTATATGCATGTATGATGTATCCAAAGAAAGTACTTCTCATGGCCAATTTTGTGTTCCAAATAAAAATGAGATAGCGTTGTTCTATTTTCACCCTATTTTTATGATTGTTCAAGTTAACTATGATCTTTTGTACATTAACCGTAATACATAATAAAATATAACTTTCACTCAAGCCAAATTATAAATTATAAATTGTTTTTAATTTTTTTTATTTCTACACTAATCAGAATGACACATCTATATTTTAACATATTGGTAGAAGAGTATATAATTAATATTACATAACTTCACACACATATTTGAAGCATCAATAAAATAATTAACAAGATCATAATTTTACTTTTAGTATAATACTTATAAAAATGTTTAGTTATTGTTTCAAATTTCTTATATTGTTTCTAAAGATTTCATACATAACAAAAAATTATAAGTTTAATAAATTCTAAAATTTATATAAAAAAACAGTAGATATCTTTTATATATTGTATTTAAAGATAAAATTAAAACAATATTTTTGATAATGCAGCAACAAGATTTGAACTTGAAACCCCCCAAATGCCAAACACACTACATAGGTGCTTAACCAAATGTACCATACTATGTTTTTAACTTTCATTGTCCTTTAAATTAATTTATATCAAACCATAGTTATTTACCCCTTCAAAGTTGCAAGAACCACCATTATTCCTGCTTGAACTGAATCAATATCAATTGTATTGCAATATGCTCTGTCACAAAACAGAAGTAGTTAATGATATATGGAGGAGATTAGTGAGGTATACAATCTTCATCAAGTTTAACTAAAATTAGATTGATGAAGTTTTTGATAATGGAGGTTAATAAGCTCCATCAATGGCGTTAGCAACAACATAGTTTATTACTTTATTCTATAATTCCACTTATATAATATACAATATGTTTTTAGTTAAATAATATATCGTTACGAATCTAATGATAATAAATTTACATTACAAATTATTGTACATATCGAAACATTTACGTCAAAATTTTCAAAGTTTGACGACACAATTTTCAAAGATAAAATTAATATGGAACGAAGGGAGTAAAAAATAATTTAATATTTTTGACAAAAAACAAGTAGCATATGTATAGGACATTAATCAAATATTTTTTTTCATTGGTTCTTTGAAAACATTTTATATTAAATAGACCTATACAAAAAACAATTTTTTTTCATTAAATATAATTTTTCATATACAAAAAACAATACTTTTTTCATTAAATATAATTTTTCCCATACAAAATATAATATAGTTTATTACTTTTAGGATAGTAGTTTTCGTTACGAATCTAATGATAATAAATTTACATAACAAATCATTGTACATATCGAAACATTTACGTCAAAATTTTTAAAGTTTGACGGCACAATTTTCAAAGATAAAATTAATATAGAATGAAAGGAGTAAAAAAGTAATTTAATATTTTTGACAAAAAACAACTAGCATATGTATAGGACTATTAATCAAATATTTTTTTTCATTGGTTCTTTGAAAACAATTTATATTAAATAGACCTATACAAAAAACAATTTATATTACTAATCATTTTAATAATATAGTTTATTACTTTTAGGATAGTAGTTTTCGCTACGAATATAATGATAATAAATTTACATAACAAATCATTGTACATATCGAAACATTTACGTCAAAATTTTCAAAGTTCGACGGCACAATTTTCAAAGATAAAATTAATATGGAACGAAGGGAGTAAAAAATAATTTAATATTTTTGACAAAAAACAACTAGCATATGTATTGGACTATTAATCAAATATTTTTTCATTGGTTCTTTGAAAACAATTTATATTAAATAGACCTATACAAAAACAATTTTTTTTCAATAAATATAATTTTTCCTATACAAAAAAAAAAACTTTTTTTTTCATTAAATATAATTTTTCCCATACAAAATATAATTTTTCCATCAAATATGCATAGGACTATTAAATATTTTTTTCATTGGTTCTTTGAAAACAATTTATATTAAAACAATTTTTTATTGGTTCTTTGAAAACAATTTATATTAAATAGTCCTATACAATAAACAATTTATATTAAATATTTGATTAATGAAAACAATTCATAGAACGAAGGGAATAAAAGCATTGATCTTTGAAAATATAATTTAATATTTTCCATCAAATATGTACAGGACTATTTGACAAAAAAATATGGATAATATATTTTAATATGTAAAATATTTGATGGAAAATATATTTAATGAAAAAAATAGGAAAGAATATTTGAGAAATCTTAGGAATATTTTGGTGATTAAAAAATTAAAAAATTTCAATGGTTCAGATTAATTCTTAATAGATCAATGGTTGATATTGATCGACTACTGTAGTCGAAAAAAAGTTGACTGTCTTAGAATTTTTTATATTTTTATTGTCATTTATTTATCTATATTATTTATATTTACATATTATATATTTAACTTCACGCCGTTTCAAAAGAACCGGCAAAAGGGTAAGATGAAGGAAATCTGTTCATTTTCCATTAAACTAAACACCAATATATTATCTTTTAATATACAAAATAGAGGAAGGAAATCTGTTAATTTTCCCATAAACTAAACACCAATATATTATGCGATACGTGGAACCATTGGTCCCTTAGAGGGAGAATCTGTAAGATTTGGCATGATAGATTATTTTCCTTAAAACCAACTACTAATATCATGAGTTCCATGGGTATATAAGCTGTCTTAAAATCCAAATAATTTCATCATTCATTTGCTAATTTCGATTATACAAAATAAACAAGTAGGAGTAGCCCCCCTTTACTTCCAGCATGTCAGGAAAAACATCGTTTGTATCCATTTTTTTGGTCTTCATGATCCTAGACCTGCTGTGTCCTGGTAAGCTTTGATCTAAATATGTTTTTTTTTTTTCTCAATTGTTTGCTTGAATAATTGGGAATCTGAATATTTTCTTATGCCTGTACAGGTATTAGTGCTTCAAGGGATCTTAAAATGAATCCTGATGAATTTGGGGTGAATGGGACGCCAATAACAAGATGTTATCCATTACCAACTGGTTGTACTGATCATGGTTGCCAAACCATTTGTGGTAGGGGCATAGAATTCAGTTGTTTCCCCACCCAATGTTGTTGCTCTAAATAATTCAACACTTCTTTATATGATAATTTAACACACAAATAATTATTATTAATGTTATGAACTCCCCGAATATAAGAAGGCTCTTTCTCTCTTCTTTTTAGCAAGGTCAAAAAGTTATCTCTTTGGAGCACACTAGCATTTTCCATATATCATATCATAAACAAAAAGTTGTACGATGTACGATCCCAATTACAGTTTAATTGTCGTTTACATTTTTTCACTCTTTCGAAACTAGAAATAATTAAATGAAGCAGGTTATGCTATTTGCATTAGGATTTTTTTTGGACATTATTATACGTCGCCTTCCATTTTCTTGACCCTCACAATTTCACTCTCCAACTTCTCTATAGTTTCTATCTCTAATAATAATAATTATAACAATAATAATAAAGACAATGATAATAATAATAATAATAATAATAAAAACAATAATAATTACAAAATTTTATTTTAAAAAAAATTAATCGAAAAAACTCAGAAAAACACGGTTGTCGTGCGAAATTTGCCAGAAAATAAATTTTTTCTGGGTTTTTTTCAATTAATTTTTTAAAAATAAATTTTATCCATTTTATTATTATTATTATTATTATTATTGTTATTATTGTTATTGTTATCATCATTATTATTATCGTTATTAATATTAAAATTTTGTAAATTCGACGAAAATAACATTACAAGTTAATATTAATAACGATAACAATAATGATACATACAAAAAAAATGATAATAATAATGATGATAACAATAATAATAATAATAATATGGACAAATTTTTTTTTTAAAAATTAATCGAAAAAACCCAGAAAAACACGGTTGTCGCGGGAAATTTGCCGCGACACCGCGGTGTTGCCGCACAAAGATCGCGTCTCAGCCGCGGCGGTGCCGCAATCTACTTGCGGCAACACCGCGGTGTCGCGGCAAATTTCACGCGACAACCGTGTTTTTCTGAGTTTTTTCAATTAATTTTTTTAAAAATAAAATTTTGTAATTATTATTTTTTTTTATTATTATCATTATCTTTATTATTATTGTTATAACTATTATTATTTGAGATAGAACTATAGAGAAGTTGGAGAGTGAAATTATGAGGGTCAAGGGCATTACTGGAAATTATTGTGAAAAAGTGGGCGTCATTAGTAAAATGGAGGGCGACGAATAATAAATGAGTTATTTTTTTCCCTTCTTCCAAGTGTATAATCCAAACTTGCTTTGTATCATAGAACCAAGCCACCAAGGTCGTTCCCATATAATTAGAAGAGGAAAAGGAAGCCTCAGGTTTACAGACGTGAGCGTTGTACACTCCAGCTAATGTATTTTCAAGGGAGAGTTATGATAAGTGTTACCATAACAGACCTTAGCCCGACTCCGATACGTGTATGTCACATATCCTAACAATTCAATTTCTGGGGGAGAATAATACTTTTGTATTGTTAAGGGTGAAGAATGAGTTTCAGGAATGAAATGTGGAATGAGTAATATATAATTATTAAAATAGTACAGAAAAAAAAATAAAACCAAATAAATTTTGTTTAATAGTTTTCTCTCTTATTTCTCTATATCTCTCCCATCCCCATGCTCTTTTTCTCTCCATTCCAAGAATACGCTGCAACATCGTTGGACATGCATTTTTTTTATTTTTCTTTTTTCATCCTCTCTTTCTTGGTGTTTTTGAACACTATTGTTGATTGCCTTATACTTTAACTTATCAACGACATTCACGGACGTCCCCGCTTTTTAGACATTTTTAATGTTGTTAGAAATTTAGAAAGAATATGCATACAAAGACATTTTAATATAATTTATATAATAATACAAGTCAAAAATCATGTTATTTTTCCCAATTTAATGTACTAGCAGATCCGATGTGTGTGTTGTGCACTGTGTAAAAATTTAGTTAACTTAATATGATTCACTTCAAATATTTATTTGAAATATTTTTGTTTTTATTGGGGCTTGGGGCTATTAACAAAACTTTAGTAATGCACAATTTCATTATTATAACAAAAAATTCATGAATAACAAACTGTTGGATTTTACAAGGCTTGCATTGAAGGTAGAAGTTGAATATAATTCTTAAAATTCTAACTATATTTTGAGGCAGTACTTTTTTATTTTTATTTTTGTAGGCGAGAGTACAATAAAATGGCTCACTCTCTTACTAGACTTGCTATATATTTGGTGGTTTCGGAAGCGACTTCAATATAAGTGATCCAAATCTTCCATATTTTTGTTTTTAAAAAAACTACATTGTGGGAAACTGATAAAGTTGATGTCGTGCACCAAATTCAAAGTGTGAAGAATGAGCACAAAAAAATTCAAATTACAACAAGACACATATTAAATTTCAAAGTGTCCAATTAATTTCGAGAAATTTCACACTCATTCTCAAAACCAAAGGAAGACTGAAAATTAATAATTACTATCACCATCCCAGAATGTTTGTCAAAATAATTAATTCTTTTGTCCCAATTTGTTTGCCATTTTTCTAATTCCAATGATTGTAATTCCATTTTTGCCCCTAATTAATAAATTTATTTATCATTTTTTACAATTCCAACAACTATTATATCAATAAATATAGGGGTAATTTGGGTAATGTTCAAAACTTTCACCCCAATTCCAAGATGTATTGGTTTTCCCAAATTAGTTGGGATGACAAAGAAATTGGGACGGAAGTAGAAGTATATAAATATAGGTCTTTCATTACAGCAAGACACATATTATGTATCTTGTCATGGTATAAAACCTATATATTTGTAAATTAAATTGAAAAAAAATTAAGTGATTGACTTCTATAACTATAATAATATATATATAAATTGTATAAAATCACACGTTTATCTATATTTTTAAAATTTACAAAAAAACGTCTGAAATATGCCAAACGGATGAGATTCATTCGTTAGGGTGTCAATTTTAATTGTTGACGTAGCCAACACATTCCAAGCTTCTTACAATTGATAATTAAGGCCCTGTTCTTTCATACGGCTAGCTGCGGTATGGCGCGGTATGGTGTGGTGGAATTGTCGTGGGTGTGATAGAATTGTCGTGGGTTATTGGTAATTTGTGGTGGGATTTTTTTAATATAAATTTAAAAATTGTATTGGTAATTGTAAAAACGTAATTGGAAAAAGTGAGTTGAAATATTGTATTGTGGTAAATTAAAATAGTTGTTTAAGGTGGGTTGTGATAAATTGTGGTGGATTGATATGTTGTAGTGGGTTTTGGCAAAGTGCGGTCGGCTGTGACACCGCAGATTGCCAGCCGTATAAAAGAACATGGCCTAATAGTATTTGTCAAAAAAAAAAATTAGTGTTAAAAATGATAATAAGTATTAATTTCATAAGGAGCAAGACACTTAAATAATGTCTCATGTCCCAACACAGATATCATCACTCTATGCAGTTAATTGGATGAAATTTTCCTTTCCTTCATAGGTCATGAAACTAGAACAATCTGGTGGTTTGTCAAATAGGAGTCCAAAAGGAGAAAACATCACTAAAAGATGAGGAAGCAAGACCAAAAGTAGGCTGGACATCAATGCAGGAGACCTTGTTAAATTGCAAGTCCATAGTATATAAGCGGACGCCAGATGGCCCAAAAATAGGGAAGAAAAACTCCAATAAATTGATAGTTGAAAAAAGTATGAAGCTTGAAAATTTGCAAAGTGCGAACCCATCTCAGCAATTAGTCATGCACATGAGGAGACAGAGTTGTAGTTCTTTGGGCTTTGAAGATACCAAGCATCACCTCGGTATCTAACACCTCCGCCAATGATATTGAATGAGGTAAAAGTAAAAACTTTTGTTGGGGAGATCCAAGGGGGACCCACTTCAATCAAGGCCCATGGGACACAAGTTAAGTGACGTTTCATCTTAAAATCAATTGGTGTTAAGAGGAGTAGCCCACTTGACTTATATACCATGTGCTTTCTCTTTACTTTTTCGATGTGGGACATTTACTCATGGGTGAATCCCAACACATTTCATAATGATAAAGAAGGCTCCACAACAGGTAACCTTGGCAAAATATTAATTGTTAACTAGATCTCGCACCAAAGCACAAACGCCACTAAATGTTCTCAACCACCGTTGTACAAGTTCAGCCCAGCTACATCTGCTTCTATTACGACTTTCCAATGAATCCAGTCAATCCAACGACAATTAGTGGAAACCACACGTAAGACCTAGGAAAGTTTTCAAAGGAATGATTCTCAAGGTTGTGTTGCAGGGTAAACATATCACATCTGGGAAACTGGCGAAAAGAAAAGAAAAACCCTAACCCTTTGCCCTGCCAATCCTTGGGTGTGTGCCGCCGCTACGATCGGGCGAATCGATCCGTCTTGCCGTCTGTGGTGGCTTCAACCTTAGGATTCTACGGTTTTGGGCTTGGCACTGTTATCAGAGGGTGGTGACCGTCGACGCTCATTTTTTCGCGGCTCTTTGCGTTTGCTTCGGTGGTCGCTGGTGGTCTTCAGTGGTGCAGTGGGTGTCTGCGGTGGACGGTAGTCGCTAGTTCGCGGTCTTTGCGGTGGTGGTTGGCTTCACGGGCTTTGGGGTTGGTCATTTTCTTCTGAGGGTTCTATGACAGCCATAAACTCCTCCATTGTTTCCCGGTGTAACAAGTTGAAGGGTGAGGTAACCTCTATTTTTTCTTCCCTCTCCTTTAGTGATGGTGCCCTTGATGTGATCTCTTTGGCTGCCCTTTTTAGGGTGAGTGATATTTGCTCTGTGCTAAAAGAGTTGGTTTTGTGCTTGGGGGAGGCTAAAATCTTTGTCCCTGATCTTTCTGCTGCTTCTAACTCGTTGGTTTTGGTTTCCTCGCCTCGGGTTGTTAAGCATTCTAGGCCCAGTAGTGATGCTGTTTCGGGTGGTAGCCTTTTCTCGTTATTTGTAGATAACTTGCCGACTGGAGTTAATACTTCTTGGTTGAGGAACTTGTTTATGAAGTTTGGTAGTGTTGTTGATGCCTACATACCCAGTAAGATGGGACGAAATGGTAAGAGGTATGGTTTTGTTCGTTTCAAGGATCGCGATGCGGGTTCTAATGCTATACTTGATTTAGATGGATGGATGTGTAATGGGTTTGCCATGCGTGTTGTGGGCAAAATTTGGCAAGAAACAAGGGTCCGCTCCCCGATCTAGGAGGGATAATTGGATTTGGGTTCCTAAGGTTAAGGAGGTTGGTGTGTTGGATGATGGTGGTGAGTGTGTGGGTTCTCCCGCGTACGATGGTTCAGCTATCATATCTGATCCTCCTCCTAAGTCTGTTCCTAAAGTTTTCAAATCACCTTATAAAGACGCCCTGTTGAGGGGCCATTCTGGTGGTGGTTTGGTGGATGGTTGTTCTGTGGCTCTATCTGATAGTGAACGCACTGTTAGTGACCATCCTGGTAAAGCTGTTGTTGAGGTGGTTTCTTCTTCACCTCTCATGTTGAGGAATCTTTGCAAAATGTCTTCAAAGTCAAGGGCCGACAAAAAAAAGAGTGTGAATCTGTTGTGGGACCCAAAATGGAAGTTGTGCTAATGGATTGAAGAATCCTTCTCGAAGCTGCAGTTCTAACAGTAATGACGTGGTTGATAGTAATGCTGAGAGATCTTTGAATGCTGTGGATCTCTCCTTGGAGAGACTGGATGAGTAGGCTCGTAGAGCGGCAAAGCTTGCATGTCGATTAAAGTTGTCTCGGGATGATCTGGAGACTGTGGCTAAAGCTTTCAGAGATGATATGTTGCGAAAAAAGAAGGATCTTACTAGATAGTTGTTTTCATTTGCTTTGTTGTAGTTCGCTTTTGCGGTTTTGTGTTTGTTGTTTAGTTGTTGGATTCTTGGCTTATGCTGTTTTTGCGATCTTGTAGCTCCCTTAGCATTTTTGGCTTGCTAATTATCGAAAAAAAAAAGTTTTCAAAGGAATAGTATCCAAGTGTCCTATGTGATGTTGGGCTAGCTGAAAGAAGTTCTCAGCATTAGGGGGATTTAACTGTATTTTATTTTTTTGGGATTAATTTTTTAAGAAATGACTAAAAGAGCCTCATATTTTGATATAATAATTTTAAGGGCTCTATATTATGAAAATAATTGTGAGGTGACATTGTTTTTCATGTATATATAAGGGGACATTTTAGCCAATTTCCAGTAAAAATAGCACGAAATAGTGAGTTTTTTTTTCAATGCTTAGACATGTTTATCATGTTAAGAGAGCTACTTGTATATATTAGAATTAACTATAGACTTCAATTTAAAACATGCCTAAACATAAAACTTACAGCTTTGCACCATTTTTGGTCGAACATTGGCCGGAATGTCCCTCCTAAATATTTACATCAAAAATAATGTCACCTCACAATTATTTGTTATAATATAGGACCCTTAAAATTATTACACTAAAATATGAGACCCCTTTAGTCGTATTTTGTTAATTTTTTTAGTAAAATGTACAAGTGACACTTTTTTTTACTTTTATTTAGAATTTCAGAAATTTATGTTTACTCAGAAAATAAAAATGAGAAAAAGAAAAGAAAATAGGCAAATCGAAGAGGCTTGGGATCATACTTGAGCCAATTGAGTGGATAGAAAGCCTAGAGGATTTCTACTTGTTAGACGCTCGGGAATGATCCCCAAGACTCAAGATTAGAAAATCACATTAAAACCCAATATCTAAACTGAAATTTATCACAACTCCAAACACTAGAATAATAATCGTCTAAAAATCAACAATTTTGAAGCAGCCAAGAAAAGCATTGCAAATCAATAGAAAAAAGGTAACAACATACGATACCTTGAATTGATGGGATGAGCGACAAATGAGTGTCGAGCACCACTACAACCGCCTACGTGACCACCGAACATCGACCACTACAGACGTCGCCTTGAACGATATCATTGTCAAATTAGCAAATTCTGAGAGAAAAATTGAATCCCAGAGGAATAAGGGGATTCAATGGTGTTAGAGATAAATAGTAGTAAGTTAACAACGGAAGCGAATAACAAAATCGAATTGAGATGACAGATATTACGAAAAAATTTAGGAACAAAAGTAAGCGATGAAATCAAACACCGGATTTACATGGGAAACCGAAGAACTCGGAAAAAATCCACAGATGGCGACAGCCAGATAACAATCCACTATGAGAAAGGAGGAGTACAACTTGATCACTATCACAGGGTGTGATGCGATCCACAACAGAGGAGATTACAATAACAATCTCTCTCACCAACTCTCAATCTTTCTCATTCGGGATACACTTGGGAAAATATTGGTGAGACCCTTTTCTCTATATTTTCTCCCTCTCTGACTCTCAGTCATTCAGCCGTGATCGACGTCGCCGTGAAATAAATTTGAGAATACTGAACCCTATTTATAGGAAAAACTCCCTATAAACCTAACTTGACTCCCACTCCAATTAGATTTAAAATCTAATACAATTAGGAAACCCAACATAATAAGGAAACCCAAATAATACCATAATATAATTAGGAAACAAATAATTTGAGATCAAGAGATTCGGTGATTTTATGACACTTTCCTAACAAACTCCATCTTGGACTAAAATCAACGAATCATCGGTCCAGATAAACATCTTGACTGTCGCCATCAACACGCCCCCCCCCCCCATAGAGCGTAACCCCGCAGGGCTCTCAAACGGTAAACATCATATACTGTTGGCTGGATGCCTGTTTAAGACCACCTGTGCTGTCGAACTCATAAAGGTTTGAGACCGCCTCTACAGTTCTCGTCACTGTAGACCCCTATAGGGTGTATAGGTTGTCCTTCCTGGCTCTCTTCATCCGAACCATTGAACCCCTGCGCGCTTTTGGACACCATCTTTTGTTTTGTACCTACAACCGTTAACCTCAACATAGTTTGCGGTACCAGTTTTGGTGCGGTTATCCTTACTACCCTGCTCTTGGTCTTTCAACTTTCTCCAATAGTCACTCTCCACATGCCCCTGGGACAATCTCTTGCCATGCTCGGTTCTTCCTCCACCTGAGGAACATCATGCTCATAAATTAACCTGAACTGTTTGAGCAGCATCAGCGGCTTGCTCCTGACTGCAGGTTCCAGTGGCTCCACCTTCAGCCTCGACCTGATCCACGTCGAACTCAGACTGCCCTGGTTCTCTTTCTTTAACCATTTTGAAGTTCTCATTGCTCATCGTTACATCAGTCTTCGTGTAAGGATACTCAACATCCCTTACCCGTGTTGAATCAGGACCGCCTTCAACTGCAGTCTCCTTGTTCCCTCGAATTTCGGAATCTTGCATTTCATGATAGAAGTCATCTCCACCTTACTCTGATACCACTTATTAGAGATAAATAGTAGCAAGGTAATAGCAGAAGCGAATAATAAAATCGAATTGAGAAGACGGATATTACAAAAAAATTTAGGAACAAAAATAAGCGATGAAATCAAACACCAGATTTACGTGGGAAACCGAAGAACTCAGAGAAAAATCCACGGACGGCGACAGCCAGGTAACAATCCACTATGAGAAAGGAGGAGTACAACCTAATCACTATCACAGGGTGTGATGCGATCCACAACAGAGGAGATTACAATAACAATCTCTCTCACCAACTATCAATCTTTCTCTCTCGGGATACACTTGGGAAAATATTGGTGGGACCCTTTTCTCCCTCAATATTTTCTCCCTCTCTGACTCTTTGTCAGTCAGCCGTGATTTACGTCGCCGTGAAATAAAGTGGAGAATACTGATCCTATTTATTGGAAAAACTCTCTATAAACCTAATTTGACTCCCGCTCCAATTAGATTTAGAATCTAATATAATTAGGAAGCCCAACATAATAAGGAAGCCTAAATAATACCCTAATACAATTAGGAAACAAATAATTGTGAAATCAAGAGATTCGGTGATTTTAGGACACTTTCCTAACAAATGGTACTTGATCTAATGCACATTTCGGATGAAAAAAGTCATCGTTTACAGTGTTGTCGATCCCCAGTCGACTGTGTCGCTCATTTATTGTCATAGCTCGTTCTCTCATATAGTGTCTGAGACTAAGGCTATCAACAATGACATACTTTTGGAGTAAGTATGGATGAGAAAGAGTGTAAAAAAAAGGAAAAATAAAAAAAGAGGCATTCTTGAGCATGACAGACATTCATGAGAATGGAGGAGAGAGAAAAGGATATGGGGAGGAGAGAGATAGAGAGAACTGGGGTGAGAGAAAATATTAAACAAAATTTATTTTATTTTTTCTTTTTCTTTTTTGTATTATTTTAATAATTATATATTACCCATTCCTCAACTCATTCTTCACCATTAACAATACACATTTTCTACTACCTATTAAAATAATACTAAATCTACTATTTATGTACTTGGTGTTCTCTATTTTTAAGAATACCATTGATGATAACCTAAGAATCGATAAAACACAACCCAAAACCACAACTCCCAGTTACTACGAGAAAAAACGACGACTCCCAACCTGAAATTATTTTGGAGTATTGACTTTTTTCTTTTATCAATAAACAAATTTTTTTTATATCCATTCAATATATTTCCACCAAAGAAGATTGGGTAATGTTTAATGCTTAATGAATGAATAATTTGTTAATAAATAGTTAGTATAGTATAAGTAAAGTTCTGATAATTTTGGTAAATAAAAGTCAGCTTTTGTAAGTTTTGGGAAAAAATATTATGTTTTAACCACATTAAACTTAAATTTACATATTAAACTTAAATTTACATAATGTTAAGTATGTGCAAAATATATTTGAAAACTAAAAGAATCAAAGAAAATATGTTGAAATTCCGTTTTCTGAAAAAAAATTATAGGGTTTTTTTTCCCAATGTGCTTCCAAAAAAAAGAAAAAATACGATTTTGTTGCGGGGTTTTGACAATTTGAGGTTGAAACGGTGGTGAGGAATGAGTTGTGTTTGTGGTATGGTTGTCAACTGGTGGTAGGGGTTGCGTGGGGGTGGTCGAATGCTAGTGTGTCTCACTTGTGGTGATGGTTTCTAGGTTTTTTTCAATTCAGTTATTAATAGTTACATATGCTTTGTGCATTTCGGCCTGTACTTAGGCTATTTTAAGTGGCAATGGTGGTGGGGAAGGAGTTGTGCCAGTGGTGTATATGTGGTGGTCAACCGGTGGTGGCGCTTTCAAGGAAGTGGTAAACTACTTGTTAGTTTGGTCGATGATAGTGGTTTCTAAGTTTTTCTGATAATCAATCATTCATTAAGGTCAAAGGGTTTCCCGTCTTTAGGTTATTTAAGGTGGCGCCAGTGGTAGGGAAAAAATAGTGTCGATGGTGTGGTGGTCAATTGACGGTGGTTGTTGTGGATTCGACAGTTACTCGTTTTCAAATTTAGGGGTATTTTAGATTTTTACATTATATTTTTATATTTATGGATTTTTAATATTTTAAATTTAATCTTTTCATGCTTATTTATAAAATATATTTACAAACAAAAATGTGTTAAAAATTAGTCTAATTTACTTAAGTTTGAATTTTTGTATTTTTGTAAGTATTATAAATTGTTCAAGTTTTGTAAGCTTAGTTAAATATCGATCTCCTACCCAGTCAACTACTCCCTCCGTTCCATATTAATTGACACCTAAACTAACTTTTTTTGTTCCAAAATAATTGTCACTTTATTTCCCAATACCTAATTTAATTATTTTAACTTCAATAATGATGTTAACTTTTTTACTTTTTCAATTAATAAAAACTACTCCTCACATTCTCTCACTACCTACACCTTGATATTCGAAAAAACACCTTAAAAAATAGTGATATTTAATTATGTGGGTAGTTTTTTTAGTTGAATCTTGGTATGTGAGAATTTTTGAAATATGACAATTAATATGGAACGGAGGGAGTAATTAGAAAATAATTGACCAAATAATTAGAAACTAAAGAAAAATTCAGGTAATTGATCCAAAAACTAAATAATTAAAAACTAAATAAAAATATCGATCTCCTAGTCAAGTAAATAATTAGCTAACTTTCTTTGCACCACTTTTACATCTTAGATACTACCATTATTTTCTAAACAAAAACTAAATAAATAAAAACTAAATAAGTGTTATAAATATATGAATATAAGAGAAACTAGAGAGAGAATAGAGACAGATGAATTGAGAGGAAGAAGGGGAATTAATATTTCATTGCCATCGAGGAAGTATTTATAATACAAGGATTCTTCATCACTAAGAATACTTCATCACTAAGAATACTTCATCGCTAAGAAAACTTCATTACTAAGAAAAGTAAGAGTATGGACATTCACACAATTATTCCATATCACTCCTCCTTGAATGTCCATTGCCGAAAAAATGCCTCATTAAAACCTTACTAGGAAAAACCTAATGGAAAAAAACCCAGTGAAGGAAAAAGAGTACATAATTCTTGATACGCCAAAATATACTGCCTCATTAAAAACCTTTCTAAGGAAAACCCAATGGGACAAAACCTCAGATAAGGGAAAAAGAGTACAGCGCGTATTACTCCCCCTGATGAGAACATCAATGAAGATCTTTGAGTTGATGTAATTCAACTTCATCACTGACTTTTAAACTTTGCAGTCGAAAGTGGGTTGATACATGAATCAACTTAATTCTAACTGAAACGAATTTGCTTATTATCTGTTTCAGCGTGCACATAACTAGTATATGATCAAGTGTCATAGGATTTAGGTAAATATACACGATCAGCATAGCTAATCAAACCAATTTTGAGTCGATGGTGATAATGAATATCTAAATCGCTAGTACCTTCGAGGTACCGAAATAGGTTAGATCATGTATGCTTAGTAAGATACGTCAGTGATTCAATATCATTTAAATACGGTACTTCAGGATCCAAATACAGTACTTCAGGACTCAAATACAATACTTCAAGACTTAACTACGGTTCTTCAAGACCGATGAATTTCTCACCATCTTTTCAAGATCAAAGGGGGGTTGTTTTCATATCAAATGTCAGTACCATTACTAGGGTACTTAAAAGGGAGTGCTTTGCTCATGCAGCATTATTTTAGCACTTTTGCTACAAAAATAGCTTTATGCGTAAAAAAAAGTTGTTTCCCAAAGTGTACAACTTGTAAACCAAGGTAATAACAGATTTTACCAAAATCTTTCATTCCAAGCGCTTTTGTAAAGCAATACACAACTTTTGAGGCTCTTCGGGAGTCCAAACCATCAATAACATTTACAAACAATTAGGATTCGGATCATTTAATCATTTCCTTTGATTATGCAATCTGCGTCCATATTGCTTTAATCACATAGATATCTATTTTCTATAAGTAACTAATATTCTCGAGAATTTTATTATGTGCTTCCGGCACTTTGAATCCTTCAGGAGTTTTATACAAATATCATTATCAAATTTCTTATAAGCTATAGCAATATTTATAAGATGCATAATTAACTTTTCATGTACTGCCAAATTTAAGGTATCGTGATGTAGTGACATGGACTAAATAGGAGCATATTCCTTCATAGTTGATACCAAGTCTTTGCGAAAGGACTTATGCAACAAGTCGCTCCTTGTGCCACATAATCTCCTTTTCTCATTCTGTTTTCACACAAAGACTTAATTGTATCCCACAAGTTTTACATCAGTTTGATGTATGGACAACATGTCCTGATATTTCCGATTTTACAAGCGAATCTAATTCTTAAATGCATCTTTCCACTTGGCCAATCTCATCTTTATCCGTATTCATTGACAGATATAAATTCATGATCCTCATGGTTACTCACAATAGTGAGCGTTATATTATATAATCAAATATGATATCGACGTCGACTTCACTTCGGTTCCACCTTATCTAATTCATGACATAATTGATTGAGATCTCATCATTTTCACAAATTTCAGGCGCCTGAGCTTGTGGTGTAACTTCCACATATGTCATGATTGAGGACTCTTCTGGAGTCAAAATTTCCTCATTTCGGTTATCATTAATCGTTTGCTCCTTTTCTTTTTCGAGGATTTTTGTCTTTAGAACCGATTGGTCTACCACGCTTCATATGTGGTCTAGACTCATTAATAATTCAATTTGTCCTACTGGGACCT
The DNA here is from genome assembly GCA_029582165.1 of Portulaca oleracea. NCBI lineage: Eukaryota > Viridiplantae > Streptophyta > Magnoliopsida > Caryophyllales > Portulacaceae > Portulaca > Portulaca oleracea. Next base: position 20,417,741 of record CM055886.1, read on the forward strand.
CAATAGGAACATTAATAGTTGGGAGTTAGGACATAGAATTTAATAACTCTTTGTGGGTAAGTAGAATAACTGGCAGTAGATTCGCTCACGTTCATACACGAATTATATTTTGAACTTCCAGTTCACATTACATTGTATAAGGATCATAATAATTCGTTCCAACTTATTTCCTTGTCCAACAACTTGATTTCTCCCCCTAATGTTGTGAAACTTGTGTCATCATAATCGGCAAATTGTGCTATAAGTATATCTCCAATGAATGGTTCTATTATATCAAAATGTGGATGGATATTCATACCCAACATATATTCCCGATTCCTTCGGGGTCCCATTTAAGTGCGGATCATGGAGCATACATCGCACATGCTCAAATTCAAAAGTGGGAGATATTTGGTTTATGGCTAGAAACCATTGTAGGAGAGAAATAAATATTCATGATAACCTCTTGGCCTTATTTGGATCAATGTTGGTGCATGAAACATGACATGTCCCTGAACAATTGTAGTAAGCTCTGTTCTCAAAAGCAGTAGGTTTGCCATTTATTATATACTCAACATCTCGTATATTAATGATTCTGCAGGATCATTTTACATATAAATATTTGACATACGATGCTTAACATCTATGTCCATTGGCATTTGGCATACAAAAACTATCAAAAGCCTTCACCATCATTATCAAGATGAATTTTCTTGATTGAAAATATGAAACGTGCTCGTAAATTAATTGAGCAAACAATCTTGCAAACGTCAAATTGCAAGTTGATGGTAAACATACCAGTGGCTATCTCATTGAGGCATCAAGTAAAGCCACACTATATTCAAATGATTTACATATGGGTCTACAGGACCAATACAAATATCAGTTGTACACAACCCATGAATCTAAGGGATTCGATCCCTATCTTTGCTAATGATCGTGTTATAGTTAATTTCTTTGATAGTGAGCAGCTAATTAGAACTCATTTGAGTAAGGATCTTCTGACCCTTTAAAATATATCCATATGAGTTCTTCTTGAGAGGATTGATCCAAGATGCTCCAACTATGATAAAGTCTTCATCAATATATAGTAAACTTCTTGTTTACTAAAGTATGTGCTTCAATTAGGTTAGTTGTGTAGAATAACCCAGAAAATAAAGAAGATATACCTTTCAACACACATGTTGCTCAAAGGTATTTTCATAATATATGAATACTAGTTGTCTCATTATGGTATTGATTCCCACGAATATCTTTGAAACTTAATTAATATGTTCCTTTGAGACTAGCTTGGTGGAGAAAAGTATGTCCACAATATGAAAGTTAGTTCCATCAACTAGTATTATATGCGCTCTTATGGAGCCATTAATCAAAGTAGAGTGTCATATATATAATGCTAATATTTGATTCCCTCATCAATGGATAATAATTAATTTATTATCACTAAAAATGTGCGTTGTCCTGGTGTCTGCAGGACACGTATCTATCACCTCATTTATTCATGGTTCCAATCAAGTAAATATCCATGAAATTTACTTCAAGATAAATATAACATTAATGCATATAAAGCATATAGTGGAAGTGCTTTAATCACTTATTCATAAAAAGAAAATCCACATACATGACTCTTGAAAGTTAAATACTCCAAAGTGAATATGCATTAATCATGGATATCGATATCATTGATTACTTTTAAAACATGTCTATGAGCATAATGAATAATTACATGAATATCGATCATTAAATTCTCACAAAGATAAATTCCATCCATTTGCTCATATAATATCACAACTAAATATCCAATACGCACTATAATTTGTATCATGCTTAGGAAACAAAGTTCATGCATATTTGGTCAATCAATAACAATGCACTTTGTGATTAAAGATTATGAGAAAAAAACAAGTCTTGTTCATGTCACTGGAAAATACTTAATCATTCAATATGATCACCAATTTCAATAAATCATTGATATTATAAGACATATGAGATCATATTACTCGCATTTTGCATGCGTAACATTTTCAATAAGATGCATACATATCAAATCATATGAATATCCATAAAATAATAGCATCACATGAGGACTCATATTAATCCATAATTATGTACATATCAACAAGATAATATTTCCATGAACGTAATAATCAATGTTATATTTGATCAGCATGCATATAATCAATTTTCTAGAAAGGATGTCAAAATCATAATGCCTCGACCTAGTTTCTCCCAAATAGATCTTCATAATCAAATCAAGTTCATAGTTAACCAATTAAGTTACCAAAGTTGGAAAATTTTAATTGTTATGGACAAAGGTCAATGCCAATCAACAGAGGAGCTGAAGAATAATTAAAACACAACAGTTGCTAAAGTCTTTGAACAATGCCAAGAGGGAGATCTAAGAAGTAGTGACTTGAAATAACGTGCACAACATAAACAATAATATCAATTACTATCAAAAGTTTGTAAAATAATATCTTGTGCTTTTTCATTAAGCTTGATAAGGTTCACTAAGATATTATGACATACAACAGGTACGTGTCGTTTCCATTTCCTCGTTAATAATACATTTCTTACGTTTGTATCATTCATGCTTTTCAATTTCGTGTTCCTACTTCTGGTAGGATATCATCTAAAAAATTAGCATGACTATGACCACGATTATGTCGACTGTCACGACGACTGGCGTGACCTTTGTTTGCTCATGATTCTTGAGTTGATATCCAACCACATTTACTTCAGGAAATGGGACAAAACCATTTGGGGGTTCTAATGATCCCATAGGTCATTATTAATAAAATTATGAACATTCCTCATCTAAACATTAAACTCCACACTTGTAACAAAAATGCTGAATTTAATCGACGATATAAATTTTATCACCTTTCAACAATCCTTATGTTAATTAACAACTCTATACTATAATTGGCAGGAAAGCGAATTTTTGGTTCACTAACGAGATTATATAGAGCTTCAATGATTGGAGTGAACTTCTGGTTCACTACTAATACGTATAACCAATGGAAATAAAATTCAATATTAGTGGTATGATGAACTTCTGATTCACCAATGAGATAAATTATTTTTTTCAACATTAGAGTGAACTTCTGGTCACTAATAAGATGAATTTTCGATATAGTAGTGAACTTCTGGTTCACTTAATGAAATAATGTAAAATTCTGACTATTTGGGTGAACTTCCAGTTCACCGGTAAAATTAAACGAAATATTCATTGTCAGAGCGAACTTTTGATTCACTAGTAAAATAAACATTAAACCATGGATACAAAAGAAGCACTTTCTCTCAATTTAAGCATGATTTGGAGGAAACATAACTTAAGCATGAACAATATTATCTAATTTCAACATCATCAGATCGATTATGAGAATCAATTGATGTGAGAATCATGCTATATTATTCAGTATTCACAATAAAGGACTGATATTTATTTACCATAATTTGTTGCCTCTACATCTCAATAATTTATCATCAATCACAGCATCATCATCACTACAGCATCATCATCACTGCAACTATCAACAAACCATTAAATATCACCTTTAGTGATATCTTCCAGCATGAACATGGTATCTATATGTTCCCCCTATAGTTGAATCAAGCAGCAATGATGAAAGAAAAACAGAGGCGGTGATGTTAACTAGTAAACGCCAAGATTAACCCAAAAAAAGAGGTGAGACAAGCGGACAATTTATGAAAGTTTCTGGAGAAATTTGATCGAGAATTTGACAAGGGTTTTTATTGATTGGGGATATATGGAGAGTTAATACTAGAGCTATATTTTTTTGCAATCAACGGGTCACTGAGAAACAACCTAGATATAACTCATCACAATGATAGTTCGATATGAACAAATCGTTAGAACGTTGGATTAGAGCTGGTGCTGATAACGTGTTATAAATATATGAATATAAGAGAAAGTAGAGAGAGAATAGAGACATATGAATTGAGAGGAAGAAGAGGAATGAATATTTCATTGCCATCGAGGAAGTATTTATAATACAAGGATTCTTCATCACTAAAAATATTTCATCACTAAGAATACTTCATTACTAAGAAAAGTTAGAGTATGGATATTCACACAATTATTCCATAACAATAAGTAAAAATTCAGGTCATTTATACAAGGAGGCTAAGATTTATGTTCCCAAATTGATAAAGGCTCATTTCTTTTAGTTCTTATGTATATTAGGTTTTTCTGAAAGTATTTAAGTTCAAGAGATCGTAGAGGTAGGAAGAGGGCGAAAGCCATGGTAAAGAGAAGCTTCCCAAACTTTGTCAACGTCGAACAACTTGTCTCCACACTCATTGCTTTCCCATCCTTCTAAAGTGTGAACTATTCCGGCTACTCGCCATGCGCTCATTGCTCTTCTTGGTAGCCAATTCTGTACATTTTTATACACAGGCAAGTCAAAGAAAGAAATCAATGAAACGTAAAGATTCAACCCATGGAGTTTGCAATAGGAGTGGGAGTGAATTAAACTATTGTCTAATGATCAAATTAATTGAGAAAATATTTATTTATTTATGAAAAATTAGATTCTAATAATTCCTACTTTGGGTGATTAGACAATAATAATCCGGATTTAAAAGTTATATCAGCGATCTAAAATTTCGACAAATTGTATTGTTTCTTTTAACGAAATCCAACTCCAAATCTTCACTTTGGGGTTTTCTAAAATTTCATATTAATTTTTTCATTCTTGCACCTAGAAAGGTTTATGAATGGTAGTTACTAGAACAATTTTAATTTTTTTGAGAATCCAAACAGTTATTATAATTTTTCCAAAGAATAAAGGGGGAAGTCATAAAAAAATTGAAAAATTTGGGATAAAGTTTGTAAATTTACTAAAAATAGTGCGAAAGTCTTTGATAAGTTTAGAAGCCAATGCAAGACAAAATCTTCGATATTTGAAGTATACACTCGGTGGTGGTGTAAAAAATTTTAATTTTGTCCAAATTTTGGAGGTTTGATGTAGATTTTTAAATTTCGGATTATTATTGTTCAGTCAAAGTAGTGGTGAGTTGGGGTCGCTTGAAAGTGATCAATTGTCAGCCAACAAAATTAATTAAATTGAAAAGAATTATTAGGTTAAATATGGTTCACCTTTTGCGATAGACTCAACACTTACTAGTCTTTTTATTTTCCGTTTCTCATTTCTAATCCTCTACATTCTAGCTCTATAGACTAATGTTTGCCAATGAACAACTTGTATTTGGGATTTTTTTTTTTTAATTTATAGCGCCCGAGGTTTGCGTTATTGACTTTTTCACTCCCAATCTTTGAAATTTGATATTTTTACAAACTGAGCTTTAAGTAATGTATTTTGAAGTAAAATTTTTAAGATTTAAGTAAAAAAGGTAGACATAAGTGATTTTTATTTTTAATTTCTTTTAATTATACAAGTTTTGATTCGCACGCATTGCGTGCATAAATTTTTAAATTTATTTATTTATTACGTGTATATATACACATACAAAAAAATAAATATAACAATTGATGGACGCAATGTGTGCGAATCAAAACTTCTTTTGCTTAAAAATAAAAATACTCAATAATAATTCAACTTTGGCTCATGATGGATGTTGTCGATCGACTCAGTGTAGTTAAAGCTATCTTCTTTTCAGTTGTTTTTAAAATAAGTTAAATAAGTTCAAGATAAATTTACAAAACAACTCTTTCAAATTAATTCAAATAAAATCAAACAACTAAGTTCAAATTAGTTAAGTATACTAAGTTCAAAATAAGTTTAGATAAGTTTAACTTGTAATGACCTCTGTCAAAATGAGTTTGAATGAACATGTTAAAAATAAAAATATAGTGAGATGGAAATAATATTATTGATTATTGTTCGCTTACTCTCAGTATGAACAATTATGCATTATAGATTTGCTTCCTCATGGCAGATTTTTTTTTATAACTTTTATATGATTTTAACTTCTATGTCGCAAATATGATCGAATACCTTAACGAATCATTACGTTTCTATTATTTATTTATGACATTGGATCTAGTATTTGTTAAAAGAATGCAATTATGCAACTTAGAAGAAAAATATGATAAAGCAAATATTTCTTAGTTAATTAAGAATCTTACCTTATAAGACAACAAAATACATAAGAAATTCTCCCAAAACTAAAATCAAGGAATAAAAAGATTATCAATGATACTGTAACTCTGATATGTAACAATAATCTTTAAATAATTTTGATTAAAAGTATATTTGAATACTAAGGCTGTGTTTGGCACTAGCGTTTGGAGTAGCGTTTAGCGTTTGGAGCGTTTGAAAATTTTTACAAACGTTACCCACAGTAACGTTTGAGATGCAAGGTAGCGTTTGACAACTTCAAATTCCATGGCTACCCTTTGCAATTTATATTAATACTTTCTAGCAATATTGTCATGCATGCTGCCTCTAGTCCATAAGTTTAATAAACACTGGCTACACCACCCTTTTGCCCCCACTACATCCCAAACTTTTTCCCAATAAATAATAATAAACAATAATAATAATATAATACATAATTATGTTGATAATAATAATAATAGTAGTAGTAATAATAATAATAATAATAATAATAATAATAATAATAATAATAATAATAATAATAATAATAATAAGTAATACTCTAAAATCCCCTCCATGTCTGGTATGAAGGAGTCGAATGTAACAGTCCTATTTCTAAATTTTGCACTTTAGAGAGACTAGTTCTAGCTGGCGCAAGATTTAGAAATCGTTTTCCACCTACTACTCTGTGAAAAAGAAACAAAGGATATTCAATGAAACATTTAACTTTAGTCGATTATAATCTAAGTTGAATTTTTTTTCAACTATATATCAAAATGTATGGATGTAATAACAATGACGACTACGACGATGATAATAATAATAATAATAATAATAATAATAATAATAATAATAATAATAATAATAATAATAATAATAATAATAATGTCCTTTTCGGTCATTCTACATTCACCAGCTAATCTAACCACTAATTTTACCGAACATAATTTATACAAATAGCTAATTAAACAGTTATCAGCTATACACTAAACTGCAATCGCTATCTGCTACTCTAACCGCTATCCGCTACCCCAACCGTTATCTGCTACTGAATCCGCTACTTTTGCCGAACAGGGCCTAAATAAAATTCTGACATCTTGTCTTTCTCTTAGTCTCTATATGGCACACACACGTACTCCCTCTGTTCCATATTAATTGTCCAAAATGTGGTCTTTAACTAAAAATTTCTTACAGTATATTTCATCAATAATTTATAACATTATATTTTCATGATAGTATTTTTCGTTATAAATGTAATGATGATAAAATTGTATATGTTAAGAAATTAATAACGCAATGGGACAATTAATATGGAACGGATGGAGTATATGCATGATTTAAGTTAACACCAATCAACATATTAGGTAGATTTTGATTTTTCTGATTTTCGTAACTGATAGAAAAATTTATAAATGCATGATTTAATTTATTCAACATCAACCAACATATTATTAGGTAGATTTTATGATTTTTCTTATTTTCATAAAATGATAGAAAGTTATATATGCATGATTTAACTTAACCTTAAGTTAATATATTAGATAAATTTTATAATTTTGATTCTTTTAGCAAACAACAGGAAAATAATTAGTCAATGAATGAGAATGAGAATAAACATGAAAAATGGAGGAGGAGAGGTGTGATGGAGGTTAATTGAGAAATAAGATTATCGACTAATTTCCTTGTTTATAATTAATTTATAAAGAAAGATAAATAGACAAATAAAAATCACACAACAATTAGTGTGTTGACTTATGACATAAAAGTATTATGTTGATATTCTAGGTTTAATGGAGAGAAAATTAGGTATATGTTGAAACTCTAGGTATAATGTAGTAATGATTTTTTTTTAATGAAATGAAATCTTTTCTAAAGAAATAAAGACAATTAAAGTTAATATTATACTTTGCACAAAGCATCAAAAAAGTAAATATAACAACATAGGAACCTAAAAGAAATTTAAAAAAATAATAATATAATGTAATTAGGGGAAATAGAAACCCAAAAAAATAATACGAAGTAAATGACGATTGCAATGTGAAAGTGGGAAATAGAGAATATATATTAAAAGTACTATTTAAAAATATGGTGATCTAGTGGTGTAGAAATTGAAGGGTTTTCCCTTACATTAAAAGTTCAAATGTTGGTGATAACAATTCATTAATAACTATTTTGGTGCAAATAAAAAAAAATTGTAATTACTATTCTATCATTATAATTTATCAATGGTAAGGGGTAAAATGGGCAAAGTGAAATTTGCCTACCATAAACCCCTTTGGCTTTATATATTACATAGATTACTTTTAAACTTATTTATTTTATTTCATTTTTAATAATTTATTTTTTTATTTAAATATAATTTTTTAAATTTTTATTGATTTAATTTTTATTTTTCAAATTTTTATTTTAAATTTAAATTTTAAATTTATTTGTATTTTTAAAAATCACAATGAATAAATAAAAAATAAAAATGAATAAACAAATAAATAAAAAAATTTAATGTAAATTTTTCCGACGAATGATGGTTTTCGATTTTGAAAATTTATTTATTTATGGTATTTATTTATTTGAATATTTTTTAATTGTAAATTTTTTTTCAAATTTTCAGAAAATTTCTTCCTGAAAAAAATTAAAAATATTCCTACGTTGCTCAAATTAAAATTTTGGTAATATTTCAGTTTATAGGGGGTAACGTTGTCAACATATGTATTACCTAGATGGCGCTCAAATATGTATTTCCTAGGTGGTTGTTTTTATTCAGTTATAGGTAGGTTAAACTATTTACATATAACAGTCAATACATGTACATATTTTGCGAATATTAAAATTTTATTTCATAATATTTGAATTTTAAAGTTGATGTTGAGTAAATTAGGTAAGTTGAGGAATTTATATACTTTATTTGCTTTAAGTAAACAAGTTTTGATTTGCACGCATTGCGTGCATCTGTTGTTAAATTTATTTTGCATGTATGGGTTTCATAAACAACATCCTTAATATTAGTTCAACCCCGGGCTAAGATGAATAATTGCTAGCTCGTCCGATTAACATTATCTTTCTTGCAGTTTTTTTTTTCAAAATTACATTTTTAAAAAAAATGAAGCAATCTTGCGAATGAGGGGAAGGCCGCCCTGGATCCCTTAAAACCCGGAGTCAGCGAGACTATATTGAGGACTGTTGTTGTTGTTGTTATACATAAATTAAAAAAAAAAAAGATAAACATTAATCCTTTGATGAAAATTGAATGTTCTATGTAAAAAAAAAAAAAAAAAAAAACAGTTAACAGTTGACACTTGACACTTTTGATTTTGCTTAGAAATAAAAATCCTCAATAATAATTCGACTTTGGCTCATGATGGATGTTAGCAAGTCAGTGCAGTTAAAGTTATCTTTTTTAAAGTTGTTTCTCAAAATAAATTAAATAAGTTCAAGATAAATTTGTAAACCAACTCTTTCAAATGAATTCAAATAAAATCAAACAACTAAGTGCATGTTAGTTCAATATAATAAGTTCAAAATAAGTTTAGATAAGTTCAACTTGTAATAAGCCCAGTCAAAATAAATAGGAACGAACATGTTCACAATAAAAGTACAGTAAGGCGGAAACAATATTATTCATTATTGTTTGTTTACTCTCAATATGAACAATTATGCATTACAGATATGATCTTCCTCGTGATTTTTTTTACTTTTATATTATTTTAATTCCTATGGGGCAACTATTATCGAATACCTTAATGAATCATTACGTTTCTATTATTTATTTGTGTCATTGGATTTATTGCTTGTTAAAAGAATGCAATTATGCAACTTAGAATAAAAATATGATAAAGCAAATATTTCTTAGTTAATCAAGAATCTTGCCTTATAATGCAACATAATATATAAGAAATTTTCTCAAACTAAATAAAAGAACAAAAAGATTATCGGTGATACTCTAATTCTGATATGTAACGATAATAATAAAAATATATAAATTGTATCATGTACATACTTTTTAAATAATTTTGACTTCAAATATATTTGTATACTAAATAAATTTCTGACATCTTTATCTTTCTCTCCGTCTCTCTATGATACACACATACATGCATGATTTAATTTCAGAACAATCAACATATTAGGTAGATTTCATGATTTTTTTTCATTTTTCGCAAATGATAAAAAAACTTATATATGTATGATTTAGTTTATTTAACACCTATCAACATATTAGGTAGATTTTATGATTTTTCTTATTTTCATAAAAATAATATGAAGTAAAAACGACGGCTACATTGTAAAAGATGGAAATAGAGAATATATATGAAAAAAGTACAAACCGAAAATATGGTGGTTTAGTGGTATAAAAATTGGAGGATTCTCCTTAGAGTTAGGGTTCAAATCTTGGTGGTAACAATTTTTTTGATAATTATTTTGGTGCAAATAAAAAATATTATAATTACTATTATACCCTCAAGATTTATCAATGGCGAGGGGTAAAATGGGCAAAGTGAAATTTGCATACCATAAACCCCTTTGGCTTTATATGTTACATGGATTAAATAAGTAAATTTAATTAAGAAGGTAAGTATGACTTACCAAGCAAAAAACAACTTTTTAGAAACTACTTTGCCTTTACGTGAGCATATGATGTATTTTTGGAGGAAAAAAACTAGGTATTATGTAACATCGTATGGTGCACTTTTCCGCAATCATATAGGTAATCATTTATCTTTCTATTGACAAGCCTATGTATTTTTTGGGCATCAATTTGAAGGAGAAGATAAAACTAAGTTTCAAGTTACATTTGAAAGTAATTGTAAAAAAATTATTATATATACCTTTTTCCTGGTCGAGAGTAGAATGAGAACATGGGCAGATGACAGAAGAAATAGAGATAGGTAGTTATAATATTCTCGTTTTATAAAGCATTTCGAAACCCTTAAACATGTTTAAATTGGATAAAAATTATGTGAAAAAATTCAAAATAAAAACCAACCACTATAATGTTTTAGGTAATTTTTGATAAATTTTGATAACTTTTGTCAAATGTAAGCTAATATATCAAAATAAATTTTTTTATTTTTTAACTTTGGTAATTTCTAGTAAGTTTGATAAATTTTGATAAATTAAATTTACCCTACAATTTGACATACCCTTAAGATACAAACAGTTACTAAAAATGTTATGATTAATAGAGATTTTAAAGGTTTAGTAAAAATATCAAAATTGAATATAGAGAGGTATAAAAAAAATTAACGAAGCAAAACTCAAATAGTATATTAAAAGAACAAAGAAATCCATCGTCTTTGCATATTCGATCATTTTGAAGCCAATTTCAGTTCCGGTTGCGACTGGTCCTAGATTATACCAAGTTCCACTTGCAATTACAGATGAATCCATAATATTGAGCAATGGAGCCAGAGAATTAATTAGAAATATAGATGTTGGTGAGACACCAAAAAAAAAATACACAATAGGAAAGATTACTGAAAAGATAATTAATTTAACAATTATTTTATGAGTCAATTGCTCTCTAGTGTTGGGCTTAAAATTGAGCTTTGAAATGACATATTTTTTTTACAACTAGGTGTTCCCATCAATCAACTTAATTTGACCAAAAATTTATTTTTGATTAAAATTTGGTAAAAGCAAGTAGGCCTATTGTTGATGTGACATGTCTGATGTATTTAACATAAGTAGTCGGTCAACTTCAATGTAGTTTAACCCAAAACAATGAGTTGGTTAACCCAGACATAACTTGGTTAACATGAACTTATTATGGGTTAACTGCTGTCCATTGTAGGTTAACCCATACCAATGAGGTGATTAACCCAAAATACAGTAGGTTAACATGAACTTGTTCTGGGTTAACCGTCCATGGTGTTAATGTTGTGTGCTTTATGTTAGCATCATTACCCATATGACATATCTTCATAACCTTAAAGCATAACTTATGTAATTTTTACTTTATTAATTACCAATTTCAGTATACAAACCTTATGTTGGAACTATGCGTTAGGAATACATGAAGTTCATTGTAGTTAACCCAAACCAATGATGTGATTAACCCAAAATACAGTAAGTTAACAAGTTGAACGAATAGGGTAACTGCAAACGCAATTTTAATTGTTAAATATTCATTTCTCATCACTACACCTATGCATATAGGTTGGGTTCTACTAAAAAACAACAAACTGTAAATGTTCTTTGGTCAAATATGAGTTTGATTGATGACAACACCAAGTTGTAAAGAAAGCCACCCATTGTAAATAAATTTTAAGCCCAACACCACAAAGCAATTAACCCTTATTTTATTTTATGATGAAGAGAATACCTCACAACAGTGTAGGTTGGTTAAAGACTTAGGAGCTACCAACGCTGGAGTATTCAAATATAAACAATCATTTCTCACTTTGATTGGAGGGAATTGAGAGAAAGGAATAAACATGCTTCCTTTTTGAGCCTTAAGCTGCTCGCCATGGCTTAAATCATCTCCTACCAACCATATCTGTCATAAAACATCAAGGATTCAAACACAATGCAATGGGAGATCAAATCTTTAGCTAGAGGCCATGAAAGTCTAGCATCTCTTGCATTTAATTGTTCCACGAAGAGTAAGAAAATTATACGGGGCCTTACCTTTTGGTCACTATTTTGTTTCTCATAAGGGATTAGGTTGTCGGTGCATTCCGGTGACAAGTTATTTTTCAAGTTCTTGTATTCATCCTTCCTTATGACAACAACCTGTAACATGTTACAAGTTCCTTTTGTGGTCAACAATAATAACTCTTAGAGTACATCCTGAGACCCGAAAGAATGTAGATATAGTTAGACTTATCTCAATAAACTACCATACAATCTTTGTGATCACCGCATTCTTTATGGTAAGTTGGTAACTATTGGACATACTCCTGAGTGATGACATATCCAAATTTTGTGTGCTCATTTGGAAACTAGGATTATCTTATGTTTTGAAACTTAGAATATGTGCGAAGCATTCGTAATTGGATCATAAAAGAGAAGAGCCATCAGATCAAATGAAAGATTGGGGAGGTCTGTGGTAGTCAACTTTTTTTTTTACTACCATAGTTGAATTGAATATCAACCATTGATTATAAATAAAATAATCTTAACCGTTGATTTGATTTTTCTGACTTTCTATAACAGGTAACTAAGTAATCTTTTATTTTTTTTATTTTATTACGTAATCTTAATAAATCTTTTAATTTTGGTAAAAATCTTTTTTAATTTTAAAGAGGTTGCGTGCTTTATATGTGGTAATAGCAAGAAAATAGAGTCCTCATAGGTCGCAGGTTCAATACTTAAAAATATGTCTTTCCTTGAAATACAATTTGTTTTCAGTTCATTAACCCCACAACAACTCCCCCCCCCCCCCCGGCATTCATGGTCACCGCCATCATCAACCACCATACTAATTTATGAGAAATAACTAAAAAACAAGTAATAAGTTACATATAAATAATAAATTATATGAGTCTTAATTTGTATAGTATACTATCATCTACCAAATTAACTTGGTCCATTAATTGTTTCCCCCATCTGTTTGTGATTGTTTGCTGTTGGTGGATATTTTTGTTGCTACATGAGTGCAACGTTCAAGTCTTAATTTGTATACTTCATGTTATTGTTTGCTGCTGGTGGACGGTGGAGTGAATCCGCCGTTGGTGATCGGAGTTATCGGCTACGATCGGAAGCTGTCTGGCCATTACAGATGCATGATTCATCTGAGCTTCTAATGATGGTGATGAACTGGGTCAGGTGTCAATGGTGAACATGGGTCGATGTAAGGTTCTTTGATGGAAATTGAAGAAAGAGATTGTCGTAATATGCACCAGTTTTTTTTTTAGTTTTGTTTTTTTTTTTTTTATTTTAGGGAAGTTAATTAAGTAATATACACTGTTTTGAAACAAGGAAAGAATATTAGAGGAGATTTTAAAAAGATTTTGGTAAATTTGTTTTTTTAAAACGCTAGGGTTAATACTATGTTGATTGATGGCCCAGATTAAACTTTAAGAGACCAACGGTTGATATTGATCGACTACAGTAGTTAAAAAAAAAAATTGACTACCTTTGAATTTTTCTTTGATAAAACATCTTGGAATCACCTTCCACGAACATAATAATACATAAGGAGATGGAGTTGTTCCAATATAATTTCCTTCCTTACTTTCCTAAAATTGTTCCAATATAATTTCTTTAAATTGTTCCAATATAATTTCCTTCCTTATATTTTCCTTCCTTATGGTCAACTAATCACTTTCTACTTTCTAAAGGCTTCCAACACATAATAATACACAAGGAGATGGAGTTGAGTTGTCAAAGTTGTGCATACTAAAGGGTTTGTAACTTTATCTCTAATAATTCACTTATTAAGCACTGATTTTGAGGTAGAAACTAATCTACTTCTTTCGATCAGCGTGACTGTCCTTATATGAGGTTGTTGGTAATTATGTCAGTTCGTGTGTACGTGGCTACATTTGCTCGATCACATCTCCATGTCGCTATGAATGATTGCAAATCTAGGTCTTTGGAGAATACTATATTCCATTGTATGCTTTACGTGTGTCATGAGTTTTTGTGGAAAACATACAAGAGTTAAGTCGTGCCTTTTACTCTTGGAACAAAGGTTCGTTTTCCACATTAAAAATATGCGCCTAGCTCCTTTATACTCAAAATTTTAATGTTCATATTCTGTTGAGTTAGATTTAGGTCTCAAGTTCAGTTCCCAAAGATTGTTCTTAATTAGATGGGTAGTAACTCTAAAAATTTTGAAAAACAATTCAACCTCGTCCTTGTATCCTTATCTAGGTTATTCTAACATTTACATTCACTTATGTTAATTCAATAGGTAGGTTGATCTTAAAGTCATTATAGTTACCCTAGAAAAAGGGACCAGACACATATGTCATTTATCTACTACAATAAGTGCAAATTTGACACTTATTAGAGGTTGTAATCAAGAGATAGTAGATGAAGAAACTCAAGCTGAAAATAGACTTATGATAAGTTGGATGAGATTACCTTAACACCCTTGTGGCAAAGTGCTGAAACGATATAATAGGCAACCTTAGAGGGTCTTCCTCTGAAGAGAACTTGGGAAGTTCTCTTGGGTATGTTGTTGAGTACAACTGACGCTGCTAGGGTACTCCCATCTATAACTTTCACTTTGAGCTTAGGGTGTTCTTCCACGTAAATTTCACCATTCTTGTTCAATTCCTCCCCCTAAATTTAAACAACAGTAAAATCATTTAATAATGTTAAATTCATCTATAATTCCTTGATGAAAATGGTTGGGGATGAATTGACAATAAGCATGATGTGCATGCATGATCTTGCCTGATTTAAGAGTCCAAGGCTTACTACTTTGGCTCCTTTAGAATCCGCCTCTAATATTGCCGCTTCAATCAGTTTCTTGACACCCTCTCGTTGAGATTTTAAGTCATACTACATATGTAACATGAAAAACAAATAAAAAATGGTATCAAGTGTTCATTCAACAACAAGAAGCTCTAGTATAGTCCCATTAATGCAAGTCTAAAGGAATCCAAATATAGACAGTCTTCACCATGTTTTTTAATGTATGAAGAGACAAATTCTAAGTATAAGGAATTCAAACCCAAAAGAAAAAACATGTATGTACGTACATGCATATTATAACGTGGTATGACCCATGATTGTAACTTGAGTTTCTTGAAGGCATTTCTCTCAACAATGAAGATCTTATTGTACATCCATGTTATGATAATGGACCATAATGTGACAGGCCACATGAGCCACATGTACCACTTTGAGACCAAGGGGTGGGATGCCAATGAGGCGAATCCGAACCTCAAATGGTAGATTGATTGCAGTGTTGTCAAATGTGTCAAGTGCACCACATCAGGAACTTCCTCTGGTTTTCGTAGACAAGCTTCATATAAAGAATCTGTGGAATTGTCCATCGTACCATATACGTAGTCATACAATGGCATGAATAATGAGTAGTTGGTCCTGAATTGGGTGTGGTGCAACGAGTGAAACCTGCCAACAATGTAAATCAAAATTAAATCACCATAAACCAAAGTCCAGGACATCGACCCACAATCATCTATTCATCTTATCCATCTTACGTACCCCTTAGTTTTATGAGCATTAATTTGGTAGTCCTTTCCTTTTTGAAATCATTATTTTCTCCCCTTATATTTGCAAGGACAATAATTAACTTTTCTCTGATAAGGATTAAGAAAAAGTAGTATTACATTATTGGTTCTGCTTTTATTTTTTTTTTCAGACCAAATAAAGTTGACCCGTATATTGAGCTTATATCCTAGAAGTAAACTATTAGCGAGCTTAGCAGCCCATTACCAAACTGTTCATGACAAGCATCATTCATCATCCCTACAATTTCTACCAAGGTGAAAATATTTTCACCAAAACTTGAACCTTGCTAGGGAGCATAAAAGATAGGGCTACTTGTCACTTGGCTACCTCCATCTCTTTACTACTTAAGTCTTAAATAAGGTCATTGTTCTGTTTTATTTTTCTGTCCTTGGAAAGACCATGACCTTCAAAATTTAAACCCTTAAAAATACTTTCTTTCTCAATTCTCATAGCTAAACCCTTGGCCAAAACAAATTGAATTTTGAGGTTGTAGAAGTTGAGGTTGTAGCGGAGAATATTAATTTTAAAAATAAAAGAAACAAAATTAAAGTATTAATGAGCACGAGGTTGCAAATTGCAAACTTAACTTGTGTTGGTATAGATTAATAAGGTAGCGGTTGACTTACGAGGGGGTGTACATGAGATACTTGAAGGGAGGAAAGATAGCGAAAACCCATTTAGGAACAACCTCGAAGTTGCAATGACCCATGTTATTCATGAAGTCAATGTAGGTCACATAGATAAATATGGCAGTTAATGAGTTAATTCCAGCAATTGTAACTGTCACTTGTGGCATGGTGAAGAGAAAAGTATACGCCAAGTGCTCTGCAAATGGATGAATCACCGCTGCCATTACAACAAAACAGAAAACAGAATATAATTATTTATCCACATAATTATTCACACAAATCGAATATTAACTATTAAGGTGATGATAGAAGTCTTATCCCAATATACTTCTCAAGTGTCTTATACCATTTCTCAAATTAGTATTTTTATTGAGTTTTTACACCAACTTTTTTAATAGTAAGTATTAATTATAAATTATAAGAACTTTGTGTCTGGTGGCTACGTCAATGAATACAAATTATATATACCCTGATTCAATCAACCCCGTCCATTACGCTTATTTTAGTCATTTTTTTGAAAATATAAAAAATAACGGATAAAAGTACAATTTCACAATTTATATATAATATTATAGTTGTAAAATTGAATCATATCATTTTATTTCTACTTAATATATAACAATATAACTTTAATAATTAAGCAAGATACTTAGAAGGGTTCTTGCCCTATCATTTTTATAAAATATATGTGTTGGAAGAGGGATTTACGTACAAGTGATGGGCTCGGTGACAATGGAGGAATGATGATGAGAGTGGTAGCGAGAGTAAAGGAAGTGATGATGTAAGGCCCGATGGAGCCAGTAGTATAAAAACTCGACTGGACCAGCATGAAGCAATAACGTAAGCACCACGCCATCTGCTCTCCAAAACGGCAGATTCTTTGAGCTCTTTAACGCCCAGTAGAAAACATAGTACACGAGGCCGTTAAACACTATCTGGTCATCCCTGATACATATATAGAATAGGAACAAAACCACTTTATTAGTTTATTTGCCATGTTTTAGAATTTTGATTTTGAATTTTTCTCTACTTAGGACCTCTACGTACAATTTTTATAGGGATTAATTTGGTTAAAACTCAAGTAACAAAATTATGTTTCAGTCTTGTTCACTAGGTTAGTTGCTAATTAATTAAGCTCTCTTATCTTCATTTTATATTGATTTCTGAGAATAGTAGGATCAGTAAAATATGTCCCATGGATGAAGTTGTTTTTATTAGAGCTAGTGTCATTAATATTTGTTAGCATAATTGACCAATATTAAGCCCCTCTTAACTGTATTAACTAATCACAATTATTAATTGAATTATTAATATTTAGCATAACTAAAATTATTTAAAGTTGTACATTCTAATTTATTTTGTTGAATTGAATGTCATAATTTGTGAGACTTCTGAATTTATTGCTAAAATTATTTTGAATTCATTTTTTGTGAATTGAAATTATATAAACTTATTCTTTAAAAAAAACAACCAGAATTATCCCAGGATTATAGCTTTGATAATTCTACCATAGTTGAATTTTTTTCAACTATATATGGTAGTTGAAAATTTCTTAGTGTTAATTTGAGTAATATAAATTTCATTTGTTAAAAAGATTATATACCAACACATACGAGTAACTATTCCAACAAGTTATTTCGATCAAAATAAATCAATTTCAATATTTTAGGGTAGAATCAATGATATAGTACACTTTTCAACTACGATATATAGTTGAAAAAGTTCTAATTGTGGTAAAATATCCATAGAAATATTAAATTTTGTGAAAAAAATCATATGTCGATAAAAGTCATTACTTATTAGAACATATCACATTGATCAATATTTTTAATTTTGGCCTTTTAGTGGTAAATTTTTTTACTATAGTAGAATCTCCCTTATAGCTTAGTACTTATTTAGGTTGTTTGCATTTTGGACCCCGAAGTATATATAGTAATTTATTTTGGAACCCTTGGTTTTATTATTTATTTATTGAACCCTAATGTTTATGGGTTGAATAAAAAAGGACCTTAAAGTTTGTAGGTTGAAAAAAAAGGTCAGTGTACTGTTTTTCTTTTTCTTCCCATGTTTGAATTTAGCTATCGACTAGCGCCAAACTTCAGGACTAAGGTTAAAACTAATATTAAAGTTGTAATACACCTCTCTTATTCATGTCAGAACTACATAGACCCTAGTTATTTAATGTTAGTTTTAATCTTAGTCCTGAAATTTGACACTAATCGGGAGATAAATTCAAACATAGAAAGAAAAAGAAAAACAGTACACGAGCCTTTTTTTCAACCTAAAAAGTTTAAGGTCCTTTTGTATTCAACCCATAAACTTTAAGGTCCAAAAAATAAATAATAAAATCAAGGGTTCAAAAAATAAATTACCCTAAATATCAGGGTTGAAAATGCAAAAAACTTGTACTTATTTGGAGTTGTTTAAGATAAGAAAGGAGTAGGAGCAAGTAATGTAATACCAAGCTCTTTCCCTGTCGACTTGCTCAAACTCGAGGCTTCGATCGATGATGAGATTATTGGCTTTGGCAGTTCGATAACGAGAGTAACTGATCCAGATTTGATTGTGAAGAAACCTCCATAGCATGAATGGGAATAAGAAGAGATAAGTGAGGTCTCCTCCCTCCTCTTTGCTGCAGAAATATGAATATATGCTATGGACCACCCAGGGTGCCACTATCACATACTTCAATCAGAAATAAATTAGCTGTTTACTTCATGTATGAATGCATTAAAAAAAAATGTAAAGCGCGGAAAACATACCACCAAAGTGAAAGATATCTAAAATTTGACATTCAATTCATTAACATCGACTTAGACGCGGATCTAAATCGATCTTCTTATTAGGGGTGACCACTACACTATTTTATTTATCAGATACATATAAAATTCATAATTTTTATCCCAAATAATACATAATTTTTTCTTTATCGGTCATCGTGGCCGCCCTCGGCTTACAGTGGAATCCGCCAGTGCATCGTTGATTGTATTTTAAAAACAAAAATCAATATATGTTGATCAAATTGACTCGTTGCAATGAGCAATTTAATTGTTGAGATATAAATTTTCTACAACAACCTCCTTGGGGATATAAGTTTTCGACAAAAGTTATTATGGTTAAGGAAATTTTTCATAATTATTTTTTTTGTCAACTATAATAATTAAATAAATATAATTACCATTGATTCTAATTTATAACAACAAAGTTAATACATATTCATTAAAAAAACTTGGTATAATAGTGATATTGAGAAATGAACCTTTCTAACAAATGGGGTTTGCCAAAGACAAATTAATATTATGAAAGTTACAACTATCATACTTTAAAAAAAAATCTATCATGGTAGAACTTTCATTTGAGAACAAGTGTCTTTTTTAGGCTGAATGGCAGTATTAGCTGTAAATAGGCAAAATTGCTTTATAGTGTTGTTTAAAAAAAGATTTTTTTGGATGTGTTTTCCTTACAATAAGGTGTTGTCATCAATCAAGGACTTTTGACCAAAAAAAACAATATAGAAATATTTTTAAAGTTGGATATAGGTCAGTCAAATGTCAAATGTGACTTGAAATGATGTCAAATCAAATATTTAAATTGGATAAATATTCTTGAAATATAATCCAAAATGCTACGTCTAATGGCGTGTTAAGCAACCCAGGAAGTGAGGGTGGTAAACCCAGTAAGTTCTGAGTTAACCTGAATACATGCGGGGTTAACACGCCATAAACGCCTGCATTCAAATGTTAGTGACCATCATAGGGTATAGGAGAGAGAAATTTGAGTATATGTTAACCATAGGTCCACAACGGACCTCAATTTGGTTAAAATCAGATGGGGCATGTAGTTAAGGTGTTGGTAATGGTTAACCCAAGAAGTGAGGGTTGTAAACCTAGCTAGTAAGCTCTGGGTTAACTCGAACAAATGTTAGGTTAACACACTTAATTCACAAATAAACAAAAAAAATCTATAAAAACAAAACTTAAACAACTGACATCTACGGTATATGTAGGCAATGATAAGCTATTGGACCTATACAAAGAACGAAACTGTAAATATTTTCTTGATCAAATGTAATTTGATTGATGCCAACACCTTATTATAATTAGAAAAACACATCAATAAAAATTCGTTTGTGCGTTCAATACGTGAGAGTAATTTTCCCTTGTAAATATGGCTGTAAAACATGAAACTGTAAGAGTTAGCATTGGAAGATAAAATGACAAATGCTTAACCATTGGTGAAACGTTTATACGAAGTTAGGTATGCTAAACAATAATAATTGTTATCATCCACTAATTTACGGAACATATAAAATCTGACAAAATTGAAAGATAGACCTAACATTATTATTGAATAAGACCTTAGAGTAATTTGGAAGCTTAAAGCCCTATTCTAAAAATAGCAATTTAAGTAGTAGATAGTTGTTAGAAAATTTGCATATACTCCCCTTCAGCCTTATGATGTTTATAAATTCAACTCAGACGTTTTTGAATTAATATTTACACACCCTAAACTTTTGAACTAATTTCATTTAGCTACTTTTCTCATAATTTAACAACTTTTCCTATGAACGTGTGATATGTGATCAAATTAGTTTGTTAAATTTATCGTTATTTCAGCAAACAAATTTCGTCACAAATCACACATTCACTAAAAAACTTGTTAAATGCACCGGGAAAATAGGTAAATGAAATTAATTCAAAAGCATAGGGTGAGTAAATATTAACTTTAAAACGTCATTGTTGGATTTGTAAATGTCATAAATCTAAAGGGAGGTACATGCAAATTACCCATAGTTATTTACTTAGTGGATGGCGGTTTATATACAAATAATGGCTTAGATAGAGGATAGTGCATGGTTGTTCAATAAAAAATGTGTTTGAGAAATTTAGTAGTTAATCGAATTGGCTAATTCATGTGAATCGGTATGAAGATATAGATAATTTTTAAACATAAAATTTTCAAACGGTATTTATTAAGAATGAAACCTAGATAAGAAAGGTGGAAGATGGAATTACCAACCATGCATATATATTTGGACACTTTTTTCCATCCTATTAATTGGTTTAAATTTGAGCTATTTCACCTTAAAAGATGAACTCTTCGTTTTTCTCCATTAATGTTTGTTATAAAAATATTGTACTAGTATTGTCTCTACCCCTGATTGTTTGTCAATTTTTCTAACTATATTATTCTTTTTTTATTTATTAATTTTATAATTTAATGATTAAAATACTCAATTTACCTTTATTAATGTTGCCTTGGAAACTAAGGAAATGTGAAAAGTCAAACAATAATAAGTGAAAGGGGCATTATGTACATTAATTGTTAGCAATATTTATTTATCTATATTGTTTGAAAAAATTATAATCCCCATGTTACTAAGAATTTTGCGTCCGTTTTCATCATTAATTAAAGCATTCATGTGTAGATTTAGCCATTAAATTAACCGAGCCCATCTTTTTTAGAATTTGCTATAAACTTATAAGCTATTTGCTATTGATCTGACCTCCATTTTCAGTTACTCAAACTGTTATCCGCTATTCAAGTCGCTAATTTTTTCGAGCTAGACTTTAGTGGATTTGGATATTCTGATTTAGTTAAACTGAATTTGAATACAAATCCAATATTAGATGTCAAAATCAGTATCAACTATTCACCGAATCCTAATATTATGACGAATCGAGAACTGGATATGTTGCTCGGTTGATTACATAAACTAATTATAAAGAAGTACAACGATACTTATTTTGAATTAAGATAGTTAATAACATCTTGAATGACTCATAATTTATATTTTGTAACTTTTAATAATATTTTTTCTAGAAGTTATATATATATTTATCAAATACAAGAGTATAACATTTATATATTAGCTAGGTCAACAAATTTAAATGATAACCTAATGTTATACATCATTCTATATTTATGAAAAATATAAATATAAATGTTAACCTAATGTTATACATCATTCCATACATCATTCTATATTTATGAAAAATATAAATACAATTATAAGTGATATAACCCTCAAAGTAATGGGACACACATTTATAATAATTTAAAGATGCTTACATTTAATTTTTAAGTGTTAAGTAAAATTTAAGATGATTTACCTCCTACTAAGCAAAGGAAAATTTAATATGGAAAATCATTTTTCTTGAAAAATCATTTCTCTTAAAAAACGATTTCCTCTGAAATAATTTTCCTTCCAACCAAACACAACCCAAATCATTTTTCAGAGTAAATCGTTTGATAGATTTGCCTAAATACTGTATACTTAGGCAGCCCAAATGAAACAACCCAACATTAAGAAAATGAATTGCAGGTTTGCCAAAATACTGTATACTTAGGCAGCCCAATCTAACAATTTTTCTCTCACCATTCGCCTCGATCTCTTAATGTTATCCAAACCTCCTTATAAAAGGAGCTAACCTAAGAAGTGTCCCAAATGTTAATTTCCTTTTATATCTCTATCAATTTTTTAAATTTCCCATTCATATCCTTTATAAATTTCCATTTAATCCAAAATCATTAATTACTATTATTATTACTCCTTCCATCCCAAATTAATTGACACTTTGACTAAATTTTGACAGTTAATTATTCACAAATTACAATGAATTATAATGTGAAATTAACTCTATTGTAACTTTTAGCAAAATAACTTTCTAATGACGGTAATTCATATTGTAATTCATTGTAATTTGTGAATAATTGACGGTCAAAATTTAGTCAAAATATCAACTAATTTGGGACAGAGGGTGTATTATTATTATTATTATTTTATTATTATATTTATTATTATTATTATTATTATTATTTTCAATCCATATTTATCACTCTTTCTAGTAATCTATAAAATTACTTATATTTCATTGATCACTGAAATCTATCTATTTTCTCTCTCTCTCGAGCAATGAGCGAGGCGATTTCAAGCTCTCATCGGTCCGGCAAGGGTGACGAGAAATCCAGGGAAGAAACGGATCAGTTAAACAGATCGAACAAAAAGATGAAGAGAACGGACACTGGGAATATGGAGGAATTGATAGAAGTGGAAGACCTCATGGATGATGAGATGAATCTGGAATCACCTAGGGTACCAGAATAACCGCAAAGGTCTACGGAACGAAGGTCCTACCAGGATGTTCTTCAAAGAAACAACCCACACCTCCATCTTGAGTCGGGGAGGAAGCAGAAATGGCAAACTCATACTGGGATTTTTCTGAAGACGATGAACCGTCGGAGGAAGATGATCCAACCTGTCCCACCATCCTTTTATCGGCACGTGAGAAGAGAATGCTCAAGGAACCATGGAAACTCTCCCGCATAGTCAAGCTTTTTGACAAAGGTATTAGTTACCTACAACTACAGAGAAGGCTGAGAACTAAATGGACAATCAAAGGAGACTTTTCCCTGATAGACTTAGGCATGGACTACTACGTGGCAAGGTTCACATCTAAGGAAGATTATGAGCATGTTTGTTGGATGACCCATGGATGATTGGTGATAACTATCTTACTGTCCAGGAATGGCGTCCGAATTTTGTCCTAGAAGACGACAAAATAACCAAACTTTTGGCTTGGGTTCGTATTTCTAGATTGAGTGTGGAATATTTCCACAAGATGTTTCTACTGAAGAAGATCGGTGAGAAAATCGGAAGAGTGGTGAGGCTCGATAATACCACAGCAGCAGTAGCATGAGGTCAATTCACACGGGTGTGTGTGGAAGTGGATCTCACCAAACCCCTGTTATCTAAATTCAGACTTCAAGGAAGGGTGTGGCGTATCTAATATGAAGGTTTGCGGATGATCTGCTTTCATTGTGGAAAGCAAGGGCACAAAGAAGAACAATGTCCTGAATTACATCAAGAGGAAGCACCTCAAGCCCATGCTGACCAAGAAACAACTCTTGGTAATGGAGAACAGGAAGGTCGTTATGGAAGTTGGATGCTAGTCAAAAAACCGGCACGAAAGAGAAATCCCAAACAACACCAGCCGATGCATAGAGAAAGTGGAAACTCAATCCAGAAGAGAGAAAGTAATGGGGATGAGATTTCAAGACAAAGAATGCCGCAACAATTCGGGGACGGAGGAAATGAAAGCCACATCCATATGAGAAGTTATGAAAGGCAGCCGGCGAGACAACCGGAAACAGCCGTGACAACCCCAGGTGGGTCCAGATTCCGGGTGCTAGCAGATCTAGATCTGAATGTGGATATGGAAGATAATCCTCCAGAGAAAATTGCGGAGCCAAATCTGGGGGTAAATCGGGGAAAGGAGATTTTTGCTCCTCGGCTGAGCATGAATTTTGCAAAGAAAGATTCTACAGGATCAGCTAATTTAGGCAAGGAAAATTTTGCTAATGGCAGTCAAACAAGGGATAATGGAAGGCAAGAGGTGGTCAACTCCACTCGAAATGGGCCAGAAATACGAAATCATCTGGAGCGGCCATGAATGTCCAAATGAGAATACTTCCTTGGCCTCTATGTCTAGCTGGAATAATCATCTTGGCCCGAGGAACAGACAATCTGAGCCGGGTCAAACAAGCAAAGGTGGGCTCCTAAATTTAAATGGGCCTCACTTACGTCATTCCGGAAGTTTGGCCTCTCATTCTAAAGCGGTGGTTAGGGTTGTTGGTAGTGGTAGGCCACCTGGCTCGATCAATCTTGGAGACCCCACTCACCTGGAGGATGGACCGGGCTGCATAGTCCACGTAGAAACAGATAAAGCAGGCTCGTTGGAGCCTGAGTCTATGAGCTGCTAAGCCCAGTTTGGGCTGGCTTTTATCCCTTTTATATTTTTTGTTTATGGATAATCAAATCCAAAGAAGCACTCTTAACACCCATCGGAGAACTTCGAGAGTGTCTCAAATGCTGATTTGGAATACTCAAGGTGAAGGAAGCAATGAATTTAAACGTGGCTTCAGGGAAATTTATCAGACTTATAAGCTGACCATCACGGCTCTCCTCGAAACTCATGTTAGTGGAGCTAGGGCGGATGAAGTATGTTGTAATCTCGGCTTTAAATCTTGGTTTAGGGTGGACCCTAGAGGTTTCCAAGGAGGCATCTAGCTTCTTTGGCACCAAGGAGGCTGCACACTGTAGACGCTGAATTTTGTATCTATTTTATTTTCTTTTTTTAGTGTCAGTTTTAGAAAATAGGCTAACCGATAAATGGCACGCAAGCCTCTTTCCACCGAAAACTCCAAAAAATATACAAAGCCCAAAATGCCGAACACAGGTTCGGTGGGCGGAGCTCGGCTCAACACCACAGAACTCTGCAGGTTCGATGGCGGAGCTCAGCTCCGCCCACAGGAACCCGTCTGGGTTCAGTGGGCCCGTTTTCCTTCCAGGAACCCGTCTGGGTTTCCTGTTGATTCCCACGGCGCCGCGGCTTAACCTAGCCTCCAAACCCTAAACCTAAACCTAATTCCCCCCTATAAATACCCACCATTCATCACCCACAAAGACACACCGGAATATACTAGGAGTATTGACACTAGTATATTCTTTCTCTCTTCTCCCTCCATTGCGTGCTTTATTTTAAAGGTTAGCGTAGTTTTTTTGTATTTTTGTACATAATATAATCCTACGTGTTCTTGTATCTTTTCTTTTCTTTTATTGCATGACATTAATGATAAATCTATGAAATTTATTCAATTCCTCCCCCTTTTTCAAATCTGTCGCTTTAATTTAATTCTAGTAGAGTCTATTCGTTTGAATAGGCGGGTTTGATGATTTTTATCGTCAAATTCGTAACCTTACCCCCGAATCCGTCTTTGGATTCGTAGGCCGGAGTCTCTTTTTCAATGGTTTGTTGTTTTATCCTTAAATTCAACTGGCGACTCTAACTTTTTACTTCTCCCGAAAACTTTTTTTGAAATCTGTCACGACCCAGACGGGTACCCGTCTTGTATTTATCCCGAGCCAGAGGCAGGAACCCAGACGGGTTCCTAGCCCCTTTTCTTCTCTTTTGTTTCTTTAAGAACCCGTCTGGGTTTTGTTCTGTTTTCTTTTTTTTTTTCGTTTCGCTTTCATGGAACTCAGACGGGTTTCCGTCGAGTTTCCTTTTTTTCTTTCGTTTTCTTTTCTTTTTCTTTTTTTATCTCTTCTTTAAAATCGAGTTTCGGGATAAATCAATTTGTCAATTAAAAGCTCAACCTTAATTAAGGATAAGCAATCCTAGTCGGCTCCCAATTTAAAGAGAGAACATCCTCTCTTTTAAGTAGCGCCGCGAAGAGGTCCTTCGGATTTTTTCGGGGTCTACAGATTGGCGACTCCACTGGGGACTTAAACTTAAAAGAGGGTAAAACTTGAAAGGGTTGAATTTTAGTGTTTTTGTAAAAAAGGGAGGAATTAATTTATTTCATATTTTTATCATTTTTTTAGGCATATTGCATCCAGGCTACTCTTGGGCCTTATGGCTGGGGAGCACAAAAGCGTTAGTAGGTTCTAAAACTAGGATTACCCTCTGAGAGCGGTCAGTCACTACTTGTGGGATGCACTTACATACCCAAGCCTTTGACTCATCCTCTCCCCGTGTTACACTCTAAGGGTTTCCCTGAAATCCCGAAGAGCAACACCCCACACATCGCTTCCTACGTACGTAGGGGGAATGCACCGGGGAGAGAACATGCGGTACCTTATCTCCTATACCTAGAAAACCCTAAACCTAGAGTCATGGTTAGGTTAATCCCGCATTTGTATGCTATGTGATTTTATTTTAGAATCCATGTATAAGTTGTAAAGTTTTATTTTTGTATAGGTTGTAGAATTTTATTTTTTGTAAAGAGCTCATGTATATGCTGTAAAATTTTAGTTTGTAAAGAGTTTCGAGTCCATGTATATGTTGTATAGTTTTATTTCATAAAAGAGTTTCAAGTCTATGTATGTTATGTAGTTTCATCTTGTAAAGAGTTTAAGAGTCCAGTTATAAAGAGTCTTCGGGCCCGAGTATTTAACCTTTTTCATGAGTCGGGAGTCGTTCTAGTTCGCGTAGGGACACGCAAGAGCAGACTAGACACCAGGAACCCAGACGGGTTTTACGGCTGCCCAGTCCGCCCATCTGTATTGGTGACCGTCGGTCTGGGCCCATTCTTGAAGAGAGAACCCAGACGGGTTCCTGGACCCTGTCTGACCTTCTTTTTCTTCTTCGGGCCTGACTGCTTCACCCCACGGACAGCCCAATGCGCTTGTTGATGATCCTATTCGGCCCTTTATGACATTCCCTAAGTCTAATCCCTATTGCGTCTGTCACTCGAATCTGAGCCCGAAACCGAAAGCAATCGTGACTCGATCCGAGTAAGGACCCAATAGACGATTAATGTTGTCAGTCCCCATGCTAGGTCCATGTAGAGTTAAGACATGCACTCCCGCGAAGTGGGTGAGTCACCCTTGTGTCAGCATATAGGCGTCGTGTCCATGTCCTAGGTTCATATAGGTCCGCTAAGTCATGCATACATCGGGCGGGTGACGTAAAAGTTCTTTCGAGCACTAATCAGTTTCCATGCAGGCAAAATAACAGACCATCTCCGAGCCCGCATCCGTGACCCACAAACCGGCAGGCTTATTCGCAATCCCAGCTACAGACCACCAACCCAGTCCAGTGAATCCAGTGAATCCATCATGTCGGGATCTCCTAACAACAACCTTTCCGGGGAAAGTTCTGGTGACAAGCTACCTGATGGGTTATATGAGAGGATACAGGAAGCAATAGCCTTTTACATATCAGATTTAGAGGATAGGACTAATGAAAAGTTGGAAAAAAGGTTCAACGAAAGCCAACAGACCATGAATGGCATGCTGGAGGCCATTAGGCAGATCAACAAAAAGCTCGGCATCGGACTTGAGGAAGAAGAGAACTATTATGACACCGAATCTGAGGCCGAGGCAGATGATGGGGTTGGAGAAGGTCACCCCAAGTCCAAAAATGGAGGCCCAAAACCTAAGTCATTTGGTGAGGTCAGGTCCAAATCTATACTGAATAACTCCAGAACTTCGGAGGACCCTTACGTCAAGAAACTTGAGGAGAAAGTTGATATGCTCACCAGAAGGATGATGAAAACTGATCCGACCTTCACCGACCCCTGTATGGATTTTGCCATCCCCAAACATTGTGTATCGAGAATAAGGGACAAGGTTGAGGTGCCAAACATGAAATTCAGACTCCAAAATCCATCGCATCACTTGGAGGAATTCCTGAGGTTGGCTCCCCTCCATAAGGTAGATGAAGGTCTCTACACCACAGTCTTCCCTTCCACTCTAGAAGGTAAGGCCAAGGTATGGTACCAAAATCTACCCCAGCAAGTTAAGACCAACGCAGATGAGTTATTCAGAGCCTTCATAAGCCATTTCAGTCGCCTGCAAAGAAAAGGAGGTCATCATGGATGATTTAACTTCCTGAAACGAAGGAGGATGAATCGTTCCTCTTATTACGAGCGATGGCACTCCATGTTATCCAAATCGACGAGTCCGTCCCTTTAGAATGCAACTAAGCACTTTCTGCATAAGGAATACATCCCCGCATCACTCGGCATTTGGTTTCCAATCCATCAAAGACTTTGAGACTTTAAAGGACTTGTGTGTTCAAATTGAAGCTGCTAACAATGAACCCTTAAAAGAACAATCGACTGGTTAGGCCAAGCAACTAGAATGCCTCTCTCTAGACACTTGGCTTTAACCCAGATGAGTTTAATGTGGAATATGGATGAAGAAAGAGCGACGACAGTTTGAGAGTGTTGAGAAACCCAGATGGGTCTCGTGGCAAAGTTAGAATGCGAAGATCACATGCGTAGACGGCGTCGCAAGGATGCTAGCGAAACCCAGACGGGTTCCACCGACCTAACACCACCGCCAGACGGGTTTTTGGGCCCTGTTGCCACACTGATCCCCAAGCCAGGAACCCAGACGGGTTTTTGGGCCCTTCACAATTTCAAGCCAGAACCTGCACGGGTTCGTGGCCATCAGACTCCTTCCTCGGCCCATCTCAGAGGCCAAAACTCCTTTCGGGCTCTCAACTCGGGCAGTTTTCCATTGGGCCCGATTATGGTTGCGATGCGGGTCCACGAGCTAATTATGCGTCTTCGCTAGCCCTGAAACTGTAGTTCGAATTTACTTAATCATCTTTTTTTTGTTTGGGGAAGTGGGAGTGATCCCACCATGTAAGTCGCATATTGCATTACATGAGTTCCACGTCTCCCATCATGTAGGTCACATATTGCATTGCATAAGTTCCATGTCTCCCATCATGTAGGTCGCATATTGCATTGCATGAGCATCATATCAGTTTTAGTCATAAGGTTAAAAAAAAATTAAAAAAAAAAAGAGTCCATGACCTTTTTCTAAAAATTGACCTTTTTCCCGGCTTAACTTGCTTCACTTAGGAAAATTTAGATGAGATCTCAAAAGTTTTCAAAAACCTTTTCTTCAAGTCTGCTGATTTTGAGACAAGTTATAGAAGACGTATCTGGCTGCTTTGACTATCTTAGAAGGTATAAATGTGCGTGCCGCAAATCTTTGGGCTAAGCTTAGTTGATTGAGCCCGTCCCGTGAGTCCACATTGCCTAAAACTTGAATTGATTACTTTCATCAATTCCATGATCCCTTGAGCGACTCACCCATTAGTTGCATCTCTAGAACTTGTTTTGCATCTTGCTTGAGACTACATGTTTGCATAGCACGCTGTGACAAAGTGATTAAGGCATTCAATTTTCTTAAGCTACATAGCCAAATAGCCTTCCATGCATTGTATTTACCGTTCTTTCTGCCCCGCCTAGCCTTTGTTCACCTCTTTTTTCATGATTGAACCCTGACAATACAAGCCTTAGCCTATGATATCCAGTACCCCTTGAGCCTTGCTTGGTTGGAAGAGAGTCTGTCATTTTTGGAAGGAACAATTGGTTTGGTGTGAGCAAAATATGAAGTCTGGAAGAATCTGAAAGTCCCATATCTTGAGCGAATTTGGTTATGCTGTTCAAAGTCGAGGTTGTAATAGAAATTTCTTCTCCCTGATCACCCAAAAAAAAATCAAAAAAAAAAATCAAAAAAAAATTCAAAAAATAAAAGGGCGGTTAGGGAGATTCAACTTAAAGTCCAGAAAACTTTGACTCGGTTGTATTCGGTTGAGATGTTTTAGGATGGAAGGTGAAACGCTTTGCATACATTAAGTGAGAAGGAGAGTTTAGAGGATTTCATTGAAAATCAATCCAAGCATGGCTTTTAACTCCTCATTCCCAAATTTTTACTCCTAGCCTAAGCCCCAATAACCCGAAAAGTCCTTTTGATTGACACTTGTGCATTGCATACCAATAGTGGAGAGCGAGGTTCTTACCAAGCTTATGGTAGTTTGCTTCTATTGGTTTGAGCATGAGAGAAACTCACATACATATTCAAAATTGAGTGTTTGAGTGTTCATTCCTTCCTGTGTGAGGTTCGCTCTTTCTGGCTAGCTTACGTCCATAACCAACCGCGCATATTTGCATTGTTCTTCGAACTGTTGGTGGACTTATGCGTCTGAGTTACTTGTTCTCTCCCTTAAGATTCGAAAACTTCTTCCTATCTCTTTCGAACTGAGTTTTGATCTTGTCCAGATTAATCTTTGTGCTTGCTTGTTAGTTCGACTTTGTGTTGATCGAAAATCCTTTATCCCGGATTGTTTTCAGCAGATATAGAAAGTCATAATCGCATTGCATAACACCATCATTACATGAGCATTGCATCAACAGTCTGCATTAGTACATAAGTATAGAAAATGCATTTAGTACATCATTGCATTGTCCTAAGTACATAGCAAAGAGTCGTGTATAGCATAGCATAAGAATCCTGCAGACGCATCATTCTCAGTCGTCATCACGCTGCACTGCCGCCACCGCCACTAGCGTTATCACTCTATGGACCCCGCTTCCACCAGATCCGAAGTAATTGTCCAACTGGTAGTAAGATGAGTCTACCATCTCAGACGCTACCGAGCCGGATAGGTGCAGACTTCGACCGCCCTTTGCATTTTCGGTGACGCCGCTTAGAAAAATTCAATCGAGTTTCCATTAAGCCGGGGCTGTTTGAATCCAAAAAGGAAGCAAGTCTACAAAGAACCATCAATTGACTCCCAGTTTAGCAAGAGTTAAATCAAACTGCCACTAAACTGGGGGCTATGCAGCCCAAGCAAGGGGACAAATCGGCTAGAACAGTCTGCCTAGGTCCACAAAGTCCACCATGGAAAAATCCAAAAAAAGGGAAGCAAGTCACTACAGCAACCATCAATTGACTCCCAGTTTAGCGAGAGTTAAATCAAACTGCCACTAAACTGGGGGCTATGCAGCCCAAGCAAGGGGACAAATCGGCTGGAACAGTCTACCTAGGTCCACAAAGTCCACCATGGAAAAATTCAAGAAGGGCCCAAGCAAAGGGATCGAATCAGCCTAAAAGCCAGGACGAAAGACAGGTGTGGGCCTTCTTTTATTCCATCTGGGCCGGGCCTTTTCACCTCACCCGACTCACGAAAAAAACAGGAGAAGAGCCCAACACTTGACCAAACCCGGACGGGTTTGCTGGGTCGAAAATAAGCAATCGAGGCTGTTTTCGAGCCCAATGCGACTTGATGCTCAACTCGAACCCATTTTCAAGACATAAACTGACAGGTAAATTCTCTGACTCACCTTGGATTTCAAATAAACTGATGCCTTCTTTCTTTCTTTCTTGCAGGACAATGCGCGAAATACAGCGGCCGTCATCGGGCCCTAACAATACATGACACCATCAGCCGTCGCCGGGCTAGTACGCGACATTTCCCCACCAGCGGCCGTCATCGGGCCCTAACAATACATGACCCCATCAGCCGTCGTCGGGCTAATACGCGACATTTCTCCACCAGCGGCCGTCATCGGGCCCTAACAATACATGACACCATCAGCCATCGCCGGGCTAATACGCGACATTTCTTCACCAGCGGCCGTCATCGGGCCCTAACAATACATGACACCATCACCGCCGGCTAATACGCGACATTTCTCCACCACGGCCGTCGCCATCGCCCTAACAATACATGACACCATCGGCCGTCCGCTAGTACGCGACATTTCCCCACCGGGCCGCCATCGCCCTAACAATACATGACATCATCGGTACCGCCGCTAGTACGCGACACTTCATCAACAACGCCATCATCGCCTTCACAATACGATGGCGCCATCGTCGGCCTTCACAATGCGACGACGCCATCGCCGAGCCTTCACAATACGACGAGGGCCAGCATCGGGCCTTCACAATGCGATAGCGGCCATCATCTGGCCTTCACAATGCGATGGCGGCCATCATCGGGCCTTCACAATGCGATGGCGGCCATCATCGGGCCTTCACAATGCGACGAGGGCCATTGTCGGGCCTTCACAATGCGACAAGGGCCATCATCGGGCCTTCACAATGCGATGAACATCACGTGGCGAGGCGACGCCGGGCCTTCACAATGCGATAGCGGCCATCATCGGGCCTTCACAATGCGATGGCGGCCATCGCCGCCTTCACAATGCGATGGCGCCATCGTCGGGCCTTCACATGCGGCGAGGCCATTGTCGGGCCTTCACAATGCGACAAGGGCCATCATCGGGCCTTCACAATGCGATGAACATCACGACTACAACGTCGAAGGACCCAGCTTCCAAGCGTCGCGCCGCCATCGTCGGGCCTTCACAATGCGACGAGGGCCATTGTCGGGCCTTCACAATGCGACAAGGGCCATCATCGGGCCTTCACAATGCGATGAACATCACATCTACATCGGCGAAGGACCCAGCTTCCAAGCGTCGCCGGCCGTCGTCGGGCCTTCACATGCGACGAGGCCATTGTCCGCCTTCACAGTGCGACAAGGGCCATCATCGGGCCTTCACAATGCGATGAACATCATATCGACATCGACGCAGGACCTAGCTTCCAAGCGTCAACCAGCTTCAGAACAGGCTTCTGATTCATATCCAAGATCATCAAGACTACTTTGATCATCGTTTTACTCAAACTCGATCAAAGTGGGGGCTATCTGTAGACGCTGAATTTTGTATCTATTTTATTTTCTTTTTTTAGTGTCAGTTTTAGAAAATAGGCTAACCGATAAATGGCATGCAAGCCTCTTTCCACCGAAAACTCCAATAAATATACAAAGCCCAAAATGGGAACACAGGTTCGGTGGGAGCTCAGCTCCAACACCACAGGAACCTGTCTGGGTTCAGTGGGCCGGAGCTCAACTCCGCCCACAGGAACCCGTCTGGGTTCCTGGGCCCGTTTTCCTTCCAGGAACCCGTCTGGGTTTCCTGTTGATTCCCACGGCGCCGCGGCTTAACCTAGCCTCCAAACCCTAAACCTAAACCTAATTCCCCCCCTATAAATACCCACCATTCATCACCCACAAAGGACACACCGGAATATACTAGGAGTATTGACACTAGTATATTCTTTCTCTCTTCTCCCTCCATTGCGTGCTTT
Organism: Portulaca oleracea; assembly: GCA_029582165.1. Classification (NCBI taxonomy): domain Eukaryota; kingdom Viridiplantae; phylum Streptophyta; class Magnoliopsida; order Caryophyllales; family Portulacaceae; genus Portulaca; species Portulaca oleracea. The sequence continues at coordinate 20,452,048 of CM055886.1, forward strand.
ATTTTAAAGGTTAGCGTAGTTTTTTTTGTATTTTTGTACATAATATAATCCTACGTGTTCTTGTATCTTTTCTTTTCTTTTATTGCATGACATTAATGATAAATCTATAAAATTTATTCAATTCCTCCCCCTTTTTCAAATCTGTCGCTTTAATTTAATTCTAGTAGAGTCTATTCGTTTGAATAGGCGGGTTTGATGATTTTTATCGTCAAATTCGTAACCTTACCCCCGAATCCGTCTTTGGATTCGTAGGCCGGAGTCTCTTTTTTTCAATGGTTTGTTGTTTTATCCTAAAATTCAACCGCGACTCTAACTTTTACTTCTCCAAAACTTTTGAAATGTTACATCATGCGACCCGCCTTGTATTTATCTCGAAAGAGGCAGGCAGAACCCGCACGGTTCCTAGCCCCTTTTCTTCTCTTTTGTTTCTTTAAGAACCCGTCTGGGTTTTGTTCTGTTTTCTTTCTTTTTTTTCGTTTCGCTTTCATGGAATTCAGACGGGTTTCCGTCGAGTTTCCTTTTTTTCTTTCGTTTTCTTTTTTTATCTCTTCTTTAAAATCGAGTTTCGGGATAAATCAATTTGTCAATTAAAAGCTCAACCTTAATTAAGGATAAGCAATCCTAGTCGGTTCCCAATTTAAAGAGAGAACATGCTCTCTTTTAAGTAGCGCCGCGAAGAGGTCCTTCGCATTTTTTCGGGGTCTACACACACTTGACATCATTGCAGAACATGATCAGTTTGTCGAGATACGAATTACCAAGCATGAAGACTGGTCTTGGATTTTGATAGTCGTCTATGCAAGTCCTAGGGAACAAGACCGGCAATTACTGTGGAGCATACTCCAGGACAGTTATGCGAATTTGAATGAACCGCTCCTCATTGCGGGTGACTTCAATGATACTACGTCCTTGGAAGAGCGAAATCATGGAAGCCCAGAAATGAACAGGAGATGCGAAAGGTTCAGGTACTGGATTGAAAATATGGGTTTCCTCGATTTAGGCTATATGGGAGACCCATTTACTTGGGCTCGTGCATGGCAACAACCCTACTACTTGGAAGGGGGCGAGGCTAGATAGAGCTCTGTGTTCTGTCAATTGGAGAACAAGATTCCCAGAGGCCTAGGATCGACATCTTCCTCGACATTGCTCTGATCACTCCCCGACTTTAATTGATTTGCAGAGGGGCCCGAAAGCTTCACGCTCTGCCCCTTTTAGGTTTCATATAGCGTGGATGACCCACAGTAATTACAAAGATAGGGTGGAAGAGTCCTGGAATCTGGATACATCCCTCATTCCCATGCTCCACCAACTGGCCGATGATCTTCAGAGATGGAACACTGAAGTTTTTGGAAACATTTTCAGACGCAAGCGCAGAATAAGTAAGAGGCTAGGGGGAGTCCAGAAAGCTCTTGCTAATAGAGCAAACAAGTTCCTGCTGAATCTTGAAGCCCAACTTCAAGAGGAGCTAGATGAGGTATTACATTAAGAGGAGCTTCTGTAGTTCCAAAAATCTTGAAAGGAATATATCAAGGATGGAGATCGAAATACAAGATATTTTCATACATCTACGGTGGTGAGAAGGAAAAGAAACCGAATCGAAACTCTTAAAGGGCCCAGTGAAGAATGGATCATGGAACCCCAAGAAATCAAGGCCCATGTCTTGAATTATTTCAAAAACCTGTTCAGTGACGATAGTGGGCCGAACCAGTACGCGTCTCTCCCTCTTGGCCATTTTCCCTTGCTGGACCCAACTGACGTTGAGAAGTTAGGGAAACAGTTTGAGGCCAGGGAGATTTTTGAGTCCCTTCGATCCATGTCTCTGTTCAAGGCTCCCGGCCCGGATGGCTTCCAGGCCTGTTTCTTCCAGCAGCACTGGCAACTCATGGGTAAAACCACAAGTGATTGTGTTCTAGGAATCCTCCGAGGGGAACCAATGCCGAAAAATCTCAATGATACCTTCATTTCACTGATTCCAAAAGTAGAACATCTGGAGCGGGTGACACAATTCCGTCCAATAGGTCTTTGCAATGTGACTTATAAACTAGTCACGAAGTGCATTGTCCAACGTCTCAAAATTGTCCTCCCTGAGCTAATTGCACACACTCAGGCTAGTTTTGTCCCAAAGCGACAAATTACGGACAATATCCTCATTCTGCAAGAGATCATGCACTCAATGAGAAAGAAGAAAGGAAGAACTGGCTGGATGGCGATTAAATTAGATCTTGAGAAGGCTTATGATTGTTTGAGGTGGGGTTTTATTGAGGAAACCTTCAGAGACATGGGAATCCCCACTTCCCTTTGTGATGTCATCATGACATGCGTGCGGACAAGCACACTCCAGGTTCTGTAGAACGGAGAACCGTCGGAAGCTTTTCAGCCAGGTCGTGGTATCCGCCAAGGGGATCAAATCTTACCTTACCTTTTCGTCGCGTGCATTGAGAGATTGAATCATCTCATCCAGTGTGAGGTTGACAATGGAAACTGGACACTGTTCCCAACGTGTAGGAGGGACCCAAAAATCTCTAACCTAATGTTCGCCGATGACATTGTTCTGTTTGCAGAAGCTACCCCGGCACAAGCGGAGTGGGTCAACCACTGCCTTAAACGTTTCTGTGACGCTTCGGGGCAGAAGATCAGTTTACACAAATCCAATGTGTATTGTTCCCCTAATATGTCGAACGAGATGGCTAAGTTGGTGGCTGACAAACTTGGCATGACACTCACTAATGATTTGGGGAAGTACCTGGGTGTCCTCATTATCCACAAGAGGGTCACTAGGGCAACGTATCAACATTAACTAAAGAAGGTTGAAGCCAAACTGGCTGGCTGGAAAGCCAGGCTACTCTCAATAGCAGGGAGAATTACTCTAATAAAATCGACAATCCTCGTTATCCCCTCCTACACCATGCAAACCGCCAAATTACCCCGATCAATTTGTGATGACCTTGACCGCAAGGTCAGGAAGTTTCTTTGGTGCGGTTCAGATCAAAAGAGGAAAATTCATCTAGTGAGCTGGCAGGAAACTCTCAAGAGTAAAAACGAAGGAGGGCTTGGTTTGCGTTCTGCTAGAGAAATAAACCAGGCTTTTTTGATCAAATTGGGCTGGCGAGCCCTAAGTGAACCCAATACACCTTGAGTAAAGGTTTTCCAGGAGAAATATATTAAAGGGGAGTCTCTTCTCAACCCTACTTCAAATTTTTGTAAGCCTAGTGACTCTCATATTTGGAAAGGTGTGGCGGAGCAATTACCGACCCTCCGACGCCACGTCTCTATGGCAGTGCATGATGGCAGAAACACTTTCTTTTGGTTAGATCCTTGGATTCTTCAAGACCCCCTCGTGAATGTTTCCATGGCCGACGATCCTGCTGGGGAAATTTCAAGGAAAGTGGATGAATATTGGTGCAACAACACTGGATGGGACTGGGAAACCTTGGTGAACCTTCTCCCACTTGACGTGCTTGACAAGCTTTCCAACTTCGTCATATACAGCCACGCTGGGGAAGATATTCCAATCTGGGAGCCTGAAGCATCGGGTGATTTCAAGATCCGTTCGGCAATAATCGCTTTAAGAGAGGCTGAAGCAGATAATTCTCTCTCATGGGGATGGGCTTGGTCAATTCCAACCATGCACAAAATACAAGTCTTCTTGTGGCTGTCTTTGAAGGACAAGCTTCTCACCAATGTAAATAGGGTAAGGAGATCCCTCACAGATGACCTTTTTTGCTCAAGTTGTGGAATGGAGTATGAAAACACCGAACACATCTTTAGGGGCTATGTTCAGGCTAGGGATACTTGGGTGGCGCTAGAAGCGATCGGGTACAAAGCCAGGGCTGTGCAGGCACCCATCTGGGGCTGGATTTTGGAAAATTCGGCTTCAAAAGTTGTAGGGAAGCATCATGCAGTAGTTTTCACTACGACACTCTGGTACTTGTGGAAGTGGCGCAACGGCCGATGCTTTAATCATGATTATAGGGCTCCGGACAACAAAGGAGTCTTTCTTCTGGAAAGGGCTGATGAAATTATCAATGCCCTAGAGATCGAGGCAAACATAATGGATTTTAACATTGGAACCAGACAACAAATAGTCATAAGATGGGAACCACCACCCTCGGGATGGCTGCTGCTCAATACCGATGGGGCATACAGCTCAAGGAACAGAGCGGGAGGAGGCGATGTGATAAGAGACGCACAAGGAAGATGGATCAAGGCTTTCTCTGCATCTTTGGAAGCTTCTTCAGTCATGGAAGCGGAATTACTTGCTGTTTGGCAAGGTCTTCGGATGGCTCGTGACTGTCAACTTCAACATGTCTGGTTGCACTCAGACTCGTTAACAGTAGTAAGCATGCTAAAAGGGGATAGTCAACGGAACAGAAGATTGAGAAGCTTGGTTAATAAGTGCAAGGAGTTAATACTGCAACATGATTGGGAAGTCCTGGTATCACATACTCCCCGTGAAGCAAACCAAGTAGCTGACGGCCTGGCGAAAATTGGATGCACTTTAGAGTGTGATATTGTTTATTTTGCCACCCCTCCCCCGGAGATCATGGAGATTTTCTTAGCAGATTGTAATGGAGCCAATTGGCTCAGAACAGTTAGAGTTTAATTGATTTGGGGCTTTGCCCCCCATCTGCACCAAAAAAAAAAAAAAATCACTCTTTCTTATTAAAAGCTACCTATTTAACTTTTATTTCGATCTTTGTTGTTGTTGTTGTTGTTGTTGTTGTTGTTAGTAGTAGTAGTATTACTTGCAATCCACACTTGAATACTATTTTATTTTAATTTATTCCCTCTTTTATCATGATATTCTAATTATATTGTGATCCTTAAATATTTGGTATTATTATTATTATTATTATTATTATTATTATTATTATTATTATTATTATTATTTCCGATCCATATTTATCACTGGACATCATTGAAAGCTACTTATTTCACTTTTATTTCCTTCTTTTTCTTTTTCTTTTTCTTCTTATTGTTGTTATTGTTATTGTTATTGTTAGTAGTACTATTATTTGCAATCCACACTTAAATACTACTTTATTTTAATTTATTCATTCTTTTAACATGATATGCTATTTATATTGTGATGCCTAAATATTAAGAAATAGTATATATATATTTTATGTCAATCCTTTAACCATAATTATGGTTTGTAAAGATAAAACTTTATGGTAATGTAATATGAATATCGGTATGATTTAAACCCTATTCAATTAAAAAAAGCATGTTTAGCTATTTATTTTATAATTTTATGGCAAATTAATTTTTGTGATTCATGAGATTATAATATGCAAAAATAAATATATCATGATAAGTTTGATCGATATTATATTTAAAATTACCAATATAAATACGTGAAGATATGAATAGTCAAAGTGAGTTATTTATTGTTCTTACATCGAAAATTATTCAACCTTATATATGATAATATATTAGTTGTAAATAATTAACATTATCTTTTTCAATAATATTCCTTAAATTGTAAGTGTTTCATTGTACAAGGAAGTACAACCTTTTTTGTAGATTCATAAACAAGAGTTTGTATGTTATGTGATTTGATTACAAAGGTAATTAAGCCATGCTTCTATAGTACCAAAACTAAAACATATAACTATGTTTTGACCTATGTGTAACATAACTTCAATATTGTGTATCATAAACCATTAGTCATTAAATAACAATGTTGTTTATTTTAAACTTGTATTTGTATGAAATATTTTAAGAAAAATAAAATTAAAATACTTATTTTATACCAGTTAATTATATTTGATTAATTTTGATGGCTATTGTATTTTCCCATAAACTAATAAATGACCAATAAATCAAATAAAAATTTTAACATTTACGTTCAATCAAATTAAAATAAAATTTTAATTTTATAATATATAGGAAACTTTTATTCAATATATCAAAATTTATATTTATAATTGTCGGGTCAGCATGTGCAGAGCACACGCTGGCTAGACTAGTAATATATAAAAAGGACAATGATACACATCTTGACTCAAGATGATTAATAACAATCTTGAATGGTTCATATTTTATATTTTTGAAAGTTTTAGTAATATTTTCTCTAATAATTATATATTTATCAAATGTAAGAGTATAATACTTATTAGTTAGATTAAAAAATAATTAATAGCCTAATTTTATCAATCATAGTAGAAAATGCACATTTTATGCATATTTTATATTTATGAAAAAATATAAGTACATAAATATTTTTATATTGTTTATAAGTTGTAATAACCCTTAAAGTAATAAAATATACCTTTATAATGATTTGAATGTGCTTATATTGAACTTTATGAGTGATTTAAATGAGATGTAAGATGATTAATAACCATCTTGCGTTAAGATGTTTATCATTTTGCATATAAAAAATATACGTTTTCTTAATGTTGTGCAAACCCTAATTCTCTCGCCCTCTTTAAGCAATGCAATATTATAATTTTTAAGGTTGTATTTGTAAACTTAAAGTTTGTAATATGCATTTGTAAATTTTTAAGTTTGTATTCTATAAGCTTCGTTTGTAATTTCTTTGAAATATATGCATATGACAAAATTATACAAGTTCGCCAAATATTCTTTTTGAGAATATTTTTTTCTAGCTAGGAACCAGGTAAGGACCCAGTAGTGACTAGAATCGGTAATGGATCAAGCTAGATTTTTGGAACGATTTTTGTATGCATTTGTTACCATATCCAAATTTCAAGACCCACCATCGATTGGATCTAGTGGTGGATCCATGAAATTGATCGAGTACTTGGTTGTGTTTATCTCTAATGAATAACGATTTTGTAGGGGAGATCCAAAGGGGGCCCACTTCAATCAAGGCCCATGGTACACAAGTTAAGTGAGGTTCCATCTTAAAACCAATTGGTGTTAAGAGGAGTAGCCCACTTGACTTATATACCATGTGCTTAATTTCTCTTTACTTTTTTGATGTGGGACATTTTACTCATGGGTGAATCCCAACAGATTTTGATAGGGGGTTATGTTTTAAGTGATGGATAGTGGTTTTCACTTAGTGATTAGCATATGACTGTTTTGATTTGTTGGGTTAGCTTATAAATACAAGTTGGCAAAAAAAAAATACCAACAACTAAAAGTTTTTCTTGTTTGGCAATAGGTGATAATTTATAACTATTAATTGTTTAGAATAATTGTTAGATGTTTGCATGATTGTTTGATTTAGTTGTTTAAATTGCCCATTCATAGGAAAAGTATTTGGTAAGATGAATTATTTGTAAAAAGTAAGTTGGCGAAATTTAAATTTTACCCGTAGCAGTGTAGCTTTTTTTGGTTGTATGGCTAATGTATTTAAAAATAAATTGTAATTTCACAATTATGAAATAAAATTTTCTTTAGTTTATAATTTTCCATGCTAATTATATTATTACTTAATGCCACTCTATTTTCCTTTTAACAAGTATTGGAATTTATGACATTAAAAGTTTCAATATATGGCTAAAATTCATAAAATGACTAATCTGTTAACTCATAAAAATGTCAAATTTAAAATATATTAATAACTAAACATAACACCATAACAATATATACATGAAGCTTTTATTTTATATTATTTAATAATTAATTATAATTAATTATATTAATTAATCAATGTTATTTTGTTGAAAGTACTGAGTATCAAAGTAATTATAATGTCAAAATAGTTAAAAGCTCTTTTAAAAAACTTCTTCAGGTATCTTTTTTGAAACTATTTTTGTCAAGCCAAAAAGCTAATGTTTAAAGTTATTTATCAAATAATTCAAATAACTATTTGACTTAGGTCAGAAAGCTAATAGCTCTCAAAAAGTATTTTTTAACTCAAATTTAAAAAAAAAATTGCTTACCGTAATGACCATAATTATTTCCCTGTATTGTATGAATCACCTATAATACTTGCCTCTTGAAAATTTGTCAGCTAGCTTCCGTAGCAGGACATTTTCCAGAACTCATGTCCTCCGTCCCTTATTATTTATTACGTTTGACTTATCATAATTTTAAATATATCATTTAATATTTAATTTTAATATAATATATTCAAAAATATTATATAAATATATTTATTTGAAAGAATTTTTTATAAAAAAATATAATAATATTAATTTTATATTTTAAATTATTACATAAAATTAAATAATCTGTGAATTAAATTTATTAACTTTAACTACAAATAACCTACAATGATAAATATCGAGGGACGATAAATATTAAGGGACGGAGCAAGTACATGTCAAGTCGTTGAATACAACAAATTAAAATTATACATACAGCGTGAAGGACTTAAGGTAGGTACTTCACAAATAATTAAAATAGGTTATGTTTTTCAATTATAAATTTTTACAATAAATTAATAAAATTTATAAATATCACGAATTTTATAATAATATTAATGAAAAATTCTAAGGTAGTCAAATTTTTTTTCGACTACGGTAGTCGATCAATGTAAACCGTTGATCTATTATGAATTAATCTGAACCATTAATTTATTTTTAGAAGCCACATATAATAAAATCTTTGTGAAATGTTTTAAATATTCTTTCTATACTCATATTGTTAAAATCTTTTAAATCTTTTTTTTCTATATTCATCACAAATGAAAATAATATATTATTTCACTAAAAACATATTGCATATTTTATAAGTTGAATTGTAGAATAAATTGTGCTGTTGCTACGACATTGATGGAACTTGAGCTTATTAACCTCCATCAAAAACTTCATCAATCTAATTTATAATTAAAATTGATGAAGATTGTATAATTCCTTTCTAATCACCTATTGCAATACCGTTGACACTGATTTTGTTCAAGCAAAAAATAATGGTGATTCTCATAAATTTGAGGGGAAAGATGAAGATGACAATAATGCCATTGCCGAGCAACTTTAAAGGGAAAAATAATTGTTGCTTAATATAAATTGATTCAAAGGACAATAAATTTTGAAAACATAGTATGGTATATTTGGTTAAGTAGCTATGTAGTATTCTTGGTGATTGGGGAGGTTTCAAGTTCAAATCTTGTTGTTGCATTATCAAGATTATTGTTTTAGTTTTATGTTTAAATACAATTTATAAATAATATCTACTTTTTAAAATATAAATCTTAGAATTTATTAAACTTATAGTTTTTTGTTATGTATGAAATCTTTAGAAACAATATAAAAAATTTGAAACGATAACTAAACATTTTATAAGTATTATATATTATATTGAAAGTAAAATTATGATGTTGATTGTTTTATTGATGCTTCAAATATACGTATGAATTGAAGTTATGTGATATTACTTATACTCTTCTACCAATATGTCAGCATATTCATGTGTCATTCTGATTAGTGTAGAATTATAAAATATTTAAAAACAATCCATAATTTATAATTTGGCTCGAGTGAAAGTTATATTTTATTGTGACATTACGAGTAATGTACGAAAGACCATAGTTAATTTGAACAATCGTAAAAATAAAGTGAAAATAGAGTAACATATCTCATTTTTAGTATGCTCAGATTAGAAACTTTGAAATTGTATGAGAAACATTACAATAATATGTCGTTAGAGACACTAAATTGGCCATGACAAGTATTTTCAGTAAAAAATAATCTATATTTATGACTTATATGCATGTCTCCAAAGAAAGATTGTTCTGTAAACAACTTTTGGTGCCAATAGATTGGCTTTGAGTAGACTTCGAGTGAGCCCAAGGTTTATCTAATAGTTAGCGGACAGTTCATAGAAAGTTTGATACGAGTCAGATTATGGTGAGCCTTATTAGGGTCAAATTCAGGTAAGTTCAACTTAGTTCATTGGACTCAAATTATCAATTTAATTGAACAACTCAATACTTCAATTACTAAACAACTCAATATGTTCAAAGTCATATTTAACTGTGATTCTATAATATAGGCAAATGACATGACTAAAATTAAGGCAAATATAATTCTAAATCGAACTTAATTGAACAAATATATATATATATATATATATATATATATATATATATATATATATATATATATTGAAGATGCCCCAGTTAGGAGTTGTGAAGGAATTAAGATACCAGATACTCCTTGGGTGTCGAGGATGTGGGTGACCGAATAAATTCATGAGAGAGGTGATTATAGTAGCCTGAAGTACCTAGGCTTAGTGGAAGACATAACACTAAATAGGGGAATATGGAGGACTAACACAAAGGTAATAGGGTGAGGTTGCTGGTAGGCTATTATGCATTGCTTCGGTTTGTTGCTTTCTGTCTTCTTTCACAGGTACGTTTGGCTCTTCCTCAAGTGTATAGATTAGTGTGCAAAGGCATGCATCTCGGTTTTTTTCTGCAAGCTTGTTGGTTTATCAATTTGGTTTCCAAAGTTTTTTCTTTGGAGTTTCTTTTGTGCCTAATTTGGTTTCCATAATGGGGGTTTTTTTTTTTTTGAAAAGCTTCTATGCGTCTGCAAAAATCAGTCTCTCCATAATCCTGTAGTTAACAGGGGGAAGATCTCCTATATCTGGATCCACTAAACCACACTCAAACATGTTCGCCTTGGGCCTTGGACCATCTCCACACCTTTGAAATTCTCATGTCTACAATGCTATTTTTCACCTCCTCATAGAAAATTATTTCACACACACAATATTATTTCTAACCTTTTCACAAAATTATAATTAATGAAAATTAAATTATAATATAGACGTTTATGTTCCACAATAAATATGTGCAATACATGATGCTTATTATCAATTATTTTCATCAATCAGTTTATAATTAACAAGTATAATTTTAAAAATAAATATAAAATTTAGAAGAATCTATATAAGTAATAAGTTTGAGAATAAAGATATGAGCGTAGAATAAATAATTGCAGTTTGAAGTTGAAGTAAGGTAAAAAATATCATAGTGTAAAAAAAATGGTAAAAATATCATAATCATAAATAAAAAATAAAAAAAATATGAAATGTAAAATGCAGCATGTAAAGCTTGAACCCATGGCCAAACAGCAAAATAATGAAAATATACACAACTCCATTCAACATTTTAACTAACAAGCCAAGCTACCAACTCCAATTTCTTTTTTTTTTTAAATGTAATATAGACATTTTGTGCTTTAATAGAAAAACCGCATGCAATATTTTTTTTTGAAAGATTCTAATCTTTTTTTTATGGAAAATCAAATATATGTACAGATTACAATATTAAAAACAATATTTACTTAGCAAGTTAAGGAAAAGTAAATCAATGGCTATGATTACTCTATCTATAATCAACGGTTAGTATTAATTTTAATTATGGTAGTTAAAAAAAAGTTGACTACCGCAAACCTCCTCAATATTAATAAATTTAGAACGATTTTTGTAATAAATATTAATAAATTTCTTTAAAGAATTTAATATGTTAGAAGATTTAGGTAGACATTATCAGGTGTACTGTACGCCACTCGATTTTTGTAGTTAAAATTCTTTCTTTTCGGTTGATAGGGGGGTCGTGGCCCTACTGCACCGGGAGTAGCTGCACTGAGCATTTGGGCAATATTCCGAATTCCTAATTTTTTATTTTGAGCAACCGAATTCGTAATTTTATCCAATCGTCAACTACAGCATTATTGAAATATCTTCATATTTTCCAAAAAAAAAAAAAAGAAACATAAACAAAAAAACAGCACCCTCAGGCTGAAAGAATCAATCTAGTGTAATATATTTTACGAAAACAAGTTACGAAATAATGTCAAACAATAAAAGAAATAAGAAATGAAAAACTTTCAAAACAAATATATTTTGTCTTCCATCAATTTTTTTTTCATAACTACAAAAATAAAAGTAAAAATATTTGATTTTTGTCTCAAAATTTTCATTAAAAGTACGAGTAAACAACTTAAAATTCAAACATGTTCTATGACATAAAATCATCATTACTATATATATATAATAGGTTGTATGTCTTTTTTCAGTCGACTCAAGTCCAAACCATTTGGACCCCTTAGGGGTTCTAACCAGGGCGCGCGCAAATCCCAAAAACGCATAGTTTCGCCTCCAAAAATAACTTCTCCAGTCGGAGAACGCATTAGATATTTACCTAAACCAGTAGGTCCTTGAGCGGATTCTACGTTAGCCCCAAGGCGTTGGTCTCTAACTAAAAAAGTAGATGCTTGAGCTTGAGAAGCTTCTGGTCCAGTGGGTCCGTAAAACTCACTCGGATAAGCAGTATTATTGAACCAGACAAAGCAACAAGCAATGAAACCAAACAAGTATGCAAGTAGAAATTAACAGGAAATATTGATAAAATTAATAAAAAAAAAAGATTAGAATCTTAGATCCATTATGGACGTGCAAGGGACTATGGACCCACTTATCCGACAGTTCGGGGTTTGGGTTTGGGTCTGATTATAATATTTTAAATTCAGTGGATTTAGGACGGGTTTAGATCCAAAACAATTGATGAGTCAATATCTAAGTTCACTGGATCCGCTCTAGACCTGCCCCATTGTCATTCTTTGTGCTTGAGCGTGTTTTGGGCACTTGTTCCATGTATCTTTTGTAGACGTTTCAGAATTGTACTATATATAACTTGTAGGATTTATAGATGTCTTGTTGTGTCGGATATATTTAGGATTGTAATTTTGAATTACTGCATCCTTATTTTAGGGTTTAAATGATAACAAAATAAGTTTTAGGTAAGAATGATAAAGTTGGGTGCATTAATTTTGATAGATATAAAAAGTGAAGGAAAATTGGATTAAAATATTACAAATTTAGGAGTATTGAACAAATTTTGGGATGAAAACTTGGGATATTTTATAGTAGCACGCTCTACGTCGTTGAATTCATGAGATGAAAACTTGGTTTAAACATGACATGCAGGGTAATATTCGGTCATTCACTCTTAGGCGCGCACAAGTCTTTTTGCATAGGTTGGCAAAAAATTTCATAAAAACATCTATCATATTATTGTTTTGTTTAAGACAACAATCCATATCAACTAACCACACTGTCAACCTTTGCAAAAGCCTTGTGCCAAAGGATCAACGGCTAAGCACTACCACAACATCATGGTAAAACCGAGTCCTTGTCTCATAGACTCGGTGATATATTGCTACCAAAAAATATCTTAAAAGTTTGTATTTCTCACATTAAAAATCATTATTTACAGTATTATCGTCCAATAACTAAAAGATTTTATTATTTTCATCCAATTTTCCAAAAGATCAAAATGATAAATTAGACAAATAAACGAATTGAAGGGAGAGACTTACTTGTCAAGAGAAAATAAAAAAAAAAAGTCTCTAAGACATGGTATCACATCTTGTCGTCCCAAAATATTTCAATTAGAGTATTGATTTGATCAAAATGTTAGATGTTGCACCAAATATTATTGTCAAACACAACCTTAGGTTCTTGTATGCTATATTACTGTCACTTTTTATGTTACTTCCAATTTCTCGCTTTTCATTATTCACAAAATATATTATTAAAAGTGTTAGGATACGTAGAAATAATAACTATGATATGTAGCTTTAGTGATAATTTACAAAATCAAGAAAATTTCTGTTTTACGTTAATTTGTTCCCTTGGAAATGTTAAAACGATGAATACTAGGGCTAATAATAAAATCAAAATGTGAATAAAAATCAAAAAGAGAAGGAAAAGATAAAATTAACAAGGATAAATCAAATTTGATAAATTAATAATTTATGGGTCTTAGAAATTATAAAATTACTAATATTATGAGAAAAAGAAAATGAATTAAGTGACAGAAAACAAGAGAGTACATAAAATATAATATTATAAAATTTTTAGCGTTATGAGGGAATTCATCAATGTTATTAATTATCTATCTAGTAATTCTTATATAAGACTGTCTCATCATAAATTTATTGTAAGACTTATAACATTGTGGTGACTATTTATACATACATGGGTGACTAATAGTTTATTTAGGTCAACTCTAATAAAAGTCACTACTCAATAAATTATTAGTCATATTCGTATTTAAAAGTCATTCTAATATCACATATTAATCATAGTAAAATATTAAAAACGTCACCCTGTAAGGATTCCGTCTCACGATAAATTTACATAAGACAGTCTTATACTAGAATTTGCGTTATCTATAAATGTCTTCAAAGGAACCCCTTAACAATGCTTTCACATATTATCTATGTAAATCATCAATATTATGTATTACATCAATTCTCTTACTCGGTTCATATTACATTTATTATTCCGTATGTCCTTAATTTATCATCTGTTATTATATAACATACTGTCAATATTTGTGAATTTTGACTATTATTTAAAATATATGACGATAGAAATTTTAAATTTAATAGTATTAGATTTATCATGATAAATATTTTTATATAAATAAAGTGTCATAATTTTTGCCAATATATTACATTAGAAACTAAAGGTTAAAGTAGTGTATTGGGTACTATGAAAATTCAAATGGCAAATATTTAGTGGAATACTTTATTTCAACCTTTCACGATGTCTACTATACGTTGGCCGCTATTTTCTTATTAATATAATTGGAAAAAAAATATTAATATATATGAATTTTATAATATTAGTTTATAGGATGAAAGATTATAAGGATTAAAAATAATTTTTAAAATTTTTAAAAGTTGTATATACTTAATTAATAGCAACAGATAATATTAAATTATTATGACCCTTGTCTTAGTGGCAAGGACATACTCCACCTTTCATATCTTCTTTTCAAGGTTCATTTTCTGGGGTATATTTTTTTTGTTATCAGAAATGAGGAAGTGGTATAAACGAAAGGTTGAGCCTAGATTAGATGCTGATATTCGCGTACCCCAGTCCAATAAAAAGGTCCAAATTACAAAAAAAAAAAAAAAAAGTTATCAAGAGATAATGTTAAATAACGAAAATTTATTAGGATATACAGGATTTGATTAGCATGCAAGAGAGGCAGACCTTGAAGTTTCCAAGAGGTTCCCATGGCCATTGAGTAAGAATACCAGGGGTTGATGCCATTGCTTCACTCTTCTTCAAGTGCTCCTACGCACTTTGATACGTCCAAGTAGCGTTCTATATCCATCTATTTATATAGACTTTTCCGGATACATACAGCCACCAAAACAAAGTTAGGTAGGTTAGATGTCCTTTTTAAACCATTATTCCAATTTAATGGCTCGTGTGTAACACATTTTAATCATGTTAAAGGTTTCACAAAAATCGACTGATAAATTAAAAATTATTATTAGAATATCACAATTTCACAATTAATTATAAGGCACCCTACATTTTATAGTAAGTATTTTGAAAGGACAATCCAAAGTGACCTTGACTGAATCCGACGAGGCCAGCCAAAAATTACCGAAATATCCCTCATTTCATTTAAATGGTGATATGAAAATTACAAAATTATCCCCCTCACCGACTTTTGTCTCGGGCTGTCCACCGCCAAAAAAAAAGGCTCATGATTACTTTCGTTAGCGTAATGCGAAAATAAAAAACGAAGAGTTGGGACAACTATCTCTCAGTCTAGGTTTCACCCCGGCGATGGTGAGGGTTTCGACAATGGCAGACATACAATACCTTGTGTTCCTCTAGTGGGTCTTTAATGGTAGCCCAACCCTTAGCCTCTAATTGACAACCTTACATGAGGGAGACAGAGAAATAATGGTTGAGTTGAGTCACCTTAAATAAGAAAAAAATAAGGGAAATTGGACGGTGATATACCGACTTTTAGGGGTGTTGAATAGCAATATACCGACCTTCACTTTTGGACAGTAATATCGCTGACCTTTATAGTTAGGTGACATTAATGTACCTTCAAGGATTTGCACCCTAAAAATTAACAACAAAACTAACCCCTTAATCCTAAAAATACCGAATAACAAACACTCAACACCCCCAAAAATACCTAAAAATGGCACCGGTCTTTTTTGCATCGCCTGCCACGCCAGACCGTCAACCGATTCGCCGCCCAGAAAATCCTTGAAGGTATATTAATGTCACCAAACTATAAAGGTCAGTGATATTACTGTCCAAAAGTGAAGGTCGGTATATTGCCATTCAACACCCCTAAAGGTTGGTATATTACCATCCAATTTCCCAAAAAATAATTAAACATGATTGATATTAACACTTAAATAAAAGATGTTCAAAATACAACGTATTTAACTTGCTTTAGTAATAATACATCAAAATCAAACAATAATACAACAAGTGAGAATAAATTGAAAAATTAGTACTTTGTCCTTCCCACTAATATATATATTAAATTTGAATAAAGGTTATATGGTAATTTTAACATTTTCGGGGATAGGGATTCGGGGATGGGGACAGGGAATTCACCCCGGCGGGGAAAATGGGGACGGGGATGGGGAAAATTTTGTCCCCATCCCTGCCCCGTCCCTAAGCGGATTTTGGAAAACCGTCCCCGTCCCCATCCCCAATGGGGGCGGGGATTTTTCCCTAGAGCGGGGTGGGGCCCCGACGGGTTCGGAGATTCCCCGCCCCATTGCCATCCCTAATTAATGTTGAGCTTCTCCAAGAGGTTTTGTTAGGATATTTGCTATCTGTTCTTGAGAGCTAATGTGTTGTGTCTGAATGAGCCCTTTAGTGATTTTATCATGTGTGTAATGACAATCAATATTCAAGGTTTTCGTTCGTTCATGAAACACAGGATTTGCTGCAATATGAAGATCAACTTTGTTGTCACAAAAGAAATGAATGGGTAAAGGGCATTGAATGTGAAAGTCCTCAAGAAGATGAACAATCCATTCAAGTTCAGACATTGTTGATGACATGCTCCTGTATTCAGCTTCATTAGAAGACTTAGCCACTGTCTTCTGCTTCTTTGTCTTCCAAGAGATCAAAGATGACCCAAAGTAGATACAAAACCCTGTTAGAGATTTGGCAGAAAATTTACAAGCTCCCCAATCTGCATCACAAAATGCCTTGATCTCCATTTTGCTGTTTCTGAGATAAAATAGGCATGTATCAATTGTCCCTTTGAGATACTTGAGGACATAGATTGCAGCATCATAATGTGGCTTTCTTGGTGACTGTAAGAACTGGCTAAGATGTTGAACTGCATGAGATATGTCAGGCCTGGTTAGATTCAAATAGAGCAATCTGCCAATAAGTCTTCTATACACCCAAGGATCCTCTACAACTTCCCCATCATCAGTAGATAACTTGAGCCTCTTTGGTAGAGGGAAAGGTGCAGGTTTAGTTGCCGTTAAACTAGCATCAGATAAAATGTCTAAGATGTATTTGCCCTGATTTAAGAGAGTTCCAGAAGAGGAACGATCGCAATCTCTATACCCAAGAAGTATCTTGCTAGGCCAAGATCTTTTATGGTGAAAGCTGAATGCATATCTTGTTTTAATGAATCAATAGAAGCTAAATCATTTCCTGTGATCAACAAATTATCAACATACACAAGAACATGAACAACTTTGTCAGCATTCACCTTAGTAAGCAAAGAGTAGTCAGCTTTGGATTGTTGAAATCCTTTCCCAACCAAAAACTTAGTCAGCTCAATATTCCACTGTCGAGAGGCTTGTTTAAGCCCATATAGAGATCTTTGTAGTTTGCACACCTGACCATCTTTAGCAGCTTTGTACCCTTGAGGAGGAACCATATAAACTTCTTCATCAATGAACCCATGTAAGAATGCATTGTTAATATCCAATTGATGAAGATCCCATGCCTGCATAGTAGCTAAAGCAATAAACAGCCTCACAGTAGTCAGCTTAGTTACAGGAGAAAAAGTATGCTTATAGTCTTTGTCTCGAACCTGCTCAAATCCCCTCAATCACAAGCCTAGCTTTGTGCCTTTCAACAGAACCATTAGGTTTTTATTTAGTTCTAAAAACCCACTTAGAGGTCAAGGCCTTCTTTCCAACTGGTAATTTAGTAAGAGACCAAGTTTGATTCTGCTCAAGAGCAAGTAGTTCTTGATTCATTGCTTGCACCCATTCAGGATGTAGCTTAGCTTGATCATATGTGTTTGGTTCTGGATGTTGCAGGAAATTAGCAAGAGAGACCATATAGGGATAAGAAAGATGAGCAAGGTTAGCATGGGAAAAAAAAGAGGGTGAAAGATATGGTGAGTTGGTTGTTTGGTTTTGATGTGTATGAGGTGTTTCTATAGTTTTAGATTTTGATAGACAAACAAGATCTTTTAGCCAAGTTGGAGTAGCTTTTTGTCTAGATGATCTTCTGACATTAACATCTGAAACAGTAGGTATGTTGGTAGTGGTAGTGGGTAAGGGAGATTGAGCGTGACTGTTAGAAATATCAGATGATGATGCAGAATTTTGATTGATTGAAATTTGATTGGTGGAAGAATTTATGGAAGGAGAATTTGTAGAAGAATCAATTGAGGGAGAACCAGGAGAGATGTTTGAAAAAGAATCCTGAGCAATGTCAGGATGATCAATATGAATGTCAGATGTATTTTGAGATATGGAAGGAAAAGGATCAGAATAGAAATTGAAATCAGAGGAAAAATAGGATAGAGCAGAAGGCTCAGAATGAGTAAGTTGCTTAGAAGTATTAAGAGTGGTCATTTTGAAAGGAAACTCAGTTTCATAGAAAATAATGTCTCTACTATGAAAAATTTTGTTGGTATCCAAATCAAGTAATTTGTATCCTTTAAATCCAAAGGTGTAACCTAAAAGAACACATTTTTGAGCTCTAGGAGAAAATTTATCAGAAATCCCTTTGGTTTTTGTATAACAAAGACACCCAATGACTCTTAAGTCCTCATACTTTGGAGGTTTATTAGAGAGTTTTTCAAAAGTTGATTTCCAATCAAGGTTTTCCATTGGAAGTAAGTTTATTAAATGTGTAGCAGCTAAAATACATTCTCCCCAAAAATGTTTTTGAAAATTTGCTTGAAATCTAATTGCTCTTGCAGTTTCAAGTAAATGCCTATGCTTTCTTTCAGCTACTCCATTTTGTTGTGGAGTTTTGACAATAGAACGTTGATGAAGAATTCCTTTGTTGTCAAAATAATCTTTGCAAATTTCATTGATAAATTCAGTCCCATTGTCACTTTTAATCATTTCGACAGTAGTATTGAATTGTGTTTGAACCATGTTGCAAAACTGAATCACAGTATATTTGGCTTGAGCTTTGGACTGTAATAATTGTGTCAATGTCATCCTAGTGAAATCATCTACAATGGGAAGAAAGTAATGAGCACCTGATATGATTGCAACTTTATATGGACCCCATAAATCCATATGAACAAGCTGAAAGGGAGAAGTAGAATGAATGCTGCTTTTATTAAAGGAAGGTCTGTGCATTTTAGCAATTACACAAACTTGACAAGAAAAATCAGCATTAAGATGTTCTTTACACCAAGGTATATCTGTAATTTTGACAGAGATGTATGTCCCAGCCTTGCATGTATTATATCATGGCTGGGCAATTTACAAGAAGAATGAAGAGAAATATTGAATGTTGTAGATTTGTTAATGTCAAAAGAAGAAGAAGGAATAACTCCAACTTGGTGCTTGATCTTGTATAATCCAGCAAATTTGTGTGCCCCAGCAAGCACTTGTTTAGTTGTAATGTCCTGTATATAGCATAGATCAGGATAGAAAATGGCAAACAGGTTGAGATCGGTTAAAAGTTTAGCAACTGAAAGAAGACTAAATTGGAATTCAGGAATATACGGGACATTTTTAAGAGTTATATTGGATTGATGCAAACATGGCGAGCTTGGGTAACAGTTTTTGTTGTGCCATCAGGTAAGGTGATGGATATAGGTTTATTTAGGGTAAAAAAAAAAGAGAAAACAGGCTTGAATCATGAGTCATATGATCAGATGCCCCAGTGTCAACAATCCAAGAACCAGAAAATTTATTGACCATAGCACAACACATACTAAATTGAGTATAAGCAGAATAAGGCATACCTGCAAGATGAGCAAAACCCTGATTGGAACTCTCACTGAATTGATTCTTCATCACTTTCACAACTTCTTGTACGAGGGCTTACAGATCAATTTGACCAGCCCCAACAGAACTCCTTGTCACAACTCCATTATCAAGAGGGGTTTCTTGTTTCAGTGAAGAATCTTGTGTGAAAACATGTGCAACTACTTTGTTTTTCCTTTTATACCAGTCTGGAAAACCATGTAAGAGAAAACATTGATCAACAGTATGGCCATTTCTTTGACAATGTGTGCAATACTTTCCTTGCTTGTTGCTGTTCTTCTTTGGATCTTTCTTGTTCTTGTTGTATTGGTTTGATCCTCCATTACCTCTAGCCATCAATCCAGCAGATTGATCAAGATCCTAATCTCCTGATACTTTAGCCAGAGCAACAATCTCCTTCCCAATAGACACTCCACCAATCACTTTTCTTTCTTGTTCTATCCTTTCAATCATTTGACAAGCTTTGATTAGAGCAAGGAGGGGATCCATAAGAAGAATATGCCCTCTTATGGCATCATAACTTTCATCAAGATGGAGCAAAAACTGCATCATTTTCTGCCTTTGCTCAAGCTCAATGGTTTTCTTGATGGTGATGCAATTAGGGGGAGCTGGTTTACATTCATACAAAGGAATGTCTCTTAGATCAGTCATCTCATCCCAAAGTTGTTTCAGCTTGGTGTAATACACTGCAACTCTATCATTTCCTTGATACAAGTCAGCTATTTCTCCTTGAACCTTGAATAACAAAGGCCCATTGCTTTGCCCAAACCTCTCAACAAGTTGAGACCAAAAATCTTGAGCAGAGTTAACATAAAGAAAAGCTCCTGAGAGGTTAGGATCAATAGAATTCAGCAGCCAACTGACCACTATACTGTCACACCTCATCCACTACTCATATTTGGGATCAGTAGATGCAGGTTTGACACACTTCCCATTTATGAACCCCGACTTCACTTTGGTTCAAAAAGAAATCTGTGCTGCTCAACTCCATTGATGGAATTAGTGCCATCCATTTTGACATTTGTCAAACTCATACCAGGATTATCAGAAGGATGAAGGTAAAGAGGATCTATGTTGTAGTGTTCATTGGAAATAGCCATATTCGAATGCAAGCTCAAGACAAATTCTGATAGGTGTTATCAGAAACTGATTGTAAGAAACAATCAGAAGGAAGCTTCAGGAAAGAAAAATCCTTAGCTCTGATACCATGAAAAGTCTTGAGAGAGGAAGAGAAATGCATTCAAACTGACTGATTGAATGTAGAATACATCAAGGGTATATATAGTACATAGATTACAAGAGCAATCAAGAATACACATTAGCTAAACACCTAACCACCTAGAACAGAATGCTAACAGATTCTCAACTAACTAACAACCTCATCAACAGCTTTAGTCTACACAGTACGATGTTGTGAGCAAGTAATCCAGATCTACGATGGTGAAGCATCCTCAATAGCATAAGCGGAAATGCGATCACATAAAACAGAACTCTCTCGTCTCCTTTGATGAAGTACGAATACATACTGTGAAGTGTCCATGGCGCCACTATCACATACTTGAACCAACACAACAACAAACACAACATGAAGTTGGTATATAGTCAGCCCTTCGATACCCAAAAATGTTATGGCATGCAGGATGTGAAAAAAGATATAGACCTTGACCTAGTAAAGAACGGAGAATTGGATTCTAATAATCCCAACTTTTACAAAATATTGGACAATAATAATCCCTACTTTCAGTTTATATTCTAGTGGTCCAAAAAAAATAAAATTGGATTGTAGTGGGACATCATCGAAAGTATACCCTAAATATCATAGATTTTGTATTCCATTTGATTCAAAACTTAGTATAACACTTTACCATTTTTTTTAATGAATTTACGATATTTCTCCCCATTCATTTCAATATTTTTCGATTTTATACGATTTTTGCACTTTTATTCTTTTTACAAATCATAATAATTGCTCGGAGTCTCAAAAAAAATAATTTTAAAATTGTTTTAGTAACTGCACTTCATTACCTTTTTGGAGCAAAAACGAAAAAAACAAAAACAATACGGGCTAGGAATGAAAAAATAAAAAGAAATGGAGGTGGATTTGGTACCACTACAATCCAATTTTATTTTTTTTAAACCACCAGAAAACAAATAGATAGTAGGGATTATTGCTGTCAAATTTGTAAAAGTTAGGATTATTATAATCCAATTCTCCTAATTTTATATTTATAGAAAAATACAATTCAATAATTATTTTTATATTGTTTATTAGTTGTAATAATCCTTAAAATAATGAAACATACATTTATAATGATATAAATATACTTATATTTAACTGTATGAGTGATTTAGGTGAACTAGAAGATGATTATTAATCATCTTACATTAAGATGCTTAACATTTTGCTATGTTTATTTTTCCAAAAAAATACGAGATAATTTCCACCGTAGTTTTTTTTTTTTGGAGAGATATATTTGTCTATATCAATATATATTTGATCATGCACTCAGAGTATGTGATCTAGATATTTGCGAGTGAACAATTATATGAATTAGAGTGAACAAGCATAATAACAGAGTGAACAATCTAATGAATATGAATGAACAATTGTAGAATTTGGAGCACGTATTTCAGTAACACACTAGCACCTAATAAATGGCACTATATATATATATATATATATATATATATATATATATATATATATATATATATATATATATATATATATATAAAAGTACAAAGGGTGAGGATGTAATAAGTGTGTTTTTTAATGAGGGCATTTTGGGAAACTATAATTGAACATTTTTACTCTTTTTAATTAATTTCTCTATACATCTTAGTTACTATTACAATACATAAATGTTATATTAACTAAATATAAAAATGTGCTAACATAAATATAAATAAAGTGACTTTTTACAAATTTACTAATTAGAGGTACATTTATTAAATTATTTTTGAACGTACATTTTTTTTAAAAAATAATAGTTTTGAATTACAATCTCCGAGTCAATATCTAAAATATTATTAATGCATGTAAATTAGTAGATAGATATATGTACAATTTGTTTTCTTGAAATATGCACTTTTTAAATGTTTTTAAAGGCATGCTTAAATCAATGGAAGCACATTAGAAGATATATATACAATTTAAATGCACGATTATATATAATTTGCTCAAGTTTGTACATACAATTTTAATATTATTGATTAAATCTTCGTATTTTTGAAAAAAAAAAAACTTATACATACGATCAATTATTTTATAAATTAAATGTTCTTATGCGTTACAATTTCAATCCGTGCAACGCACGGGTCTAACCATATATATATATATAGGGTTTCATAATAATAATTAATCCGCTTCGATTATTTAGGTATATCTCGCTAATTGTTGGACCAAAATGCTAGATCGACGTAGACAATATGCATGAAACTTGATCACTCGTCGTCCAACAATTCTATGTTTAGACCAAAACAATTAAACAATTAGTTCATGCATTAAAGTTCATGCAAGTGACCTAATGAAATCATGAGTTATGACACTTCCCATTTCCCAGCCCGTATTTGATGCGCCATTTGCCGAGTATAAGATTTTACTAGTACTTAGATTAGTGCGTTGCACAGGACGCAAATAAACCATACATATTATTGAAAATATTACCGAAGTTATATTTAAAATAATAAAGAAAAAAGCAATAATGAAAAATACAAAGAATAGTTTTCTTATTTATAATAATATAAAAATAATATATTCGAAATTTGAAATACTTAACCCAAAGTGATTGTAGGGGTTATAGGCCAATCATATTAAAGAAAAAAATCCATTTAAAAATACAGTAAATAAATATATAATTCACACCCATGAAATAATAATAAAAAGGATTTTTGGATGATAATATACTGACCTTTGGGGTTATTGAATTGTATATATTGACTTTTACTATTGGACAACGATATCCCTGGCCTTTATACTCAAGTGACATTATTATACTGTAGACACCCGAAAAGTGTCTCATAATTATGTAATTTTATTTATATTTATTTTTATTTTTAGAAAAATGCCAAGGAAGGTGAAATGCAAAAAAGAGGAAAAAACCAAAAAAAATCAGCCCAATTCCGTCTTTGCACGCGACCCGAGACAGAGGCAGCCAGACTGGGCAGAACCAGCCCCATACCGCCAGGTATTGAGGGCGGGTTCTGCCCGACCCGGGGTGCTTCTGACCACCTCGAGAAGCGTGTCATGCTCTAGAATTTTGCGCACCTGGGCCTTCATTCCTAGCGGTATTACTGCAATATTCCACCCTCATTTTAACCTAAGTTTCCAACCCTCATCTCTCATATAAAAATCCCATCCATCTCCATTTCATTTTACACCGTAATCACCCTGGCGTATTGACACTTGGTGATTTCATTTTGTCTTCTCTCCCCTCTCTCTCTCTCATTTTGCATACACTTAAGTGACATTTAATTCTTCTCTCTCCCCCTCTATTTCTTCACTTATATTATGTTGTAACATGATTAATCAATAAGCTCGACTTAAATAAAATTTGAATGCTTGTAAATAAAGATTCGTTCATGTTTAATTCTTTTTATTTCTTGTACATTTATTTCTCGCTTTTATTATGACATTTGCATGTAACTAAATAACATTAATTACGCTAATTAATACTCCATTTCTACTCTCTTCTTCTCCTCCTCTTCTTCTTTTTTTATTTAACCGGTTTAGTAGAGTCCGTTCGTTGAACGGGCGGATTCGGGAATTTTTATTCTTGAATTCGTAACCTTACGCCCGGATCCGAATCTCGTGGTTCATGGTTTGTGGAGTCTCAACTTTTGAGTTTATTAATTCTCGTTCAAAAATTAATTGGCGTAGAGTGTAACCGGCTGGTTACACTCCCAACCGTAACCAGCCGGTTAAGGTAGGTGACTATGAATCCTTTTTGGACTAGGCCTTCGCTTGGAGGACTTCGAGAGATTATACGAAGACCATAACCTGTCGGTTACGGTATAATCTAATTTGTTTCCTTTCACCTCTTAGACCCACTAAAACATTGTGTTTAAGGGTGTTTGGCCGAGTTCACTTCCCTTAAGAGATTCCTATTCGGAATCAATACTGTCTTTTAAATTAGTTAATCTGCAACCTAAACACTATAACTATCTCCTTGTTTGGGCTCATTTTTAGCCGAATTGATGCCCTTAATAAAGTGTTTTGTTTGTTTTACCCTTTAACTATTAGCTAATTATTATGATTTTTGTATTTTTGTAGGTTGATAAGAGAATAATGAGAAAAAGAGTCAAATAGCAAAATCCGGACAAAAAGCTAGTTAGAAACCATGAGACGCCAGTTGCGCCTCATGAGACATGCACCAGCTACATGCGCCTTTTGGAACATGCATACAACGTCTATCAGGAGACATTGTCCGTGCTTGCCGAGGCTCAACCAGTGCCTCGACCAGAGAGAAGGCTTAGACGAGACAGATGGAGGCGCGACTAACGCCTAATCTGGCACAACCCCCCATCTAGTTAATTTCCACAATTGTCCAGTTGAATTTTGTGCTCTGGCTTTTGTCCCACGTGTATATATATGGACGAGACGATAGTAGATGGATTAGTTTAGAATAGTTTTAGGTTTAGATTTTATCATTTTATTTTCTTTAGGTTTAGTTTAGCCGCTTTCTAGTTTCTCTCTACTGTTCTTCCATTCTTAATTTACTTTCTTTGAAGTTTAATTCAAGTTAATATAATTTTCAATTTCTCGTTTCCTTCTCACCTTCATTCGTAGTTATTTTCAATTCTCTCTACTTCAATCTTGTCGTATTAGCTT
Organism: Portulaca oleracea; assembly: GCA_029582165.1. Taxonomy (NCBI): domain Eukaryota; kingdom Viridiplantae; phylum Streptophyta; class Magnoliopsida; order Caryophyllales; family Portulacaceae; genus Portulaca; species Portulaca oleracea. The sequence goes on from CM055886.1 coordinate 20,477,800, forward strand.
CAACACAAAAATCTAAATTTTAGTGAGGAGCAGGATTAAGTTCCTCGAATTCTCTTAACAGGAGGATTCGAACAGTTTTAGTAATCCAAATCACACATTTCTTGTTTGTTCAGAAGAATCGTGTGATTTAACTGCTAGAAGTGCAAACTTCGGTATAATTTCTTTCCTCGCATATTTAGTTTTTGTTAACAATTTTTAATTCAGTTAGTAGTTAATAGCTCTAATTATTTGTTGCAATTAGTTTTAGTTTATATTTATAGTTTGCAGTTTCTTAGGTTAAGTATTGTTGTTAATTTAGCAATTAGGTTAATTTAGTTGTTTATGCTCATTTACTGCTTTTAGACCTTGAAAATCTTGCCAAATCAATGTCTCATTTGCCTAAACACCATCCATATAGATATGGCAACCCTATTTTAATTTAACCCCAATATTATCCCGAACACCCCCTACCCTTTATCAATTCCAGAGGACACTCCATAATCTCCAGGCATATTGATACTATGGAGAGAATTCTCATTCCCTCCCCTGCCCCCCTCCCCATAATCTGCTTGCCATTTGAGGTTAGTATTATTATTTGATTTCATCATTCAAGTAGTGGCATGATGTAGTTCGTATAATCATCAATTCATGTATAACATGTAATCATATTCTTTCAATTTCTACATGTTATAATTTCATGTTCATATCGCATGTTACTAGTTAAATTTGGAATATTTTCAGAAGTGGTTGACAATTTGGAATAGTTAAAAGTTGAAGACTACCAAATGGAATTTTCCTTAGATTAATGAAGTAATTGTTTTTCTTCTTTCTCCACTCTCTTCTCAATTAATTTTGACATACGTAAAGACCGTCCTTTTAAATGGGTAAGCTTAAAGCTAAGAAACTGACTTTATGCTTGTAATCTTACCGTTGAACTTAACTTTTGGTTCGTGCTGGAGTCTAAATTGGTACAGTTTGTTAACTTGACTTTATAATTAACTAGTGACTCTGTTATTCATGATCTGTTTTATTTAATTTGTAGTCTTTATTGTTAATTTATTATATTTATTATTTATTTAATATGTGATTGGGATTAATAGATTAAGGGGAGAAGAAGAAAGAAATTGTATGAGCATGGGAGACATGCCTATTGATGTGATGGTGAACAGTACATGTTAAGTTAGGTCTTCAGGAGTGTTATCTTTTTTAGTGGAATACTCTCATTGAAGATATGAATTATGGGGCCAATTTTTAGCATGCTCTTGAATAGATACTCCTTGATGCTTACGATGTCTAGGCATTTTGGCTACGGATCGGAGTTGTGTAAAAATCATAAAAACGAAGAAATAGAAATGAATAAGAAGGACCCGCGGCTTCCTTGAAAGGAGATTGTAGCCAGCCGATTACGATACATGACAAACTATGGCCATACGTGAGTTGCATAATGGGCGAAAGTGGAACATATTCCATATTAAATAAAAAATAAAAGGCCCGCTGAATTAAGGATTGAGGCCCATATCATGGAATAGAATGGACTTCGCTACATACCTCATCCAAGAGTGAGTTTATTATTTATTGTTTGTATTGTTTACTATGTCTATATTCTTTATCCATCCTCCATGGAAGATGATACTCTCCCATTCCATATTGATTGACACTTAACTATTCCCTCCGTTTCATATTAATTGACATATTTCAGTAATTTACACATACCAATAACTAAAAAAACTATCCACATAATTAAATAACAATATTTTCTAAGGTGTTTTTGTGAACTATAGGGTTAGTTAGAAGGTTAGTTAGTTAGGATATTCTTGTTTCTTTATTTTTGATTCTTTGTTTCTGTTATTCAGCTGTTTCCCTCCCTTCAGTATATATAGGGAGCTAGGTGCAACTTTGTAGATACACTTCCAGAAATATTCAATATATTGAGTCATTTATTTCACATGGTATCAGAGCCCATGGAATAAAGTTCTGTGTCTATTCTTCCTCCCTCTGATCTGATCACAATATCAAAATCCTTCTGGCTTTTGTGATCAATCTGCAAGAATGGAGTAGGGCGGTCAAGATAGCTCTCAAGACTAAGGTGAAGACAGGCTTCATCGATGGAAAATGCACAAAACCAGGCGCAAGTTCTCCCAATCATGAGCAGTGGAGCAAGGTGGATAGTATGGTTGTAAGTTGGATTCTTAATGCCATGATACCTGATCTATCAGATGCTTTCATATATGTTAACTCTGCTCAAAATCTATGGAGTGATCTTACAGAGAGATTTGGGCAATCAAATGGACCTTTGGTCTATCTCCTTGAAAAAGAATTGACAGATCTTAATCAAAACAATGATTCAGTTGCTGTATACTTTACCAAATTAAAGAAAATTTGGGATGAATTAGCTGATGTTTCTGAGGTAGTTTCTTGCACCTATGTTGTCACTTGTCCTTCTATAAAGCAAGTGATTGATATTGATCAAAGGAGAAAGTTACTTCAATTTCTCATGCACTTAAACGATGAGTATGGCAGTGTTAGGGGTCAGATTTTGCTTCTTGATCCTTTGCCTACCTTAAACAAAGTCTATAACATGGTTCAACAAGTTGAAAAGCAAAGGCAGATTACCAATGGCCTTAATCAGAATAAGGAATTTGCTGCTAATGTTGCTGATTCAACTCAAGCTTTTCTTGGAAAGGTTACAAAGGAAAGAAAGACAACAAGGCAGCCAAATCCAAGAAATTCTGTGATCATTGTCAGAAAACAGGTCACACTATAGACCAATGTTTTCTGTTGCATGGGTATCCTGATTGGTACCAAGGGCCAAAGGATGCCAAAGCAAGACAGACTAAAATAACAGCTAGTGTCAGCACAAATGACAATGATACTCCTTTGGATCTTGATAAAAGTCTACAGCAGCAACAAAACTCAACTCAACCTCGATTTGATGCTGGCCTTATACAAGCCCTAGCACAAGAATTGGCAAAATATAGAGGAAAAGCTCATGTGGTTGATCAGGTTTTTGCCCAATTTGCTGGTTCAAATAGCTTCTCAGGTAACACACATAATTTTTCTTTTGGTTGTGTAACACCCCCAGGTTACCAATCACCAGATTAAGCTAAAACACTACTTAACCCAATGATCAGCAGCGGATAATTACCTGAGAGCCCTACCGCCGTCCATGAACATGGACTAGGCTAAGACCCCATCACGCCACACCAAAAGACTTCACCCAACCCCATATTTAGAACACATTTAGAACACCATGCAAGACCTCACAAGCAACAGGATATAAGACTTCCAGAATTATACAACCCAAAGAGGTGGAAACAACTTAACATATAAACCATTCTTAACACATGCCACAAGACCAAAATAACAACAAAAACTCATGAATTCCGTCACACCCCTAATTATGGCTCCTATACTTCCAAAAAGGAGCTCCAAGATCACCTGAGTATCACCTAGGTTGCCTTTGGGTTCCGCCCTTCGGTGACTTTGCCCTTGCCTTTCCCTTGCGGCCCTAAAAAGTAACAAACAACTTAAAAAGGTGAGTTTACTCAGTACGTATACTAATAGAATTGACTAAACAAGTAAGAGTAAGACTCGTTTCTTTTTTATATAATTACCCCAAGGCGCGCAGCTCCATTTAATAAAACATTGAAGTAAAGCTTGAAAGAGAAGGGTTTAAAGAATCAACTTACAAGAGTTCTCATTTTTGGTAAAATTCCTGACTTCACAACATAAATATCCATTTGACAAGATAATCGACTACCGGTTGATTAGAAGTGTAAAGGTAAACCATGATTTTTCCACAATAAACTTGCAAAACTAGGAATACAACCACAATTCACAAGGAGCATAAATTCATACGAAACTATAGAAGTGTTGAAATTAAAAATACTTATAATCGCAAAAGTTTACAAAGAGAAGGTAACGTGTTATGGTAGAACTTAACATGGATGCCCCTACTTGCGATCATCGGCTAAGCCTCCGTATGCGCATACCCGAACCGATCGGGAGATCCGGATGGTGGATAATTATCCTATACTGGCCAGGTTTCCATGATGTGCAACTAAAGCACTTCAGTTATCTTTTCCTTGGGTGCACTAAGGCACGGAATAATTTCTCATGAGGTGCTCAAGGCACGCGAACGTGGGGTGTATTAAACACTAATTCCATGGTGTGCTTTCACGCACATAAATCAGGGGCGGGGCTTTATTACTTAAAACAACTACTAAAACCTTGGAAACTGTAAGTCGTAAGATAAACTTTAATAAAACTCGACAATAAGCGTGAAGAGAACTTTTCCTCGAGTAAAGTTAGCTTATAAAAAGGGCTTCCTAAGAGGTAAAATCCTTGATTTTTGGTATTCGAATGAAATCTAGTTACTTACAAAATACAGGGAATTTTCTTCTTTAACAACACTAGTTCTTAAAGCATGAAGTTCGCTTCTAAGATCCAAAATTTTACCTATAGAAGAGCATCTTCCTTGTGGGAAAAATTTTCGGCATGTAACCATGTACATAAGAACCATTTTGGCGCATAATCACAAGAATACAGGAGTAAATAATTTTAGTACATGTATGGCTTAAGAACTATGTAGTACACGTACCTGACGACGAAAACTACCAACGAGCAAGGACTTGAACAGTGCACGAGCAACGATCACTTGAGCGAAACTTAGAGAGGAAGAAAATTTAGAGTTAGATCTTCTCGTCTAGATGGGAGAAAAGCGAGGAATTCTTAAAAGACAAAACCGGTTCGCAACTAAAAGAATTTTCCTACTTTTACAAAGAGGAAGGTAACTATTGCTGTAGATATCGGATTGCCACATAAGAGTACTTTTCGGAAAGCTTAGAATACGCCCTACAACTTTATAGCTAACCCCGGAGGCTAAAAACATGATTACAGAGGTCAAAACGCTTAAATACACAATCTGCCCAGAATTTGAACAAGCCGGGTAACGTTTTTTTGGAACGCGATATCTTGAGCTATATTACTCGGTTTTGGGCCTATAAGCTGTCTACAGAAAGCTTAAGAATCAAACTTTAACCTTTATTTTGTCCCCATAGGATTTAAGCTTGGTAAAAGGCCTAATTTTAACCAACACAAGAGCAGACCCTATCTTCTAATTCTGAAAAAAAATTCCAGAACTTCTGTCCTTCAAACAGACACCTATAACTTGCTCATCCGACGTCGTATGAACGCAAACCAATCATTTCGGAAAGCTTAAACAGTCCTCTACAACTTTCATGTTCAGACCCGACGCCATATCAAACTTTAACTAGACGAAAACTAGCCATTTCTATTCTACCGTCACTTAAATTTCAAATTCACATCATTTTACGGTTTTGGTCATAACTTCTAAAGTACACATCGAAAAGTCGATCCGTAAAAAACCGGGTGTTAGCTAACACTCTTGTCCACCTAATTAAACTCTAATATCACCAAAAATCCTCTTCTTCATTTTTGGAAAACGCAAAACCAACCAGAATGCACCTAAAGTGTTCAAAACTCACATGCATGTCTAAGTCTTTGTGATTTCGCCAAGAATTCTTCAAAAACCATTATGGTATCATCATATACCCAGAAACTCAGCCTTATTTAGTAAAAAGGACACTAAAAACAACTATTTTAAACTCATGCACTTTCACAACCACAACCACATTCACAACTAGCACCAAATTCCACATGCATCACTACAACACCCTTTTTAATTCCTACTTATGCATAAGTTGTAAACATGCACCTTGAATCCACTAACTTTTCTATATTCTCACCAAGAGTTAGGCTTCTAATACTACATGCATGTTTATTTTCATAAGAAGACCTCTAGAAACCATCAAAATAACAAGGATCTAACAAGAACTCACCTCTTCCTTTCTTCCAACTTGAAACCCTCCTTTCTTTCCTTGAAGAACTCAAGAATTCTCACACTAAAATCTGAAAATAACACCATTTATAAATAAAAACTCAGATTACCACTATATATGACCATTAGAATGGAAGGAGGAGACAAGAGGGAGAAAATTACACTTGAAAAAGGAAAGAAGAGAGGGAAGATGAGGATGGTGGTGGCGCCGGTGGTCGGCGGCGGGGACGACGGCCGGCGGACGGACAGGCGGCAGGGGGGGCTGGCGAGAGAGAGAAGGGAGCCAAAGAGTCACACCCAAGAGTTTGAATGATAAAATAAATTTGAGAACCCCCTCACTTGATACTCCCTCCTTCATTTATATAACACTAAGAGAACTCCCCTCTCCTCCTTCTCTTGTTTGGCCGGTCCAAAGGGGTCCCTAAAGGCCCAATTATTTCCTCAATTTATTCTCCCACATTTAACTTATAACATTCCTAACTCAATTTTCCCAAAGTATACCACCTACAAAAAAAATTATCTATGGTGACTTAAAGTAACGTAGCTCTTGCTTTACCTTCCAAAAGTAACCCCTTAAAACATCTAATAAACTCATCCTAAAAGAAAAACGGGGTTACGACCGATAAGAGTATTTTAAATTTTCTTCTTGGTCAAGACGAGATATTATTAACTGAGAGATATTCATAGGAAATTAGAAAACAACGCGTTGCACTGTTCAAGTCCTGCAAAAACGTAAACTGGTTATATATGAAAAAAAATAAATAAATAACATAAAATCTTAAAATAAGGAGCACGCCCTTTATTTAATCTATAAGTTAGTTCTATCCAAATTTTTGATTACGACGTTAATCACACACATAATAAAGGGGTTTTTCTTGGGTTGTTACATCTTACTCCCCTTAAGAGAAGTTTCATCCCCGAAACTTAAAATTACTACTGTCATACTCTTGCTGCTTTACCTTAAAACAAAAGGGGATACTTGTTTCGCATGTCTTCCTCGGTTTCCCAAGTGGCCTCCGAGGTAGAATGATTAGTCCACAACACTTTTACTAGTGGAATTTCTTTAGAGCGTAACTGCTTGATCCTTCGGTCCAGGATTTGCACCGGCACTTCTTCGTAAGACAGGTTCTCGGTGAGAGCTACTGGTCCGGGCTCAATCACATGACTCGGGTCGGGCACATATTTCCGCAATTGTGATACGTGAAACACATCATGAATATGCTCCAAGTCCGTCGGTAATTCCAATCTATAAGCTACCGGGTTAACTTTTTCAATAATTGCATAGGGCCCGATGTACCTAGGACTGAGCTTCCCTTTGATGTTGAACCTCCGCACCCCTTTAGAGGGTGAGACTTTGAGGAATACCTTGTCGCCTATCTGAAATTCTAAGGGCCTCCTCCTCTTGTCAGCATAACTTTTCTGTCGGCTTTGAGCCGTTTTGATGTGTTGTTGGATCACCCTCACCTTATCTGTCATATCCTGTATCATTTCAGGTCCCACTATCAGGGTTTCATCCATCTCACTCCACCACAAGGGGGACCTGCACTTTCGCCCATATAGGGCCTCGAATGGCGCCATTTGGATCGTGGCTTGGTAACTATTGTTGTAGGAGAACTCTACTAAAGGTAAAAAGTCCCCCCAGCTTCCTTGGAATTCCAGCGCACAAGCTCGTAACATGTCTTCTACGATCTGATTCACACGCTCCGTCTGGCCATCCGTTTCCGGGTGATAGGAACTGCTGAAATTCAATTTGGTGCTGAATGCTTTTTGTAAGGCCGTCCAGAATCGGGACTGGAATCTAGCATCACGATCGGAGATGATGTCCTTCGGGATCCCATGCAGCCTCACTATCTCTTTTACATAAATGTCGGCTAACCTATCTACCTTCCAACTGTCATGTATTGGAATGAAATGGGCGGACTTGGTCAATCTATCCACAACGACCCATATGACATTCTTCTTGGCAACTGTTAAGGGCAAACCCATGATAAAGTCCATTGACACTGAATCCCACTTCCAGGTGGGTATTTCTAGAGGCCTTAGCTCCCCTGAGGGTCATTGATGCTCAGCTTTCACCTTTTGACAGGTAAGACATTTGTCCACGAAGGTTGCTATGTCCTTCTTCATATTAGGCCACCAAAACTTCTCCCGTATGTCTCGATACATCTTTGTGCCCCCTGGGTGTACCGAGTATGGAGTGTCATGTCCTTCTTGCATGATCCTTCCTCGAAAATTTTGAACCGTTGGTACACATATTCGATTTTGGAATCGCAGGGTTCCATCCTCGTGAACCACAAATCCCGGCATCTTTCCCTTTTCTACTCCGGCACGTATATACTGCAGGTGCTCATCATTTTGTTGTTCCCTCTTGATTTCCTCTAGAATGGAAGGCTGCACTTGAAGTTCCGCTAGTCGTGCTTGTACATAGCCTAATGGCACGATTTCTATCCCTGCCTCGTGGATTTCTTGTTGAAGCTTTGGCTGTGCCTTATTCGATGCCCCACCTTCAGGTTCTCTTTCTACTTAAGGCATTAGCCACTGAGTTTGCCTTTCCGGGGTGATATTGGATATCCAAATCGTAATCTTTAAGGAGCTCCAACCATCTACGTTGCCTCAAGTTCAACTCTTTCTGAGTGAAGATGTACTTAAGACTTTGGTGATCGGTGAATATCTTGGTGTGAGCGCCATACAAATAATGCCTCCATATCTTTAAGGCGAAGACTACCGCGGCCAATTCTAGATCGTGGGCCGGGTAATTCGATTCATATGGTTTTAGTTTCCTGGAGGCATAGGCTATAACATTATTATTCTGCATCAGAACACAACCCAACCCTCGTTTGGAGGCATCACTATATATAACATACTCTTCTCCTTCCACCGGCAAGGTTAAAATAGGCGTGGTGGTGAGCCTCCTCTTGAGCTCTTGGAACGTTTTTTCGCACTCCTCTGACCATTCAAACTTGGTCGTCTTCTTTAGCAAGCTAGTTAAGGGTAGCGCGATCTTTGAAAAATCTTGTATGAAGCGCCGGTAATATCCGGCCATCCCCAAAAAACTTCTTACCTCCGTGATAGTTGTGGGTCTGCTCCACCGGTCGCCTTCAACCTTCATGTCCACTTGATTAGTCCGCCTGGTCACTATGTGTCCTAAAAAAGCCACTTCCTCAAGCCAAAACTCACATTTTTTGAACTTGGCATATAAGTGCTGGTCCCTTAAGGTCTGCAGTACCGTTCTGAGATGCCTCTCATGCTCTTCCCGGGTTTTCGAATAGATTAATATGTCGTCGATAAAGACTACTACAAACTTATCCAAGTATGGTCGGAAAACTCGATTCATAAGATCCATGAAGACTGCCGGGGCATTGGTGAGGCCAAAAGGCATTACTATGAACTCGAAATGTCCATAACGGGTCCTAAAGGCTGTCTTGGGAATATCCTCAGGCCTGATTCTTAACTGGTGATAACCAAACCTCAAATCGATTTTAGAGAAAACGCCAGCTCCTTGCAATTGATCGAACAAGTCATCGATTCGCGGTAACGGGTACTTATTCTTGATGGTGACCTTGTTTAACTCTCGATAATCAATACACAACCTTAAACTCCCATCTTTCTTTTTAACAAACAGCATCGGGGCTCCCCATGGCGACACACTCGGTCGGATAAAGCCTAACTGGAGTAGCTCGTCCAGTTGGGCTCTGAGCTCCTTCAGCTCTGTAGGGGCCATGCGGTAGGGTGCCTTGGAAATTGGTTGCGTCCCTGGTACCAACTCTATCTCAAAGTCAATCTCCCTCCTCGGGGGTAAGTCAGTTAATTCCTCGGGAAAAACATCCGGGAAGTCTCGTACCATCGGTATGTCCTCCATCCGTAGCTCCCTTAATGGATCTTCTAATAGGTAGCATAAATAAGCCCCCGCGCCTTGGCGTATGAGCTTTTTCGCTTTCATCAAGGATATAATCCTACAGCTAGTCTTTCCCGACTCACCCTTAAAAGGGATCTTGCCTCCCATCCGACTTTTCAAGACCACTACCCCCTCATCACACTTGATCTTTGCCCCGTGCTTAGCTAACCAGTCCATGCCCAAGATGACCTCAAACTCATCTATATTTAAGACGATAAGATCGACGGAAAAACACTCATTTGAAATGTTAAGGGGGACTTGCTCAAATGCCTTATCACATATCATGACCTGACCGTTTGGCAATCTTATTTGGTATGCTACCGCAGTTTCATGACTTTGTAAACCTAGCTTTGAACTAGCATGTATAGATATAAATGAATGCGAAGCACCCGAATCAAATAAAACATATACAGGCTTGGAATTGATGAAAAGGGTTCCGGTAACTACTGTACCCGAAGTAGTTGCTTCCTTTCTCCCCATCGAGTATGCTCTTCCCACATTGGCCTGAGTTGGTGGAGGAGGTACTGGCCGTGGCGCTTGCATTGGTCGGGAATTAGCCGCGCTTGGGTTTGCTTGTCGCTTCGGGCATGCCATTGCCCGGTGGTCGCTGCTTCCACACCATAAGCACTTGTCCTTCCCTACCCAACATTGATTCGTGGAATGGTTGGTTCTTCCACATTTCCTGCAAGGCTCAGCGATGGCACGGCTACGGGTTGGGGGTGGATTGATCCTTCGTGGGGGACCTACTTCACTTGGTGCCCTGTTGTCGTTCCACTTTCTCTTTGGCCTAGTTAGGGTTTCCCTTTCTTGATAAGCACCCCGTAGTTCCCTTTTTACCCTTTCTACTTCCGCGGCATGTTCGTAGAGTTCCTGCATAGTCTTGAAGGGCTGCCCCGCCAAATGACTTCGCAGGTACGGCGCCAAGCCTCCTTCGAACCTAGAGATCTTCATGGATTCTGTGGTCACGTGATCAGGTGCGAAACGTGCCAACTCATTGAACTTAGCCGCATATTGCATCACAGTCATGTCCGGCCCCGTCATCTTCAACTCCAGAAATTCCTTCTCTTTTTGTCGTTGCAGGGAGAGGGGATAAAACTTCGCCCTCAAATCTCCCAAGAATCCGTCCCATGGTAACTCCACCTGCTTATACTTGTCCCTCATAGTGCTCCACAACAAGTCCGCTTCCTTAACCAAGTAGAATGTGCCAATAGCAACCCACTTCTCCTTGGGTACCTCAAGTACCTCAAATATCTTTTCCATTCCCCTTATCCAGTCTTCCAGCTCTACGGGGTTGAAGCCTCCTGCATAAGTCCGACGGTTCCTTCTAGCCACTTTATCAGCATAGTCTTCCCCCTTTACTCCACTACTTCCTCCATCATTCGTATTAGGAATCCTTCGAAGGAGTTCTTGGAAAACTTGCCCTAAAACCTCGGGGTTATAACTATTAGGAGAGAGAGTCCGGTTAACGGAGGATGCCAGTTCGGCGTGCGAGGCCCCTTGATATCCCTGAAGTTGCAGGTTAGTCTCGCGGTTATCAGCCGAGTCTTCTCCATGTTCACTTTGAGGTTGCCCGTTGTTAGAAGCGTTAGACATTCTACACGACAAATATCAACAATTTAGGTTCTATGCCCTTCTTAATAAAGTTTTCGTGCTTCCCATAGTAACACAGGGTCATCATTATGCATGCATATATGTACATATACTATTATTCATTCACACCACTGTGTGTGCATTGTCGGATGCCCAGCGCCTTAATCACCTGTGAATGAGTCATACTTTATAAAACAAAATAATTTAACCCTTCATGAAATCCACAATACATACATAGTTCACAACCACAATACGTTCATACCACAAAATAATCTCCAACCATCAATGGCACAACCTAAAGGTCAATTGTTTGCAATCCAACCTACATCAATGTTCCACAACATAACAAGGTTCAAAGTCCACAGAACATCCATAAACCCCGTCCTTGGTCCCTACTGAACCTGAATTCCCTAAGAGGGATGGTAGTCTGAGTCATCAGCGTCGTCATTGTCCTCTGTGGCATCGCTCTTCTCGGTCTTGGGGTTGACCGGGGGTTGGCTTGGTTCCCCACTATGGTCCGAGCTAACCTCCACAACCATGGGCTCGGGTGCCGGGGAAACAGGAAGGACCTCCACCTCGTTGGAGGCATGGGACGGGTTGTGGGAAGGTTGTGCTTCCTCCTCCTCTTCGTCTTCCATGGGCTCTTCCTCTTCTTCTCCTTCCTCCTCCTCGATCGGCTGAGGTGCGGGGTTGGCAGGTGGGGGAGGCGCCGCCGCTTCTGCTTGGATGTGATGCGGCCCAAACATGTCTACAAAGTAGTACGGAATCTCCCAAGGCTCCATATCCCAGCGGATCGCCCGGTCTTGTAAGGTCAGCTCAAAGGTCACCACGGACCAAGCTCCCAAAATGCCAAAACGCTCCGCGTGCGCTCCCTGATCGTAATAGTAAATGAACGAATGGTACCTCTCTCGAAACCTCCTCCATGGAGGGACATAGGGGAGGGTGCTCAGCAGATAGTGCGCCCTTCGCACTGGATCATGGTAGATGGAATCCGGATTCTCTCGTCGTATGTCGAACTGGGCCACCAACTCATTAATATGGTCAATCACACTGCCTCCGGGAGGCATGAACGTCGCGTAGGGGTTAGGGAGTTCGTCGGCCATCTACATGTTACACAAGATAATTAGAAAGAAAGAAAGAAAGAAAGATAAAGATAACTACTACGCATCCCAAGACCTTATTTCACTAGTCCTTCAGCCCGGGCGGACCCTCTTTCCTTAGGAACTACCACACCCCAACTCACTTAACCTTAAGATGCTTCCTAAGATTCAAACATATTCACATGCCCATGAGTTATCAACCAAATCAAGACCTTTCCACATCAAACATATCTAACTTCTAATTTCTTTGATTCAACTCCCACATGTCATCCTCGAGCCAATTAATAAGACTCCCTAATTTTCATTATATTGATCACTTACTCCTTCATGCCGCACCTTTTTCTTCCTATAGGTTCTTCTCTTTTCCTAACTTAACTCAAGGTCTAAAAGGGTAACCAAGGTTCTACAACCAAATCTTTGTTTTGCTCTGATACCACAACTGTAACACCCCCAGGTTACCAATCACCAGATTAAGCTAAAACACTACTTAACCCAATGATCAGCGGCGGATAATTACCTGAGAGCCCTACCGCCGTCCATGAACATGGACTAGGCTAAGACCCCATCACGCCACACCAAAAGACTTCACCCAACCCCATATTTAGAACACATTTAGAACACCATGCAAGACCTCACAAGCAACAGGATATAAGACTTCCAGAATTATACAACCCAAAGAGGTGGAAACAACTTAACATATAAACCATTCTTAACACATGCCACAAGACCAAAATAACAACAAAAACTCATGAATTCCGTCACACCCTAATTATGGCTCCTATACTTCCAAAAAGGAGCTCCAAGATCACCTGAGTATCACCTAGGTTGCCTTTGGGTTCCGCCCTTCGGTGACTTTGCCCTTGCCTTTCCCTTGCGGCCCTAAAAGTAACAAACAACTTAAAAATGTGAGTTTACTCAGTAGGTATACTAATAGAATTGACTAAACAAGTAAGAGTAAGACTCGTTTCTTTTTTATACAATTACCCCTAGGCGCGCAGCTCCATTTAATAAAACATTGAAGTAAAGCTTGAAAGAGAAGGGTTTAAAGAATCAACTTACAAGAGTTCTCATTTTTGGTAAAATTCCTGACTTCACAACAGAAATATCCATTTGACAAGATAACCGACTACCGGTTGATTAGAAGTGTAAAGGTAAACCATGATTTTTCCACAATAAACTTGCAAAACTAGGAATACAACCACAATTCACAAGGAGCATAAATTCATACGAAACTATAGAAGTGTTGAAATTAAAAATACTTATAATCGCAAAAGTTTACAAAGAGAAGGTAACGTGTTATGGTAGAACTTAACATGGATGCCCCTACTTGCGATCATCGGCTAAGCCTCCGTATGCGCATACCCGGACCGATCGGGAGATCCGGATGGTGGATAATTATCCTATACTGGCCAGGTTTCCATGATGTGCAACTAAAGCACTTCAGTTATCTTTTCCCTTGGTGCACTAAGGCACGGAATAATTTCTCATGAGGTGCTCAAGGCACGCGAACGTGGGGTGTATTAAACACTAATTCCATGGTGTGCTTTTACGCACATAAATCAGGGGCAGGGCTTTATTACTTAAAACAACTACTAAAACCTTGGAAACTGTAAGTCGTAAGATAAACTTTAATAAAACTCGACAACAAGCGTGAAGAGAACTATTCCTCGAGTAAAGTTAGCTTATAAAAAGGGATTCCTAGGAGGTAAAATCCTTGATTTTTGGTATTCGAATGAAATCTAGTTACTTACAAAATACAGGGAATTTTCTTCTTTAACAACACTAGTTCTTAAAGCATGAAGTTCGCTTCTAAGATCCAAAATTTTACCTATAGAAGAACATCTTCCTTGTGGGAAAAATTTTCGGCATGTAACCATGTACATAAGAACCATTTTGGCGCATAATCACAAGAATACAGGAGTAAATAATTTTAGTACATGTATGGCTTAAGAACTATGTAGTACACGTACCTGACGACGAACACTACCAACGAGCAAGGAATTGAACAGTGCACGAGCAACGATCACATGAGCGAAACTTAGAGAGGAAGAAAATTTAGAGTTAGATCTTCTCGTCTAGATGGGAGAAAAGCGAGGAATTCTTAAAAGACAAAACCGGTTCGCAACTAAAAGAATTTTCATACTTTTACAAAGAGGAAGGTAACTATTGCTGTAGATATCGGATTGCCACATAAGAGTACTTTTCGGAAAGCTTAGAATACGCCCTACAACTTTATAGCTAACCCCGGAGGCTAAAAACATGATTACAGAGGTCAAAACGGTTAAATACACAATCTGCCCAGAATTTGAACAAGCCGGGTAACGTTTTTTTGGAACGCGATATCTTGAGCTATATTACTCGGTTTTGGACCTATAAGCTGTCTACAGAAAGCTTAAGAATCAAACTTTAACCTATCTTTTATCCCCATAGGAATTAAGCTTGGGAAAAGGCCTAATTTTAACCAACACAAGAGCAGACCCTATCTTCTAAATTTGAAAAAAATTCCAGAACTTCTGTCCTTCAAACAGACACCTATAACTTGCTCATCCGACGTCGTATGAACACGAACCATATCATTCCGGAAAGCTTAAACAGTCCTCTACAACTTTCATGTTCAGACCCGACGCCATATCAAACTTTAACTAGACGAAAACTAGCCATTTCTATTCTGCCGTCACTTAAATTCCAGATTCGCATCATTTTACGGTTTTGGTCATAACTTCTAAAGTACACATCGAAAAGTCGATCCGTAAAAAACCGGGTGTTAGCTAACACTCTTGTCCACCTAATTAAACTCTAATATCACCAAAAATCATCTTCTTCATTTTCTGGAAAACGCAAAACCAACCAGAATGCACCTATAGTGTTCAAAACTCACATGCATGTCTAAGTCTTTGTGATTTCGCCAAGAATTCTTCAAAAACCATTATGGTATCATCATATACCCAGAAACTCAGTCTTATTTAGTAAAAAGGACACTAAAAACAACTATTTTAAACTCATGCACTTTCACAACCACAACCACATTCACAACTAGCACCAAATTCCACATGCATCACTACAACACCCTTTTTAATTCCTACTTATGCATAAGTTGTAAACATGCACCTTGAATCCACTAACTTTTCTATATTCCCACAAAGAGTTAGGCTTCTAATACTACATGCATGTTTATTTTCATAAGAAGACCTCTAGAAACCATCAAAATAACAAGGATCTAACAAGAACTCACCTCTTCCTTTCTTCCAACTTGAAACCCTCCTTTGTTTCCTTGAAGAACTCAAGAATTTTCACACTAAAATATGAAAATAACACCATTTATAAATAAAAACTCAGATTACTACTAGATATGACCATTAGAATGGAAGGAGGAGACAAGAGGGATAAAATTACACTTGAAAAAGGAAAGAAGAGAGGGAAGATGAGGATGGTGGCGCCATGGTGGCCAGTGGACGACTACATGACGGACAGAAGCGGTGGCGAGAGAGAGAAGGGAGCCAAAGAGTCACACCCAAGAGTTTGAATGATAAAATAAATTTGAGAACCCCCTCACTTGATACTCCCTCCTTCATTTATATAACACTAAGAGAACTCCCCTCCCCTCCTTCTCTTGTTTGGCCGGTCCAAAGGGGTCCCCAAAGGCCCAATTATTTCCTCAATTTATTCTCCCACATTTAACTTATAACATTCCTAACTCAATTTTCCCAAAGTATATCACCTACAAAAAAAATTATCCATGGTGACTAAAAGTAACGTAGCTCTTGCTTTACCTTCCAAAAGTAACCCCTTAAAACATCTAATAAACTCATCCTAAAAGAAAAACGGGGTTACGACCGATAAGAGTATTTTAAATTTTCTTCTTGGTCAAGACGAGATATTATTAACTGAGAGATATTCATAGGAAATTAGAAAACAACGCGTTGCACTGTTCAAGTCCTGCAAAAACGTAAACTGGTTATATATGAAAAAAAAATAAATAAATAACATAAAATCTTAAAATAAGGAGCACGCCCTTTATTTAATCTATAAGTTAGTTCTATCCAAATTTTTGATTACGACGTTAATCACACACATAATAAAGGGGTTTTTTCTTGGGTTGTTACAGGTTGCAAGAATAAAGAAAGTAAGTCTTGGGTTATAGATATGGGGCTAGTGATTATATGTGTTTTGATAAAAGCTTATTTGACCATATTGATGTTCTACAAAAACCAATACTAGTAATCTTGCCTGATGGAATATTAAAACCAGTCACTATATCCGGTACTGTGAACCTGACTGATAAAATTAAACTAAAAAGAGTCTTGTATGTCCTAGAGGTCAAGTATAATTTGCTTTCAGTTTTAAGACTTATCAAAGATCAATCTCTATCTCTTCATATATATCCTAACATCTGTCATCTCCAGCACCTTACAACTAAGGAGATTCTAGCTTCTGTCAGACCAACAAATGGACTACTACACTTTGATTCATCCTCAAATAGTCAAGCATGTGGATTCACTTCATCAGTGTCAAATGGAAGAAATAAAATCAGTGATTCTTTACATCTTTTACATACTAGATTAGGACATACTTCCTTATCTAAACTGTAGCACATCACTGATTGTAAAGGTGTTAATCATTTTTTTTGTGAAACTTGTATTCAAGCTAAGGCTCATAGGATTCCTTTTGACAGAAGTATTACAAGATCTTCAAGAAACTTTCAGCTTTTACATGTAGACCTTTGGGGACCTTATAAGATTGCCAATATTGATGGCTCAAATTACTTTATTACTATTGTTGATGATCATTCAAGGAACACATGGACCCAGCTTATTATCAATAAATCAGTAGTTCCAATTGTCATCTCACAATTTCTCAAAATGATTGATACTCAGTTTAATTCCAAAGTAGCCTTTATTAGGACTGATAATGGAACATAATTTATAAATAAATCTTGTGCTAATCTCTTTTCTGATCTTGGCATTGTTCATCAAAAATCTATGACATACACTCCCGAGCAGAATGGCATTGTGGAGAGAAAACACAGGCACTTGTTGGATACTACTCAAGCACTAAGGTTTCATGCTGGTTTACCAAAAAGATTCTGGGGAGAATGTGTTCTAGCTGCAACACATATCATTAACAAACTCCCCATGGCTATTTTGGATTGGAAATCATCTTATGAAATTTTATTTGGTCAAAGTCCTGATTTTTCTAACCTCAAAACTATTGGTTGCTTATGCTTTTCTGTTAATACTAACATTAAAGATAAATTTGATTCTAGAGCAACAAGATGCATATTGCTTGGATACACTTTTGGATTGAAAGGTTACAAACTGTATGATTTGGTCAATCACAGGATATTCCACAACAGAGATTTCTGTTTTATGAGGATAAGTTCCCTTTTAGAGATCAAAATGTACAAAATCCTGATTCTACAGATGTGTTCTGGTCTTACAGCCATATGCAGTATGACAATCATGATGAAACACAAGCTGAAAATCATCCAGAGTCTGTTGTGTCTGACAATCATGACCAACATGCTTCTGATCATACTACACCTAACATACAACTTTCTGATCACTCTATTAATGTATGTTTGGATCCTAACACTAACATTGCTGCTGATTCTTATACTGATCAAAATAACATTTCAGGTTCTTAGATGGCTACTATCACTACTGATGATCCCAGTAACATTCAAAACAACACAATTCCAGTCAGAAGATCTACTCGTGCTAGGAATCCACCAGCTTGGTTACAAGATTACACAAATCCCCTTTCAAAACCTTCTTCCCAGTCTCATAGTTTCAATACCAAAATAGAACATCCTTTATTTGAACCTCATGATTTTGATCACTTATCACAAGATTTTGTTACTTCCTTGGTTACTGCCCTACATGTTCCTGAGCCGTGTAGTTTCTCTCAAGCACAAAAACATCCAGAGTGGATTGCAGCCATGAATCAAGAATTCACAACTCTGGAAACCAATGGAACCTGGGAATTCACAACTTTACCTCTAGGAAAGAGAGCATTGAGGTCCAAATGGGTATATAAAGTTAAACTCAAACTTGATGGGTATGTGGAAAGATACAAAGCAAGACTAGTGATTCAAGGTTTTTTGCAAGAAAAAGACAAAGACTATAAGCACACCTTTTCTCCTGTTGCTAAACTTGGCACTGTCAGGCTATTCATTGTTATTGCCACTGCCAAAGCCTGGGATCTTCATCAACTAGACATTAACAACGCCTTCTTACATGGCTTCATTGATGAAGAAGTATATATGTTGCCTCCTCCAGGTTACAACAAAGCTCCTTCAGGACAAGTTTGCAAATTGGTAAGGTCTTTATATAGCTTAAAGCAAGCCTCCCAACAGTGGAATCTAGAATTAACAAAATTTCTTTGCAATAAAGGTTTTATCCAATCAAACAATGATTACTCTTTATTCTCCAAGAGCACTGTGGCTGGTACTATCTACATTCTTATTTATGTAGATAATTTATTAATAACTGGTGACGATTTGTCTGCAAATCATGTTCTCAGATATCTCAAAGGGACAATCAACAAAGGTTTGTTTTATCCATCAGACAACAATCTACAAGTAACAGCATACACAGATGCTGATTGGGGAAGCTGCCAGTACACAGCTCGATCCTTAACTGGGTATTGTGTTCTCCTTGGGTCTGCACTAATATCGTGGAAAACAAAGAAACAGAAGACAGTTTCAAAGTCTTCTGCGGAAGCTGAATATAAGGCAATGTCTGCAGCTATTTCTGAATTGAATGGATTCATCAAATTCTACAAGACTTCAGCATCAGAACTTCAGCTCCTATCACTTTATTTTGCGATAATAAAGCAGCGCAATACATCGCAACCAACCCTGTGTTTCACGAACGAACCAAGCACATCCGCATTGATTGCCATTACATCAGAGATAAAATTCAGGAAGGCCTCATCCAAACAAATCACGTCTCAACATCAGAACAGTTAGTAGATATCTTCACAAAAGCTTTGGGAGAATATCAGCATAATAAGTTCTCATCAAGGTTGGGATTAGTTGATGTTCCCCCTAATCCACCTTGAGGGGGGATGTGAACTATAGGGTTAGTTAGAAGGTTAGTTAGTTAGGATCTTCTTGTTTCTTTATTTTTGATTCTTTGTTTCTGTTATTCGGCCGTTTCCCTCCCTTCAGTATATATAGGGAGCTAGGTGCAGCTTTGTAGATACACTTCCAGAAATATTCAATAAATTGAGTCCTTTATTTCACAGTTTTTCGAATACCAAGTAGGGATGGCAATGGGGCGGACCGGGGACGGGGGAGTATATCCCCATCCCAATCCCCGCTCCCAAAATTCGTGCCCATCCCCGCGGATTCTCCATCCCTAATGGGGATCCAACGGGGATTTTTTAAAGCTATCCAAAATGTAACCAAATTTTAATCGGACCCAGTTTTAACATGTTCAAAATACAACTTATTTAACTTGCTCAAGCAATAATATATCAAATTCAAACAATAATACATCAACAAGTGTTATTGGAAAAAAAATACAATAATACATCCTCTTCAAAATTCAAAAATTACTAATTTATCCTTGCTATTAATATATATATATATATATATATATATATATATATATATATATATATATATATATATATATATATATATATATAAATATTGAATTAGAATAAAGGTTATTTGGTAATTTTAAAATTTTCGGGGACGGAGATTCGGGGATGGGGACAGGGAATTTTTCCCGGCGGGGAAAATGGGGACAGGGATGAGGAAAATTTTGCCCTTATCCCCACCCGTCCCCGAGCGAATTTTGAAAAATCGTCCCCGTCCCCGTCCCCGTCCCCAATGGGGGTGGGGATTTTTCCCCAGAGCGGGGCGAGGCCCCAGCAGGTTCGGGTATTCCCCCGCCCCATTGCCATCCTTAATACCAAGGAGTTGGTAATGATACAATATAAGTAGGAGTAGTTATTATTGATTGAAAAAGTAAAACGTTACATTATTGTTAAAGTTAAAATAATTAAATTAGGTATAGAGAAATGGAAAGTGATAATCATTTTGGAACAAAAAAAGTTAGTTTAAGTATCAATTAATATGAAACAGAGGGAGTAACTTTTTTGTTTCAAAATAATTGTCCCTTTTTGTTTTCCAATACCTAATTTTTAGTCCCTTTCATGTTCTATCTAAACTTACGAGTATCCTTGATCCAAATGCTGAAAACTAGTTTTCTCCGTCCCTATCCCTTCCTTTGCTCAGGAGGATAAATTGTGTTGGGGACTTACTAGTGATGGAAATTTTCCTGTTAAATCAACGACCTGGCTCTGTCATGGGCTTGATAAGAAAATCAATTAGGAAGGAAGATGGATCTGGAATTTGGATGTACAACCTAAGTTAAAGACCTTCCTCTGGCAAATTTACCATAATAGCCTGCCTCTAAGAGGTAACCTAGTCCGACGAGGTGTCGCCATGGACCCAACTTGTGCCATGTGTTTAGAACATATTGAAACTGATCAACATCTTATTCACCAGTGTCGATTCACTGAGAAAGTGTGGCAAACCGCCAAGGATCATAATTGGTTACAATCCACAATTGATTGGCCGCTTGATTTTAGTGGCAAGGATATCCTCTCATAGCTTCGGGCCACCTTCACCAATTCGGAGCTGAAGAGAACCACATACCTCATTTGGAGCATTTGGAAGGAACGGAATGCGTGTACCTTTAACAACGTCATCTTCAACCATGTTAGAGTCATAATCCGTGCCAAAAAGAACTTTGCAGAGTGGCAAACCAGAAATTCCTTCAATGGGAGATCAGCCTTTTTTAAAGGCCAACCTGTGTTGATACCGCGCCAGTACTATACGAAACATGTTGGTTGGGAGCGTCCCAACCCTGGGTGGGTCAAACTTAACAGTGATGGTTTTGTTAATAATCTAGGAGCTGCAGCTGGGTTTGTCATCTGAGATTTCTTGGGCAGACTTCTACAACCTGGTTGCTTTAAGCTAAATGCTGAACCTATTCTTCTCGCAGAAACCATAGCCCTCAAAGTTGGGATTCAACAGGCCCTTCAGGCAGGGTACAAGAAAGTCCAGATTGAAAGCAATAACCTGATTCTTATCCAAGCTATTAGAGGGGAGATTAAAGTACCTTGGCAAATCGATACAATGGTTACAGATATTAAGTTACTTTTACATTTGTTTGAGGGATTCACTGTGAGTCATATCTTTAGGGAAGCCAATATGGCGGCAGACTGGCTAGCTAACAAGGGTCACTCCACTCAAAACTTGGTTCTTTGGAGTCTTAGCCCTTCTTCTGATCTTTCTTTCATTTTATTTCATGATAACTTAGGAAGATGCCTTGCGAGAAGGGTCTCCTAAGTTCAATTGGACTCTTTTTACCCGGGTTAAAAGAAAAATTGTATTGGCTTGGTACATATTACTACGACCCATTTCTTTAAGGCTACATATTACTATGGGCCATTTCTCGGGTTAACTTCTTTTCTCCATATTTGGATATATATTGACCTTGAAAAAGTTTTACAGTGGGCCCATAATTTCCCACATTTTTCATGTTTGGAAAATCTTTCTCATGAAAAACTGCCCACCGATGAAAAATTTTCATCGGAAAAATTTTTTCTGGGGTTTCTACCAAATTCCCCCTTAGTAGTTGGAGGGTTGGGTAAGGTGGGAAAGGTAGATATAAGTGGGGAGAGTGAGATAGTGTTAATGAAGGTAAGTTGCATCATTCACATAATTTAAATATAAAAATTTTAAAATGTATAGAATATAATATTTATTAATATATTATGAATGAGACAAGTTGCAATAAACACATCACTTATTAAATATATAAATATTTAAATACATATTATAGCTCCTCAGAAAAAAATACATATTATAGAGGTAGGTAAGAAAGTCTGAGCAATATAAAGAAATATGAGATCGAAATAAGTAAGAGTGAGACATGCAGAATAAATTTATCTTGAATTGCATCACAAAGGATGAAAAGGGCATGACCTGTATATCCAATGGTTAAATTTCTTCCCATGTGTACTATATGGGTCTGGTTGGACCTAGGAAGGTAGCATGGGAAAAAAATAATAATTTGGAAAGTGAGATGTTTTTTTTGTTTGGATTGAAGAAAAATGAATGAAAAAAAATAGTTGGAAAACTATATGGAAAATTTGGGAAAACAAAGCACAAAAAATTTTACTAGATTTAATATAACAAGTAAACCTAACATAATAAGGAAATCTAAATAATTTACTTACACAATCAGGAAACAAACACAACAAGAAAAGTTACTTTGGGCGACAAAAAATTTGTTATCTTACCCTATTCTTTTCTGCGGTTGGCAATCTGCGGTGCCACAACCCACCGCACTTTGCCACAACCCACCACAATATACCATTCCACCACAATTCACCACAACCCACCACAATTACTTTTCACAATTACTAATACAATATTTCAACTCACTTTTTCCAATTACTTTTTCACAATTATCAATACAACATTTATATATATATACAAAAAATCCACCACAACTTACCAATAACCCACCACAATTCCACCATACCCGCTACAATTTCACCACACCATACCGCACCATACCGCATAAAAGAACAGTTAGTGCAATTTTTGTTGCCCTTTTATTACAAAAATAAATTGTCCCAATTTGGTACTTTTATCCTCGAAGCACAATGTCCAGACTATAAATTAGTAAAATGGTAGCAGAAGTTATTTATGATGAGTAATCAAATTTTTTTGTTGCCTTAGTCACTTTTGGCAACCATTTTTCTTTAAATTGTTGCCCAATCTATATCAATTGCAACAAAAAAAGTTTTGTGTATTTAACCACAAAATTATTTGGTTGTTCTGTTTTAAATTAATGCAATACTAATGTTTTTGTTGCCCAAACTACTCTAAATTTATTGCCCAAACATATTTTTCTTGTGGTAAAAGCATGTTCTCAATCTCAAATACATTAGGACACAATCCTAACACTCAGCATATATAATGTTTTATTCTACAAAAGTATCATGTTTAGATTCTTAATGAAAAATATTATCATAAGATAAGTTTAATTAAATATTATGTGAAAAATTGTCAGTCTAAAAGGATGGGTTTGTGAATATATTCTACCCGAGGTTTGCGTCATTAATCTTTTTTTTTACCCCTTATCTTTGAAAATTTGACATTTTTACTACTTAAGGTTTAAGCAACGTATTTTTAAGGCAAAATTTTTTGGGTTTGATCCTCACCTGTGAGCATTTGATGTATACCTAACTTCGTATGGAAGTTGTAATTTTTTGGACACTATTTTGCTCTTATGTGAGAATCTTTTGTATTTTTGGAGAAAAAAACTCTCCGTTCCAAAATATTTGTCATTTTACCTAATTTCTTTGTTTCAAAATATTTATCCTATTTAAAATCTCAACAACTGTAATTCCTTTTCTACCCCTAATTAATATATCTATTTATCACTTTTTACAATTCTAACAACTGTTATCTTCTATTAAAAAGTAGGGGTAGTTTGGGTAAATTACAAACTCTATACCTCAATTTCCAATACACATTAGTCTTCTAAAATTAGGTAGATGGACAAATAAAATAGGACGTAGGTAATATTACACAACCTTATATGATCAACTTTCCTGCAATCACATAATTAATATAGCAACCCCATTTATTTATGTGGATAAGGCTTTATCTTTGTTTAAGAACAATATTATTTGTGGATAATTACATAATTAATCACAATGACTCTATGTTACCATAAACTTATATTTTGGGGGGGGGGGACAATGTGAAGGAGAATGGAGCACTTAATTTCATGCTACAATGAAAAGTAATGTGAAAAATTATTTAAATTGGATAAAAACTTGGATAGATGACCGAAGAGGAAGGGCTAGGCAATTACAACATTCTCTTTCTTGACCATTCTAAAGCATTAAAAAAAAGTATTTAAATTGGATACAAAATAAATTTAAAATTAAAAAATTACCCCTAAAATGTCTTTCGTTGGAATAGATGTCTAAGAGTAGGGGTAAAAAGTTGACCTCTTACCACTCCGATAAGAGATAATTGGCATGAGCATGTGAAAGTATGATAAACTATAAAGTGAACTAAGGAAATTATTTATGTTGTTGTTGGTAGTTGAGAAAATAACTAGGTTTAATTATTTGACATCATGTTTGGAAAAGTACATTTGATTTTTGACCTAATTTGAAGTTGAATGAGAGATACTTTCTGCGGAAAATGGATCATCATTAGATACAATGCATCATTATTCGGCATCATGTTTGGAAAATGTTCTTTCTTTTAAAAGCCCTATTTATATATAAGGATGTATTTACGGTGGTTGTCAATCATTACAATCACTGTTAATAAAATAAATTTTATCTGTACATGTATGATGTGTTAAGTTTTATTTTCACCATTAACCTTTCTATTTAATATAAATTATAAAATGTTACGGCGATTGTCATCGTTGACAACCACTATAATTTTTCCTTACATATAAAAGGAGAGTAGACTTACGCCGTATAATTTTTGTATTGCCAAATTTATTTTCTTATAACTTTTATTTTAAAGGAAAAATTGTCAACATCTAACTCTAATTATTTATAATAAATTAAATAAT
Source organism: Portulaca oleracea (assembly GCA_029582165.1). NCBI lineage: Eukaryota > Viridiplantae > Streptophyta > Magnoliopsida > Caryophyllales > Portulacaceae > Portulaca > Portulaca oleracea. The sequence goes on from CM055886.1 coordinate 20,502,859, forward strand.
TTCAATTATATATTTTTAACGGTTTTCCCCTCTTTGTCCCTCCTTGCCTCTCTTATGTAGTTTTGTACGTAACTTCCCATTTTCTTTTTTATTTCATTTCTACTTTTTCAATTTCGTTTTCTTTTTTTTATTATTTGTTATCATTTTTTATTGGCATTCTTTAACTCATTTCATTTGATATTTCTTTTCCTAATTTTAAATTTTCTATAATAAATAATTATTCTAATCTTCTAACATTTGTTTTTGATTTTTTATTACTAAGATGAATTATTTCATTGTATCTTGTATATGAAAATTATTTTTTGTAAATTATTTTTTGTTAATTAAAGATTTGTATTAAATGCAAAAGAGGTAAACTTTACTTTTTAAAAAGTTAAAGTTTTAAGAAAATTAATGAAAAATATATCGAAGAAATACAACTTATTTTTCTAGTTATGACTTCCCCCTCCCAATTTTGTCTATTATAATTTATAGATAGTTGTTTAAGAAAAAGTACAACATTATACTGATCATTTAAATATTAGATCATTGTATTTATATTTATAAATTAACATATATATCTTAAAAATTTTACTGATTTCAAAATAGTGACAAGAAATAAAATGGAAATAAAAGAATATATACTTTATGAAATCCTTGCACGTTTAACGTGTGAATCAAAACTTGTATTTATAATTAGATTATTGTGATCAGTGGTATATTATTAGCATTTGGTTAATTACGGTGGAGTCTAAATTTTTATTCCAAAGGGATGAATTTTAAAACGTAAAATTATTTGGTGGACAAGGGACATGATTCATATAATATTTAAAAATTCATAAAATATTAAAGATTCTTCCAAGTGAGTATTAATTAAGAAAAGATATTCTATTAAGTGAGAAATGTTATATTGTTACCAGTAGAGGGGGCCCGGCTATATCGCATCTCTTTTTTGCGGATGATAGCATCTTATTTGCTAGAGCAACCACTCAAGAATGTGAATGTTTAGTGGACATCATTAACATGTACGAGAGAGTCTCGGGGCAGAAAATCAATTTCGACAAATCGGAGGTGGCTTTCAGCAAGGGGGTGTCCAATGCTAAGAGAGGAGAAATAGCAACATTATTGGGAATGCGAGTAGTGGATAAACACGATAAATATTTGGGAGTTCCCACTTTTGTTGGAAGGAGTAAGAAGGTAATATTTGGAGCTATCCGGGATAGGGTGAGAAAGAAATTGAGTGGATGGAAGGAGAGATTTCTATTAAGAGCAGGAAAAGAAGTTTTGATCAAATCAGTGATTCAGGCAATACCAACTTACTTCATGAGTATATTTAAACTCCCCGCGTCTCTGATTGATGAAATTCATATGATGTGTGCTCGATTTTTCTGGGGTTCTAAGGATGGGGAAAAGAAAATGCATTGGAAATCTTGGATTTCTTTGTGTAAGCCAAAATGCCTGGGTGGCCTTGGTTTCCGGAGATTAGATGTTTTCAATGACGCCCTTCTAGCAAAACAGGGATGGCGATTGATTCAACAAACGGATTCACTATTATTCCAAGTCTTTAGTGCAAAATACTTTCCTGGGAAACCATTTCTCGAAGCCTCTCTTGGGCATAATCCCAGCTATGTATGGCGAGGTATCTGGGCATCAAAGGAACTCATAAAGGAGGGCAGTTACTGGAGAGTTCGAAATGGAGCTTCAATAGATATTTGGAGGACCCGTGGATTTTTGACGAACAAGGAAAGTCAGTTATGACGCCCAGGCCAATTGGTGGAGATGTAAATCGAGTTGCAGATCTGATTGACCATGATAAAATGTCATGGAAAGTGGAGCTAATAAATCAGATTTTTAATGAGAGAGATAAGGAACTCATTCTGGCTATTCCTCTCAGCCATCGAAATCCAAAAGTCCAGTGGGCTTGGTGCTTTAAAGACAAAGGTGTTTATACCGTCAGATCGGGTTATTTGATGGGAGCCAGTTTAGATCTAGGCGAATTCGAAAATTATTAGCCAAAAATCTGGGATTCTAGCTGCATTCCAAAAGTAAAATTCTTCTGGTGAAATGGATCTCTGGGATACTACCGACAAGGGAAGTGCTTTCTCGTAGACATATTTGCCAGGATAGTCTCTGCCCGAGATGCAAATCGAAGGAGGAGGATGGGTGGCACGCAATTATGGAGTGTGGAGAAGTGAAAGAAGTGTGGAGAAAAGTTGGGGAAGAAGATCCGTTGGAGGTCGAGATGCACAGGCGACCTCATGAGCTGCTTCTACAATGGTGCAATAAAGGAGAAGCTGTTGAGGTTGCTCTCAAAATGACAATAGCTTGGAGGATTTGGCTAGCAAGAAATGAAGAAGTTCATGAGAATCGATATACATCAGGGATGATAATTTTCGATGTAGCGAGGCAATTGGTGGAAGACGAGGAGAAGGCTCGACAGGTAGAAAAGAGGAGTGGGAATGAATATCATTCTGCAATCCAAGTTACTTGGAGACCACCAGAAGAAGGAAAGTGGAAGATAAACTTTGATGCTTCCTTGGTTGAAAAGGTGAAGGTGGGTCTGGGAGTGGTCTGTAAGGACTCGAGGGGAGAAGTATTTTTGGCAGCAACTCGGGTTGTAGTGGCATATTGGTCCCCAATGATAGCAGAAGTCAAAGCAGCTTTGTTTGCTGTTCAGTTGGCCAGGAGGTTTTCCCTTTCTTCTGTAGTTTTTGAATCGGATTGCCTTGCAATCATTCAGATATTACGAAGTTCTAATTTTTTTAACAGTGAGTGTGATTTGCTTTTAGAGGATTTAGTTTCTTTATGTAATGTTTTTGTTTGGTGTAATTGGGAGCATGTAAAAAGGGACGGCAACATGGTTGCTCATACTTTAGCTAGAGTGAATCCAATTGGAGATGAACAAGTCTGGCTTGGGGTATGTCCGATCCAGGCTAAACCTTATGTCCTAATGGATAAACTATCAATATAGTCTTCTCATGTTCCCTTCAAAAAATTGATCACATGAAAATGTAATATTACTTAGGAATATAATATCAAATCAGGCCCTGTTCTTTTCTGCGGTTGACAAACTGCGGTACAACAGCATACCGCAGTTTGCCACAACTCATCACACTTTACCACAAATCATTACTTTTCTCTCTCCTCACTTTTTTCTCTCCTCACTTTTCTCCTCTAATTTTTACATTCTCTCTCCTCACCTACCTCACATACCGATAACTTGTTAGGTTTTAGGTTATCTATTTCCTAAACAGATACAAATTAATTGGCGGAATATTCATAACGATTATAAAACAATTAATCACCACAAGAAATCAATTGCAGAGGCTTTATTAATTATACCTGATCGCTAATCCGGGTGATGCAGAGGTTGACGTTTGAGATTCCAATACTGAAGTCCTCTATTGAAAGTCCACGCAGCACTCCGGGAACCCGATTGCTAGATCGACCCGATCGAGACGAATCTCAATCTAAGATGTATGTATTTGGTATATGAGAATGTTTCAGGAAACAAGAATTGCAAACTAAAAGAGAGTGGAACTCAAGATATCACCCTAGTATCTCTCTAAGAGTCTCAGGCAGTTGGTGTAGAATAATCTTTCACAGAGACCCCTTTATATAGTGTTTAGAAAACCTAGGGAGAGGGTACAAAACCCTAAAGGGCCGACTTAATGCAACGGCGCACTTCTCTGGCCCAACACGATTCAACACGGTCCACGTTGGACTCCAGAAGTTCCATTAATTCGGCCCATGGACACCATGGACCGTGTTGGGTCAACATGGTCCGTGTTGAACCCAGTTCAGTCCGTGTTGGGCTGATTTCTCACAGAAATCAGTTCCCAACATTTCTAAACATAATTGATGTATATAAGCTCACAATTGTACTGAATCAAGCAAGCTTATAACATCACAAGGACACCAATATCTCGGGGTAGCCAATAACCACAACAATATGAGGCAATAAGCATCAATGAGCGAAAAACAAATGAATGAAAAGATAGATACAAGTATTTCCTCACTTGTTACAGTACTTAAACACCTTCAAGTGAAAAGAATACCCGGGCAAGCTTGAAGGACCTCGTTTGGTTACAGAATTGAATCACCTTCCAAAGAGATCACAACAAGTCCACACAACACCACTAGATTGCCAAATCTAGCTACTGGAGTGGAAATGAGAGTTTGAGAAACTCACAAACAATGAAGCTCAAAGCTTTCTTTGGTTTTGTATTTCGTAAGATATGAAGTGAAGTGGCCAATACAATGATACATATACTCGGCTGAAACAAGGGAAAAAGGCAACCAAGCAAGCAAGCAAGCAAGGAGCTCAAACTAACTAGAGTGAGGTTTCCTAATGACGAAGTAACCTCCTAAACGTGGTTAATTAAGCTAATTACAAAGATTAAAGCTAATACATGCTTCACTATAAAGTACTCGACCATCATTGGACCAACCATTGGACGATCACAGCCCTCCACTTGGTACTTCCTCATTGGAGGATCTTCATTCACTTAGACTCCAATCCATGCAAGACAAGTGAAGAAACACAAGTTGTTTTTGTTCCAAAATGGCGGGAACTCAGCAAGGACCTCCAATACTAATAGGGAAAACTGGACCTCCTGAGAAAAGACCAAAATGCCCTTGAAAACATGCCAAAATATCAAGGCTGCGCATGTAAAGGACCTTTACCGCTGTCCAGATAAAGGACCTTGCCGCACATCAAAAATAGAACAGTTATGCAGGAGCCTGAATGACCTTTACCGTTGAGATATGGAGACAAGCAGTGAGGACATCACATGGGGTGAATGTCCTTGGCCTCCCTTGACACTAATGCCCTTCTTAATTATGCCAACCACGTGATAATACTCTTGAATCAATTGGATATGTGGAGGCTGATTCCCATAATCCCCCCCAAGTTGGAAAGAGTTTGCCCTCAAACTTGGTAGCTCTTCTCCTTCAGCATAATATGGCTTCAAATCAGAAACATTGAACGTAGCACTTCCTCCATAATCATCTGAAAGTTCCAGCTTGTAGGCATTGTCTCCCACCTTCTGTAACACTTCAAAAGGACCATCTGCCCTGAGAACCAACTTGCCCTTCCTCCTAGATGGAAAACGATCCTTCCTGAGATGGATCCACACGAGATCCCCAGGTTGGAAAACCACCTTTCTCCTACTCTTGTTAGCCAGATTGGAAGCTTTCTCATTGAACTTGGATATCTTCTCTCGGACATGTTGGTGTAGCTCCTGAATCTCCTTGGCTCTCACAATAGCATCGTGGCTGAACCTGGTTGAGGTAATTATGGGAGCCAAATCCATAGGGGTTATTGGATTTCTCCCATACACTACTTGAAATGGTGACAAACCAGTAGCCTTGCTAGGAGCTCGGTTGAATGTAAACTCAGCATGAGGAAGCAAAGTATCCCATCCTTTCTTGTCTTTGTTCACCGAGGACCTTAGCAGTGTACCAAGTGTCCTATTGGTGACCTCAGTTTGGCCATCAGTTTGGGGATGACATGTTGTGTTGAACTTGAGTTTGGTACCAAGCTTCTTCCATAATGTCACCCAAAAGTGACTCAAGAACTTTGCATCTCGATCAGAAACCATAGATTTAGGAACTCCATGTAGCCTTACAACTACCTGGAAGTACAACTCAGCAACTCTCACAGCATCATAAGTAGTATGGCATGGAATAAAGTGAGCCATCTTTGAAAAACGATCAACAACCACCAAAATAGAATCTTTACCTCTTTGGGTTCTTGGCAACCCAACAATGAAGTCCAGACTGATATCTTCCCAACGACCTTGGGGTATAGGCAGTGGGGTGTAAAGACCTTGTGGTAGGCTGTGACTCTTTGAGAGTTGACATATTGAACACCTTTTGACCAAGTACTCAACGTCCTTCTGCATTCTCGGCCAGTAGTAATGCTCCTTCATCATTAACGTAGTCTTCTCGATCCCAAAGTGACCTGCTAAACTACCTCCATGAACCTCCAAGATGAGAAGCTCACATAGGCTAGTCTTTGGGATGCACAACTTGTTTCCCTAAAAGAGAAACCCATGCTCAATGTGGAATAAATCTCCTTGGGGCCGCTGCTGACATGCTTCATAAATCTCCTTGAAATCTTCATCTTCCGGGTACAAGGCCTTGAGGTGCTCAAAACCAAGCACTATCGAATCAAGGACATGTAACAAAAGGAACTTCCTTGAGAGGGCATCAGCTCCTTTGTTCAAATGACCGGCCTTGTGGTGGATCATGAAATGATAGGCTTGCATATACTCAACCCATTTGACATGGCGAGGGTTTAGTTTATGCTGGCCTTGAATGAACTTGAGGGCCTCATGATCACTATGCAAAATGAACTCATTACCAATAAGATAATGCCTCCAATGCTCCAATGTTCGAAAGATTGCATAAAACTCCTTATCATACACACTGTACTTCTTCTTGGCATCATTCAACTTCTCGCTAAAATAAGCAATAGGCCTGCCTTCTTGGGATAAGACATCTCCTATGCCCAACCCAGATGCATCACACTCAACTTCAAATACCTTTGAGAAACTAGGCAAGGCTAACACAGGGGCAGTGGTTAACCTTTCCTTGATAGTTTCAAAGGCCTTCTGTGCTGATGGAGTCCAAGAGAAACCTTTAGCCTTCACTAACTCAGTCATGGGAGCTAGGATGGTACTAAAGTTTCTCACAAACCTCCTATAGAAGGAAGCCAAACCATGGAAACTCCTTACTTGCTGGGCGGTGGTGGAGACTGGCCAATCTCTTATAGCTTGAATCTTCTCTTCATCCACCTGAATGCCCTCGGCAGAGATCACATAGCCAAGGAACATAACCTTGTTGGTGAAGAATTGGCATTTCCCTAAATCTCCATAAAGCTTTTCCTTGGACAGTATCTCCATCACAGCTTGCAAATGCTTGACATGATCCTCCTCATTGTGGTTATAAACAAGTATGTCATCAAAGTAGACAACAACACACTTGCCTATAAGGACCTTCAAAACCTGGTTCATCAATCTCATAAAAGTAGATGGGGCGTTAGTTAAACCAAAAGGCATAACCAACCATTCATACAAACCTCCTTTAGTCTTGAATGCCGTTTTCCACTCATCCCCTTCAAAGATTCTGATTTGGTAGTAACCACTCCTCAAATCAATCTTTGAAGACACTTGAGCCCCATGAAGCTCATCCAAAAGGTCCTCAAGCCTAGGTATAGGATACCCATACTTGATGGTGATCTTGTTGATAGCACGGCAATCAATGCACATTCTTTGACTCCCATCTTTCTTTGGCACTAAGAGAGCTGGTACAGCACAAGGACTTAAGCTCTCCCTGATCATCCCTTTGGCGAGAAGGTCATCTACCTGCCTTTGAATCTCCTGAGTATCACTGGGGTTCATTCGGTAAGCTGGTTTATTAGGGAGTATTGACCCAGGAACGAGGTCATATTTGTGTTGAATGTCCCTCTTGGGAAGTAAGCCAGGGGGCATCTCCTCAGGAAACACAAAGGAATAGTGTTCCAGAAGAGGGGCAAGAAGAGGGTGGTCATTTGTGGAGCTAGGTTGTGTGTTTAGGTCTAGGAGAATAAGGTCCTTATGATCATGAAACTCATGGTGTTCAGCAACCAAAAGAGTGATCAAACTTGGATCAGTAACCAAATTCTCCTTGGGTTTTGGGAGTAGGGTAGGCTTAAGGGGTACAAGGGTAATCTTTTTATGGTTAAAGAGAAGGGTATAAGTGTTTGCCCTCCCATCATGACTCACGGATCTATCAAAAAGCCAAGGCCTGCCAAGTAACACATGACAAGCATCCATAGGTAAAATATCACACCAAAGAGAGTCTTGGTACGTTTTACCTATTGAGAAGTTCAACAAATATCTCTGATCCACGTGAATGCCCTTACCTTGATTAAGCCACTGGATGGTATAAGGAGTCGGATGAGGACTGGTTTGCAACTTGAGCTTGCTCGCCATAGATTGTGAGGCAACATTGGTACAACTTCCTCCATCGATGATCAAAGAGCACACCTTGCCATTGATAGTGCACCGAGAATGAAAAATATTCTCCCGTTTCTCCTGTCCTTCCTTCACAGAAGAGCTACTAAAAACTCTCCTTACCACCAACATCTCCCCTTCGTCAGGTTCCTCAACCACCTCATCATAAACTGGATCACCCAAAGGTTCATTTTCAAGCTCCTCCTCCTCTCCTAGTTCTGATGCAATAAACAAGGCTGCTTGGTACTCAGCGAGAGATACCACTTGTTTGTTAGGACATTCAGACGCAATGTGTCCAAGTCCTTGACACCGAAAACATCTCCTCTTATCAAGGGGTTTGAGTTCAGTAAAGGTAGGCCTTTGTGGGGTATAAGGCTGAGGGTTTGGAGTAGGTTTAGTGGGGGTGTATTTGGGCTGAAAAGGTTGTTTTTGTGGGGTAAAGGATGGTTTAGGGAATGTGTTTGGACATGTTTGGGGTTGGTTTCTGCTATGAACCTCCTGCCCTCTACTTCTCCTTTGCAACTCCACCTTGTGAGCCAAAGAACTCAACTCATCAAGGGAAGTGTAAGGGTGCAACTCCACAACATTCCTCACTCGTTCATCCAAACCAAGAAGATACCTCACAAGTATTTGAAGTTCATTCTCCTTAAGATCACACCTCCAAAGTAAATGCTCGAACTCCTTGGTGTACTCCTCTACTGTTTTGCCTCCTTGAACCAACTGTTGAAGCTTCAAGTAGTTGTCCTTAAGATAACTGGCTGGAAGGAACTTGGCTTGTAACTTCTCCTTCATTTTCTGCCATGAACGCACCTTATCCTTCCCAACAGAAACTCTCTTCTTCTGCAAGTTAGTCCACCATATAGATGCATGCTTTCTCAATTTCAAAGCTACAAATTTTACCTTCTTGTCATCGGGAACGTCCTTTAGATCAAAGACCCGTTCTACCGTTTGCATCCAATCCAAGAAAACCTCTGGATCAAGGTTTCCCTCGAATTCTGGTATATCCACCTTGAAATCAAGCCTTTCCTCCTTAGGTGAATGTCTCCCTCTTTGTTCACTGAGAATCTCCATTTCATCATCTCCAAACGGATTCCCCAAATCACAAGCACCTCCATCCGAACCTTTAAGCTCTTGGTTCCTCAAGTACATATAGTGCCTGAGTTGAGCTGTAAGGAATTCAACTCGTTTCTCCAGCTCTTCTTTCTCCCTTAGAACAACTTCTGGGTTTTGAGGTTGAACTTGACTGGAAGACATAGCTTCGGTTTCTTCTTACTTCACACCAAATGAATCAAAACAAACTCACCAAGATGGTAAGCTAGCTCTGATACCAATTATGATGTATATAAGCTCACCAATGTACTGAATCAAGCAAGCTTATAACATCACAAGGACACCAATATCTCGGGGTAGCCAATAACCACAACAATATGAGGCAATAAGCATCAAGGAGCGAAAAACAAATGAATGAAAAGATAGATACAAGTATTTCTTCACTTGTTACAGTACTTAAACACCTTCAAGTGAAAAGAATACCCGGGCAAGCTTGAAGGACCTCGTTTGGTTACAGAATTGAATCACCTTCCAAAGAGATCACAACAAGTCCACACAACACCACTAGATTGCCAAATCTAGCTATCAGTGGAAATGAGAGTTTGAGAAACTCACAAACAATGAAGCTCAAAGCTTTCTTTGGTTTTGTATTTCGTAAGATATGAAGTGAAGTGGCCAATACAATGATACATATACTCGGCTGAAACAAGGGAAAAAGGCAACCAAGCAAGCAAGCAAGCAAGGAGCTCAAACTAACTAGAGTGAGGTTTCCTAATGACGAAGTAACCTCCTAAACGTGGTTAATTAAGCTAATTACAAAGATTAAAGCTAATACATGCTTTACTATGAAGTACTCGACCATCATTGGACCAACCATTGGACGATCACAGCCCTCCACTTGGTACTTCCTCATTGGAGGATCTTCATTCACTTAGATTCCAATCCATGCAAGACAAGTGAAGAAACACAAGTGGTTTTTGTTCCAAAATGGTGGGAACTCAGCAAGGACCTCCAATACTAATAGGGAAAACCGGACCTCCTGAGAAAAGACCAAAATTCCCTTGAAAACATGCCAAAATATCAAGGCTGCCCATGTAAAGGACCTTTACCGCTGTCCAGATAAAGGACCTTGCCGCACATCAAAAATAGAACAGTTATGCAGGAGCCTGAATGACCTTTACCGTTGAGATATGGAGACAAGCAGTGAGGACATCACATGGGGTGAATGTCCTTGGCCTCCCTCGACACTAATGCCCTTCTTAATTATGCCAACCACGTGATAACACTCTTGAATCAATTGGATATGTTGAGGCTGATTCCCATCAATAATACAATATTATTTAGGTTACATACATTGTTCCAGGGTACTGACTTGTGTAACCCAGTAGGACCTAATAATATAGTTGTAATTAAACATATTTAATTACTAATTATAGAGGTCTCTAGCAAGACATATAATTACTATATTACTTTGGTTTAACTCCGTGTATATTGAACATTGTCGGGACATTCCCAACATAACCTACCACAATTCCACCACACCAACCACAATTCCACCACACCACACCACACCACACCGCAAAATACCACAGAAAAGAACAGGGCCTCAATGGAAAACTCATTATCTACGGAAATATATTATTATTATTATTATTATTATTATTATTATTATTAGCCATAGATTTTGTTTTTTAGTATTCAATATGAGCATCTTTAACGGTGAGAATGGGGCTGAGGTAGCAGTGACATGTCACTAGCGAGGTCAAGGTTGGGGTTGTAGCGTCGAGGGCGAGGTTGGTGGTAGAGTTTATCTCGAGATTCTCCTCGCGAGGCAAGGTAGAAGACGAGTCCTCGCAAGGTTTTTCTTTCTTTTTAGGGTTTTGGATGATAATATACTAACCTTTGGGGTGTTGGATTGTAATATACCAACTTTACTATTGAACAACAATATCCCTGATCTTTATACTTGGGTGACATTATTATACCAACAGTAACTAAGGGGGTGGTGAACCAGTCTCCATGCGCGCTAACATGGTTGGCGCAGGAAAAAAAACTATCCCAAGCCAATAATAATCTCACCTAAGTATAAAAGTCTGAATCGAGACCAATTAACAAGTCACCACCTCCTTAGTCACTGTTGGCATAATAATCTCACCTAAGTATAAAAGTCAGGAATATTATTGTCCAATAATAAAGGTCGGTATATTACAATACAATACCCCCAAAGGTTAATATATTATCATCCAATATCCCTTCTTTTTATTTTGAGTAAAATTAGTCAGAACGACGTCGTTTTGGTAGAAACTGGGCCAGATGTGTGGGCACGCGTGAGATATGCTTGGGGAAATGCAGCTGGGAGAATGGAGATGTGTGGGCACGCCTAATGCATTTATGGTTAAATGTGTCAATGTTTTATGGAGTTGGGGCGCCCCTTTTCTGTATTTCATGCTAATTCACTCAACCTTTCATTTGCCCACAAAATCTTCATCACTTTCTTTTATACATACTAAATGGCTAAATTTCTATAAACAAAATATCAAATTTGTTCAAATTTAATTTTATATTAATTTATTGACTAATTAAATATTGATTATTTTTTAATTAAATTTTTGGTAAAAGTAATTACATAAAATAAATCAAAATAACTAAATTATTTAAATTATTAATTGTGGGATTTGCATCTTTTTTTAAATTATTTTATCCAAACTCAAACTTACCATTGGAAACTAAAGAGTTTAACTCTATCTCTTTTATTGGGCCCTATAGCTTCCACCTCATCAGTGAGTTAAACTCGCACTCACCATTGCGGGTGCTCTAAAAAAAGATTTTGGGGGCAAGGCTTGAGGTCTGCACTAGAGAGAGTTATATTGTACCAGTGGGAGATATGATTTATCAGTACTGTAAGACAATGATTTGTAATCTTTGTGTCTCTAAGTGAGTTATTGAGGCAATTCAACTGTGAGCGTCAAGTCCTTGGATTGTTTAGAGAGATCGAGACAGATTGTAAGAGATCTAGTAATCTCTGGTTAAACACTATTTCTAATAGTGCATCGTTCTTAGATTTTTCTCGATTTGTGTTTTTTCGCACTAAAAAGTCTGTGTCGATCATTATTGTTATTGTTGTCTTTGCTATTGTTTGTGTTGTTGACAACGCTCAGTGTTAAAAATCCAGTTTAATATGTTGAAACTGGAAGGAATGGAGAAGGTGGAAGCTGAGAATTAGAGAAGTGACCTTTATTGATAGGAAATGTATTCTCAACTTCTACAGAAAACGAAGAGGAGGAAAGCTATATATATAGCCAACTCTCCAAAGCTAACAAACAAAGAAACCTAAAGAAAACCAAGAAACAGAAAACAAGAACAGTTTAATCACTATTTCTAACACCCCCCCCCCTTCAAATTGGAGAGTGACAAAACCCTCAATTTGCCAAGAACCATTTCCAGGGAGTGTCTTGGACATATTGTTGACATATTGAACTGACATGGTTGCTTTTACTGCCAAAGAATCGATGAGGGGCAGAACAACCTTGAAAACTTGAACTCAAACTCCAACAGCTTCCTCGCCATCACCACAACTCCTAATGGCGGGTGAAATGGATAAAGACACGAAAGAACTTGTGGAGCGAAATGACGAAAGAAAGAGAGAACGATAGATTGCCGAACTTTTCCAGGTATTGAAATTGTCTCCAGCGAATACATTGGCCATGAGAGACTATCCTGGTTGGTCGGACAAGAGAACGAAGAGAGGCCATCAGATAGTAAGTGGCATTTGCTACAGCAATATTGGGAGAATAACCCCCGGAATTATCATTGACAAAAAAGCGAAGAAGATTGCAAGATCCAGCAGAAGTTCACGAAACTTGAAAATTCAGATGAGGAAGAGCCAGCAGAAACACCAGAACCGGATACATGGAGTGAAATTAACACCGGAGATGGAGAGAGAGAGATGCAAGTTAGCAAGTAAATCAATCTTCAATCAATCAGATTGGAGTCTGCGCCACCAGGTTGTACGGAGCACCGATCTCCTTCGCAAACGCGAACACCTCGTCGTCGTCCATGTTGCTCAAGATCCGCACGCCACCCATGATCGCACGGACTCCGACGATGGCGCTGGCGATGTCGCCGGCACCGGAGAGGTCACCCTGGGTGCGGACCATAGCGGCCCCCTCCCGGATCCGCCGGAAAGCCTCGCCGAGATCCCGGGCCCCACAGACGAATGGGACCCTGAAGTTGTGTTTGTTGATGAAGTTCTGCTCGTCGGCGATGGATAAGAGCTCGCTCTCGTAGTCTGGTCGATGGATTCCAAGATCTGGACCTTGACGAATTGCCCCACCCGGGACTTCGCGATGTTGGGAATCGAAACAGCGCGTTTGATATCCTTGATCAAAGAAAGGTATGTTATCCTCCCGCAGTCTCCGGCAACGACGACGCAGCAAGCGCCGGCGGACTCGGGGATCTTGGCCTGCCGGGGGTCGGAAACTATGAAGATCAGCCACCGCGGAGCATCTGGGCAGGACCGACTTAGATGAAGAAGGAGGTCTGGGTTGTTGGGTTCTTCTTGGAATTGTCGGTGGTGACAATTTACCGTCGTAGAGCACCACCGCGCCTCCGTCATCATCCGCCATTGTTAGTACTTGTTGCACACAAGGTGTTAGATGAAATGCCGCACAGAAAGTGATGAAGAAATGGGTTTGATCTGATCGGAGGCCTCACAGCGTAGCAGTTTCGTATGAAGATCCGTCGACGACACCAGCGTTCAATCTCATACCATGCCTTGCAAACCAGGGACACCGAGTTCAGGTCCGAGTGGGACTTGATGAAGGACAACACATGCTCAACCACCTCCTCTGGGAAGGCACAGTACGACATCGTCTTGTTCAGCTTCGTCGCTAGGGCCGATGCTGGGGATTCTTGCTCCATTGATGCAGATCTGGAAGGACACAAAAATGGGATCTGGGGGAGGTTCACCTCACACACCCAAACAGATGAAAGAGAGAGAGAGAGAAAGAGAGATAAAAAAGGAACAGAATGCAGAAACTTAAACCCGCTCTGATACCATGTTAAAAATCCAATTTAATATGTTGAAACTGGAAGGAATGGAGAAGGTGGAAGCTGAGAATTAGAGAAGTGACCTTTATTGATAGGAAATGTATTCTCAACTTCTACAGAAAACGAAGAGGAGGAAAGCTATATATATAGCCAACTCTCCAAAGCTAACAAGTAAAGAAACCTAAAGAAAACCAAGAAACAGAAAACAAGAACAGTTTAATCACTATTTCTAACACTCAGAGATCCTAACAATTGGTATTAGAGCATAGGTTAGGTGTGGTTTTTATATGCAGACTCAGTAAAATAACTATTACAAAGTTTGATGGAAAACACTACGCTTGGTGGAGAATGCAAATTGAGGATGTGTTCTATCAACAAATGTTGCATCTTGTGTTGAACGATAAGCCTAAAGAGATGGATCTGAAGGATTGAGATTTACTTTATCGTTAGGCATTGAGTACGGTGATGCTGACGTTAGCGAATTGAAGAATGTGGTTTTCAACATGAATTACGAGAAAATGATAACGACTAGCTGAAGTCTTTAAGGAACATATACAAGAAACATTCAGCTATGACCAAGGTATATGTGTTGCATTGTTTGTTCAAATTCAGGATGCAACTTGCAAGAGTTTGGTAATATCCGTGATCATATTGACGAATTAGTTATATTCACATCTAAGTTGACTTATGTGGGATTTAACTTTGATGACGAGACTAAGGCCTATATTCTATTGGCTACCTTACCTAAATCCTGGAATACATTCGCAACCGCTATTAGTACGTCTAGTCCCGGTATATAACGTTCTTGGTTAGACCCGGTATATAACGAACATTCTTCAACTTCCAAGTCCTACCTTAGAAGTTTTAATGTTCACATCACCTCTACCTAACACCGTGATTGTTTGCAAGTCTAACCCTATCAAACCTCCCACTCATAAAGTTACTAAAGGACTCCCTACTAGACAAAGAGTAAAATGACGCACCCAAATCTATCACCTAGCTGCTTTCTGACTCGTCAACACTAACAGTTAGGGCGTCACCCAAATCTTCAGCAGAATTTACCGAGTCATGGTAATTATAATTGTTCTTCCTAGGTTTAGGAAAATGGCCTCTATCACCACCATTCCAACACAACACGTGCTCCATGTTTCGACCTCTATATTTAGATCAACCTCGACCCAAGCTTCCATTGCTCCTACTATCGCTGACAACCAAAGCATTCCCCAAAGACTCAGACACGTCAAAATCTCTCCTACAGATGCTTTCATTCAAGACAGAGTGTCTAATTTCCCAAAACTTTAGTTTCTCATCTTTCTTAACCGATGATTTTACAGAAGTCACAAAATTATCCAAAGACTTAGGTAGGATAGCCAACAGTATATTAGCATTTATCTCTTCGTCAAAAGTAAATCTCATATAGGTCAATTTTGATAATATCATATTCAACTAATTTATACTATCATTCATATCACTAGACTCTTGCATCTTAAATTCAAACAAATGACGCGACACATATACCTTATTAATCGATGAAGGTTTCTCATATGTGTTTTGCAAGGCCTCCAACAGACCTTTCGTCATTTTCTGATTTTTGACGTAGAAAGCCACGTTTCAAGCTAGTGTTAGTTTGACCGTATTGAATGCCTAACCATCAAGCTCTTCCCAATCATTTGGTTCCATCTTTTCTGGCTTTTCACCCATCATAAGATGCAACTTTTCCTAATGGAGCACATTCTCAATGCGCATCCTCCATCACGCGTAGTCTTTCCCATAGAACTCCGAAATCTACACTATTGCGCCTGCCATTGCTTCTTAGTATGTTGATCAACAACCCTCCTACAAAAGCTCTGATGCTAGTTGTTAGGATTCTCATGACGTTGTTAGTAGAAAACAATAATAAAAGGCGAAAAATAATAATGATTCAACACAAGGAATTAACGTGGAAAAACTCAAATTGGGAAAAAAAAACTACGAACAATGCACTGTCAGAAGATTACAATTGTTTATCAGAGATTCTCGGACCTCCAAAATCTCTAACAGCCTCCTTGAAGTTACAACCTGAGAACTCAGCACTCGCAGATGAACGTCATACAACTCCCTCAGGGACACAGAGATTGTAGGTCGAATCTCTTGTGGTATAAGATGAAACACTCTCAATTGCACTACCAGTAAGGCTAACACCAAAGCTCTATTTAGTACAAGAGTACAATATAATAATAGGGTTAATAATAATATTAACATTCCAAAAACCATGTGTTTTCTAATAATTTGATACTATATTTCAAAGTAATATTATATTTCCATGTGATTGTTCCATCACAATCTGGTAACGAATATAATATTTTCCATTTATATAATATTTTCCTTAATGAATACACTTTTTGAAGAATCTTCAATATTATATGAAACTTATCCACCAAACATAATTTTGGCTTTCCAAAATTTATCCTACCAAAATAATAATTTGCTCTACACAATTAACCGGACATTTTTCACGTTAAAAACTCTATGTCGATCTTGCTTGTTAGTATTTTCTTTACTATTATTTATGTTGCTAACAACACCGTAAGATCTTAACAATTAATCTTTTATTTCTTTTGTATGCTAAATTACTCGCCCCCTGTGAAATTAATATATGAACTAGATATTCCCATGTTGTATCATAATCACAAATTTTTTTTTTGTTTTAAAAAAAAATACAAACGAATAAAATTAGAATATGTACAGATACTGGGGTCCATTGTTATTTATGTACAACAAAACAAATTTGAAACAGATTTGTCAAATATGAAGCTTACATGAAGCAAATCCCTATAATATTCATTTTATAAGATAGTTGTCTTTATCACTCAGTCGTGGTACAGTTAGACTATGGTGACTCGATCATACAAGTGCAAAACGTATTTATGCCCATGTAATCTCTTTTTTAACTTCTAACAGATGTCGTCTTGTTATATTCCACAAGTAGCCCTATTAAGGTCGTGTTCTTTTTTGCGGTTGACAAATTGCGGTGTCACAACATATCGCAATTTGCCACAATCCACTGCATTTTACCGCAAATCATTATTTTTCTCTCTCCTCACCTTTCTCTCTCCTCACTTTTCTCTTCTACTTTTTATATTCTCTCTCCTCACCTACCCCACATATTAATAACCTACCACAATTCCACCACACCTCACCACAATTCCACCACATCCCACCACACCATTCGGCAAAATACCGCATAAAAGAACACGGCCTAAGCGTGACTATTTGGTCCACAGACTGAAATGATCACATACAATATTATGTTGATAATCGATAGTATGGCAATAAATTTTAGAGTCAGCCTAAATTGTTCCTGGTAGGGTAAATAAGACAAGATAGAGTAGATCAAAAATAAAATAAGATGACTATTGGACATAAAAAAAATATTTAAGTCAAAGGGACAAGTATTTTATTAACTTTGAAACTTAATTGAGAAAAAACTACAAATAGCTTAAGGACAAATGAATTTGTTATTGGTAGATTCCCGTGAGATTCAACAATAAAAGTATCAGGAATATCTCAAACATTAAAAGAGATGTACCCAGAAGAGATAAGTGTTTTTCTTTCACAAAATTCTCAACACAAAATCATCTCTAGCTCCCAGCATTCAAGATTTATCCTAATGGACACCAAACTTAGTCACACTCAGTAGCAAAGCCACATTGAATCAAGGGGTGTCAACTGACCATCAATAATTTTGGGGAAAAATTTTAAGTATAGCATATACTGATAAGTAAAACTTATATACCGCATTGTATAGCAAAGGATTAGGAAATGAAATTAGGTGGGGCGGTAAGTGGTCCGTTATCCTTCCCTGGTGATCGTGTGTTCGATTATGTCTAAGGGTGTGCATATTCCGGTCCGGACTAGAAAAAACCCCGTGACCCGGACCGGATCGGACATGACCTGAACCAACCCGGTTATGTTCTGTCCGGTCTCCGGTCCATAATTTTTGTAATTTCGGGTTTCCGGGTTGGTCCCGGTCCAAACTCTAAACAGTCGGGTTGGACCGGTTAACCCGGTTTATACTTTTCTACATATATGTAATTTAATTAAAATCAAATCCAATAGATATTTTATCCATAAACATAATTATTTTTTTATATTTTCAAAATAAACACTCATCATATTTAAGCATAATTATTATTGCATAGTCGCCTTTGAATCAACTCATAAGATCTTTTAAAAAATACAAATTTTCTAATTACTTGGGATTACTATCTACTAGTAAACACAAAACACCCATGATATTATTACTATTAATTTGTTACTATTTTTTTTAAAAAAAAACAGTCTATTACTATTAGTTTGTTATTAATACATTATAGAATTTTTGGTAGTAAACTAATTATACAGACTAGTACTACGGAGTATAATTAAACACGAATTTCCTAATCAAGTTGACAACTACTAGCTAGTTAAGAATTCGACTATTGTCATCAAAAGTTATTTTAACACATAAAGAAAATGGTCAAATCGGTTCTGGTCGGGTCGGCCATCCATTTTCTTGGTCTGGTCCAGTCCGGTCTCAGTCTGTCATTTAGTGAAAATTCGGTCTCCGAATCAAGCTAATTCGGTCTGGTCCGGTCCGAGTTTGGACCGCACACCCCTTATTATGTCTTCTCGAAGTGGATTTTTTCCTGCTTCTTTCGATACTATGTTAAGTTAGGGTAGCATGCATGATAGTACTCAATCTTTTCTTTTTATCTTAATTTTTCGTTTACAATTTACTCAGGGAGAATTTTGGCTTAAGGGTGTGTTTGGTTGGTGAATAACTCCAGGGAAATGGTCAATTTTCCCGGGTTGACTTATTTTCCCCATGTTTGGATGCGAGTTGACTTCGGAAAAATTTTCATGATGGGCCCACCATTTTCTCCATTTTCCTAGGGAAAATTTCCTTTAGGGGGGTTAAGGGAAATTTTTCCCCGGGAAGTTTTCCATGGGAAAGAATTCCCCGGGAAAAATTTCCCTTAACCCCCCTAAAAACTTCCAATCGGAAATTTTCCCCGGGAAAAATTTTCTGGGGTTCCTACCAAACACTCCCTAAAATCAAAGTGATATTTCAATTTGAGGTAACATAAATTAATTTATAATTGTACTCTCTTATGCATTGATATATTGTTTATTATCAATTTGATTGAAGGGTGCGTTTGGTTGGTCAATAACCCCGGGGAAATGGTCAATTTTCCCGAGTTGACTTATTTTCCCCATGTTTGGATACAAGTTGATTTCAGGAAAAATTTCACGATGAGCTCACCATTTTCTCCATTTTTCTAAAGAAAATTTCCCGTATGATTTTATGGCGATTTTCAATTAATATAGGAGTGACTAATAATTTATTTTGGATAACTTTGATATAAGTAGTTATTTGATAAATTATTAGTAACATTCATATTAAAAAGTCATTATAGTTAATTGTAAAACCCCGAAAAATCCAAAGATGTTGACCTTAACGTCGTTAATAAATTAGGTTTGACTTCGTGAGTTATTATTATTCGTTTGTGTTTATTTATGCTAACGCTTGAGCTCGTAGGACCGTTGAGGGGCTAACAAGGGTAGAATAGTAATTTCCGCTGGTTAATATCATGTTATATGAATAATTACGTGAATATTATTTGTTATGTGATTATTATTAATGCTATTATTATTAGTGTTATTATTATTATTATTAGTTTGTTTTTAGAAAAATAAGATTTTAGTGTTGGGTTGGGTTAAGATTAAGAATAGACTAATTGGGCCTACATATGTGTTTAATATAAAAGCCTCCCTCCTCTCAAAAAAAAAACCCTAATAACAACCTAAAACCCTAGCCTCTCTCCCCTCTCTCTCCCTCCTTGCTCGTTTATTTGCCGTCCACCCAGCCACAGCCGCACCGACCACCGCAGCCACCGTCGCCTGCGCCACCGGCAACCGCCACAACCACCCCCTCTCTCTTTCTTTCTCTTTTCTCTTTCTCCCTCTCGATCTCTCTGTCTCTCTCCTGTCACGCACACCACCGCACCACCAGGCCACCACCGTCGGAAATCCCCGGTAAACACGCCCGACCCCTCATTATCATTCCCTTCTCTCTTTTTCTCTTTCTCTTCTTTTTCTCTCTCTTGATCTCTCTCTCTCTCTCACCCTCTCTCTCTCTCTGCAGGTGGCTGTTTGCTCGAAAACTGCCCCAGTCGCCGGACGTCGACACCAGTGCCATCTCCGACCAACCTTGAACGCCGCGCCATCCTCCGACCCTCTATGCGCCGCCGACCGACTCCACCACCGCCGCCCACACTCGCCGAAAACCGCTGCCACCCTAACCCTAACGTAAACCCTAATTGTCTTTAATAAATTCTTTTCTTTTATTTTTTTTCTCTATATTATTTTTCTGTTTTATTATTATTATTGTTATTATTATTATTGTTATTTCTTGTTTTAAATCTTGTAATTTGGGTAATTAGGGTGTAATTTTTATTAAGTTGTTATTTGTAATTAATTTGTTCTTGTATTGTATTATTTACTTGTAATTTTTGTCTAAATTATTATGTGTACTTTTATGTCCTAATTTGGTGTATTAGGGTTATAATAATTGTAGTGAAATTATTAATGTTCAAATGTTTTGTTGTACCTTGTTTTCTTGCGAAGCATGATAGGGTTTTAGATAACGCTATTATTGTATGCACGAATTAAAAAGCTTAATTACCTAGATTTAATTCTTGAATCGTTAGTTAAGTATTCATATGTTCTTCAATTCTGTTAGGGTTCATTCATGTTTTATTTTATGTTTAAATCTTATTAAATAAGCTAGGTTGATTGAATTACTAAAGTTCGATTCTTGTTTACTACTTTATGATTCATGATTGAATCTTGTAAAAAAAAAAAAGAAATTAGAAATTAGTTGTTAGGATTCTTGAATGGTAGGATGAATGTTTATACGTTCTTTATAATTTATTCACATGTTCTTTAAAACCTTTCTTGATTCTTGATTAAGAAATTCGTACTTTATAATTATTCATGTTGTAATTAAAGGGTCTTGAAGTAGTATGTTTTAGATTTCATGTGTAGGATAATGTTGTTAATGTTTCATGTGTTATATTTTGGCATTAGTGATAGGGAATTTGATGTTTGGACTTTAGATGGTTTAAACTAATTTCCTCGGACCCTAGCTACTGTTTTTAAACCCAAAATTAAGACCCCGAGATCGATGGATGGAAGTTAGAACCGAAATTATAAATTAAATAAGAACCGGGATCGGGACAATTTTGTTAGTGCCTAAAGGTCGGGTCACCACGATTAGTATAGTTGTTGTTTAATCGAACCCTTTGGACTGGAGATTCCCCTAGATGTTAGCTTTCATAGAAATTTTACGGAGCGGACTTTTGAGTTGTATAGCTCGAGTTATAGCCATTTTACCAGAACCTGTCGGAACTGGACCAGTTGGAAGTTTTGGTGTTTTTAGAGTTCTTCGGGACTGATTTGGACTTAGCCATCAACATGGAAATTTTAGTAGACATCCCGAGGATTCCGAAAAGTCCAGAACCAGACCCATAGGATGTCAGGAAGTCGAGTTGTGACCCGTTTTATGTGAACATTATAATCTGTCCTCTGTTTGCTTTTATTTATGAAAAATTGTTGAGTAAATGTTAAGTGTGAACTTGTCCCTTGAATGTGTTAAGTGTAAACCATAAATGATAGGAACCTAAGAGTTCCTAGGGGATGGGTTAGGTAGTTAATAGTTAATACTAACTTCGTTAGATTGCGTTTTGATTATATAATTATTCTTATTCTAGGCCGAGTTAGTGCGAGACGTTAGTGAGCTCAAGTGTGTTCTTCTTTTTGCTGTGCTGTGAAGTATATCAGGTAACGTCTAGGCTCTAATCCCCACTGGGATGTTCTTTAAATGTGTTTTAATGTTTTCTAATTTGTTTTGAGAATTGCATCCCGAAAGGGGACTTTTGTAAAAATGTGACCATCTGTTTTGGATAACTGTTTGTATTTGTTTGTGCTTTGATTTTATTGAGTTGAGAAATTGGATGGTCTTTTATTAGTGGTTTTATTTTTGGTTTTGATAACCTTGGTTGGCTTTGACTTGAGAGCTGTAAGCTAAGTTGTACATAAGATACTAATAATTCAAAGTGGAATCATAAAGCGGGTTGTTGTTTTGGTGCCTTTAATAGGCTAATATTCATGCGGGTGATAACCTCGAGATCAGGATTCGATGCCTGTATGGGTTATGTGCCAGGAGATCAGGGTTTCATCCCTGATATAGGATAGAGGTTATGATGCCCTTGATGGGCGATTGTTTGATGCCCTTGAGAGGCTAATATTCATGCGGGTGATAACCCTGAGATCAGGATTCGATGCCTGTATGGGTTTTGTGCCAGGAGATCAGGGTTTCATCCCTGATATAGGATAGAGGTTATGATGCCCTTGATGGGCGATTGTTTGATGCCTTTGAGAGGCTAATATTCATGCGGGTGATAACCCCGAGATCAGGATTCGATGCCTGTATGGGTTATGTGCCAGGAGATCAGGGTTGCATGCCTGATATAGGATAGTTGTTATGATGCCTTTGATAGGCGATGTTCTTTTTGGGATTTGATATCCCGCCCCCGACTTAAAATATGGATTGAATGGGTTGAGGAAAACAGTTAAGGGTTCAAAGGTTTGAGAAATGGTTTGACTTGTTCCCTCCCCCCAAAATGATTTGAAATGATCTTAAACTGTTTTAAACGTTAGGGGTAGACATTATTGAGATTTCCCCCTCATTTTTGAAATGTTTTGTTTTCAAGTGAAGATCTGAATGCTGGGGACGGGAATTAGAAGTGAGGACGATGAGTCTAGAAGTCCTTGAATCTTTTTATTTTGTTTTCGTTATGATATCTTCAAGTTTTGTTTTGAGTTGTTAGTAGTTACCGTTAGCAGACAGTTGTGTTTTCGTTTCTCGGCTTGTGTTCCTTCGGGAATACGGCAGTGACGCCCAAACTAAATTTGAAGTCTTCCGCTAAGTTTTGTCTGTTAACGTTAGTTTGACTTTGACTTTCTATAATTGAATTTCCGGGGCGTTATAAAATGGTATCAGAGCTCTGGGTTGCGACCTAGTAGCTCCTCAGAGTCCTTTAGGTTTAGATGGACCCTAGGAAGCTAAATTCGGAGCGATGAGTGTAGGATGGGAAAAAGGGATTCATGCTTTCTAAAGTTGCTTGGTTATGAATATAATGTTCTCTGTGTTGCTAATATGTTTTGATTATGTAGGATGGCACAACGCACACACTGTCACCAGCACCCCACGCCGTGTTTTCACCGCTACACACCCATTCCTCCTAGTGGGTACTTGGGAACCCACATGCTGAATTTCTACGATGAGATCGACCGATACACCAGGGATGTCCCGAACTCCTGCTTGCGTGACAATGAGGAAGCTCAGGCCAACGCTTTTCTACTCAGACGATCCCTGATGGGGCCATACTGTGCCGTCGTTGCTGCCACCCCTGCTTCCGGAGAAGGGGTACCCACACCTGTGCTGTTGGTGTCAGAGGTACCGGGTAGAGCCGGGGCATCGAATCCCGGAGGTCTTTTCTAGGATCGCCCGGATTGGGATGCGCCGAGTAGAGAGGGTCCAGGTGAACCCAGCTCCTGCACCAGCTGAGGATCATGAGGATGACCCTGAAGAGGATCCGGAGGAGGATCCCACCGAGGACAGCACCCAGGATCCCGAGCCCGAGGTAACCTCTAGGGTCACGGCTACACTCGCCGTCGAGCCCGAGCATGAGATCCCGCCCGAGGAGGAGGATGAGGTGGACCGGGGGACAGGAGAAGACCCCGAGGAGGGCTCGGGGGATGAGACGAGTGATCCTGAGTGGACTCCAGTTTCAGCGAGGAAGAACCCTCGATGCAGGAGGATCATCTGAGTGGGATGGCTACGATGTGTTGAGTATTAGTGTATAACTGTTACGTTTGTATTTTTGTTGAACTGTGATATGATCTGAATATTGGCATGTTGTTTCCTTTGGGAAATTGTCCCAACGGAGAATAATGTACGTATGATTACATTGGTGTATAGGAATACTGTTTTGTGACCTTTCAATATGTGATGAAAATTCATGAAATAAGGTGATGACATAAGAAATTACTTGGTGAAATAGAATTACAATTTCGTATTGTTTAGCACCCTATGAGAAGACCGGACCAAGTAGCTACCTCTAGTATGATGCTGAGACAATGGATTGGAAAACCCTTTAAGTAGACTAAATCGATCCTTTGAATCAGGATGTCAGACATGAACGGTTCTCAACCCGACCACGGTACTCGGGAGCGTCCGCAAGCCGCAAATTAACAACGCCTCAAATCGCGATCGAATCGCGCCAACGTCTGGCTCATTTGATACCAGGGTCGAGTACAACAACACCGGGGAACGACCTTGCTAGCATGCTGATGATTGAGATGCTGGGCAAACACGAGGACCTACTAAGGAAAGTGGTGGATCGACAAGGAGGAGGGAGGGAAGATGATCCCTCCGCTCTTCTCCAAAGGTTCAACAGCTTCAACCCGCCCACTTACACAGGGGTAGCTGACCCCAAGGTCTTTGAAGATTGGGTTAGAGAGATTGAAAAGATTTTTGACACAACCCGCTGTCCTGAGGAGTTAAGGGTGGATTTTGCTGCTTACCACCTGAAGGAAGAGGCCGATTTGTGGTGGACCAGTCTGAAAGAAATAAGGACTGAACTGGGTTTCGACTGGAACCGCTTCAAGGTTGTGCTTAAGGATCGATTTTACCCAATTTCCCTCCAGAAGGCAAAAGAAAAAGAATTCATGAATCTGCGTTAAGGAGAAACTAGCGTGCTCGCCTACTCTGCAAAGTTCACAGAACTATCTCGATTTGCATCTGCTTTGGTAGCCACTGAGCAGCTAAGGATGGACCGTTTCTGGGATGGTTGAATTGCAAGATTCAGGACCGCATGTCATCACGGGAGTTCACGTCTTATCAGAACATGTTGAATGTTGCCCTCACTGTAGAAAGGGTAATGAATGACATGGAACGACAGTTAGGCATACAGGGGCAAAAGAGGAAAGAGCCACCCCGTTTTAACCCACCTTAACCTTATCAGGAAAAGAGGTTCCGCCCCAACAACTGGCAAAACAACCAACCTTCGGGACGTGGACCAACCCATGTACCTATTTGTGGGGTTTGTGGACGACCTGGCCATCTTGCTAGGAATTGTAGATCAGGAGCCGCAAAGGGAGGATGCTTTAAATGTGGGAGTCTCCAGCATCACATCAGGCAATGCCCTTCACAGAACTCAGGGGGTAATAATGGTGGAAATAATGGAAAAAATGGGAATAACGGGAATTGGAGAGGCCAGCAGACAACATATCAAAATGGGGGAGGCTATAATGGGAATCAAAGGCCACAACAACAAAACCGGGATGGTTCCGGTGGAAATCGAAACAATCAAGGAAGGCCAAGAACCCGCCTGTCTCGCAATAACAACCACCGCGCAACGCAGAGGACGTATACGTAATGAGGAAAGAAGAGGCTGAGAATGAAATAGACGCCAGACGGTACCTTCTCTCTCCACCTCTACAATATCTCTGTTTTGTTTGATTCTGGTGCTAGTCATTCTTTTGTTGGACGAGCTATAGTAGAGAAGGCTAAGATGAAACCCTCGGAGAATAGTAAGCCTATGTCGGTAGCCCTACCTACCGGGGATACCATTAGTTGTGGAGAGTTATATGGTGGATGTCCTATAGTGATAGCAGATGTAAGTTTGAGGCCGACCTTTATATGTTTGACCTAATGGAGTTCGACGTTATTTTGGGGATGGACTGGTTAGCAAAGTATAGGGCTCAGGTAGATTGTTATAAGCAAAAGGTGACCTTAATGGGACCGAACGGAAAGAAGGTAGTGCATTGGAGTGATAGGCAGCTTCAGAGTGTGCGGATTATCTCTGCCCTCAAGGCCCAGAGGTTGTTGGGTCAAGGTTGTGAAGGATTTCTATGCAACGTAATCGACACCAAGGTGGAAGAGCTTACGATTGAGAATATCCCGGTAGTGCGGGAGTACTCTGATGTATTTCCGGAGGAGATCCCGGGTCTGCCTCCAATCAGGGAGGTAGATTTCTGCATCGATTTGGAGCTCGGGGCCGCACCTGTTTCAAAAGCCCCATATCGCATGGCGCCTGCAGAGCTGAAGGAGTTGAAGACTCAGCTAGACGAGCTGCTAGAAAAGGGGTATATCCGACCCAGCACGTCACCATGGGGAGCACCTGTACTGTTCGTGAAGAAGAAAGATGGTAGCATGAGGTTGTGCATCGATTACCGGGAGTTGAACAAGATTACCGTCAAGAATCGTTATCCCCTACCTCGTATTGATGACCTTTTCGATCAGTTGCGAGGAGCAACAACGTTTTCTAAGATAGACCTGAGGTCAGGTTATCACCAGTTAAGAATCCGCGACGAAGATATCTCTAAAACCGCATTCCGAACTCGGTATGGCCATTATGAGTTCGTGGTAATGCCTTTTGGGCTTACAAACGCCCCAGCCGCCTTCATGGATTTGATGAACAGAGTGTTCGAGCCGTTCCTGGTAAGTTTGTAGTGGTGTTCATCGACGACATATTGGTATATTCAGGAACACGAGAGGAGCATGCGAATCATCTGAGAGAAGTATTGACGACTCTACGGAGCAACAAGCTTTATGCGAAACTTAATAAGTGTGAGTTTTGGTTGGAACAAGTGGCTTTCTTAGGACATGTGGTGTCCAAAGAAGGAGTAGCAGTAGACCCCCAAAAGGTGGAGGCCATCACCAAGTGGCCGACACCGAAGAATGCCAGGGAGGTTAGGAGTTTTCTGGGCTTGGCAAGGTATTATAGGAAATTCGTTCAGGATTTCTCAAAAATTGCTAATCCGCTGACCAACCTGACTCGGAAGTCAGTAAAGTTCACGTGGTCGGAAAAATGTGAGCAAGCATTCCAGGAGTTGAAGAAGAGGCTTACCTCGGCCCCCATTCTTGCTTTACCCCAAGAGAACGAAGGTTTTGTTATCTACAGTGACGCATCACATGGCGGATTGGGTTGTGTGCTCATGCAGGAGGGGAAGGTGATTGCATATGCATCCAGGCAACTGAAGGCGCATGAGAAGAATTACCCCACCCATGATCCGAGTTCGGCGATGGTTTTTGCGCTAAAGATTTGGAGGCATTATCTTTATGGAGTACATCTGCGAGATATTCACGTACCATCGAGTTTGAAGTACCTTTTCACACGTATGAGCCAACCTCGTGCATAAGATGGTTAGAGTTTCTGAAGGATTACGATGTGAATTTCCAATATCATCCCGGAAAGGCAAATGTAGTGGCTGATTCCCTGAGTAGAAGACCTTATCCTGCTGTGAACCACTTGATGATGGTACCGCCCGAGTTGTGCGAGGAGTTTAGGAGATTGGAGATTAATGTGGTAACACCTGGGAGGAAAGTTGTATTAAACGTCATGGAGTTGCAACCTACCCTCATGGAAGAGATCAAGGGGACCCAAGAGCTGGATTTGCAGCTTGCAAAGATACAGGAGGAAGTTTTGCAGGGGAAAGCCCCTGGCTTTGTGATCCACGAAGACGGTACATTACGATTTCATAACCGCATCTGTGTACCCAATATGGAAGAGTTGAAAAGGAGGATTCTAGAAGAGGGACACAATACGCCATATTCTGTACACCCAGGAGGAAATAAGCTTTACAAGGACCTGAAACAGATGTTCTGGTGGAGTAATATGAAACAAGAGGTGGCACACTTTGTGGCAAAGTGCCTTACATGCCAGCGAGTCAAGGCAGAACATCAACGACCAGCCGGACTTCTGCAACCGTTAGACGTCCCTGAGTGGAAATGGGATTCGATATCAATGGATTTTGTGATAGGACTACCAAGGACCAGGCGGAAACACAATACAATATGGGTGATTGTAGATCGTTTGACCAAGTCAGCTCATTTCCTAGCCATCGCCAACAACTGGTCCCTAGAACAGCTAGCTCAAGCCTATGTAAGGGAGATTGTAAGGTTACACGGAGTACCGAGTTCTATAGTCTCAGACAGAGACACTAGGTTCCATGCTTCGGAAAGTTACAAGAGGCGTTTGGTACAAAGCTCAAGTTCAGTACCGCATTTCACCCAGCTACTGATGGGAAAACCGAGAGGACTATTCAAACCCTCGAAGATATGCTGCGAGCATGCGCATTAGATTTCAAAGACTCGTGGGATGACGAGTTGACTCTTATTGAGTTCTCCTACAACAACAGTTATCACGCCAGCGTTGGGATGTCACCCTTTGAAGCCTTATATGGGAGGAGATGTGGGACTCCCCTATGTTGGCAAGACATCGATGAAGCTCTAACGATCGGACCGGACCTAATACAGGCCACTACTTAGAAGGTTCGAATCATTCAAGACAAGATGAAGGCAGCGCAAAGTCGACAAAAGAGCTATGCTGACAGGAGGAGAAGGCCCCTAGAGTTCGAAGTGGGAGAATACGTGTTTTTACGGGTGTCACCTACGAAAGGAGTTATGAGATTCGGGCAGTCAGGGAAGTTGACACCAAGATTCATCGGGCCATACCCAATTTTGGAACGCATTGGGGAAGTTGCCTACAAGTTACAGCTACCGGGAGAACTTCCAAGAGTGCACAATGTCTTCCATGTGTCACAACTCAGGAAATATGTCCCAGACCCAACTCATGTGATTGATCCTGAGCCGCTTCAGCTACAAGAAGATTTGAGCTATGAAGAACAACCGCTGGAAATATTAGATCGCAGAGAAAAACAACTTCGAAGGAAAGTAGTTCCCTTGGTAAAAGTACGATGGGCAAATCATACCACAACGGAAGCAACCTGGGAGACAGAAGACGAAATGAGGAAGAAGTACCCTCACTTGTTCCAAGCCTAAGGCGCGTCAAGTTTCGAGGACGAAACTTCTTTTAAGAAGGTAGTGTTGTAAAACCTCGAGTTTTAGGAGGAATAAAACCGTTAGTTTCCTTACCGGACCGTTAGGGTTAGGTTTAAGTTTCGAGGACGAAACTTCTTTTAAGAAGGTAATGATGTAAAACCCCGAAAAATCCAAAGATGTTGACCGTAACGTCGTTAATAAATTAGGTTTGACTTCGTGAGTTATTATTATTCGTTTGTGTTTATTTATGCTAACGCTTGAGCTCGTAGGACCGTAGAGGGGCTAACAAGGGTAGAATAGTAATTTCCGCTGGTTAATATCATGTTATATGAATAATTACGTGAATATTATTTGTTATGTGATTATTATTAATGCTATTATTATTAGTGTTATTATTATTATTATTATTAGTTTGTTTTTAGAAAAATCAGATTTTAGTGTTGGGTTGGGTTAAGATTAAGAATAGACTAATTGGGCCTAGATATGTGTTTAATATAAAAGCCTCCCTCCTCTCAAAAAAAAACCCTAATAACAACCTAAAACCCTAGCCTCTCTCCCCCCTCTCTCCCTCCTTGCCCGTTTATCCGCCCACCCACCCACACCGCGCCACACCAGCCACCGTCGCTGCGCCACCAAAGAACCGCCACAACCACCCCCTCTCTTTCTTTCTCTTCTCTTTCTCCTCTCGATCTCTGTCTCTCTCACACGCACACCATCGCACCACCAGGCCACCACCGCCAGACAGCCGCGCCGCCTCAGACCACCGCCACCACCTTCGGAAATCCCCGGTAACCACGCCCAACCCCTCATTATCGTTCCCTTCTCTCTTTTTCTCTTTCTCTTCTTTTTCTCTCTCTTGATCTCTCTCTCTCTCTCTCTCTCTCTCAGAATCGCCAGCAACCACCATCGATCGCGCCACCTGCGAACGCCGCACCACCACCGCTCTCCTTCCACAATGGCGCGCCGTAACGAAGACAAGAGCAGTGGTCGCTTGCTCAAAATCGCTTGATCGCCGGACGTCGACACCAGTGCCATCTCCGACCAACCTTGAACGCCGCGCCATCCTCCGACCCTCTGTGCGCCGCCGACCGACTCCACCACCGCCGCCCACACTCGCCGAAAACCGCTGCCACCCTAACCCTAACGTAAACCCTAATTGTCTTTAATAAATTCTTTTCTTTTATTTTTTTCTCTATATTATTTTTCTGTTTTATTATTATTATTGTTATTATTATTATTGTTATTTCTTGTTTTAAATCTTGTAATTTGGGTAATTAGGGTGTAATTTTTATTAAGTTGTTATTTGTAATTAATTTGTTCTTGTATTGTATTATTTACTTGTAATTTTTGTCTAAATTATTATGTGTACTTTTATGTCCTAATTTGGTGTATTAGGGTTGTAATAATTGTAGTGAAATTATTAATGTTCAAATTGTTTGTTGTACCTTGTTTTCTTGCGAAGCATGATAGGGTTTTAGATAACGCTATTATTGTATGCACGAATTAAAAAGTTTAATTACCTAGATTTAATTCTTTAATCGTTAGTTAAGTATTCATATGTTCTTCAATTCTCTTAGGGTTCATTCATGTTTTATTTTATGTTTAAATCTTATTAAATAAGCTAGGTTGATTGAATTACTAAAGTTCGATTCTTGTTTACTACTTTATGATTCATGATTGAATCTTGTAAAAAAAAAAAAAGAAATTAGAAATTAGTTGTTAGGATTCTTGAATGGTAGGATGAATGTTTATATGTTCTTTATAATTTATTCACATGTTCTTTAAAACCTTTCTTGATTCTTGATTAAGAAATTCGTACTTTATAATTATTCATGTTGTAATTAAAGGGTTTTGAAGTAGTATGTTTTAGATTTCATGTGTAGGATAATGTTGTTAATGTTTCATGTGTTATATTTTGGCATTAGTGATAGGGAATTTGATGTTTGGACTTTAGATGGTTTAAACTAATTTCCTCGGACCCTAGCTACTGTTTTTAAACCCAAAATTAAGACCCCGAGATCGATGGATGGAAGTTAGAACCGAAATTATAAATTAAATAAGAACCGGGATCGGGACAGTTTTGTTAGTGCCTAAAGGTCGGGTCACCACGATTATTATAGTTGTCCTTTAATCGAACCCTTTGGACTGGAGATTCCCCTAGATGTTAGCTTTCATAGGAATTTTACGGAGCGGACTTTTGGGTTGTATAGCTCGAGTTATAGCCGTTTTACCAGAACCTGTAGGAACTGGACCAGTTGGAAGTTTTGGTGTTTTTAGAGTCCTTCGGGACTGATTTGGACTTAGCCATCAACATGGAAATTTTAGTAGACATCCCGAGGTTTCCGAAAAGTCCAGAACCAGACCCATAGGATGTCAGGAAGTCGAGTTGTGACCCGTTTTATGTGAACGTTATAATCTATCCTCTGTTTGCTTTTATTTATGAAAAATTGTTGAGTAAATGTTATGTGTGAACTTGTCCCTTGAATGTGTTAAGTGTAAACCATAAATGATAGGAACCTAAGAGTTTCTAGGGGATGGGTTAGGTAGTTAATAGTTAATACTAACTTCGTTAGAACGCGTTTTGATTAGATAATTATTCTTATTCTAGGCAGAGTTAGTGCGAGACGTTAGTGAGCTCAAGTGTGTTCTTCTTTTTGCTGTGCTGTGAAGTATATCAGGTAACGTCTATGCTCTAATCCCCACTGGGATGCTCTTTAAATGTGTTTTAATGTTTTCTAATTTGTTTTGAGAATTGCATCCCGAAAGGGGACTTTTGTGAAAATGTGACCATCTGTTTTGGATAACTGTTTGTATTTGTTTGTGCTTTGATTTTATTGAGTTGAGAAATTGGATGGTCTTTTATTAGTGGTTTTATTTTTGGTTTTGATAACCTGGGTTGGCTTTGACTTGAGAGCTGTAAGCTGAGTTGTACATAAGATACTAATAATTCAAAGTGGAAACATAAAGCGGGTTATTGTTTTGGTGCCTTTAATAGGCTAATATTCATGCGGGTGATAACCTCGAGATCAGGATTCGATGCCTGTATGGGTTATGTGCCAGGAGATCAGGGTTTCATCCCTGATATAGGATAGAGGTTATGATGCCCTTGATGGGCGATTGTTTGATGCCCTTGAGAGGCTAATATTCATGCGGGTGATAACCCCGAGATCAGGATTCGATGCCTGTATGGGTTATGCGCCAGGAGATCAGGGTTTCATCCCTGATATAGGATAGAGGTTATGATGCCCTTGATGGGCGATTGTTTGATGTCTTTGAGAGGCTAATATTCATGCGGGTGATAACCCCGAGATCAGGATTCGATGCCTGTATGGGTTATGTGCCAGGAGATCAGGGTTGCATCCCTGAAATAGGATAGTTGTTATGATGCCTTTGATAGGCAATGTTCTTTTTGGGATTTGATATCCCGCCCGCGACTTAAAATATGGATTGAATGGGTTGAGGAAAACAGTTAAGGGTTCAAAGGTTTGAGAAATGGTTTGACTTGTTCCCTCCCCCCAAAATGATTTGAAATGAACTTAAAGCTGTTTAAACGTTAGGGGTAGACATTATTGAGATTTCCCCTCATTTTTGAAATGTTTTGTTTTCAGGTGAAGATCTGAATGCTGGGGACGGGAATTAGAAGTGAGGACGATGAGTCTAGAAGTCCTTGAATCTTTTTATTTTGTTTTCGTTATGATATCTTCAAGTTTTGTTTTGAGTTGTTAGTAGTTACCGTTAGCAGACAGTTGTGTTTTCCTTTCTCGCCTTGTGTTCCTTCGGGAATACGGCAGTGACGCCCAAACTAAATTTGAAGTCTTCCGCTAAGTTTTGTCTGTTAACGTTAGTTTGACTTTGACTTTCTATAATTGAATTTCCGGGGCGTTACATTAATATTGCTTAATAGTCAATAGTCCTAATAAAAATAAGTGCCTCTATTCCGGAGATAAATATATTATATATTCTGGGTTATTGTTCAGTTAAGTGATTGTGTTGTTACTTGTTACTAATTTTCAAAATGATCTTTTCAACGTCCAATGAGAAAATTATGGTTCACTATCAAAATATGATCACTCGCCGACTACAATATTTAAGATGTTTAAAGTATATCTTACTTTTTCCAGGATTTATGTTAAACTTCATGTTATTTTAAATTCAATTATTTGAATGTGCTACATTTTCAAAATTCACATTGAATATATATTCGTTGGTTTTTTTAGATTTTTTTAAAATCTTGACACCTTAAACTTTAAAGTCTAGCTTCGCCACTGGTCACACTAAGGTCGAGTTCTTTTATGCGGTATCTTGCGGAATGGTGTGGTGAGGTGTGGTGAAATTGTGGTGGGATGTGGTGGAATTGTGGTAGATTATTAGTATGTGGGTAGGTGAAGAGAGAGAATGTAAAAAGTAGAGGAGAAAAGTGAAGAGAGAGAAAGGTGAGGAGAGAGAAAAGTAATGATTTGCGGTAAAATACGCGGTGAAATTGTATGATGATTACACCATGAAAAGAACACGGCCTAAATAATGTTCATGAATGCCTCTAATTTATAAGGAGAAACTCCTTTAAATCTAACTTGACCCTTACTCCAATTAAAATAATGAAATCCAACGTAACAAGCAAACTTAAATAGTATTATAATACAGTTAGAAATAAAAATATCATAAGGTCAAAAAGTTGGATGATTTGGGACACTTTCCTAACGGTTGCCATGAATTTATTAGCTAGGTGGTTAGATGGTGACTGCTGTTATGATTCCATAACAACAAGGTTGTGGAAATGTGTATGGCTCATATATTTTGTTGTATTTATTTTAGCATTGGAAAAGTGGAAATCTTTACACTGTCATAGATGGAGTCCCATGGGACCATGGGTTATGCAATAGTCATGGTGGCCCCCGCACAGCTACTGTTGTGCTAGTGATCATGCTTTTAGATTTTGGTATATGTCTTGTTCTTGTACTTGTACAATTTTGTTTAGTTGATATGTTGGTCCGTTCATACTTTGTTAATAGTATTGTTGTTGTTTGGTAGAACAGTACTATTGTTGCTTTGGTTCTGAATTTGTAGTCATTTTGTTAAGGAAAATTTATTTTAAAAATCCCAAATATAGGGGTTCTCAGTGGGAATATTCCAAACTTTATATTTGAATGAGTACGACCCAAATTTTGGGGGCGGTATTTGTGAATGTCCCACCACCAAATCAAGTGAAGTTGGACTTGTCGGAATTATGATGTGTTTGCCGGCAATTGTTTATGTGGCAGGGTAGGCTTCCAACTCTACAAAAAACAAACGCCCTAATTAACCTAAATTAATATTTTCTTCCATTGGACTATTGGGTAATCAAACAATAAAAAATAAATAAAAAAACTCACATCCCTGCACTCTTCTTCATCTTTGCAACCAACCATTCACCTTCCCTGTGTAAACAAACAGTACGAGAACACCCGAGAATTCCCTCTCATGTGGTCTTCAAACCATGAAAAGGGAGATGAACTCATAGTATAATTGCTATTGGGAATACATAGTTTTTTTAATTAGTTTTGATTCCAAATTAAAAGCTACGGCAACACAACTTGAGTTTGAGAAGAAAAGGGTCATGGAGCTTGAGAAGCAAGTTGCCATTTGATGTACATTTGAGACACCTATAGGGGGTTTAAACTTTCAGTAGGGAAGGTCGGATTGGAGGAGAGAGAAGAGTCAGGTTAAAAAAAAGCGAGGTGTTAGGTTAGATGAGGTGGACGACTAAATGTGTTAAATATAGTCTAATTTGCCACATAAGCAATTGCCAACGTACATGTCAAAATTCCGGCAAGTCCCACTTCACTTGACTCGGTGGAGGGACATTCATAAATACCACCCCCAAACTTTGAATCGTACTCACTAAAACATGAAGTTTGGGATATTCCTACATACAACCCCAAAGTTTGAGATTTTTAAAATAAATTTTCCTTTTGTTAATAATGAAAAATAAAATATATTTGCTGGTTAGGATGAGCTTTGTAGTGGAGATGAGGGGTTGAATACTAGAATATTAATTAAAAAGTTAGGGAAAAGTTTCTATGCAAGCTTGGAATAGAAAGCTTGCAAAATTGTTGAAATTTGTCACACAAGAGTTGAAGGTTGTTGGAGATCAAGAGGTATTTATGAATGTATATCAACACCAAGCTAGCCAGAAGAAGAAAAGTAAGGAGGAAGCTTCAATATGAGGCTCAATTGGGATGGTTTGGTTATTATTTTTAGATGTGTATAGTTTGGTAGCAGTTGGGTTAAAATGTGTATTTTTCACGAGTTTTGGGAGTTTGATTAAAATATACATAATAATTGATTCATGTTTCAGAGATTTTCACTTTAACTAGTAGTAGCTAAGGTGTTACAATATCTTTGAACTGGTGTCTTAGGCTTATTGTTGAGTTTGAATTTTATTTTCAATCTTGATGGCATTGAGCAATAAACAAACAAACAAAAAAAAAAAAACCTGCATAACAAAAAAACAATTTAAACATGAATATCATTTTCAATCTTGATGGCATTGAGTAGTAAACAGACAAAAAAACATAGATACCATTGAAACAATTTGAGCATGACTAATAATGTAAATTCAAATGTGAATAAATGAAATATTACCGATGTTGTGGATAGTTACTTATAACCATCCTACGGACCTACGTACCGCCCCAGTAATCTGCAAATATAAACCAATATGTGGCGGGATCGTGTCCTATATTTTGATCATAGATGTGTGGTAAACGATATATATTTAGGGGAGCTTAATTAAGATCCAAGGCTTCCCCTATTGCGGGAAGTTGTTTGTACTATATTTTCTTTCCCTATTATGATTTTTTCTTTTGTTTATGTATAAAGTAGTGTTTTTTTGGCTTAAGAAATCATGTCACATGATTTGTCACAATCCACCACATTTTACCGCAAATCATTACTTTTCTCTCTCCACACTTTTCTCCTCTACTTTTTATATTCTCTCCTCACCTACCCCACATACTAATAACCTACCACAATTCCACCACACCCCACCATAATTCCACCACATCCCACCACACCATTCCGCAAAATACCACATAAAAGAACACGGCCAAAATACCATTTCAGCTTTGAGCAATCAGGGATTACAAAAAAATCAATGATTTCCATAAATTTTATCACTGTGGGAGCTGCTTGTTCCAGCCTCCCAGCTTTCATCCTGAGTTCCTAACATATCTAAGTAATTTATAGAAGATTTCATTTCCTATGGGCGAATTTGTATTAGGCTGAAGGGTGTTTACAGGCACCACAAATTTTGAAAAGAAAAGTTTAACAATAATTTTATTGTAAGATATATATCTTTGTGGTGACTATTTATTAATAAAGAAGTGACTAATAATTTATCCTAAATACTAATAAGAGTGTCTAATTTAATACAAGAATCTCATTATTCTTTGAAAAAAATTGATAGCATATTAAACATTGTGAGGATTTTTTTTTTTTTTTTTTTGTGAAGACAGATTACAGCTAATAATTTATTGTTATGAAAGAGCTCCACGTACTCTTGGTCTTTTTCGCTAATGTTTCCTTAACGAGGTTCCCATCAACTTTACAAATGCAACAATACTGAAAATTTAAAAATAAAGTTATGCAGTTTACTAAAATGGGCTGGTACGCTGTTGGGACC
This sequence comes from Portulaca oleracea, assembly GCA_029582165.1. NCBI lineage: Eukaryota > Viridiplantae > Streptophyta > Magnoliopsida > Caryophyllales > Portulacaceae > Portulaca > Portulaca oleracea. The sequence continues at coordinate 20,539,529 of CM055886.1, forward strand.
TGGATTCGACATTTGAATAGTATTCCCTCCGTTCTTTTTATTTCAGCCCCGTTCTTTTGCGCGTTGCATTTGCATTGCATTACGTTTAGTTGCGTTAGATTGCGTTAAGTTGCGGTGAAAATAGTTAAAAAGTAATGGTAATTTGCGGTATGTTGCATTATGTTGCGGTAGGTTACGTTGCGGTTAGTTGCGTTAACGCACAAAAGAATGGGGAACTAATTTTTTCATTTCTAATTATCTGTCATTTTGTAATTCTAATAGTCTATTAATTATTGATTTTACTATTTTATCTTTGATAATTATTATGGTAAAGTGAGAGCAATTAAAAAGTAATCAGGTTATTCTAGTAATTATGTTCATAACTACCCCATAAATATTAGACAAACTGATATTAACAAATCAATTTTAAATGACAGATAATATTAAATAGAGGGAATATGTCATTACTGGTGGATCTGAATGTCGTATTATAATGGGAAATCCCAAATGGTAGGCACAAATTTTTGGGTATTCCAAATTCTCAACCTACTTTTTACATATTCCAAATGGTAGGCTTAAACACAACAAATTTCCACACTGTAGGCATAAGGTTAAAGAGACGTTAGTTTTTTTTAAAAAAAAAAGGAAAAAAGAAAAGAAAAGATGTGTTCAACAACTTCAGGCGGCTTTGAAACCTAACGTTGCTCTCTCAAACTCCTCCCTGAAACTCCCTCAATCTTCTTCTCCCTTGAGTCTTGCCGACAGTCAGAATCGTCTCATGTCAGAATCATCTAATATGGAAATACAAATTCAGCCAAAAAATAAAGATAAGAAGTTGAAATTGATCTGTGTGATCTCGACTAGAGATGAACAGAAAAGCACAGGCAGAAGCAGCAAGCACCAAACAAAGAAACGCGACCACAGTCCCAATAGAGATCCTCCGGACCGCCCTTTATCCGTTGGTGGCACGACTGCTTATGCGACGGCGCCCTAACTCCGATCGCTACATGGTCGGCGGCGGCGGCGACTACGGCGGCGCTTCCATTGGCGTACTGGTGGTGGTTGCCGGAACTGTAATCGGGGCTCCGACCAGCCGCCGCCCTATCGAACCCAGATTGTATGTACTGTGCCATGGGCGCATTTTTCAGTTATTCGGGTTCACCATTGAAGAAGAAGAAGGTCGAATTTGCAGGGTTTGGGAGATTTAGGGTTGGGATTTGGCCGTTCTTCGGGAGGAATGGAATGCGTGGGATTGAAGTGATTGTTTGGTGCAGAATTTGGGCAAGTGATTAGTGAAAGTAGAGAGAAAACGAGGAATTTGAATGAGAATATGAATGAAAGGGAAAGTATGGAGGAAGAAGAAGAAGATGAGGATGAATATTAGGGAAGGAAAGAATTGATCGGCGATCAAAATTCAGAGAGACTAAGACTCTTTGTTGTTGGTGGTGTTGGTGGGAATTGATCGGCGACCGGCATGAGATGATTCTGACCGTCGGCAAGACTCAGGGGAGAAGAAGATTGAGGGAGTTTGGTTTCAAAGCAGTAGGCAGTCGTCGAAGTTGTCGAACACAACTTTTCTTTTTTTTCCCTTTTTTTTAAAAAACTAACATCTCTTTAACCTTATGTTTACAGTGTGGAAATTTTTTGTATTTAAGCCTTCCATTTGGAATATGTGAAAAGTAAGTTGACAACTTGGAATATCCAAAAGTTTGTGCCTATTATTTGAAATTTCCCTATTATATATTTTTTTAAAAAAAACATAAATTTGGTCATGTTAAAAGAATACAAATTTTTCCAACTCCAATTAAGACTCACCCAAAAATGAGGTTGGGTTGAAGAGTATATTTCCACGTACGTAGTAACACGTAGACCACTGGTAGTTCGTAATGTTATCATGTCTTTAATTCATCCACTTTCATTTAATTTCCCACATCTCATTAACTGTTGGGACAAGTAGACGTGGCCCGTGGCCGACTTGAATTTTGATTGACATAGTACAACAATTCTATGTTTCGCCAGCTTAGACGATTATAGTATACCTAAAGAGTCACATCAACATGGATTTATTGAATTTAGTCCATCTAGAAAGGATTAATGTGGACTTGGTGACATCTCTAAACTTAATTTTAGAGTCTTGTTAGTTATCAAATTCGTGCACTGCATTAGATGTATGTTTCTATTTTATTTTTAAGGGAGCATTTTATTGAGAAATTTTTTCGAATAAATTAGTTAACTTTTTCAAATTGATAAATTTTTTTATATTGATTTTTTTTTCAAAGGAGGTTAGAAAAAATCTTTCATGTGATTTTTTTTTCTTCAGAAAACTACCAAAATAATTTGAGATTTTAGTTCATTTAGTTTGAATTTTAATCTAATGTCAATCGTCACATAATGTGCCATAAATATGGCCATTTAAGTACAACCTTAAGTTAAGTGAAAATTAATTGTGCAAGATATCGGCCAATATTATAATTTGCATGAAACTAACATGATAAATTGATCATTTAAATATAATATTACAAATGAAGTCATTGCCCTTAACTGAACAACCATTATTTGTGTTTTCTTATGGAATTAATCGAACGAGATGGTTGCCGAACGAGTTGTAACACCTAAAACAAAATTTCATTAGAAGGGATACATTTTCATCAATTAAAGATCATATCACAATTAATGGATTCTCAAGTCCTTATTTATAAGAATTTCTATAATTCAAACTCTCGTCACTTGTACTTTTATCTAATCATCTATCTCATTCGTAGTTGGTGGATAAAATAATAGTTTGCAAAATATCAATTTGGTTTCTAGCATGAATGAAAAAATAACAATGAGTGATGTTGAAGAAATATAAGGCACTGCATCATATTAAAGTAGTGGATATCTTAATAAAGATGTATGTACTGCTAGTAGTTAGATGCCAATTGCAGTATTAGTAATTATGATCAAAGAAAGTCTTTACATTGGATGATAAATTATTGAAGGAAACACAATGTGGTGTAATAAAGTATTGGAGGAACTCATAATCTTTGAATATGATGAAAATAATATTGAAGGAACACAATGGTTTCTAGTGAAGATAATTGTCGGGACTCACAATATTTAATATTTTGTCCTTTAATTTTAAATTTATTGATGTTAGAGTATAAAATTATTTATGGGGCTTTCACCATCAGCTTCAGTTTTTGGTTGAGTTGGTTCCATATGATATCAAAGTTAGACCTAAGCAAGAGGTCTCCGGTTTGAATCTCAGCACCCCCTATATTCATTTGTGCAAGGTGAAGGGAGCCTTTGCAGCATCTATGCTTCAAGCCCAAGGGCTTCAACCATCGGTTGAGTTGGTTCCACAATTGGGGTTACAATATAATTATTTTTAAGAAGTAAAAGAAATTATTAAGTTTTTTCATTGAAAATGATATTTTATTACTCCCTCCATTCGTTTTTATCTGTCATTTATGAGTTTCAGTGTCAATCTTTAATCAATAGTCTCTAATATAAAATTTTTATAAAAAATATAATATTATACTGTTTAATAGTATTTTTTTTATTACGAATCTAATTAATGACATCAATTTTGTATGATGAATCATTATACAAATTATGATATTAACAGTTAAAATTTTTATCACAATTTCCAAAGCAACAGATAAAATAAAACAGAGGGAGTACTTAATACTATCATTAATGATAAATCAAATTAAATTGGAAAAATAATATATAAACACTACCTATATAAACTTCCACAAAACCCAAAATAATTTTTTTAAAAAAAATATAAGTTCAACTTTAATTGGCAAATCCATCTTCGGATGGGTTTTTTGGATTTTGGACACTCAACTTTGGGGGTATTTATTATTTGATACCACACTTTTCAAAGTTTATTATTTGGACCCTGTACTTTGTCTCCGGTGACATTGTGGACATTAATATAGCAATGCGGTCAAAAAAAGCCCTTAACTAAGTTTGACAATTTTTTCCTTCCAGCTTTGCCCTTTAATTAATGATGAACTTCCAAGTTTCCCCTTGATTTATTAATTCTTTATTTTCCCTTCAATTATTTATTACTACCAAAATTATCACATTTTAAATTTTTTTAATTTAAAAATTGTTAAGAACTTCAAAATTTCAAAATTAAAATAATAAAACATTTAAATAGTAAAAAAAGTTTAAAAATTAAAAAATTAAATATAAACTGAAAATTTAAGGTTTAGGGTTTAGGGTTTAGGGTTTAAGATTTTAAATTTTAAAATTTTGAAAAATTTTAATTGTTAAAATTTTAACATTTTAACATTTTAAATTTTTCAAAATTTTAAAATTAAAAAATCAAAAATTAAAAAACTGAAAATTTTCAAAAATAAAAAAAATCAAAAATCAAAAATCAAAAAAATTAAAAATTAAAATTAAAAGATTTAAAAATTTTAAAAATTTATAATTTTACAATTTTAAAAAATAATAATTTGGAAATTAAAAATTAAAAATTAAAATCAAAATGAATATGATAATTAAAAACTTAAAAATTAAATAATTAAAAATTAAAAAACTAAAAATTAAAAATTAAAAATTAAAAATTAAAAATTAAAAATTAAAAATTAAAAATTAAAAATTTAAAATTTAAAATTTAAAATTTAAAATTTAAAATTTAAAATTTAAAATTTAAAATTTAAAATTTAAAATTTAAAATTTAAAATTTAAAATTTAAAATTTAAAATTTAAAATTTAAAATTTAAATTTAAAATTTAAAATTTAAAATTTAAAATTTAAAATTTAAAATTTAAAATTTAAAATTTAAAATTTAAAATTTAAAATTTAAAATTTAAAATTTAAAATTTAAAATTTAAAATTTAAAATTTAAAATTTAAAATTTAAAATTTAAAATTTAAAATTTGAAAAATTTAAAATTAACGAAAGTCAAAAACCTTTAAAAATTGATAAGGGCAAATCGGGAATTTTATGTGTATTTTGGCCCTTTGACGGAGTAAAACTTAAGATTGGGCTAGATTTTTTGGGTACCAAAAGTACAGGGTCCAACAAATAAATTTTAAAAAGTGTGGTACCAAATAATAAATACCCCCAAAGTTGAGGGTCAAAAAACCAAAAAACCAAAAAACCCATCTTCGGATAGTGTAATTTGGTTTTTAGGTACGTTTCAAATATTCATGTGACTAAGAAGAATACCGAAATTACACTATCCGAAGATGGATTTGCCAATTAAAGTTCAACGTTAATACTTCAATAGAGTTTAGTTTGGATTATTTCATCCAAATTACAAATATAGTGTTAGGAAAGTGTCCTAAAATCACCAAATCTCTTGATCTCACAATTATTTGTTTCCTAATTATATTAGGATATTATTTAGGTTTCCTTATTGTGTTGGGTTTTCTAATTGTATTAGATTCTAAATCTATTTGGAGTGGGAGTCAAGTTAGGTTATAGGGAGTTCTCCCTATAAATAGGGTGCATGTTTCTCCACAAAAAACATCAGAACAGAGAGCTAGAGAGAGAGAAAATACTGAGAGAGAAAGGGGTCTCACCAATATTTTTCCCAGTGTATCCTGAGAGATTGTGAGTTGAGTGTTGAGAGATTGTTATTGTAATCTCCTTTGTGGATCGCATCACACCCTGTGATAGTGATTAGGTTGTACTCCTCCTTTCTCATAGTGGATTATTTTCTGGTTGTCGCCGTCCGTGGGTTTTTCTCCGAGTTCTTCGGTTTCCCACGTAATTCTGGTGTTTGATTTTATCGCTTATTTTTCGTTCCTAAATTTTGTCGTAATATCCGTCATCTCGTTTTCGATTCTATTATTCGCTTCCGCTGTTACCTTGCTACTTACTTTTCTCTAACAAGTGGTATCAGAGCAAGCTGCAGATGGCTTCAATCATGAAGTGTGATATTCCAAAATTTGATGGAACGAGGAGTTTTACTATGTGGAGACTGCAGATGAAGGCGGTTCTGATTCAGCACGGGTTATGGGATGTGATTGAGTATTCCGACACGAAAACTGATGCGACAATGAGCGATGATGAATTCAAAAAACTCCAGAAGGATATCAAGGGGAATTTGACTCCAAGGGAGTGGAAGAAGCTTGAAGATAAGACTCTGGCAGGGATTCAGCTGTGCTTGGTGGAACACGTTCAGAGAGAGGTGATGCATATCGAGAAACCTCGGGAGCTCTGGACAAAACTGGAAGAGCTGTACATGTCGAAGAGTCGTGCAAACAAGTACCGAATGAAGGAGAAATTCTACAGGCTGAAGATGCCCCAAGGTACTTCTATTCAGGCACATCTTAGTGAATTTGATTCTATTATTACCGAATTGGAATCAATGGATATAAAACACACTGATGAGGATAAGGCTTTTCATTTAATTCTGTCCCTACCTGCATCACATAAACAATTTAAGGAAATCATGTTGTATGGGAATCGTGGTGACCTTAACCTTAGTGAAGTAAAGGCTAGTTTACTGTCTAAGGAGAAACTTGATACCGATGGTGATGACCAGGGTGGTGATGCTATGGTTGTAAGGGGTAGAAATACTGAACGTAAGGGAAATGGGTCTAGAGGGAGGTCTAAACACCGTTCAAAGTCTAGGAATCCTCACAAGAATAAGAAGTGTAACTACTGTAGTAAGATGGGGCATATAGAGAGAGACTGTTGGGAAAAACAGAGAGACCAGAAGCATGAGAGTAAGGATAATCACACAAAACCTGGTACCTCAAACTGCGTAGAGTCCGAGTCAGATGGTGATGGGTTTGTAGTTACGGATGATGCCTTGGCTACCACATCGAGTAGGATAGCTAGAGATGAGTGGGTTCTTGACACGGGATGCACCTATCATATGTGTCCTCATAAGGATTGGTTCGAGTCTTATGAGAGTGTTGACACCGGGGTCGTAGTCATGGGTAACGACACAGCCTGCAAGGTTGCAGGAATCGGTAACATCAAAATCAAGACTCATGATGGCATCGTTAGAACTCTCAAGGAGGTTCGTCATATCCCTAACATGACTCGAAATTTAATTTCATTGGGTACTCTTGAAGCTAACGGCTGTAGGTACAAAGGAGAAGATGGTGTTTTGAAAGTGTGCAGGAGTTCCATGGTTCTTATGAAGGGAATCAGGAAAGGCAGTCTATACATCCTGCAGGGGTATATAGTGACAGGATCTGCAGCGGCAGTCCTAAATCTTGATGAGTCCGACAGCACAAAACTGTGGCACATGAGACTAGGCCACATGGGCGAGAAGAGAATGTCAATGTTGAGCAAGAAGGGATACCTTGAAGGCGCAAAGATCGGCAAGTTGGAGTTTTGCGATCACTGTGTCTACGGGAAACAGAAGAGGGTTAGCTTTTCAAAAGCTAAACATACAACAGCAGGGATCCTTGATTATATTCATTCAGATTTGTTGGGTCCTACTAGAGTGCCATCACTGGGTGGCAAGCGCTACATGTTGACATTCGTGGATGACTTCTCGAGGAAGACTTGGGTTTATTTCCTGCGGCACAAGAATGAGACATTCTCATATTTCAAGAAGTTCAAAGCTTTGGTGGAGAACAGACACGCAGAAAATCAAGAAACTCGGGGTGACAATGGGTTGGAGTTTGTTGATTAATTTCTTGGAATTCTGCGAGGAGCATGGGATTGCGAGGCATCGAACCTTGGTGGGTAAGCCTCAGCAAAACGGGGTAGCCGAGAGATTCAACATGACACTCCTGGAGAAAGCCCGCTGCATGCTCTCGAATGCAGGGCTTTGGAAGAACAAATCGTTCTGGGCAGAGGTGATATCTCATCGCCTACACCGAACAGATCACCTCATGCCTCTATCGAATACCAGATTCCAGAGAAAGTATGGACAGGTAATCCAATTAATTATTCTAACTTGAGAATTTTTGGATGTCCTGTATATGTCCATGTGAATGATGGGAAGCTGTCTCCCAGGGCTGTTAAATGCATGTTTCTAGGTTACGGGTCTGAGTCTAAGGGATATAGAATGTGGTGTCCTGATTTGATGAATGTTATTCAGTCTAGAGATGTAACCTTTAATGAAACTGCTATGTTACCTGGAATGGAATCTACCGGTGCTTCTAATGATGCAGGAAATCAGGAGAAGGATGCAGGAAGAATGGTGTTCGAGGTGGAGCAGGCTCAAGGTGGAGCTTTGGAACTCGCAATCGGAGAAAACTCGATGCTCTGAACCAACTCAGGTTGATGAGCCTGAGATTGAGACGAATGTTCCTCAGGTGGAGGAACAACCATGCATTGCTAGAGATCGTCTCAGGAGGGAGATCAGGAGACCAGCGCGATATACTGAAGAAGATGATGCTATGATTGCTTATGCGCTGAGTGTTGCAGAGGAGACTCCTGAAGGTGCTGAACCTTCTACCTATTAGGAGGCCATCTCTTGTCCGAATGCCTAAAATTAGATAGGAGCTATGCAAGAGGAGATGGAGAGTCTGCAGAAAAATCATACATGGGAGCTATGTGAGTTGCCTAAAGGGCGACGAGCTCTAACTGCGAAGTGGGTGTACAAGAGAAAGGAAGGTATCCCTGGTGTAGAAAGTGCAAGGTGGAAGGCCAGATTAGTGGTAAGGGGTTGCAACCAGAAAGAGGGAATCGACTACAACGAAGTATTCTCACCAGTCGTGAGGCATACATCGATCCGCACCTTGCTTGCCTTTATTGCTCTATTTGATTTGGAGTTGGAGCAACTTGATGTCAAGACAGCTTTCCTCCATGGCGAGTTGGAGGAGGAAATATATATGAGGCAGCCAGAGGGTTTCATCGTTCCTGGTAAACAAGAACATGTATGCAGATTAAGAAAGTCCTTGTATGGACTTAAACAGGCACCCAGGCAGTGGTACAAAAGGTTTGATACCTTTATGGTAGGGCAAGGGTACATAAGAAGTCACTATGATAATTGTGTGTACTACAGGCAATTTGAAGAAATGTCTTTCATTTATTTATTATTGTATGTGGATGACATGTTGATTGCCTCCAGGGACATGTCACTAATAAAGAAACTAAAATCTCAACTCAACCAGGAGTTTGAGATGAAAGACCTCGGAGCGGCGAAGAAGATTTTGAGTATGGAGATCCAAAGGGATAGAAAGGCAGGGAAGCTGTTCCTATCTCAGAAGAAATTTCTGGAGAAGGTATTGGACAGATTCAACATGAGAAACTGTAAAGCAGTTTCAACTCCTTTAGCTGCACACTTCAAGTTGTCTGGTGAGAACAGTCCTAAATCTGATTTGGAGGTAAGGAGGATGTCTAATATTCCCTATGCTAGTGCAGTTGATAGTTTGATGTATGCTATGGTGTGTACTAGACCTGACCTGTCCCACGCAGTTAGTGTGGTGAGTAGATATATGCAGAATCCAGGGAAGGAGCATTGGGAAGGAGTGAAGTGGATCCTTCGCTATGTGAAGCGTACTTTGGAGAAGGGCATCCTGTATCATACAGGTAGTGCTGCAACGTCTGATGTTGCAGGTTATGTTGATGGTGATTATGGTGGAGATCTAGATAGGAGACGCTCAATTTCAGGGTATGTGTTCGTCATGTGTGGAGGAGCAATATCTTGGAAAGCTTCACTTCAATCTATAGCAGCTCTGTCTACTACAGAGGCTGAATATATTTCCGCAACGGAAGGAGTGAAGGAGGCCATCTGGTTGAGGGGATTGGTCATGGAGCTTGGAGTACCACGCATGGATCGTGGTTTATTGAACGAGAGTGCTATACATCTGACAAAGAATGACACTTATCATTCGAAGACCAAGCATATAAGCGTCAGATATCACTTCATCAGAGATACAGTTGTTGCAGGAGAGATCGTGGTGAAGAAGGTTCATACTTCTGATAATCCTGCAGACATGTTAACCAAGCCTCTATCTATAGCTAAGTTCGAACATTGTTTGGACTTAGTTGGTGTTCTAAGCATGTGAGAGCCTCGGACCACGCCTGAGGGGCGTGTTGATGGCGACAGTCAAGATGTTTATCTGGACCGATGCTTCGTTGATTTTAGTCCAAGGTGGAGTTTGTTAGGAAAGTGTCCTAAAATCACCAAATCTCTTGATCTCACAATTATTTGTTTCCTAATTGTATTAGGATATTATTTAGGTTTCCTAATTGTGTTGGGTTTCCTAATTGTATTAGATTCTAAATCAATTTGGAGTGGGAGTCAAGTTAGGTTATAGGGAGTTCTCCCTATAAATAGGGTGCATGTTTCTCCACCAAAAACACATCGGTAAACACAGAGAGCTAGAGAGAGAGAAAATATTGAGAGAGAAAGGGGTCTCACCAATATTTTCCCCAGTGTATCCTGAGAGATTGTGAGTTGAGTGTTGAGAGATTGTTATTGTAATCTCCTTTGTGGCTCGCATCACACCCTGTGATAGTGATCAGGTTGTAGTCGTCCTTTCATAGTGGATTATTTTCTGGCTGTCGCCGTCCGTGGGTTTTTCTCCGAGTTCTTCGTTTTCCCACGTAATTCTGGTGTTTGATTTTATCGCTTATTTTTCGTTCCTAAATTTTGTCGTAATATCCGTAATCTCGTTTTCGATTATATTATTCGCTTCCGCTGTTACCTTGCCACTCACTTTTCTCTAACATATAGCTATGGAGCCTAGTTTTAACCAACTTTAAAAAAAAAAAATGGCGTGTGCTCAAATTAATTATAGGCAAGGGTATAATTCTAATAACCCCAGAAGAAATTAAGTTTAAGAGATATGCAAATATTCACATACATACAATTTCATAAGGCCCACAAAAAAAAAAAAAAAAAAAACTCATAAACTAACTGAAAGATAGCATATGCAGTAGTAATTGTTTTGTGCACGAACCATCTTTTTCACGCGTCCTCTCTTTGATAAATATGGGGAAAATTTGGGATAAGTACTTAGCATTATTAGTTATATGTTTCGGCAAAAATAAGCATTTGTCATCTCTTGATTCAACTGGCCTTTATTACTACACCTATCTTCTACGCGTATCTATGGTTTAACTTCAACCAAGCAGTGTAAGTAATTTATTTGGCGATCATGGTCTCACTTTAATGTCTTTTTATGAGCGTATTTCAGTACATATTTTTTAAAAAAAAGTTGGAGCAAAGTACAACTTATTCAATAGCTACTATTCATCCAATGAAAACATTCATGTAATCGTCCAAAAAAAAAAAATCATATTAGCAACAAAGACCGAACTTCTCCCCTTCATAATAAAGAATCAATAATATCTATTGCCAATTCAGTTATTGTGCAAAAATAAGTGAAATTTTGGACAATAATAATGTATATTTGTAGAATATATTAGTTTTAGGGGCAATTAAAAACATATTGGTAACCCTAATATTTTGTTGGCCAATAAATTATAATTCATAATCCATTACATATGTGCAACCATCTCAACCAAAAACTTAGGCTGATGATTGAAGCCCCAAGAATGGTTTTATATTCTAACACGCCCCCTCACGCGAATACCTTTTGGGCTTGAAGCGTGGATGCTGCAAAGACTCCTTTCACCTTGCGCAAATGAATATGGGGGTGTTGAGATTCGAACTTGAGACCTCTTGTTTATGAGTCTGGCTCTGATACCATATGGAACCATCTCAACTAGAAGTCTAGAAGTTTAAGCTGATGGTTGAAATCCCAAGAATGATTTTATATTCTAACAACATATAATGGTAGTGATAAGTCGTGCCCATTATACATGTATCTATAGACAAAGTAATTAAGTAAAGTTGCTATTGTCCTAAACTTGAGAGAAACACTACCAGAGAAACTATCGTAATTAATATTATTGAAAATTATGATAACTATGGATCTATATTTCATAATTATTATTATTAAAAAATTTGTACTATCATTGATCATACATTTTTGAAATGTAAATATATTTAATTTGAGCTCTATGGTTTAACAAACATAGTAATTAAAATATAGATACATAGCTTAATATTTTCTATGCTGCAAGCATTAATTAAAAACAAATAAACTGAATTTATATTGCATAGATGAAGAAATAGGTTTGTAACTATATTTGCTAAATAAGGGAGATTATACCATAGTTGAATTTATTTTCAACTATGGTAGTTAAAATGTATAATGCCCTTCATTTTGCCATTAAAAATTAAAATTAATATATATATTCACCATAGGACTTGTTACAATATGTAAATCTATATGTTAACTTATACTTGTTTACAAAATTAAATATTTTAAAGGAAATTCTACCATAGTTGACTTTTTTTCAACTATCGTAGTTGAAAAGTGAAAAGACCATTAATTTTATCATAAAAATTCAAAATCAATGTAGGTTGATCAAAGTAACTTGATACAATAATTAACATGTTTAGGAGGATATAAATCTTTTTAAAAAATATGATTTACTTTTAATAAATGAATGGTAAAAAATTTTCAACTACCGTAGTTGAAAATAAATTCAACTATGGTAGAATTTTCAGCTAAATAAAGATATATTAAAATTTTTGAAATAACCATAGAGTGAAGGTGAATAGATTTGTTACAGAGTTCTACACTTATAAACACAAGGATGTTAATAACACTTGATTGAACTGAATAATAATTCTATATTAGATGAGCTTGAGGTACAATAGAAATAGAAGATGTTAGGGAACTCGGCAGAATCAGGACAGTGAGATCCTTAATGACTGCTTACAAAACCAAAAAACTCAAATGGAGTTTCTGTAGAGGAGCCTTTCTGACGAGGCGGATCAAGGTTTTGGAGGGGCCTCACAGATGAGGCAGAGATGAACATGTAGGATTACAATGGAGATCAATCTCACAAAGCCTTAGTACTTCAAAGATCTGCTACACAACCTCACCAACATATTGGGCTACATAACTCACCAAGGTCCTTGGTTACACCTCACGAGAAGTACCTTATTGGCTACATAACTCATCAAGGACTCATTGGCTACACTAAAAAATCTCACGAGATTTCCTACACTCGATTACTTGCTTGGAATCGACTAAATCTTCAAGAAGGAAGTTGGAGCCTTTATATAAGCCTTGGAGTTCATCCACAATGGCAACTTCTTCTCTTCCCTTGCATGGTTGATCCTTTCCATATTTGAGTCGATCCTCTATCTTTGTCTCTTTAGAAACTTTAATCTTGCCGTTTGTAATGATCTTCAGCAAAGATACATATCATAATAAGTAGATATTATTCTAAATATATGCTAGAAATATTTTAGAGATATACATGATACTTCCCTAATTTGTTCTTTCAAACAAAACTCTATGTTGTCTCTTGGAGGTCCTCAGCGGCAGTGGTTGGAGGTCCTCACAGTTTCTACAATTTTTAATTTGTTTATCTATCATTAACTATTGTATAGTATATATTCTATTAAAAAACTTCTATATTCTATATAAAAAAAACTAGTAATAATTCCACTTTGAAGATTATTGATAAATTTGTTTTATACGTAACAATAGTCATACGAAAGAGGTGGTGATCAAATAGTAACAACATCATCTCTACGTTTGCCACCAACGTTCAAATCATGGTGGAAGTAAAATATTTCTCATTAATGTATTTTTTAATTGACATTAGTTATTTAGATTTGAAAGTAAGTTTGGAGCAACTAATCTCCCAAACTTTACCATTTAGGTACAGAGTTGTCTTAGATGATTTGATTATATATATATGTGTGTGTGTGTGTGTGTGTGTGTGTGTGTGTGTGAAGGACCTTCTGGTGAGCATGTCAGTTTGTTTGTTTTTTTTTTTTTTGAAAAGAGCATGTGACTATGGTTGGATGGACATCAAGTGATATTTTTGTGGCCATCAAGTATGAAAGGTAAACATCAAGTGTTATTTTCGTGGACATCAAATATATGCAATAGGAATATAAAGATTTTGCTTGGCGGACATCAAATGCTGATATCCAGCCTTCATAGTTAATGTCCACTGTTTGGTCTCATTTCGAGCCGAATTCATACTGTTAATAAAGGGTTTTGCTTGTTTTAGGTCTTAATTATTGGTTAGTTATGATGCTTTTGTGTTTCTGTAGGTTAAATCAAAGAATAGCGGAAAAAGGGAATCAAAGAGCTGAGAAATCCAACACCCAGGGCGTAATACACGCTACGAGCTGAACATAAGGGCGTAGCACCCACTACGACAGTTGTAGCACCCGCTGCGACAGCAGTATGGAAACAAGAATTTTTCTTCCAAAGCGTAGCGCCCGCTACGAAAGTTGTAGCGTCCGCCACAAACTGGGCAGAACGCCGTGACACCCGCGTCCGACGCCGCAGTGCCCGCGACGACGGTCGACAGTCCAACAAAAAGTTTCCGAGAAATCATAGCGCCCGCGACAACAGATATTGCGCCCGCTACCACTTGAACAGGAAGATGTCACACCCGCGACTAATGTCCGAGCACCCGCGACCAGTAAAACAGAACATGACGGAAGTTTTCCGCCGAATCGATCGCGCCCGCGACATAGGGCGTCACGCCCGTGATAGCCAAAAATTCCGGAAATAAAAAAAAGGGGTGGCGGCTGCACGTAGGGTTTTGGAAATTATTTTATTTTCTTTTCCTAATTCTTTCTTTATAAACACTATCACTCAAGAGGAGATTATTATTAGTTATCTTTAGTTTTATCATTAGCTTTAGTTATTAGCTTTAGAACAGTTATGAGTTATAGTTTTCAAGATTCCCTTAGTTTACTCTCAATCTACCTATTGTAATTTACACTTTCACGATGCAATTCAATTCAAGCTTTCCGTTATTCTTTCTTGTTTCTGTCTTGCTACTTTGATTCCATTAGTATTAGTCCACAAAAATTCCACTTTTTAGTGAAGAGGAGGATTAAGGTTCCTCGAATTCTCCCTTCAGGTGAGGATTCGAGCAGTCTTAGTAATCCAGATCACGCTTTTTCTTGTTAGTTCGGGAAATGATTCCTAATTCAAGATTCAAGATTCAAGATTAGAGTACAGTACAATGCATTCCAGGTTAATGTTCTCTTTCCTTAATTCCAGTATTCGATTCAGTTTTAGTTCCTTAGTCATTGCTTTTAATTGTATTCTTAGTTATGACTTTTCCCTTTAAGTTTTAATTTCCATTTCATTCTTTAATTGTTTTTCATTATTCTTTGTTTTTGATTCATAAACCCTACCAAACCAATTCCCTATTGCTTGACATACCATCCCTGCGGATACGACTACCCTTACTCTAAAACCCCAATTACTACAACCGAACATTCACAATAACAATACTTAATGTCCATCTTACATAATTGATGTCCACGGAAATAATACTTAATATCTGTCAGAAATGCAACCATGCCCATATGCTCACAAAAGGCTCATGCTCATATGATCAGTTTCCTATATATATATATATATATATATATATATATATATATGTTCGGAGCTTATGCTCCTGCAACTATAAGAGCGTGATATAAACTTTATAATGCATATGCATCCAAATTCTTTATTCCCTTTACTCTTTATTGTCAAATTATGTAACTTTCTGAGTTTCTTTATATTTGTTAATTTTACAAGTCTAATAAAATAATTTATTATTTAAGTTTTACAAATTCCCATAAGCACCGACATTTTTTTTCAATAATTTGGAAAGTTAAAAAAAGATTGTTTTTTTTTCAATTTAGAATATAATGGATTACAGTAAAATGTGTCATTAAAATTGTTTTGCTTCTTTTTTATAGAGTAATAATAGCTAGGAAGCGAACAATTTCTAAGTCTCGTGCCAATTGAAAACAATCTCTCTAATTAAATAGTATAATGTAGTGGTAAAACTGCTACATCTCACCCCTCTATATCTTACATGAGTGGGATTTCGAAATATTAGTTTTGATTTACGAACAACATTCTTTTTGTGCAAGGGCATTTTAGAAGTATTTTTGACAATTTACAAACCATTTATTTTAATTATTACATATGTTACTTTCTCGATATTGCTAATTAAAGGTGAAAAATAAAAATAAGAGCGGGTAAGATTTCACTCTTAATATGGTAACAACACTGTTGTGACACTTGTCCAAAAATACAATAAACCAAATAAAGAAACAAATATTGCAGCTCAGAGCATGTGTAATGGTTGGAACTTATTTAATGATTCCACTAACTTTCATTCCTTGGCAGTAATAATTTTTGTAAGTTTCACAATTTTGGAACTCATTATGGACTTGTAAACCATTTCAGAATGATATGTTACCCTGGGTCTGGGATGAGATTGCAAGCATCAAAAGATTAAAAACACAACTCTTCACTCCATCCTCATTGTGTAATGATATGTTAAATTCAGCAAATCCAATTAAATTCTAGCCTAGTTATCATGTGCAATTGACCTCTTCCATTGCCCAATCCTCTTTCTCAAAGAGAACATTCAAAGTCCTGACAGTTACATTTCTTTAGGCCAAAATGGTAGGAAATCCTTAAAACTATAACCATTGTACTCGTACTTGTAGCAACAATCGCTTATCAAAGATTCATCCTATTCAAGCTTTGCTCGAAATATATCAGTTTAGTCAGTGAACAAATCCCGTGTCACAGAAGACAAGTAGACTACCAATGAAAACGCAAATCCACATCACTCGAGGCTTATAGAAAGGCAAGACCTTCTCACTAGGATAGACAAGTAGACTCCCTCCAGATTTGGACTTGTAAACCATTCCAATGAGTCCAATCCTTTTAAGCCACATTTAACCCTATACCCGGGTGTTACAATCACCCCCACTTAAGCGTGGCTTACAGGGATCGAAACTATTACTTATATTACCAAGGTGCACCTTTTTTTTAAGGTAACTCATCCGTTGGGAACTCCTCAGTTAAGCGTGCTTGACTGGGAGTGGTCTCAAGATGGGTGACCTCCTGGGAAGTTTTTCCTAGCCAGCGTGTAAGCGAGGACAAAACACACTGAAAAGATTCATGGTGATTTGTGGGGCTAGTCAGCGATCCTTCAAGTGGTTATCGATAATATCCGCAGCCAGGGAGGGGCCGGTGCATTACAGATGGTATCAGAGCCGACCCGCGACTGTGAGTTGCGCTAGTGGACGGGAGATCCATGGGCAGTCACCTAGCGGGGCAAATATTCTGGATTGAATCGAGCCACAACGAGGACATTGTGCACTTAAGTGGGTGACTATAACACCCCAGGTGTATGGTTAAAGTCTGGTTTAAAGGGATCGAAATGACAATTTATATCACCAGGGTGCACCTTCTTTTAAGGTAACTCATCCATTGAGAACTCGTCAATTACCGCGCTTGACTGGAGGTAGTCTTAGGATGAGTGACCTCATGGGAAGCTTTTCCCAGGCAGCGTGTGAGTGAGAACGAAATACGCTGGAAAGATTCGTGGTGATTTGTAGGGCCAGTCAATTACCGAGAGGGGCCGGGGTGTTATAGGTAAGTATTCGGTTTCCCTGAGAGATTGTTGTTTTATAAAATCACTTTTGCTTATGTGAATTAGGTAACATGTCACAAATTTAAATATTTTTTAGCAAATTCATCTCCTCCCCTTGTCACGTGGAATCGCCACCGAATCAGTCACCGCCGAAATCATACGTTCCGGGTGCATTATTGTCCAACAACCCTCAAAGTACAGTGTATTAATGTCCAATGTCATAATTCAGTGTATTATTGTCCAATATCCCAAAAGTTCAATGAATTAGCATTCAAAAATCCAAAATTTACCAATTTAAGTACATGAAGATAGGAATAAGCCAAGTGAATTATATATTGTTCTTACATTGAAAATAATTCAACCATAGATATGATTATACATTACTTGTAGTTAACATAACTTTTTTCAATAATATTCCTTATATTATAAGCGTTTCATTGTACAAGGAAATACAATACTTTTTTAGATTCATACAAGAGAGTTTGTATGTTATGTGATTAGATTACAAAGTTCATTAAACCATGTTTCTATAGGACCAAAGCTAAAGCATATAACTATGTTTTGGCCCATTTACAACATAGTTTCAATTTGCATCATAAACCATTAGTCATTAAATAACAATGCTATTCATTTTGGACTTGTTTTTTCATGAAATATTTTAGAAAAGATCCAAACAAAATAATTATTTTATACCAGTTAGTTATAATTAATTAATTTAGATATCTATTATATTTTTTAGGTAAATAAATAATTGACCATTAAATCAAATTAAATTTTAATTTTAAGTCTACTTAAATTAAAACAAAATTTTAATTCTTATAATATGTGGGAAAATTTTTTTCAATATTCGTATATCAAAAATCGAAAAAAAAATCGAAAACATTAGGGACAAACGTTGTAAATTCACAAAAAATCGTGGGGAAGTGTTGTGTTAAGTTCCGAATCAAATGTAAGTCAAAATCTATGGTATTTAGGATATATACTCAGTGGTGTCCAACCATAATATAATTTTTGTTTTTTCGGACCACCAATATAGAAAAATAAAGTAGAAATTATTGGCATACAAAAGTTGAAAGTATGGATTATTAGGATCCAATTTCCCTAAATATATATATATATATATATATATATATATTTTGAAACGAATGTGAAAATTTATTCCTTAGAGAAAAACGGGGATTTGACCCCAAAAGGAAACAAAGGCCCTAGTTACATAGCACATCTACACAATTTTCGTATTTCTTTGTATATCTAGAGATGTAAAGAGTACGATTCCTAAGGCTAATTTTCATAGTTTTTGATAAGATGTCAGCCTCAACGTTTATGTTCTTGAACACATTTTTGTTCTTGACCATCCAAATATGGTAGATATAGCTTGTGAACCCGGAGATGCCCAGGTCTCTCTGCCAGGACTTTGCTTTCCAGCTCTTAATCATTTTGCACCAGTGATTCCAGTCATTTGCCCGGGGGAGTCCAAGCCACTTGATGAGGTCCTCCCTGATGTGGGTGGCGTAGGGGCAACTGTAGAAGAGATGTTCTATTGTCTCCATAGAGCTATTGCACATATGGCATTTAGTGCTGATGTCCGGGTAGTACTTCTGCAACCTGGCTCGAACTTGGAGTCTTCCATGCATCGCTATCCAGGTACAGATTGAATGTCGAGGGGTGTTGAGGCGATTCCATGTTATTTTGGCCCAGTCCCAATGTTCTTTGTCTCCGCTGAGCCAATCATACCCCTTTTGACCGTGTAGTTGCTCCTTAGGGAGATGACGTTCCTGAACTTATCCTTGACTATGCATAATTTTTTAAAGTACCAACAGGTATCTCCTCTTGGTGTGAAGCTCCACCAGTCGCCTCCCTTAATGTATCTGCCGTGAATCCATCTGATCCAGAGGCTCTCTTTCTTTTCCGCAATTGCCATGACTTGCTTGGCTATGAGGGCTACATTCCAATCATATAGGTTTTTTTTATCCCGAGACCCCCCTGCGATTTCGATTTGCACACTACCTCCCAACTAATTAGGGGGGCTTTGGTATATGTGTCTGAAGAACCTCAATTGGTTATGAGGACCTCAACGTAATCGTCAATGAGGACCTCAAATGTCAGCATAAGATTATTTTGTTTGAAAAAACAACCGAGCTGTCTTAGGGAAGTACAAATCATATCCTAATCTTATATCTTCCCTTTATTCTGAGAATTGTTTATAATGATCTTCATTTCCTTTTTCAGAATTCAAACGAAAAGGAAAGATAATATGGTAAAGGGCCTTCATGAAGATAGAAGATCACCTCAGAAAAGGAAACAAATCCTTGCTTAAACTGTTGCATTGAAAAGCTGGATTCTGCCATTGAAAGACAGCCACCAAATCAGAATGAATGCATGAAGGAAAGGATCAAATGCAAAGGAAAGAAAGGAAGGAAGCAAGTGAAGAATCAATTATAAATATGAGAACCCACCCCGTTAGCAAAGGTGTGATTTCCAAGGAAGAAAATCGTTGTAAGAACTTTGTGAAAGAAAGTTCTGAGTGTAAGAGTATTTGAGTAAATATTCCGAGTGTAGCCATTCTTGTGTAGTGGTGAGTTTTGTGTAACCAGTGGTCATACTGGTGAGGACCTCTAGGGTCGAGAGTTCCAAATCAAACAAGTGCCTCTCTACTGTGTGAGGTCACTAGTTGTAATCGTCTCCACTGTGAGGCCTCATATTCAAAAGACCTCTGCTGTGTCTTCTAATCCGGTAGGCCAATTGAGGACCTCACAAGTTCTCTTTTGTGCTGAGTTGTAAACTCCTCCTCTTTGACACTTTTGATCATTCAATAAAGAAGTTATTTTTCATATAAAAGTGCTACTAACTTGGTTGTGTTGATTGAAGTGTAGAATTATTTTTATGACCCTAATCACTCCCCCCCCCCTTATAGGGTTATTTCAATTGGTATCAAAGCAGGTCCACAGATCTGAAGAGTCTAACAACTCGTGGTAAAGATCATGGCCGACCTCAACACAACCGAAGCTCCTCAAGGACGCTCATGAACAATAGCTCCACTACTTACTCGAAAAAACTAGAGGTCGTGGAAAAGACAAATGGAGGTCTTCCTCAAGGACCAAGATGAGGATCTCTGGACTGTGGTTACCGAGGGAGATTATCCCACTCCCACGAAGCAGAACAGTGCTGGTCAAGATGGACCAAAGAAAAGATCTGAAATGACCAAGAAAGAGTTGGAGCAATTGAGAAAAAATAATCATGCCCTAAACTTGATTTATTACAGATTAAATTCGGATGATTTTGAACGTATATCTAATTGTGAAACTGCGAAACAGGTTTGGGATTACTTGATAACCTCATATGAAGGCACAAGTCAAGTCAAGGACACCAAAGTAGATATCCTTGTCCAAAAGTATAAGGCCTTCAGAATGAAGGAAAATGAGACTATGGAAGAGATGTTCAAAAGATTCAGCAGCATCACCAACCACCTCATATCACTAGGAAAAACCTACCCAAATGAGGAACAAGTTAAAAAGGTCCTTCGATGCCTGCCTAGAAAAAAATGGGGTCCAAAAGTCACAGCCATTGAAGAAGCTCAAGATCTCAAGGCCCTCAAACTGGAGGAACTCATTGGAAAACTATTGGCCTATGAGATCCAATTGAATGACCTCTCAAAACCCAAGGAAATTGCCTTCAAGGTAGTATATAAATCTGACAGTGAGTCAGATGATGATGAGAGGAAGATACAATGGCAAAGATGGCAAGAGGGTTCAGAAGATTATACAAGAAAAATCCAACCTTTCGAGGGTACATCAAGGATGGACAAAACAGAAAAGCAACCTCAAAAGGTAAGTCCTCGTCAAGAAAAGATGCTGACCCATTTACTTGTTTTGTTTGCGGCAGCTCAAAACCCCTTATGAAGGACTGCCCTTACGCCAGAAGAAACAAAGACAAGAGAAACAATCGACCTCAACGACATAACCATGAGGCAATGATGGAAACATGGAGTGATAGTGATTCTAGTGAAGGCCACAGTGAGGTAGAAGAAATAACAAATGTATGTCTGATGCAAACACAAGTGAGGATCAAGATCCAACCTCATCTCATGACGAGGTAAACATTGATGACCTCCTTAATCTTTCACCATTACATCTCTCTCATAAGTGTATGCATCTTTTTAAATACTCCAAGTCCTTGATAGAAAGAATCAAGCACCTTATCAACCATGTTCAAAGTCTCTGTGAGGCCATAGAAAGCCTGAACTCTCAAAATGACCTCCTGTTTACAGAAAGTAATAGACTGTATCTTGAGGTCAAAGACTGCTATAAAACCATCACTCAATTATCCAATGAGGCAGTCAATAATTCCCATCCTTACCAAAGCAAACTAGTCTCCACAACCCCCCCTTCTCAACCTCGGACCAAAATTCCTACAAAGCACCCACCCAGAGGACCTCTCCTTCCCACACCCAATACCCCACCTCTCAAAAACTATCGGTCCAAAAGTCCTCCCTTCCATGCCAACAAAGGACCTCTCTTTCCTATCCCAAACATTCTGCCTCTCAAAGAAAATCATCATAGAGGATCTCCTACAGAAAATAAAATGAGGACCTCATCAAATCCCTTGTCTAAAGGGACTAGACCTCCGTGCATTACTAAAATCTGGGTCCCAAAGACCTCATTGCCACGATCTCATCCTTGGTCAGAGACCCAGAAAGGTATAGTGTCTTCTTTTACAAGTATGCCTCAAACACGGAGATCCAACCAAGCTCTTCAAACTGAAAATCAACAAGAATGCAAGAGTGACCTTTGGAGACAAAATTCAAGACAAGATCCTAGACATTGGGAAGGTCGTTAAACAACACCACCCGCACCTTTTGAGGGGGAGTCGTCTACTATGAGGACCTCAACCTATGCACAAGCTGTCAAATTGAGGGGGAGTCCTATCATCCATCTTCCCTACATGTGGTCCCTCTCCTTTTCCCAGGTTCGTCAACTCACTGCACGCCTGGACCTCTGATGTCCTCATCAGCATGACCTCTCGGGCACCTCAAAATTTAATCAGGGCCTGGTCAAGGTGTCCTCAGCATTTCTTTTCCTTCTATCCCTCCTTCTCCCTCTCTCTTCCTCTATTTATTTTGGCTACACAATGTAGTACTTGTAATCTCTTGTTTCCTTTCTGTCTGAAAGACAAAAAGGGGGAGATATCTTTGGTCCGTAACCGAAACAATATGGTGAACTGTTGCTTGCTACTATATGATACTCTATTACAAGAATGTACTGTTGCATCTATTGTCCATATCTGCTGTACATTGAGAATGCATGTATAGAAGCAGCATCCAGGAAGTTTTGTCTTTCAAACGAAAAGGGGGAGATTGAAGAACCTCAACTGGTTATGAGGACCTCAGTGTAATCGTCAATGAGGACCTCAAATGTCAGCACAAGATTATTTTGTTTGAAAGACCAACCGAGCTATCTTAGGGAAGTACAAATCATATCCTAATCCTATATCTTCCCTTTATTCTGAGAATTGTTTATAATGATCTTCATTTCCTTTTTCAGAATTCAAACGAAAAGGAAAGATAATATGGTAAAGGGCCTTCATGAAGATAGAAGATCACCTCAGAAAAGGAAACAAATCCTTGCTTAAACTGTTGCATTGAAAAGCTGGATTCTGCCGTTGAAAGACAGCCACCAAATCAGAATGAATGCACGAAGGAAAGGATCAAATGCAAAGGAAAGAAAGGAAGGAAGTTAGTGAAGAATCAAGTATAAATATGAGAACCCACCCCGTTAGCAAAGGTGTGATTTCCAAGGAAGAAAATCGTTGTAAGAACTTTGTGAAAGAAAGTTCTGAGTGTATGAGTATTTGAGTGAATATTTCGAGTGTAGCCATTCTTGTGTAGTGGTGAGTTTTGTGTAACCAGTGGTCATACTGGTGAGGACCTCTAGGGTCGAGAGTTCCAAATCAAACAAGTGCCTCTCTACTGTGTGAGGTCACTAGTTTATGTCGCCTCCATTGTGAGGCCTCATATTCGAAGACCTCTCGTGTCTTAATCCGAAGAGGCCAATTGAGGACCTCACAAGTTCTCTTTTGTGCTGAGTTGTAACCTCCTCCTCTTTAGCACTTTTGATCATTCAATAAAGAAGTTATTTTCATATAAAAGTGCTACTAACTTGGTTGTGTTGATTGAAGTGCAGAATTATTTTTATAACCCTAATCACCCCCCCTCTAGGGTTATTTCAGTGTCTCTGCATTCCAAAGGAAATTCTTGCATATTTGCGTGATCTTATCTATCATCTCCTTTGGGATTATCATGATGGATGCCCAGTATGAGTATAGTCCCATGAGAACACTGTTTCTTAAAATGATTCTTCCAAAGATAAGATGTATTCTTGGTTTGCGGTGTGAGTCTCTCATGATCTTCTCTACTAGTTTCTGGCACTCCAATTTGCTTAGCCTCCTGTCAGTAACTGGCATTCCCAAGTAGTAGAAGGGGAAGGTACCTTCTGCATATCCACTGAGTTGAAGAATTCGTTCTTTGGTGTTGTGGTCGACCCCGCTTATGATTACCGTAGATTTGTTTGCATTTGCAATTAATCCCGAGGTTTCCCTAAAGTGATCCAAAGCCCTTTGCAGCTTTGTGACAGTGTAAGGGTCCGCTGCACTAAACACCATAAGATCGTCCGTGAACACCAGATGGGTAAGCTTCATGTCTTTGCAGCGTGGGAAGAATTCAAATTTTTTATCCTGTGCCGTAAAGTTGAAGCACCATGATAGATATTCCATGGAGAGGACAAAAAGTAGAGGGGATATTGGGTCCCCTTGCCTAAGTCTATGGCCTCCTTTGAAATAACCATATGTTGAGCCATTCACCTGGGTTGTGAAGGAAGTGGTTGTGACGCAGGCCATAACCCATTGTATGTACTGTTTCGGGAATCTGAGGGCTTGCAGCAATTCGTGTATGATTCCCCATTGAACACTATCGAACGCCTTCCTAAGATCAATTTTGAAAAGGCATCTTGGCTGGGTGGTTTTCCTCCGGAATCCTCTTGCGAGCTCCTGACACATGAGCACATTGTGTAAGAGTTCTCTCCCTGGGACAAAAGCTGTTTGGGTGTCCTGTACAAGGTGGGGGAGCACTTGCTTGAGTCTGCTAGCGAGGATCTTCGATATGCATTTATATATTACATTGCAGTAGGCAATGGGTCTAAAGTCCATCGCTTTGGCCGGGGCATCAACTTTTGGAATCACAGTTAGGATGGTTGAGTTGAAAGCCTCCATCAGCTTGCCGGTGTGAAGGAATTCCTTGACTGTGTTGCATATAAGATCACCGATTTGGGGCCAAGTTTGCTTGAAAACCCACTGGAGTATCCATCGGGCCCGGGGATTTTGAATTTGGGATAGAGAAAATCGCATCTCTTATCTCTTTGTCCGTGATCGGTTGGATCAAACTCATTTGTTGTTCGAAGGTCAAGGTTGAGCCAAGAAAGATGATGCTACTGTTGATGTTGGTTCTGTTGTTCGCCTTCCTCCCCAGCATGTTCTGGAAGAAATTTGCAAGATGTTCTCCCACTTTGTCAAACCCCTCGATGTTGTTGCCTTGTTCATCTTGAAGAATGTAAACAGTGTTGTCAGGTTTTCGTTTTTTCATCCTGGAGAAAAAAATTTTGGAGCAAGTGTCTCCGAATGCTGTCGTCTCTATTTTACTCTGCTGGGCAATCAGTGACATTACAGAATTCAGAATGTCAATGTATTGTCTCTTTGCCTCTTGCTCTTGGGCAATCGATTCAGGCGCAATTGGATTTTGTGCGGGAGCATTTTGAGTTCTTTCCAGCTTTCCCCTTGCCATTTCCCTTTGCTTGTGAATATCAGCAAATTTCATCCTGTTCAGCTGTTTTAAGTCTCTTCTGAGATTTTTCAGTGAGTGATAGAGGTTTCTAGCATCGGATTTTGAACGATCTTGAACAATATTCGTTTGCACAATGTTTATGAAGTCTGGATCCGTGATCCACATGTCATAGAATCAGAAGCGTGGTTTGGCTCTAGGGCCATCCATGAATGATACAAGGATGGCTTTGTGGTCTGACAAACCTTAGGGGAGGTATTCGTCCCTCATATACTCCGCTTGCAGCAACCATTCTTCGTTTACAAAGATTCGGTCTATTCTTGATTGTACTTGATTGTTTGTCCAAGAGTGGCTTGATCCATAACATGGAATTTCTGAGAGCTGGCAGCTTGTTATGTAGTCTTGAAAGTCGGCAACTTCAGCATGCGTCACCTCCGTTCCATGAATTCGATCCTCTTGATTGAGAATGGCGTTAAAGTCACCAATGACACACCATGGACCTGTTATTGAGTTGGATATGCCCTTCATGGCACTCCAAAGGTCCATTCTTTCCTCTTTTCGGTTATAGCCATACACAATTGTGTAATAAGCCTCCTTTTCTTTCCCATAGTCTAAAACTTTGCAGTGATTATATTGGGGGTCCACCTCAATACTTTGGAAAAGCACTTTGTTCCTTCTCCAGGCTAAGAAAATTCTACCTCCCGGATGGGTGTTAAAATTGTTAATTGTAGCCCAGTTTTTATAGATACCCTTGGTAAGAATGCTTTCCCTTTCCTTCTTGACCTTTGTTTCTAGCAGACAATGGATATATGCTCCAACCGTACGCAAGAAGCTCATGATGTCTTCTTGCTTCTTGGGGTCATTGAGACCCGTACATTCCATGATATGATCTTCATTGGGGATCAGGAGAAGATCCCGTGCCAGGCCTCTGAGCCTCGTCTTCATCCCAATCTACGTCAGTGTCAATTTCAACATCATCCTCATCTGTATCCAGTGTCTGGAATCGGTTTGCAATTGGAGTGCTTTTGCGCTGGCCTTGTTCCGGTCATATTGGTGGATGTCTCTGCTTTTGCCCTTTCCTTTATGGCATTATGAAGCCTTGCTCATCGACTTGTCGCATTGATTTCCTAACCGGTTTCCATATATGTTTTTCCCTTTCTTTCCTGACTGCTTGCGCCTCTATGGACTGTTGCTCCTTCTTCCTGCATTCTTTCCCTTCATGCCCCATCATCTTGTAGTGCTCACACTTTGTTGGTTTCCATTAATATTCAACTTTCTGCATCATAATCACTTCTTTTTCGTTCACCGATCTGATTTCTTCTGGCAGAGGGTCATCTAATTTTACTTCAATGAGGACTCTTGCACTTGTCAGATGAGTACAGTCCTTTGTGGCTTTGTCCGTTTTAATTGGAATGCCAATCAGACTCGCCAGGCTGCTGAGATTTGGTGTGCTCCAGTATTGAATGTTTAGATGCGGAAATCTCACCCATATAGGCAGAGACTTTATTGCATCAAGATCTATTCTTTGTGCATGCGTCCAAGGCTTAACTATCAGGGGTTTATTGTCAAAGAAATAAATTCCCCTGTGTAAAACCTCCTGCCTCTGATCTTCTTGTTCAAACCTGAGAAGGAAAAGACCCTTCCTTATTGTTGCAATATTACTGATATCATACCTGCTCCATATTCGCTTTTCAAGAACCCCTCCATAACAGGGAATAGAGGATTTGATCCAACTACACAGCATAGGATAGAGTTATTCCAATATTTGATCTCCTCCTCCACATAATCCTTCTCTATATTGGCGACGTTCATACCTTCAATTTCCGTTGCTGCCGTGTATTCCAGCGCAGTTCCTCAGTCTGGATCGACCAGTGCAGCGAATGAAGTTGTCTTCTCATCACTTTGTTTTCGGTTTGTCTCAGTCGTCTTTCTTCCACTTGATTCAGCAGCATCAAGATTGATAGATTTGTTAAGAGGTGTCGGTGTTTTCTTCTATTGTTGCAGACCCCCTAAATTTGAATTCTTTCTTCCAATATTCACAGGTTGAGCAGGTTTCCTCCCCCTCGCCATGGCAGGCGCCTTGAGGTTTCCAATATATATATATATAGGGAAATTGGATTCTAATAATACAAACTTTTGGCCATATAAGACTTAATAATACAAATTTTTGATTTGGTGATTATAATGCAAACTTTGACCCCCTATTACCCCGAACAATACGCCACCGAGTTAAGTTGAACTTAACTCGATGGCAGGATGACGTGGCGGCCGGAGTAATATATTTTGGCTTTATTATGTACCCAGTCAGCATTTCAATTGTCCACATCACCTCTCATCCTTTCCCTTTCTCTCTCCCCTCCTTCCCCTTTTTCTCTCCTCCCCCTCCTCTTCTTCGATCCACCAGACATGGCTATGATCATGGCCATGACTTCTCCTCTTCTCTCCATTTCTCTCTCTACAACATCCTGCCCCCTCTTTGTGCAAAACCCACTTCAATTTTTCTCTCCAATTCTTATAGCTCAGATCGAAATCCAAGGTTTGATTTCGGATTGGAGTTGGGATTTGGGGGTTAAAAGGGCATTGTGAAGGGGGAAGACGAAGTCAACCAATACTCCCATCTCTTTCTCTCTGTAGAACTTGGAGCTCAGCATCCATGGCGTGGTCTTCCTCTTCCGAATATCATCATCATCATCATCGTACAGAATCACCATCACCATCACCATCAGCAGTACAGGAACCAACACCAGAAAAAGAACCACAACCACAACCACAAGCAGAGGAAGAACTAGCAGAGAAATGCGTCCTCCATAAGACCAAGACTGTCGAATTCTTCCGGCGTTCTACGCCCATCATTCTCCAGAACGACAATGGACCTTGCCTTCTCTTCGCTATCTGTACTCTCCTCTTCCTCCTCCTCCTCGTTTCTTCCGTTTCTAGGGTTTCGTCTTGCTTGATTCGTTGTATACTTGATTTTGATTTGGTTTATTTTGGTTCGAGTTGATTTGTTGGCGCATTTGGTGTTGAATTGGTTAATCGAACATCAGAGATTCCGGAGGGGACGTGGTTAGTGGTGTATCAAAGTTGTGTGATTGTTCGATGGATTAATTAGTGGAATGGTTTGTGGAATTAGCGTATGGTGTTTTTATGGAATTAGGAAAGTGATTAGACTGTAGATTGTGAATTTAGTTTGTTGTGAATTTATGGTTTGTGTGATGCAGAAGTGAAAGAAATGTAGAGAAGAGGAGGAGAAGCCATGGTGGATCAAAGAAGAGGAGGGGGAGGAGAGAGAAATGGGAAGGAGGAGAGGTGATGTGGACAATTCAAATGCTGACTGGGTACATAATAAAGTCAAAATATATTCCTCCTGTCGCCACGTCATCATGCCACCGAGTTAAGTTCGGTGGCGTACTGCTCGGAGCAACAGGGGATCAAAGTTCGTATTATTAATCACCAAATAAAAAGTTCGTATTATTAAGTCCTATATGGCCAAAAACTCGTATTATTAGAATCCAATTTCCATATATATATATATATATATATATATATATATATATATATATATATGTACGTGTGTGTGTGTGGGGATTAATTCCAACCATGGATTGAGTGATGAATGTCCGGGATTAACCATGCTCAAATACTTACATAACCCAATGCTTATTGGATCAATTATATATATATATATATATATAGGAAAATTGGATTCTAATAATCCCTACTTTTGCAAATTGGATGATGGTGGTCCCTACTTTCACTTTGTATTCTGGTGGTCCAAAAAATATATAATTGGATTTGAGTGGACGCCGCCGAGTTGAGTGGTGGTGACTCGGTGGTTTTCTGACATGGCACATTAAAGTCAACTCGGTCAAACTATGGCATGTCAAAAAACCACCGAGTCACCACCACTCAACTTGGCGGCGTCCCACTCAAATCCAATTATATTTTTTTTTGGACCACCAGAATACTAAGTGAAAGTAGGGACCACCATCATCCCTACTTTCACGATTGGATAACAATAATCCCTATTGTCAATTTGGATTCTGATGGTCCAAACAAAAAAAAATTGGATTGTAGTGGGACATCATCGAGAGTATACCCTAAATATCATCGATGTTGTATTCCGTTTGATTCAAAACTTAGTATAACACTTTACCATAATTTTTAATGAAT
Organism: Portulaca oleracea; assembly: GCA_029582165.1. NCBI lineage: Eukaryota > Viridiplantae > Streptophyta > Magnoliopsida > Caryophyllales > Portulacaceae > Portulaca > Portulaca oleracea. The sequence goes on from CM055886.1 coordinate 20,568,876, forward strand.
TTACGGCGTTTGTCCCAATTTTTTTACGATTTTTTATGATTTTTTCACTTTTATTCCTTTAAAATAATTATAATAATTTCTTAGAGTCTCAAAAAATAATTTAAAAATAATTTTAGTAATTACACTTCATTACCTTTCTGGGGTTAGGAATGAAAAAAACAAAAACAATGTTGGGTAGGAATGAAAAAAATAAAAAAAATCGGAGGTGGATTTGGTACCACTAGAATCCAACTTTATTTTATTTTTGGCCGTCAGAATCCAAAATGAAAGTAGAGATTATTATTATACAATTGGTAAAGTAGGAATTATTAGAATCCAATTTTCCATATATATATATATATATATATATATATATATATATATAATTATTTATTCCAACCATAGTTATTATAATCATGATCGAGATCTGCAATTCTACGATTCAAAAACCTTTAATCGATCCAACTCTTGTTAGAATTTTAAAGTAGAGATCATGATTTAATCTCATTGTCATATTTTAGAAGCGTAATGCGATTCTAAGATCTTACAATTCGACCCACGATCCAACGTAAATTTGATAATGTTTATGCATATTATCAACTTAAAATTTTTTTTTCCGTAACAATATAAATTTCTTATTAAATTTATCCACCGAAATATAATTCATCGTATTGTTCTATTTTTAGGGGATATTTTACTAAGATTTTAACAATACTAGAGAACTGACCTTTATTATTTGACTAATATATTAATATCTTATTATCCTTGATGAGATTCTAGAATTCCAATTCCAACTTCCTCAATAATTTTAATTAGGATCTTGACTCTAAAACCTTAATGCCAACACCTAATTTGTATCTTTGATATAATTGTACACTTCGAGAGTGGCGGCAGTGCGAGACTATTAGTCGATCGTGGTTCTGTTGGTGGTTGGGACAATTAATCCAATAGGTACGTGGGACAACAGTACAACACTTGCATTGTTTCTGTTGGTACCTCATATTGCGAAATTTAAGTACAATGCTCGCTAAACTAACACGAAAATGCAAAATTTTGTATGCAATTTAATCTTATTGTGCTTGCTTGTACTAACTGACCCAAAAAAATAAAATTCTATTGATAAGGCACGAATTCCTATTAGTAAACCCCCCCATACCCTTCAAAGATCAACCACCCAATAAGTTGAATTAATTACTACCTCCGTTTTTTTATTTGTCACTTAAGAAATTATGTTAAAAACTTTGACCGTTAATATCTTAATTTGTATAATGATTCATCATATAAAATTGATGTCATTAGATTCGTAATGAAAAATACTATTCGAAAAATATAATATTATATTTTTAATAAAAAGTTTATATGAAAAATTATTGATTAAAAATTACCACTTAAACTCGTAAATGATATATGAAAAAGAACGGAAGAAGTATAAAATTATGGATGATTTTTAACCATAAATGACTATGTTATAGATTTTACATTAAATATCTTTTAAGTATCTTATCTTATCTTATTATAAAATTATTTATTTATATATTAAATTGAAAATATGATATGTTTGACTTTTATAACTTTAACACCATATGGTTATCAAAAAATAACTATAATAGCATATATAAATGAGATAAATTATATTTTTATTTGTAATTTTTGGAATTTACAGAAAATAATTTAAAATATATAAAATAGGGTGTGTTTGGTGTAAAGAAAAATCATTTTCTAGGAAAATGGTTTTGCTTGGAAATAATTTCCTAGAAATGAATTATTACTTGATATTTTCAAATGTTTGACACAAAAGAAAATGGTTTTCCTAGGAATTGTTTAAGAGAAAGATGGGAGAGAAAGAGAGGAAAGAGAAAGATGAGAGAGAAAAAGAAAGAGAAAGATGAGAATGACTGAATTGGAGGAGCTTCAGACGATAGAAATCTAACCCTAACGTTAGACCGGAAAAATGGTTTGCATGTTTAGAAAATGGATCGGGAAAATGATTTTTTTTAGGGTATGAGTTAAGAAAATAATTTACAAAGGGTTGGGGAAAAATAATTTTCTTGAAAAATTGTTTTCTTCATTTCCCGATCATCAAAAACCAAAAAATGGGAAAATATCCCAACCAAATACACCCATAAATAATATTAGTTTGATTAATAGACTAGTAGACATTGAATTATAGTATCAAAACAATTTCATCCATATACACCCATATATATCATCAAACACCATATGGTTTGGGTCAGAAATTTCATCCAACTGTGCATGTCATAGTATCAAAACAATTTATTGACTAATAGACACGACTGTCATGTATCATTTTATAATTGTTGGAAGCCTAGAAATCGACACGTCGTCTTAAGGTGGTATACTGGTATTGCACCATTATTTTGGAATAGGATATTTCAATTGGCACGATCATTCGGTTTTTTTTTTTTTTTTTTTTTTACTTCTTTTATGTTTGAATTATTTCTGATCAATTAATCGAAGTCAAAATTCCTATTAAAAAATAACAAAATATTAATTAAAGGTATATTTGCTTTTCGTCAATATTATTAGATGATATCCCATCAACACCAAAACAATTATTCGACGATACTATCCGTCCCTCTTATATAATTATCCTTTTAAAGTGAGAGAAAAGTATAAATTAATAATGAATGCATGGAGATAAGTTATATTTGTACACAAAATGCCAATCACCTCTTGTCTGAGTGACAAAAGGTCCACCTCCTAACCCTAAGTGTCTAGGGTGTGAATCTTGGGGACAACATCTCTCTTTTATCATTTCGGAGAGTATTATGGGTTGGAGTGAGACCCATCTTTGGGACATTGGCATCCCTTGTACTCAGTCTGCTACAAGCCTGCTAGGTTGTATCCCTGAGATAGGAGCCCAATGGGTTGCACAAAATACTTGTACTTAAAGCCACATAGTTTTGTTGTAACGAAACCAACGATCATATATATACAGATACTGTATATTCAATTATAAATATTGCATTAAATCGAAAACCAATTGTCAACGTGGAAACCTGAAACGATAAAGATAATTGTTAAACTAGGAAAGAGAGTAATTCAGGAAGTCACTTAGGTGTCTCTCTAAAAGTCTCAAACAAGTGATGAAATAAATCTCTCACACAGACTCCCTTTTATAGTGTGGGCGGCTTGGGATAGGGGTTAACAAAAACCCTAATAACCGACTTTATTGAAAAACGACGTCTGGGGTCCAACACACGGTACGTGTTACAAGTGACACAGTTCGTGCTAACCTGCAACTTTTTCCATGGAGCAAAATAACAAGCTTGCCCTCACTCAAAGAAAAGAATTAAAAGATCCAAGTTCTTGTAGTAGGCTTGTAGAAAGATTGATTTATTTGACCATTACTAGGAGAGATCTCACATACGTAGTTCATATCCTTTCTTAATTCATGCAAAACCCAAAGGAAGAACATATGGAAGCAACGATAAGGATCGTCTCCTACATTAAGGGATCATTAGGGCAAGGAATTTTGTTGCCAAGAGAATCTAACCTGCAATTAGTCGCATATTGTAATTCTGATTGGGGAGCCTGTCCAACTATACGAAGATCCTTAACGGCATACTTTGTCACACTTGGAGGAGCGCTTGTGCCATGGAAGACTAAAAAGCAATCTACAGTATCTCGCTCATCTGCAGATGCAGAATATCGCTCTATGGCAACTGTGACATGTGAATTGACTTAGATTACAACTTTCTTGTCTGCTCTAGGTACTGCTGCATTACAACCCATGAGGTTATTCTATGACAATCAAGCAGCTTTACACATTGCCACTAATCCAGTCTATTATGAAGGACTAAACATATTGAAATTGACTGACATTTTGTTTGTGAGAAGGTTGTAGCTGGTCTACTCCTTTAATTCAAGATCCACATCAAGGAACAACCTACCGAAGTCTTCACCAAAGCAGTTGGCAAAGATCAGTTTGACTACCTCAAGTCCAAGTTGGGCATTATTAAACCCCATGCTCCAACTTGAGGGGGAGTATTAACATATTAGTAGAATTCTAGTCTGACTATATATCCTAGGAAGACTAGAATTGTTATGGGTATTAGCATAGTATTATTTAGTTTACTATTTTATTAGTTTTCTAATCCTAATACCATTAGAAATAGGGTTAAAGTGAGATATATAAATCATGTATTGATTATGAAAAGGGAGAAGAAGAAGAATTTTTGACAATCTTTGCTCTCTTCAAAATTTATCATGCTATCAGAGACAGGTTCATGAATTTAAATTATCATGAGGCCAATTGTGGCATGTGATTGAACCCTTCGTGGTTGATCGATAGTGGTGCTTCCGCTCATATGACCGGAGATGAAATACTTTTGAGAGATATTGAAAATATATAGCATGTGGTAGTTGACCTACCCAACGGAGCAAAAACCATTGCTGATAAGCAAGAAAAAATTTCTTTGATAGAAAAATTGTAGTTAAACGGGACACTCCTCGTCTCATTTTTTAATTGCAATCTTGTTTCAGTTTACCGTTTGTGCAAAAATTTAAACTGCATAGTCACATTTGATGAAAATTCTTGTATTTTGCAGGATTACACCTCGGGGACTCTGATTGGTACACGCAAGCAGCATGATGGGGTCTGTTTTTACAAGGAGCATCAAGGAAAATCTAAAGTTAAAGTTGTGCAGACCGGAAAACTTTGACATCAAAGATTGGGGCATCATTCAAAGGAAATTATGTCATTCCTAGATAAATGCTTACAAGGTACTAACTCACTTGATGGAATTGATGAAATTTGTGAAGTATGTTCTAGTGCAAAACATACAAGGAATTATTTTAGTACTAGTGACAATAAGGCTAAGGGTTTGTTTGACATAGTTCATGTCGACATATGGGGTCCTTACAGAGCGTCTACCTTGTGTGATGCCCAATAACTTCTCACTGTTGTAGATGATTATAGTAGTAGTGTTTGAGTCCATCTGATGATTGAAAATAAAGAAACTAGAAAACATTCAAGAAATTTCATTATTTGGGTGCAAAATCAATTTGGAAGAAACATTAAGGTGGTTAAAAGTGACAACAGATCCGAATTTAAATCAAGGGCCATCGAGAAATTTTATGCTAAAAGGAGAATTTCGCACCAAACTAGTTGTGTTGACACACCTAAACAAAATGGTAGAGTTGAAAGGAATAACAACCATATCTTAAACAGACACCTAGGCGATGGTTTGCAAAACTCTTCTCCAAGCTTTGTGAGTATGGTTTTATCAAGTGTTATGCTAATTATTCACTTTTCACATATCGAAAGGGAGGGATTTTTATGACACTTCTGGTCTATGTAGATGATATTATTCTAGCCACTAACAATGTCCAAGAATGTCAAAAATTTAAAGCTTATTTGAATGCGTGCTTCAGTATTAAGGACTTAGGTCCCTTGAAGCATTTTTTAGGCATTGAGGTGGCACAAGAAGAAAAGGATTTGTTCCTTTGTCAACGAAAGTATGCTTTGGAGATAGTTGATGAATTGTGGGGTCAACAAATTTGGTGATTTAAGACACATTCCAAACATTGATAAATATTTTAAAAAATATAAAATATTAGCTAAAATAGCATATATTTAGAAAAGTAGGGAGATCCAATATGGGAGCATAACTTCAACTAAAGTCCATAGTAACAAGTTAAGTGAGATTTGTAAAATTAATTGGTGTTAAAAGAAATAACTCACCTCACTTAAATACTTTGTCGCTTTGCTTTACTTTTTAGATATGGAAAATGTTACTCATGGCTAAATCCAACAATTCCCCCAACATCTTCAGATGTGAGTCTCGTACAAACCACAGCAAGCGCCCCCTGACTAAAAGCCTATTTTCTTGTCAACCTTCAAGTCACCATCAAGATTCTAAAATAGTTGCACCTTACTCCATGGAGCAAACATCCTACTCTACCTAAATGTAATACCAAAACTCTGCTTCAAGAGTTCAATTGTGTACGCAATGTATTCTCTACTCTTGCCCATGATACTTCTTACGGGGCAACCTTCCCCCAACTTGTGCCTAGTAGAATGAACCATCAGCTTTGATATCACTTGTTGAGGGGATCTAAGGTGAGGGCCTATTTCAATTGATCGAGACCCACGGTAAGAAGTTAAATGAGGTTCCATATTAAATCAAGGGATATTAAAAGGAATAACCTACTTGAATTCTATACCATACTCTTTCCCTTTACTTTTTTTATATGAAACATTTTATTCATGGGTGCATTTCAACCGAAAATTTGAGATAGCTAGTATTAAGATTAATTCAATAAGTTGAAGGGTACTTAAAGTGTAGTACTTGTTAGGAATAGTAAATCTTGTATTGTTTCCAATTTGTTCATAATTTTGTTTCTTTGTTTCTTTATCTTGTTTCTTGGTTTGTTAGGGAGGTTGGTTATATATAACCTTCCTTTCCCCCTTGTATCTCTTGAGTTGAAATTCATCAATAATATCAGTTCTCAAATCTCTCTCCCTCTTCTCTCTTTTAGTTTCACCAAATTGGGTGAAATTTAACATGGTATCAGAGCAATGTTATTTTCTTGCTTCTGTTTCGTTCTTCTTCCTCTTCCCCTGATTCACTTATTCTTCCTCCATTTCATTATCTTCCATCATCTTCAGTCTTCACCTACCTCTCTCTCTTCTCCAACCCTTTCACCTTCTCCACTTTTTCCCCACATTCTTCTTTCATCAATCCATTATTTTCTCCGCCATAAATTTCCGATACCCTCTTCCCTAAACCTCAGCCTCCGATCAAATCGAACCGATTTCATTTCATTACATCACTTTATGTGCGGCGTTTCGTCGAACACCTAGCATGCATCAAGGTCTAAAAATGGAGGACGACGATAGTGGCGCGATGGTGCTCTACGACGGCAACATTGTCACCACCGACAACTCCAACAAGAACCCAACAACCCAGACCTCATTCTCCATCAAAGTCGACCTTGACCAGATGCTCCACGGTGGCGTAATCTTTGAAGTTTCCGATCCCCGGCAGGCCAAGATCGTTGAATCCGTCGGAGCTTGCTGCGTCTCCGTCGCCGGAGACGGCGGGAGGATGATGGATCTTTCTCTGATCAAATGCGCCGTTTCGATTCCCATCATCGCGAAGTCCCGGGTGGGGCACTTCGTCGAGGCCCAAATCTTGGAATCCATCGGAGCACCGTACGACCTGGTGGCACAGACCAAGCAGATAGGCCGGCTTCCGGTGGTCCACTTCGCCGCCGACGGGATCGTTACGCAGGCCGACGTCGCACTGGCGATGCAGCTCGGCTGCGACGACGTGTTTGACGTGTCGGAGGTGTTCGATTGTCCCGACTCGTATAAGCGTGCCCTGGAGATTGTGGAGGCTGTGAGGAACTACAACAACCCATTGTTTTGGCGAGTGGTTTCGGGTCCCGTCTTGTCTGTTTTCTTGCACAAAGTTGACCCATTTGGAGCTGTCTCGGTGTGAGTTGGATCCCCCGCTTTGGTTCAAAGAATTGTCGTGCTTGAGGACATTGAATCTTCAACAAGTTTTGGTGGCTCCTGAAGCAATTGAAAGCCTAATCACTAATTGCCTGCTTCTTGAGAACCTAACATTGTTGTATTATGATGGTTTGGACCTGAACATCAATGCTCCGAATCTCATGAATTTATGTTTGGAAGGTGAATTCAAGGAGTTATGCTTGGAGGATACCCCACTGTTGCAAGTCATGTCTACCACTCTGTATATGAATACGAATGAAATCCAAGAACATTTTTGAGCAAAGGTCAGGGTGCAATTTTGTCAAGTTTCTTGGTGGAGATTTCCTTTTTCATTCACCATGTCTCATAAAAAGGATTATGATGGATCCGTGTGATCTTTTCTTCGTTCTCTCGTCCGATCAACCAGGAATGTCTCTGATGGCCAATATATTCGTCGGAGACAACTTCAATACCTGGAAAAAGTTCGACAATCTATCTTTCTTTCTTTCGTCGTTTGACTCCACGAAGTTCTTCCGTGTCTACGTCCATTTCACCCGCTATTAAGAGTTATGGTGATGGCGAGGAAGCTGTTGGAGTTAAAGTTCAAGATTTCCATTGTTGACAAATTGGAGTTTTGACACCCTCCAATTTGGGGGGGGGGGGTGTTAGGAATAGTAAATCTTGTATTGTTTCCAATTTGTTCACAATTTTGTTTCTTTGTTTCTTTATCTTGTTTCTTTGTTTGTTAGGGAGGTTAGTTATATATAACCTTCCTTTCCCCCTTGTATCTTTTGAGTTGAGATTCATCAATAATATCATTTCTCAAATCTCTCTCCCTCTTCTCTGTTTTAGTTTCACCAAATTGGGTGAAATTTAACAGTACTACACCATCCATTCCTCAATATTGGTGATTTTTTAAGATATTCAATACTCCATTTTAATTATTGTATTTTATTAATATATTTTCAAAAACAAGACAAAAGAGAATACTTTTATAAAATTTTTCTTCGTTATATTACAAATACAATGATCTTAGTAATCTTATAATATAATATTATATATGTTAATTAAGAAATTATTTGTTATAGTTTTTAAAACATACACTTAATTCATAGAGATAAATATGGAAGGATGAAGCGCAAATTATTAGGTCCACAATGTTGGATCTTTTTAGGTATATCACATATATTAAAATATATTAATTTTTTTTATGATGAATTTTTATAAATATTTGATAACTTTAAAAAAATTTATAAATTTTGTAATAATATTAATAAATTTATGATGATTTTTTTTAAAAAAAACTAATACAAGTTTTATACCGGTCGACCATATAATGATTTGGGATGGAGTGGAGAGAGTACGTGGTGGTGAATGATTGGTTCATGAAAACTTGAATTAGGAAGACAGGGCCAGGAGTTAGTTGTTGGTGAAAGCGAGTTGCGTGCAATGAAGATTAATCACGTCAAAATTATTACTAGCATCATGTAGTAGTACTAATTAATTGCATGAGAAATTTCAACTTTTATAGTTGATGATGAGCAGGCTATATATACACAGTTTGTGCATACAGCATACACATAGCTTGTTGTGATCAAAGACAGCAAGCTTGCTTTCCTAGCCAGCTCCAAATTAAAGAATAACTTTTATAGTTTAGGCATGGCATCCACTCCTGGTTTTCTTACTCATTGGCCATGGGAGCCTCTCGGCAACTTCAAGGTTTCTCCCCACACACACTCTCCCTCTCTACCATGTTTACGAATATCATGCTTTAGTATAACTACATCTTATAAACTGTTAAAATCTATACTAGTCGTTTGATTTTTTAGTTTAAGCCTACTAACAATAGAAAAAGCACATATTTTAAGGTTTTGGGTTTGTTGAAAATGTCTTCTGATAATCATGAGACTGTGACTAAGGCCTTCAGATATGATTTGCTGGAGCAAAAAAAGAATCTTGTTAGATAATTGTTTTATTTTGTTTTGTTGTGATCCTTTTGTTGCGTTTTGTGTTACTCTTTTGTTTGCTGGACTTTTTGGCTTTCTGCTTTTTACAGTATTGTAGCATCTTTGATGTCTTCCTAGATTTTTTTTTTATAGCAAATTATTAAAAAAAAAGTGGAATAATTAAGCTTATCGTTATTTGTATTGACAATTACAATTCATTCATTTACGTGTATGGTTTTCACGATGGCTTTAGAAACCTATATCATGTGATTCCAAGCTAAAGCAGCATGCACATTAATAAACTATGTTATTAACTTTATATATATATATATATATATATATATATATATATATATATATATATATATATATATATATATATAGGAAGTAGTAATTGGACCATGACAACTATCTTGACTCAAGATGGTTTTTAGCCATCTTAAATTGTTCATATTTCACATTTTTGTAACTTTTATTAATAGTTTCTTTAATAATTATATATATTTATCAATTATAATGATATAATACTTATCAGCTAGGTCAAAAAATATAATAATACCAAAATTTTATCAATCATAGTAGAAAATGCATATTTTATACATAGTTTTATATTTATGAAATAAATATAAATAAATAATTATTTTTAAATTGTTTATAAGTTGTAATAACCCTGAAAATAATGAAACATACCTTTATAACGATTTAAATACATTTATATTTAACTTTATTATTCCACTTTTAGTTTGTTTATCTGAGATAATGCAACTGGTTATACTTTAAATGCCTAGCCTAGTTATCTACATTAAACTAGCTAAATTGTTTGTATATGTGAGTGTGGAGATTTCTTATGCCACATATGCAAGAAATAAAGGTGAGTAACTACTAAATAATATTGGAACTAATTGATTTTGTTGGTTGTTGAATGCATTGAAGTATGTGATAGTGGCACCGTGGGTATATGACAGCATAAGCAGCTTCATTAAGGGAGGGGAAAGGAGAGATCTGGGTTATCTGGCAATATTTCCATACATGATATTTAGGATGATTCACAATCAGATCTGGATTAGTTACTCACGCTATCGAACTGCCAAAGCCAACAATCTTATTGTTGATCGTGGCATTGATTTTGACCAAGTCGACAGGGAAAGGAATTGGTACGTCCTTACCTTTGGCCTTTCCCCAATTTATTTCTTGGACCCATTGTTAGTTACGTTCAATTTTATTAATCATTCAAAGATTGAGAAATTATTAACTATATTTTACTAACAACATTGTGTAACTAAAAAAAAAAAATTTATATTTAAAAAGTCAAGAGGGCAATGAGGCCTCCCACTTATCAGACTCTGTTTTTTTATGTGGCTGACTGGCTGCGTTGCCACACTACACCGCACCGCAACTTGCCGTATTCCATCACAACCCACCACAATATTCTTTTATTAATTTAATTTATTTTTTTATTAAAAGTTAAACTTTCCATAACCCACCACAATTTCACATTTTTCAACATATTTACAATTATTAAAACAAAAACCCACCACGACTTTCCAAAACCCACCACAATCTACCATAACTTTTCCAAATCCACCACTATTCACCACAATTCCACCACACCGCACCACGCCACACCGCAGCCAGCCGCATAAAAGAATGGGGCATGATAATGCCTTCCAGGTTTTCATCATTGCTTACATACAGATGACTATACTTATAAACTAACTTAAAGGTACCAAATAGATGGTAGTCAATTGACAATTGTCAACTATCCATCATCTAAAAACCATTCCATCAATGTTCAAATCTTGGTTTCCTTGGCATAAGAACTAGTGAATGGACTAAATTTACCTGCAATTAAAAAGAACTTAAACGTAGTTCAAGATGGTTAAGAGTTTCTTGATTTAGAAGTTTATTACTAGTAATTTCATATGCATATATGATCCTAATTGGGAACAAGTTTCATATAATGTGATGTTATTTTCATTGTGCAACAGGGATGACCAAATATTGTTCATGTCCATCTTAATCTACGTTGGCTATTGGACATTGGATGAAGGAAAGCATTTGCCTTTCTGGAGAACAGATGGATTAATATATATGTTCCTGCTTCATGCTGGCCCTGTTGAGTTCTTATACTATTGGTTACATAGAGCACTTCACCACCATTTCCTCTACTCTCGCTACCACTCTCATCACCATTCCTCCATTGTTACTGAGCCTATTACATGTAATTTCATTTACCCCTACATTTTTAGAAGATATTATATCAATCGAGTTTGAAGTTAATTCATTTTCATGTGGTGCTTAATAAGTTTTTTTTTTTTGGGCAGCTGTAATTCATCCATTTGCGGAACACATTGCATACTTTCTTCTATTTGCCATTCCATTACTATCGGCCACACTTGCTGGAGTAAGCTCTATAGCCGCCATGGCTATCTATGTCACCTACATTGACTTAATGAACAACATGGGTCACTGTAATTTCGAGGTTGTCCCTAAATGGGTTTTTACCATCTTTCCTCCTCTCAAGTATTTCATGTACACTCCCTCGTAAGTAGCAACTTAATTCTATGTTTCTCCTATTTGGCTACATTTACTCTAATATCATTTCTTAATTTTTAATTTGATTTGCAAACTGGGCTGTTTGATGATAGGTTTCACTCATTGCATCACACCCAATTTAGGACAAACTACTCTCTCTTCATGCCAATATACGACTACATCTACGGAACAATGGACAAATCTACTGATACTCTGTATGAAACTTCTCTAAAGAAGCCAGAAGATGTTCCCGATGCAGTTCACCTTACACATCTTACAACACCGCAATCTATCTACCATCTCAGGATAGGGTTTGCTTCCATTGCCTCAAACCCACTCACTTCCAAATGGTACTTATGGCTTATGTGGCCTGTCACACTGTGGTCTATGATCATGACCTGGTTGTATGGAAAGACCTTCATTGTTGACAGAAATACTTTCGACAAACTCAAGCTTCAATCATGGGCTATCCCACGGTACACAATTCATGTAAGTCTTCCCCTTTTCCGTAAAAAGGCATTGAAATATCAAATTAAATATCATAGAGTCTTGTTAATTAATTAAGCTTTTTTTTTTTTTGGAAAATGCATGTGTAGTACATGTTGAAATGGCAACGGGAGGCTATAAACAAGTTGATCGAAGAAGCAATACTTGAGGCCGATGCTAAAGGAATCAAAGTTGTGAGCCTTGGACTTTCAAATCAGGCAAGATCATATATACATATAAAATCTGTTTTATCATCTTTTCTTGATCAAAATATACTCTTGAATGTGATTAAATTAGTATGACTTGAATATTTATTATTTATTCATTTTGAAATCAGGGGGAGGAGTTGAATAGAAATGGTGAACTTTACTTGGAAAATCACCCTGAGTTGAAAGTGAAGGTGGTAGATGGGAGTAGTCTAGTAGTGGCAGTGGTCCTTAATACCATTCCTAAGGGAACTTCTCAAGTCATCCTCAGAGGCAAACTCTCCAAGGTTGCACGTTCGATTGTCTCTACACTTTGTCATAAGGGTATCCAGGTAATTCACATACTATAAGGACTTATCATAAAACTAAGTACTGGACCGGTGGACCCAACACCTACCTATATCATGTTCTTAAGGACATTATTAATTATGATGTCTTTTATTGGCATGTGTGAATTCCGTGGCCATGAACAAATCTCCAGTGCTAATTCGAGCACTTAGCATGATGGAAAACATAATCAACAAAACAATTCACATACATATGTTGTTATATTGTAATCAGGTTGCTATAATAAGGAAGGATGAATATGAGAAGCTCAAAATCATGGTTCCTAAAGAATGTAACAACAATCTTATCCTCTCATCTAAATGTATCAACTCTAAGGTAATTTCTTTTCCTTTTTTTTTTTGTATCTAAAGAACAAGAATATGTCCAACAATTAAAGGTGGAGATTTATTTTAGTATGATTGTTTTGCAAATGCTTGGCTCCCTATGTGTTAATATAGGTGTGGTTAGTTGGAGAAGATGTGACTGAATATGAGCAATTAATGGCACCGAAAGGAACCATATTTATTCCCTTCACTCAATTTCCTCCAAAGCAAATGAGAAAAGATTGTTCATATCTATCCACTCCTGCATTGGTGGCTCCCAAGTCTTTCGGAAACTTGCATGCGTGCGAGGTTAGTTTATTGGTTTTATAAATACTGTATATATCGACAAATGGTGTCAATCAAATTTTAAAATTTTGCACTTGAATTAATCATTTGAATGTTGAAGCAGAACTGGCTTCCAAGGAGGGCAATGAGCGCATGGCGTGTAGCGGGGATAGTGCATGCCTTAGAAGGATGGGATGCCAATGAGTGCGGAGATAAGCTATTGGATATTAACAAAGTGTGGGAAGCTTCCCTTCAACACGGATTTCACCCTCTCTTTACATCCTCTTGCAAGTGAGCTTTGATGTTGAAGGAATTGGATAACTGATGAGTTCTATTTAGGTTCAAGATGCATTTTAGTGCAATCTATGCGTCAAAATGCATATTTTGCAATAGTAATCTATTTTAGCTACTATTGATAAGAATGTTCCACTTGATGCAATTTTTACCGACTTGTACTATATACTTAATCAATTATATAATATAATTGATATCGATAAGTTATCGGAACCCCAAGAGTAAACAAAGTGAATTATATGCAGTGTGCCTAGTGAGCTATACCCGGATCCAGTCGATTGGAATATGCATTTATTTTTCGCTAAATCCCACGTACAAAGGAGATTTACATTGGATGTTGCTGATGAAGATTACAAAAAAAATTTCCTCTGCTAGCAGATGTTTACATTCAATAGCAAAAGAAGACTTTGGTAAAGTTAGCTTGATATGAAGAAAAAGAAGGAAAATCCTTTAAAATATGAGTAACAAAATAAGAAAAGAAGCTAACAGCAAGTACATGTTATGTGCATTTTGATATATGATGTGTGAAAATAAGTCAAACTAGCTAGCCTTATCCATCTAGCTAGCTAGAGGGAAAGCATGAAAACCTCATCTCATGAGAAGCTCAAGGGGACACAGGCTTAAGCTCAACCCATGCTTGACAATGCTCAGGTTAAAGCTTATCATATATCATATAAGTGATTCAAGTCGAGCTCTATAAAAATGTCCTTGAAATACCCAAAATCTCGGTACTGGCTCTCCTTGCCCTACAAAAGTTTCTAATCCTTGAAGGTTCAAGTGTAAGGAGAAGTCACCTTCTATAACCTTTTCCAAGCACCATAGATAGCCTTCTCTGCCACCATCTCCAATAGGCACTCAAATATTGTGGTTAAGGTGAAGAACTTGGCGGATCTGCAAAGGGTGATGAATTGATGATCCTTTCTCTTTCGTGTTGTTGACTACTCTAGTATGTAGTTGGCCAAGTGACCCTTAACCATCACACATCAAAAATACGATTATAATTTTGGGTGTATCAAGCATTGGGTGCTTAAGCTAACCTGGAAGCGTGGATCCGGTCCATTAAGAGAAAGTAACTTCATTTTCTTTTTCTTTTTTTTTAAAGAAAGCATAACGTTAGGCCCATACTTCTTGCAGCCAAGTCATCAAGGTTACAAGCTCAATACACAAGTAGTAATTTTTCACATCAAATTAACAAAAACAAAGCCAAAGAAACTTCAATACACAATATCTACAAAACCCAGAAATTACAAAAACTTGAAAAAGAAAATCAGTCAAACTCAACCAACACCAATCTAGCTTTTATGGGCACCACGTATGCTCTGATACCAATTTTACACATGCTCACCCTGACCATGGAAGGGTCATTAAGATCAACAAACACCGCCCAAGATTCATACAAGCATCAAAATCAGCCCAAAATCATTTATAATAGGACTCAAAGTTAAATCAGTGCTCAAATATACTCTACCCACATGTTTATCAATCAATATCCAGGGCCAAAACAAACACACACCAACCCAAATGACATCCAAAAAACAATTGGACAATGACCAAACTTCCAACATACGAATTTCGATATTTTGAATAATAAAAGAGAAAGGGAAACAAGATATGATCACCTATAAAGGACTAATCCACCAAAAATGACCTAAGAGAACGAAGAAACTTGCATACAGATTGAATTACCAACAAGAAACTTGATCACCCAAGATTGAAGAATTCACCAAATTGAAATAAAGGAAGATTCCACCATTCAACCATAAAGAAACCACACTTTCACCACCACCATGGATCTCATGGACAAAGATGGGTAGAGATTTTGAGGAAGCATTTTCAAATACCCAAAAGTTTTTATTTCATCAAGTCATAGTCATCTACCACCTTAAAGATTGAGAGTTTAAATAGAGAACATGAAGGATTGTTCTCCAAGCTACTAGCTAATGACCAATAAGCACAAGCTTAAACATAAATCACCAAGGGGAGAGGGGTACATGTAGATAAGTAGGAGGGTAAAAGGGTAATTACATAAGAGATAAGAACCCAAAGCAAAAGAAGAGAAAGATGTCACTCTTTGATCTGAGAAGCCACGGCACGATCGTGCATGGTGTAGAGCACGATCGTGCTCCTTGAACTTCACCCAAAATCTACTTGTTGATCCGTAAACGGCTCAACCGTGCCGAGAGATTGCATGATCATGCCCCTCTGTAGCACAACCTTGTCGCCCACAATTTCATTTTCTCCTTGAGTCCAGTCATGGCACGCTCATGCCTTAAGGGGGCACAACCGTGCCGATCTTCACTTCCTTGGTCTTCCTTCTTCAACGTCTGGGCCCTGACCTTATATCCTTTCGTTGTAAGTCCATGATGTTGCTGGATGTTCCAAGTGTCTGGTGTGGTCCCAGGTTCATCTCAGGGGTCGTTAATTTACCGAGTTACCCTTGCTCTTCTCCATAGTAATAGAGGGATATACTCTACGCATCTCTTATTTGTGCTAGAAAAGAGTTAGATTTCTAGGACCTTATAGCCCCTTTGAAGGTTGGTTAAAACCCGAGGTTTATAAACTTGAGGATATATCAATTTGCAATTCATAATTTTTTTAAAATTTTTTGTGATGGAATTCTAAAACAAAGTTTTATGTGTTGAACTTGCGATTTTTGATTCATGCTATGGTAATTTGAGAATATGAAACTGTTTTGTGCAAGAAGCATATATCGTACTCATAGAAATCAATCTCATTTCACGTACATGATGAAAAGAAAAAAGACAAAATCAAAAGTCATGGAGCAACACGTTCCCAAACAAAAGCAAGAACTTGCTCAGGGTACTGCTCACCAAACGCAAGACAAGGAAAGATAACACATGGGATACATTTTTAGACGAAAATTATAGTACCCCTAATATTGTTAAGTGCAACAATTAATGTCTAAAGATATGTAAGAGTTGCAGATTAGGCGAAATATAACCAGTAAGACCCTGCCCCTGTAAGTTGATCATCGTGATGTTTTTCTTAAAGCAGGTTAATTACCCAATATGGTTTTGAAGTTAGTTTTGTTTTTTTTTTTTATCATTGTTAGAACCAAAATGATTTTGAGATTGTACTTGATTATGTTTGAACCGTACAATATACATTGATAATATTGCTATTTCATTGAATTTAATAAATGTGTACGTTCGCACATTTTTATCATATATGTATATTTATTTATTTATTTATTTAACTAGTAATAGCTTTTAGGATGCATGCTCATGACATGTTAACGACCAAAAAGTTGTTCATCGTTAAATTTTCTAGAAATTAACAAGCAACAAAGCTCGTCACTCTGGGTCATGATTAAAACTAACTATAAATAATATTTGTCATTATTGATCATGATTTATATTTCTTTACTCTAACATAAGATGTTAACAACTGCAAATAGTTGTTAATCACGTAATGTCCTTTGTCAGTGGGTGATCAATCACCAAGACATCATATTTTGTCATTACTCATCATTAACGATAAATATTTTCCAGTGGTCGTTATAACCTTTAACAAGAGAAACACTTGTAATGAATAAGCAACCAACATTTGTTGCTCATTAAAAGCCTTTAACTATGAAATATAATGCTTTTAACGACCACTTTGTTCGTAGTTAGAGATCAGTTTTCTAGTATGTGAGTTGTGTCGAGTGATACAACCGTGCCAGGTGATAAGGCATTTGCGTTCCTGGGCATGGCCATGTTTTGGCTCTGAAAACTCCAGAAGTTGATTTTGTGCTGAAAAAGGTGTCCATGTTTCCTAAAACGACCGTGTTATTTTGTGGTGAAGTGCACGACAAGTTTTTCACTAGTGTCCATGTATCATCTTATGTTTTTGCTATATATTTTCCTTAACTATCACGGTTGAGAGATAGGGTGATCAAATGCGAGTTTCATCATGTATTAGAAAATAACAAAAGCCCTGCTTGATGCCTTCAAAAATATATATGAGAAATCTTTTGTCGTAAAGGTCCATAACGTGAGCTTCATCATGTGAGTTTCATCATGTTATGTCATTTGTGAGTTTCATAATGTTATGTCATTTGTTTGAATTTAAGATATATGAGTCTGGTGATATTCATGATAACAATGACGAAAACTCATCATATTACTGATTCTTTCAAAAAGTAGAATCTCTAGTAGCCATTGACTCTTTAAAACTTTCGTGTTCACTTTCAGTATTTAACATAATGGGTATTTTATTTTGTACCTCTATTCTACTTTCTTCTACTAAGAATAAAACACTGTAGACACCAATAATTTGTCTTATAATTATGTAATTTATTTTGAACATTTATTTTATTTTATTTTATTTTAGAATAATTTAGGATTAGATGCCCAAAACTTTTGAAATGCAAAAAAGCTAAAAACTACAAGAGACAAATAAAATCGCTCCAAAAAAAAAACCTTCCACTTCAACCTTTTTCCCTTTCCAAAAAACAAAAATAAAAAAATAGTCTATCTCAGTCAGCTGTGCCAAGTTAGGCCAAAAATAAATTAACGAATAATGACGCACTCTTTTGTCACACGTTGGCATACTTATATGTTAGCTTGGCTTGGGATGTTTTAGAGTAATCTTGGAGCATAACTTGCACACACCTCTTTTGAATTCAATCCCCCCTCTCCACAATTTCAATCTTTTTCTCTCAATCTTTAAATCTTATCTTCACCATTATAAATTCCAACCGATTTTCACCTTTCACCACATACCTCAAAAGCATCCTAGGAGTGTTAACATTAGGTGATTTCACTTTTTCTTCCTCCATTCTATCATTTACACGCATAACTCTTGGCATTTTAACACTCATATTCGCGTGTTTTATATCTTTTAAGTCTCAATTTATGTGTTATAATTAATGTTGAATGGGCTCAAATAAAAGATGAAGAAGCACAACCCATCTCTGAGGCTCTCCATAGCCAGTTCAGTGAGGACCTCCACCGCTGCTGCAATACTTTTGTTTAAAAGAGCAAATTTAGGGAAGTATTATGAATATCTCTAAAATATTTCCTGCATATGTCTAGAATATATTTACTGATTGTGATATGTATCTTTGCAGAAGACACTACAACAGATTTGGCCTCTAACAGCGTTTGTATAGCGCCATTTATTATAAATGCCACCCTAGCATATGCATTGGAATAATGCACAAAGGCTTTGGTGGCATTTACAACAAATGTCGCTGTAGCCTTCTAACGCGTACGCACAGCTCCAAAATCGCTTACCCGCTTAAATGAGCGAAAAATGAAAAGGAGGCGGGTCTTTGAAAAATTCGAACCCTAATTTCACCTATTCCTCGCACTGCAAATCTAGAACCCTCCGCCTTTTCCTTCTATGAAAACATTCGCACTGCAAATTGCTAATTTCACCCTCTCCTCACTCCCTTCAATCCCGTTGTAGCCCTCTCCCGTTCACGACTCTTAATCTCTAATCTCTCCCTTTAATCTCACTGACTTTCAATTTTTCACTTGCAGCTGCTTGAGACCTCCATTGAGCTTCGATTACACCGTTAAAACGAGGACAGGGACAAGGCTCCCTCTCAGATTTGAGTCGTCTGCGTCTCCGTTGCCGGCCACCACCAACTATCGTTGCTGCTTTCTTTCATCCGTCCAAGGGTAAACCTAATTGGCTAATTCACTATTTTTTCTCTACTTTCTAAAATCCAGTTAGGGTTTTCCAATTTAATTCAGTTCCACTTAATTGCGAAAATTATCTGTTTATAGTTGTATCACTATATATATGTTTGTGCACGAAATCACTATTGCAGCAACCTAATTCACGTGTGTTTATAATTTGCAAGAAATTCGTTTGTGGGCTTTGATTATTAGGCTTGGAGTTTATCTTTCTACTGCATATGCCTTCAATTCATGTTAGCATGAAACGTTTTTGATAAGAGATGTTGATTGGTTACTTTGTAACCTGTTTGTTTTTCTTTCTTGTATTGTAACCTGATTATCAATTTTGCAAAGATGTTTTCGCTGTGGGTGTTCTTAGAGAAGGGTTTAATCTAAACTTGAGGGATAACAAATGTTGATTGCAACCTTTTGGTATTGTTGTAGCAAGGTTTTTGGCTTTCTACTTCAATTTCTTAGTTAGTGATTAAAGCAGTTTCTCACAAATTGACATATGGTCACAATTTGGAATTTCAGTGTTGCAGGGGGTATTTCTTTGGTTATATAAGCTGCTGTTGTTGGGCAATTAAATTGGACTATTAGTTTAATAGCTTGTAATATGCTACATCTGATAGAAGGAAAGGGCATCCATCTCTGTTGAATTCACTGGAACTTGAAAGGTCGATGCAAATGTCAAGGTTGCTAGAGCTCCAGCAATGTCAGAATAGTATTGGCCTTTTTCTTGTATTTTCCAAATGAATGTAAGTCCATGCTCCTGAATCCTAGACACATCTCTTCATCATTTTTCCAAACCTATAATTTCATTTATTATATCTTAAGTAAAGTAGAAAGGAGTGTTCTCCTTCTTTTGTTGAATGTTGTGATAGTTTTTTTTTTCCTATTTCTATTTTTTTGTTCAAGCTTGCTTGCTTTTTTTGTTCTCCTATTTCTATTTGTCTGCGTGCTTGATTCTCCTTTTCTTCGTTTATCTTACTTCCTCGTTGCCTATGTGTCTGTGTCCAAGTGTAACAATACCCACTTTCAATCCTGTGTTCTTCTACTGTTCTGCTCGCCACAAAACTGAAAATCGTTGCCCTTTGTTGTTCTTCTACCAGCCTCAGAGGGGAAGAGTCGTTTGTTGCTACTGCAGTTGCTGTTACAACTTCATTTCCTACTATCGACGGTAAGGCTTCTCTCTTTTTGATTTCCAATTTGTAGGGTTTAAGGCATATTGCTGCAATATCTATGCTTCTCTTTTCGATTTTCAATTGGTAGGGATTAAAGTTAAAATTGTTGCGGTATTTGTGCTTCTCTTTTCGATTTTCAATTGCAAGTTATGTGAGGACATGGCTCCTAGCTTGCAGGATCAGACGGACTGTAATTTGGTTGCCTCTTGCATGGATTCCCTTCCCCTCTGAGGTGTCGATTGCAAGTTAACTGTAAGGTTGTTGATTGAATGCCCCTCCAAACCTTGTTGAGCTTTGTCTAAAGCAACTCTTCAGTAAGTGTACATTATATTCATTGGTTGTCCATTTGTTATAGGAAGTCCCTTTGGGTTTTTCATCAATTGGTTTTTTGGGTTATTTTGACTTTAAATTACTAGGTTTTCTATTTTAGTTCCCAACCTTCAATTATGTTGCTCTTTGATGGGTTTCTCTACTGACTTTTGTTTGAATTGTCAATAAAGTGATTAAGCTGCTGATTTTGGAATTTAGAGTTGTTCATTGTGCATTTGGACCATGGATTGATTTTCACCCAGACAAACAACGAGATATAAATGATTGAAGTACTTGTTAACTCAATTTTGCTATTTGAATTTAGTTTTGTTATGCAAATTGGTGCTAACCAATATCCATTACAGCTACTTATGTTGCTTTTTGATGATGACTACCTTATATGTGTTGTTGTCTATGAAAGGGATGGTCATTGAAAGAAGGGGTAAATTTTGTGATATGTGAATGGGTCTGCCACCTTCAGCATCCTTCACTCAACTTATTTTGGCAAGCAAATAGATGGCAATCAGGATACATTCAATGAAGCAATGGAATTTTTAGGAGAGATTTGTTGAATCATATGTACATACTGTGTATTGTGTTGTACATTTTGCATTCAAAACGTTTATTTGTATGAGACAAGTATGTCATATGTGACAATTTTCAAAGAGAAATAAAATGTGATTTGGGAAAAATGTGTTTGAAATTTGTATGTTTACTAATATGAAATTGTAAACAAGTATTTCATTAAAAAAAATTTATATGCAAGGACTCCTCTATAATAATAAAAATAAAAGTGGCAGCCACAAGAGTGGAAAATGGTGCTAAAAACATGCCTCGGTGGTAAGGGCCCTCTAGCGGCATTTATTTAGACCTATAGCGAAAATTATAAAAAATGCCTCACAAACCTATGGCGACATTGCCTCTAGCGGCATTTGTTGAAATGCCGCTGTAGGCTTTAGCGGCATTTATAAATGCCGCCATAGGTCCAAATAAATGCCACTGCAGCCCTTTTCTGTTGTAGTGAGATCGTTACAAAATGACAAGCTTAAAGATCCTAAAGAATCAAGATTTGAAGATCAACACAAAGATGGAAAGGATAAAGCATATATAATGATCAAGCATATCTTCACAAGATCAAGCATATATGCACGACAAGCATAAAGATCCTAAATAATTAAGATTAGAAGATCAAGACAAAGATGGAAAGGATCAAGAACTAAGGAAACTTCAAATAGCCATTATATTGGAACCTCAAGCATCTATATAAAGCTTGGTTGTCATCCTCTCTCAAAATATAACGATTCCAAGCAAGATAAATCGTGTGTAGGAATTTTGTGATAGAAAATTTCGAGTGTAGCTACTTGGTTGTGAGTAGTGAGTTGTGTAACCAGAAGGTGTGTTCTGGTGAAGACCTCAGAGCCGTGTAGCTAAATTGAGTGAGTGACCTCACTTTAGTGAGTTCAAGCCATTCTTCCTGCCTCAGTTCTGAGGCCACTGCTGCAGAAGTTCATCCTGAATCTTCTGCCCTTGTAAGCATCTGTTGAGGACCTTAGAGTCCTTGACAGTGCCAAGTTTGCAACCTCCTCTATTTTCTAGTACTTTAAGTTTATCAATAAAGAAGTATTAATCAGATTTATAAGTGTTATTAATGTTCTTGTGTTGATTAAGTGAAGAATTTTTATACAACCCTATTCACCCCCCCTCTAGGGTTATTTCAATTAGTATCAGAGCGAGTCCACAAATTCAAGAGTTTAACCACTCGTGGAAAAGGTCATGGCCGCTATCAACACAAATGAAGCTCCACAAGGACGCTCATGGATAATAGCTCCACTTCTTACTAGAGAAAACTACAGGTCGTGGAAAAGACAAATGGAGGTCTTCCTCAGGACCAAGGTGAGGACCTCTAGACTGTTGTTACTGAGGGAGATTATACTACTCCCACAATGAAGAATAGTGCTGGTCAAGATGTCCCAAAGAAAAGATCTGAAATGACCAATAAAGAGCTTGAGCCATTGGGAAAAAATATTCATGCCCTAAAACTTGATCTATTGCAGTTTAAATTCGAATGATTTTGAACGTGTATCTAACTTTGAAACTGCAAAACAGGTTTGAGATTACTTGATAACCTCATATGAAGGCACAAGTCAAGTCAAGGACACCAAAGTAGATATCTTTGTCCAAAAGTTTGAGGCCTTCAGAATGGAAGAAAATGAGACTATTGAAGAGATGTTCAAAAGATTCAGTAGCATCACCAACCACCTCATACCACTAGGAAAAACCTACCCAAATAAGGAACAAGTTAGAAAGGTCCTTCGATGCTTGCCTAGAAGAAAATGAGGTCCAAAAGTCACAACCATTGAAGAAGCTCAAGATCTCAAGGCCCTTAAGCTGGAGGAACTCATTGGAAAACTATTGGCCCATGAGATCCAATTGAGTAATCTCTCAGAACCCAAGGGAATTGCCCTCAAGGCAGTACGTGAATATTACATTGAGTCAGATGACGATGAGGAATATATAATGGCAATGATAGCTAGAGGGTTCAAAAGATTATACAAGAAAAATCCGACCTTTCGAGAATACATCAAGGATGGACAAAACAGAAAGACAACCTCAAAAGGTAAGGCCTTAATAAAAGAAAAATCTGACCCATTTATTTGTTTTGGTTGTGGCAGCTCAAAACACCTTGTGAAGGACTGCCCTCACGCGAGAAGAAACAAAGACAAGAGAAACAGTCGGCCTCAATGGCAAAACCATAAGGCAATGATGGCAACATGGAGTGATAGTGATTCCAGTGAAGGCCACAGTGAGGTAGAAGAAATAACAAATATATGTCTGATGGCAAACGCAAGTGAGGATCATGATCCAACCTCATCTCATGACAAGGTAAACTTTGATGAGCTCCTCACTCTTTCCTCTTCGCACCTTGCTCACAAATTATTTCATCTCTTCAAATATTCTAGATCCTTAATAGAAAGATTCAAGCATCTCATAAAACATGTCAATCATTTGAACGAAACCATAGAGAGCTTGAACACCCAAAATGGCCTCTTAGCAACTGAAAATGTTACACTATCCATAGAGGTCAAAGACTGTTATAAGGACATCACTCAATTATCCAATGACGCAGTCACAAATTCTCATCCCTACCAAAAGCAACCCATCCCTAATACACCACCTCTCAGAGACTATCGGTCCAAAAGTCCTCCCTTCCATACCAACAAAGGACCTCTCCTTCCTACACCAAATATTCCATCCCTCAGAGAACACCATTATAGAGGCCCTCCAACAGCAAATAAAATAAGGACCTTACCAACTCCCCTGTCTATAAAGGAACCAGACCTCCGCGCATCACTAACATTTGGGTCCCAAAGACCTCTCTACAACGATCTCATCCTTGGTCAGAGACCAAGTAAGGTATAGTGTCCTCTACTGCATATATGCCTCAGATACATTACCAGAGATCCAACCAAGTTCTGCAAACTGAAAATCAATAAGATTGGAAGAGTGAACTTTGCAGACAAAAGCCAAGACAAGATCCTAGACATGGGGAAGGTTGCGAAATAACTCCACCCGCACCATCTGAGGGGGAGCCTTCTACCACGAGGACCTCAACCTTTGCATAAGCTGTCAAATTGAGGGGGAGTCCTATCATCCCTCCTCCCTACATGTGGTCCCTCTCCACCTCCTAGGTACGTCAAGTCTCTGCATGTCTGGACCTCTAAAGCCTTCATCAGAATGTCCACTCAGGCACCTCACAATTTAAAATGGGTCCGGTCAAAGACGTCTCACTAACTCTCCCATAGGTAACTCAGTTTCTTCCCTTTTACCTTCCTTCTATCCTCCCTCTCTCTTCCTCTCTTCACTTTATCAACACAATTTAGTACTAGTACTCTCTTGTTTCCTTCTTGTCTGAAAGACAAAAAGGGGGAGAATTTTACCATGGCCTGAATTGCTCCACCCCATCCCCGCTACTCTACCTATCACTATATATTATGTTATCTCTGCGTGCTATACTTGCAAGTTTTGTCTTTCAAACAAAATGGGGGAGATTGAAGAAACACAGCCCAGCTCTTAGGCCTTCCACAACCAGTTCAGTGAGGACCACCACCGTTGTTGCAATACTTTTGTTTGAAAGTGCAAATTTAGGGAAGTATCCTGAATATCTCTAAAATATTTCCATCATATGTCCATAATAATATCTACTGATTGTGATATGTATCTTTGCAGAAGATCATTATAAAATGGCAAGCTTAAAGATCGTAAATAATCAAGATTAGAAGATCAACACAAAGATGGAAAGGATCAAAGCATATATAATGATCAAGCATATCTTCACAATATCAAGCATATGTGGACGGCAAGCATAAAGATCCTAAAGAATCAAGATTAGAGGATCAACAAAAAGATGGAAAGAATCAAGAACTAAGGAAACTTCAAAGTAGTCGTTATATTGGAACCTCAAACATCTATATAAAGCTTGGTTGTCCTCCTCTCTCAAAATATAACGATTCCAAGCAAGATAAATCGTGTGTAGGATTTTTGTCATAGAAACTTCCGAGTGTAGCTACTTGGTTGTGAGTAGTGAGGTTTGTAACCAGAAGGTGTGTTCTGGTGAGGACCTCAGAGTCTTGTAGCTAAAGTGAGTGAGTGACCTCACTTTAGTGAGTTCAAGTCATTCTTCCTACCTCACTTGTGAGGCCACTGCTGCAGAAGTTCATCCTGAATCTTCTGCCCTTGTAAGCATCTGTTGATGACCTCACAGTCCTTGACAATGCCGAGTTTGTAACCTCCTCTATTTTCTAGCACTTTACGTTTATCAATAAAGAAGTATTTCTCAGATTTATAAGTGTTATTAACGTTCTTGTGTTGATTAAGTGCAAAATTTTTATACAACCCTATTCACCCCCTTCTAGGGTTATTTCAAAAGATTTAATTAAGTGTTGACTTATAAATAGGGATGACAATTGGCAGGGTCTGGGGCGGGTCCAGCTGGACCCGGACCCGAACTCGCCAGATTTTTTTGGACCTGGACCCGCCCTGAGACCCGATGGGTCCCGAAATTTCAGACCCAGAGCCAGACTCAGTGGGTTCAAGGGTCCACGTGTCCTTAATGGGCCAACTCTATTATGGATTTTTTACAGGATTTATCAATTTGTTGGGTTAGTTTTATACTTGTACACATGTATAATAATAACTATTGTGTTTAAATACCTTTAATTTTAACACAATAAAAACATTTTAAATAAAAAAACATTAAAACAAATTTAGATATTTCTTATCCATCGCCTCTAGGGCAATACTTCAACAGGCTTAATACTCCCAGGAGTCCCAGCAGGCGCCCGGCAGTAAATGAGTAGTAGTAGATGCCCTTAAAGACCAGGAGTCCCAGCAGGCGCCCGACATTCAAATTTATGCCCTTAAAGACCAGGACCCTATTTTAGCTCGTCGACTTCATGTAATTATCTTGGAAATTATTCATTTGGAATTTTATTATTTTCTAACTCTTTGACTTTATCATGGTTTATTCATTATTTCTAAAGATTTTGGTTTTTGACTAGTCGAAGTAGATGGAAGAAATTACTAAAATCTAGAGTGTATGTTAATTGTCCATCTTCATTGATGGAGTCATGTACAAATTTATTTTCGAGAAATTTAACATCTCATGACTCCGTAATAACATTGGAATCTAGATCTAATAATCGATGTGTCATTGTGTTTTTGACATATCCAAACAAAATACTTTTGATGGCTCTAGGTCTTAATTAAATTTGTTTTTTGTAGGGTCTGCTTGGGATTGAGAGGGAGGGGAGGAGGGGGTATTGTAAACAAGATTAGGAGTTTAGAAGAATAAAGGAGGGTGTAAGTAAGTGACTATTTGTAGGGGGTAGGTAATCTACCCTTGCTTAGGAAGACCTTTTTAAATTGGATTATTGGACGATAATACATAAGACTTTAGGGGTATTGGACAATAATGTATTGAACATTTTTTTTTTGATTTTAATACACTAAACTTTGAGGGTATTGGACAATAAAGCACATGGAACGATTCTGTTGGTCGTTGACACGGTGGTTGTCCTACTTTGAGGTGTCGTTTTTCTTCTTTTTTAATAAAGTTTTGTTACCATGTAAGAAACTGCACATAAGTACAATGACTAATAAATATTTTCTAAAAAAGAAGAAAAACGACACCTCAAAGTAGGACAACCACCACGTTAACCATCAGTAGAATTGTTCCGGGTGTATTATTGCCCAATATCATCAAAGTTAAGTGTATTAGAGCCCAAAAAAAAGTTCAATGCATTATTGTCCAATACCCCTAAGTCTAGTGTATAATCGTCCAATAATCCTTTTAAATTATAAAGAAGATAATAAGAGTACGTTTCTAACTTATATATTTACCCTTTTCTAGTATATATAATATAATCACACATTCACAAACTATCAAAACTCTTCACATTCTGCCTTTACTAATGGGAGAGAGATGTGAGTGTGTGTGTGTGTGTATGTGAGAGAGAGAGAGAGAGAGAGAGAGAGAGAGAGAGAGAGAGAGAGAGAGAGAGAGAGAGAGACCTCGGGACCCTTTTCCACTTTGCTCATCCAAGCAAGGAAGGTTTCAACGGTCCAAGACTTGGAGGTGCAATTCTCTTCGAGTTTAGGTGCGCCACTGACAATCTCGGTCCATCTTGTTAGGATTCTCAGGGCGTAGTTAGCAGATAAGCAATAATAAGGGCGAAAAAATAAATAAAGATTCGACACAAGGAATTAACGTGGAAAAAACTCAAACCGGGAAAAAACCACGAACGATGCACTATCAGAGGATTACAATAGTGTTTCAGAGATTCCCAGACCTCCACAATCTCTCACAACCTCCCTAGAGTTACAACCTAAGAACTCAACACTCACATACTAGCCTCACACAACTCTCTCAGAGACACAGAGATTACAGGTCAATCTCTTGTGGTATAAGATGAAATACTCTCAATTGTTATTTCAATAAACCTAACACATAGGTCCTATTTATAGTCAAGACTACAACACAATATTGCGTATAATAATAATATTAACTTTCCAAAAACATGTGTTTCCTAATAATTTGATACTACATTCTAAAGTAATATTTGCTTGGTGATTTCAATGGTGGTGTGCCTGTATCCATTGAGGTGATCGATTCCATTGCCCTTGAAGTTCTAGCTGTGGTGTGCCTGTATCAGCTCGAGCCCCAAGCCTATCTCTATTTACTGTTTGATTGTAAGTTTGTTCATCCAATCATCATTTCATCATCATCCATTTCATCTATTTCATCCATTTGTTCATTGGTGTTTGTGCTATGTTTGAAAGGAGGTGGTAGTTGATTTTCTGTGTGAGGTCTGTTTTGGGTGTGTTTGTGCTTGATTTTCTATTGTAAGGCCAGAATCTGTGTGTTCTGTGTTAATGTGGTGTACTGCGGGGTCATTACTCTGATCTTAGCGACCTTGCATATATTATAATTGGTATCAAAGCTGAGTTTCATCTTGGAGGAAGGTCTGTTTGTGTTATTTGTGTTGTTTATGATGTCGGGCTGTAGTAAAACACCTCAGGAAGTAGCAGAACAAGCCTTGAGGTAGAAGGAGGAAATGGAGGGGGAAATGAAAATTATGAGTGAATAGTTGCAATATTATATGAGGTTGCATAGGAGAGAGATCAATAGGGAGACTGATGAGTATGAAGAAGAAGAAGAGGAGAACCCTTTTAGTGAAACTGGAAGAGGAGGCAGAGGTCCTACACATTTCAGGAGAAGGAGGCATGTAAGAAGGTCACCTAGGAGTAGTGGAGATGAATCTGGGAGTAGGAGGGAAAGGGAAGAAAGGAGGGAAGAGAGAAGAGTTGAGAAGTTGGATTTCAAAATAGATATCCCTGAGTATGGAGGTGAGTTGGATCCTGATGTATTTCTGGATTGGTTACAAACAGTGGAGAGGGTGTTTGATTTGAAGGAAGTGTCTGTGGAGAGTAAGGTGAAGTCGGTTGCATTAAAGTTGAAGAAATATGCATCTACATGGTGGAACAACTTGCAAAGGAGGAGAAAGGAAATCAATGAACCTAAGGTCAATACACGGGTTGAAATGAGGCAGAAGCTCAAGGAGAAATTCCTACCTGAAAGTTACATGAAGGAGAATTATTTCAAGCTTCAACACTTGGTCCAAGGTAGCAAATCTGTTGAGGAGTATACCAAGGAGTTTGAGCATCTACTGTGGAAATGTAACATGAAGGAGAATGAAATTCAAACCTATGTGAGGTATCTTGCAGGATTGAATGATAATATCAAGAATGTTGTTGAGCTACAAGTGTATCATTCACTTAATGAGCTGAGTTCTTTAGCTCATAAGGTGGAACAGCAGAAGAAAGCCCAAAGGAAGGAGTATGAAAGCAAGTACCCACCCAAAGCCTATCCTCAAACCAAATCAGACCACTATACCAAATCCTATAACCCACCTCAAAGAACGCATCCATCCCCACAACGTCAAACCAGATATACAGCCCCTAAACCACCTCAAACACAATCCCGAAATCCCCCACAAAGAACCCCAGTTCCTACCAATCGACCATTCCCTGAGAGGAGATGTTTTAGATGTCACGGTCTTGGACATCTAGCATCAGAATGTCCAAACAGAAGAGCAGTGACCTTAGCAGAATACCAAGCAGTATTGTTTGTTGAACCTGAGTCAGTTGTTGAGGAAGAATAGTTTGATGAACCTGAGGGAGATCTTGTATATGATGAAGAGGAAGTTGAGGCCAGACTAGATGAAGGCGAAATGTTGGTGATCAAGAGGATCCTTAGTAGTACAACAGTTGATGAGGAAGCTGAGCAGAGGGAGAATATTTTCCACACTCGATGTACTGTTCTTGGGAAGATATGTTCCTTAATTATTGATGGAGGCAGCTGTACAATTGCAGCATCAGAAACTATGGTGCAGAAGCTGAATTTGCCAACCGGTCGTCACCCAGCACTTACACCATCCAGTGGCTAAGTCAAAGCAAAGGTATCAAAATCTCATCTAGATGCCTTGTGAATTTTTCAATTGGTCCAGTTTATAAAGATGAAGTGTGGTGTGATGTTATACCTATGGATGCTTGTCATTTGTTGTTGGGAAAACCTTGGTTGTTTGATAGATCTGTTAACCATGATGGAAGAGCTAATACTTATTCCCTTAACTTGAACCACAAAAAGATTGTCCTCACTCCACTTAAACCATCCCAGCTCACAAAAAGAAGCAAAAACCTCATTGTTTAACCATCCCTTGATGTGATCTTGCCAGCTGAATATCATGAGTTCTGTGAACAGAAGGAGTTTCTTTTGCTTGATCTTGATGTTGAACCAGCCTCACAAAATGAGCCAGCCCCACAAAATAGCCATCCTTTATTCCAACCCATCCTAAGCCAGTACCTACATGTTTTCCAGAAGAAATGCCATCAGGTTTACCCCCTAAGAGAGATATCCAGCAAAAAAATGACCTCATCCCAGGATCTATCTTACCAAATAAACCAGCTTATAGAATGACCCCTGCTGAAACCAAGGAAATCCAGAGGCAAGTTGATGAGTTGTTGGAGAAAGGAATGATCAAAGAGAGCTTGAGCCCTTGTGCAGTGCCAACTTTGTTGGTTCCTAAGAAAGATGGAAGTTAGAGGATGTGTATTGAATGTAGAGCCATCAACAAGATTACTATCAAGTATAGGTACCCTATTCCAAGAATTGAGGATATGCTTGATGAGCTCCATAGCTCAACTGTGTTTTTAAAGATTGATGTGAGGAGTGGTTACTACCAGATCAGAAATTATGAGGGAGATGAGTGGAAAACAACCTTTAAGACTAAGGGAGGTCTGTATGAGTGGTTAGTCATGCCTTTTGGTTTGACCAATGCACCATCAACATTTATGAGACTTATGAACCAGGTTCCGAAGCCTTTGATTGGGAAGTGTATTGTTGTTTATTTTGATGACATACTCATTTATAGCCAATCTGAAATGGAGCATGTTAGACACTTGAGGAGTGTTATGGAGATCTTGAGTAAGGAGCAGTTGTATAGGAACCTCAAGAAGTGCCAATTCTTCACCGGCCAAGTTATATTCCTTGGTTATATTGTGACATCAGAAGGTATTCAAGTAGATGAGGAAAAGGTCAAAGCATTCAGAGAATGACCTGTTCCTACATTTATCCAGCAAATCAGGAGTTTTCATGGATTAACATCTTTCTATAGGAGATTTGTGAGGAACTTCAGCACTATTTTAGCTTCCATGACTGAATTAGTAAAGGGGAAGAGTTTTACTTAGACACCAGCTGCACAGAAAGCTTTAGAGGAGACTAAAAGGCAGTTAACCTCGACTCCAGTTTTGGTATTACCTTGTTTTTGCCAAAGTCTTTGAAGTGGAGTGTGATGCCTCAGGAGTGGGCGTTGGAGCAGTGTTGACTCAAGAAGGAAAACCAGTAGCTTATTTCAGTGAGAAACTCAATGAGGCCAAGAGGAAATACAATACATATGATAAGGAGTTATTAGAGCTTTGCAACATTGGAGGCATTATCTTATTGGAGCTGAATTTATTCTACACAATGATCATGAGGCCCTCAAGTTCATTCAGGGGAAGTATAAGCTCAATACTAGACATGCTACTTGGGTGGAGTTCATGCAGCAATTTTATTTTGTGATCCATCATAAATTTGGGAAGCTTAACAAAGGAGCTGATGCATTGTCCAGGAGGTATTTGTTGTTGCAAGTTTTGGATGCAAGTGTGCTTGGTTTTGAACAGTTGAAAGCTTTGTATGAGAATGATGAAGATTTTGGAGAGTAGTACCAGAAGTGCAAAGGACATCCTCAAAGTCTATATCACATAAACCAGAGATTTCTCTTCAAAGGAGCAAGGTTATGTATTCTAAGAAGCAGTTTTAGAGAGTTGTTGATTTCTGAAGTTCATGGAGGTTGCTTAGCAGGTCATTATGGCATTGAGAAGACCCTTCTTTTGTTGAAGGAACACTATTGTCGGCCTAAAATGACGAGAGATGTGGAGCATTGGATCAAGAGGTGTGCAACTTGTCAATTGGCCAAGAGTCACAGCTTACCTCAAGGGCTATATACACCTTTGCCAGTCCCAAACAGTCCTTGGGAGGACATCAGCCTAGACTTCATTGTTGGTCTACCAAGAACTCAATGAGGGAAAGATTCAATCATGGTAGAGTTGTTGATAGATTCAGTAAAATGGCTCACTTTATTGCATGTCATACCATCTATGATGCTGTGAGGGTGGCTTAATTGTATTTCTAGGAGGTAGTGAAACTCCATGGAGTTCCCAAGAGCATGGTTTCAGATAGGGATGTCAAGTTCCTAAGTCATTTTTGGGTTACTCTTTGGAAGAAGTTGGGCACTCAACTGAAGTATAGCACAGCTTGTCATCATCAAACAAATGGGCAAACAGAGGTTACAAACAGGACACTTAGAACACTATTGAGGTTACTGATATCCACAAAAAAAAATAGGATGGGACACCCTTTTGTCTCATGCTGAATTTGCTTTTAATAGAGCACCATCAAAGACAACTGGCCTTTCCCCATTCTAGGTTGTCTATGGTAGAAATCCTATAACTCCATTGGATTTATCCCTACTAACAAATTCTATGAGGTTTAGTTATGAAGCAGGTAAACATGCAGAGGAGATTAAGAAGCTTCATCAACAAGTCAGGGAGAAGATCATCAAGTATTCTGAGCAAGTTTCTACATCAGTAAACAAGCATAGAAGGAAGATGGTTTTCCAACCAGGAGATTTAGTGTGGATTCATCTAAAGAAGGATAGATTTCCAAGCAAGAGGAAGGGAAAGCTAACACCAAGAGCAGATGGACCTTTTGAAGTACTTGAGAGGATTGGAGACAATGCTTACAAGTTAAACCTTTCTGAAGAATCTGGAGGCAGTGCTACATTCAACGTTGCACATTTGAAGCTATACTTTCCAAAGCATGAAGACCTTCAAAGTTTGAGGACAAACTTTCCTCAATCTGGGGAGGATGATGGAGGTCCTCCATTAGAACTAGCATCAGAAGCAGCAACGACCTCATCAACACCAATATTGAGGCCATCATCATCAACATCAAACACTGACATCCAAGAGTGTTTTACAATGGTCCAACAAGTCATAAGGTCGTCCAACAACAGCAACATCAACACCAGCAACAGCAGCCAGCTAGTGAGGCTATTTCTCAATTCCATATCTTTGGATTGAGGTCCTCACTAGTGCTTTGAAGACTTCACTTTAGAGCTGTTGAGGACTTTCCAGCTCAGTGAAGATATTTGCCAGTTCTGAGGTCCTCTTTGAAGACATCACTTCTGGACTGTTTAGGATATTCCAGTTCTGTGAGGTGATCCTGCATTGAGGTCCTCCATGCAAACTTTATTTCCAAGTTGTTGAGGTGATTTAACCGTTTTGTAATAACGAGATGCATTTGTTGTCTTTTATTACCTTTTATTTTGATGTAATCCAGATTGTAATGAGCCTTAATTAGCTTACTAAGTTAGTTAAGTAGCTTAATGCTTAATTAGGGAGTTTCTTGAGCAAGGGGAAACCCTTAATCAGCTAGCTCAACCCTAGGTTTAAATACTTTGTATCCGGCAGCTTGAGGGGATGATCTATCAGTGAAATCAATAGCATTTTGAGTGCCTTATTGAGCCTCTTGTTTGTGAGTGACGTCAAACTCTCA
Organism: Portulaca oleracea; assembly: GCA_029582165.1. NCBI lineage: Eukaryota > Viridiplantae > Streptophyta > Magnoliopsida > Caryophyllales > Portulacaceae > Portulaca > Portulaca oleracea. The sequence continues at coordinate 20,602,557 of CM055886.1, forward strand.
TCCTTGGTTAATTCTACTACAGTATCAAGGATTTGGCAATCCTTGTGGTGGGTATAGAGCTTGGTGACTTCAGTGATGGTGTGCCTGTATCGATTGAGGTGATCGAGTCCATTGCCCTTGAAGTTCTAGCTCTGGTGTGCCTGTATCAGCTCAAGCCTCAAGCTTATCTCTATTTACTGTTTGATTGTAAGTTTGTTCATCCGATCATCATTTCATCATGATCCATTTCATCCATTGTTCATTGGTGTTTGTGCTCTATTTTAAAGGAGGTTGTAGTTGATTTTCTGTGTGAGGTTTGTTTTGCGTGTGTTTGTGCTTTATTCTCTGTTGCGAGGCCAGAATCTGTGAGTTGTGTGTTAATTTGGTGTACTGTGGGGTCATTACTCTGATCTTGGCGATGTTGCATACATCACTAACACATAGGTCCTATTTATAGTCAAGACTACAACACAATATTGCGGTTAATAATCATATTAACTTTCCAAAAACATGTGTTTCCTAATAATTTGATACTACATTCCAAAGTAATATTATATTTCCATGTGATTGCCCTATCACAATTTGGTAACAAATATAATATTTTTCACTTTATATAATATCTTTCCTTAATTAACACAATCTTGGGAGATCTTCAATATTATATGAAACTTGTCCACCAAGCATAATCTTAGCTTTCCAAAATTCATCCCACCAAAATAATAATTTTGGCTCCACATAATTAACCCAACACATCTTTGGCTTTGCAAGGAGACCCTTGAGTAGCCGACATATCTCGTAGCTAATAAGTGGGTCTACATCAGCTTTCTATCCATATTGATGTTGAGGTGTTGGGTTCAAACTTGGGCATGGAGAGAATTGGCAAAGAAGGAGGAAATGAGCTATCAGCAGGCCGCACGATAATGCCAAAAGGGCGCACAATCGTGCATAATTTGAATGCCTGGGTCTTTTGAACAAACCCAGGAGTGCGATCGTGTCGGATGACCGCACGATACTGCCACCCTTCCCGAGGGTCCTACACGATCGTGCCGATCTTGGAGGAAACCCAAGTGGTAACTAGGGGCACCGATCGCGTACCCATCTGGAGCGTATCGAGTTGGGGCCCCAGCCTCGGGATCCATGGTTTCCAAGTCTATCCTCACCCCGTCCAAAGAACACGAAGAAATCAACTCCAAGGTCGGGTGTGGAGTGCATTTCAAGGTGGACCCGGGTCCCTGGAGGCATGAATCGATCATCGTTGGTTGTGGTATCCACTTCAAATGGGACCCCGGACCATGGGAGTGGAGCTAGGAGTCCTTCTGGGGACCTACATCGGACCTTTAAATGGGTTCGGAATCTTTCGAAAAGAATAAGCGAAAAAGGGTCAACGTGGGTTGTCGGAATGGATGTGCCTTCACTCTTTGTGTCATAACTCCTTCAATATAACTTTGATAGGCCTCAAATTTTGGGAGCATAAAGTACACACCGAGAGCTTTCCATCGATATGTTATGGACCTAAAACAGAGTCTGGATGAAGAAGTTATGTGTGTTTGCAGTCGGCAGGGAAAAACTGTCCAAAGGGACGTCGCGCCGCGATGCCTAGGGTCGCGCCCGCGACATCCTGCTGCCTCAGATCTGTCGCGCCCGCGAAGCCCATTGTCACGCCTGCGACCCTCTTCTGCCCAAATGTCGTTCCTGCGCCCGTTGCCCCGCCGCACCCGCAACGCCCTGCTGCGACGCGTGTTTTGTGGATAATCGATGTAATTTTCTGTTTTACCCCCCATTAGTATAAATACCCCCTTAGCTTATTTCCTAGGTAGTTTTTGCTGAATATGAATGTGATGCTTAAGTATTGTTAGGGTTTCTCCCTTGTTCTCTCAAAAATCTTGTTATCTTTATCCAATCAAGTTTGGTGGTGACTCAAGTCATTCCTTTAGTGATTATTTAGTGAATTACCTTGGATAATCATGGTGGGGTGTTAGGCCTTGAGTTGTGGTTCTCCTTGCTCAAGGTCATATCCAACCTTTGGGTGTTCAAGACCCTTGTTCATGTTGAATATCGATCATCCATCATCGCTGAAGCCACCCATCCATGCGACGGTAATCCTCCACCATCTCACACGATCGTGCCATCCCATCCGTAGAAGCTCGCATGATCGTGTCGCCCTACCGCACGTTCGTACAATTATCAATCCAAGCCCAAATTGGGGGTTTTGAGCGGGCGCACGATCGTGATGTCTAGAAATGAGTGAATTTATATGTCTTCTCTCTTCTTTTATGTTCTTGATCTCCCTTATAATGACCCATTTACCCCCACTAATGTGTAGTTGAATACCCTTTAAGCTAGGTTATTTGTAATAGGCGTATCTTAATCCTTGATTGTAATCCCTTGGGTAGTTTTTGACCCTAAAATGTAAGTTATGTCTTTCATGGGGAAGGACTAGCCCCTTTGCCATTTAATTTATGTGTTGAGAAGAAAGACATCAACTTTGATGATTAATTGAAATGGTATTTTTGAGACCAGCTCAAACTCGATCCCTTCAAAAATCTTATTACTTTATCCAAAATTTACATGATTTGGTGGTGTTTTAAGTCATTTCTTTATTGAGCTTGTGGTGGTTACTCTTCATCAAGATCATGGTGGGGTGTTCAGTCCTTGAGTGGGGTTTATTCCATATTTTACCTGTTTTTATCCCCTTTATTTATGACTTATTAATTGTTTTCAGTAATTAAATTAGGAATTATTGTTATGTTATTATTCATTTTACATGTTTATTTAGATTTGTTATTCATTATTTTCATTTTAGTTTTAATTATTAACATTAATAAGAAAATCAAACAAAAATGCTAAAAGAAGAAGAGAAAACCAAGAAAAAGAAATAAAGAGCATAATCCTATGCAAAAATCCAGCCCAAAATCCCTTTCACCCAGCCACTACTACCAGCCCAGAGCAGCCCCAACCTACCTTCTCCTTCCCTACAAACCCGCCTGACCTAGCTACTCAATTACCCAGCCTCGACAACCCAAACCCATATTCCTAACTGTAGGACCCCGGGAAAAGTGAGACCACTTTTCTCCGTGAGGCGCTACTTAAACGATCGGGAGCGGACTAAGGTTGCTTAATCCTTAAATAAGGATATTTTTATTTTATGAAATTCGTTTTCGGGATGGTGAAATTTTATTTATTTTACAAACTCTTTTATATTATTAAAATATATGAAATTACACTAAAATAATTTACTAATGAATTTAGTACCGGCCCATTATTCCATCCGGGCCCAAGAATTAGCAAAGGGACCACCATGAGGCCCTAAAACCCGCGCGGGTTTTATGGCTCCATGGACTGAGCCCTGTGCAACTTCGAACCAAGGAAAATGGGATGAAGATTAATAAAACCTGTGCGGGTTTTGTTGATCTTCTGACCCATTTTCTTTAGGTAGCCTTAGATTAATAAAAGGTGGTACTAAAACATTTGTAATGATTTTTTTGTGTGATTATCGTCTATTTTAAATAACTAAAAGAATTTATAAAAAGTAATAAGAGTCGCCAGCCGATTTAAAGAAACCGACAAACCATGAAAATAATAAAAATAACTCCGGTCTACGAAACCCGATTCCAAGTCTGGGGGTAAGGTTACGAATTCGAGAATTATAAGAACTCTCGAATTCGCCTGTTAGAAAACAGACTCTACTAAAATCGACATTAAAATGAAAAAAAACGGGGAGAAGTTTAATTAGTTTCACAAATTTATATTCTTAACATGCATTATAAAGAATAAGGTATTTGGTTTACAAAATATGCACCTATAATGTAGAGTAAAAGTACAAATTACATGATTAAATAATAATAACGAAAAGAAACATAAAAACGAACCTCTTTGATTTAGGAGCCCGAATCTACTGGTTGAAGATCTTGACCTCGCCTTGACTTGATGGATGAAAAGAATGAAAGTGTGACAGGGATGAAAATGTGATATATGGATAGTGATTTGGTGGGAATTCGGTAGAGTGAGGGTATGATAATAGGAGAATGCTTGTAATAGAGAGAATTTAAGAGAGTGTAGGGATAGAATGATGGTGTAAGTTGGTGGGAGTATAATGGTGGTGATTTATGGATTATGATGATCGTTGGTGAAAATGAATGGAATGGAGGGGGTATTTATAGGTGATGAAGAGTAGGTTTAGGAGGGAAAATCAAGGGGACACATCCCCATGATCATGCCATGCAATCACGTAGGGATCAAGTCAAGGCCAAAGTCAAAGCATGTGGGCTAAAATTAAGGGCTTTTGCATGGGATTTTGGCGCCGGATCCTGAAATGAAACCCCGCACGGGTTTTATAATCCCTGCACACGGATCGCTGACGTCGGCACGGCAAAACGACGCGTTTTGGGTCTGGGCCTTTCTCTTCGCATAAAACCCGTGCGGGTTTTATTGCTGGATTGGGCCACTTCTGTTTTGTTTGTTTTGCATTGCTTGCTATATTGGCCCAATGATGAATCCGGCCTTCAATGTTTTATTCTCACTTTTGATAAGTGGGGATTATATCGATGCAAATCCCGGTGTCTACAGAGAGCCCCCACTTTGATCGAATCCGAATAGGACGAAGGTCAAAGTAGACTTGATGGCTGTCTTGATGTTGGCAGTGCTCTTTTATATGCCGTACACATGATGTTGCTGATGATGATGTCGTTGGTAACCTTTAGTTGGCAACCGTTGGACGACTGTTGCTGAAGATGTCGTTGGAGACCTTTAGGTGGAATCCGTCTGGACGACTACTGCTGTTGAACGTCGCTGGAGCCCTTTATATGTGATCCGTTTGAGCGACTGCTGCTGACGACATCGTTGGAGGCCTTTAGGTGGCGACCGTTGGACGACTGTCATTGACGACATCGTTGGAGGCCTTTAGGTGGCAACCGTTTGACGACAGTCGCTGTTGGTGCTCTTTTGTATGGCAACCGGATGATAGCTGGTCCCTTTTTAGCGGCGGCCCGATGATGGTGCTCTTTTATACGGCAACCTGTTGGATGGTCCCTTTTAGCGGCGACCGGATGATGGTGCTCTTTTATACGGCAACCTGCTGGATGGTCCCTTTTAGCGGCGACCGGATGATGGTGCTCCTTTATGTGGCAACCTGTAAATTATCAGAAAAGTAAGTATTAGTTTTCGTAAAAATGCAAATGGGTTCAGATTTTTTTACCTGAACGTTGGGGACGCTTGGGTCGTTGAACTTGGGCTGCTGAAAAATTTTATTGTTGGCAGGAAACCCGTGCGGGTTTCATGACTCCTGCTGGGCCACACGAGCTTGGGCCGCTTGAAATTGATTTCCTTTTCTCCTGATAGAAAACCCGTGCGGGTTTCATTATCTTCATTGGGCTGCAACAAAACGTTGGGCCGCCAGAGCTGGGCCCATGGCTCACCCAAAACCCGCGTGGGTTTTGGCTTATTATTTTTTTTTCTTTTCTCCTCGTGAAGGGAATCATGGTGAGGCCCAGGCCTCGTGTGGACGAGAGAGAGCCACATGACTTGGTCTCCTCTTTGAGTGGCAAAGAGATGACTCTTGAATTTTCGGCCAATGAAACGCATTTGGCATCTCGAGGTGGGTCTTGGAAACGAGCAGTTCTCATTCACTCTTCATTTCTATAAATGCCAAGCCTCATTCATCTCTTTCATTCACACCTTCAACTTCTTCTCATCATTTCCCTAGCTCCTCTTTCTCTCTCTAGAAAAAAAAACTGCCTTTTTGGAGATAATTCAAGTTCTTGAGAAAATGCATCGCAGAGGTCGCAGAAATCCCCCTCTTCCACATGCGGCGGCATGGCCTCACGAGATGTCTCCTAGGCGCAATTTTATTCTGGGGGCAAATGCTGACCCTTCGGATCTCACTATCCAATCTTTGAAGCATGCGTGGTTCTACCGTTCTCATGGCAAGGTAACTGTCGAAACTCCTCTTTTGATGCTTAGTTTAATAAAAAAAAATGAGCAAGCACGAATTTTATTTCTCATGTCTTGTCGATTTGTTTTTAATTATTTTAAGCATGCCTTGAATTAATGTATGTCCACGCGATGCCCCTTTATTTATTCGCAACTTATTTTGAGAGATAGATCAAACCCAACCCAAGGAAAATTGCATGCATACCCGGTCCAAAGGAAACAAAAAGGAACACGACCCATTTTGATAGGGAAAACCCGCGCGGTTTTCGGCCCAACAATCCCAAAAGAGAAGAAGAAAAAAAAAGAACTGGGCCTAGAGGTGCGGCCCATTAGCAAGCCTAAAGCCAGTGCGGGTTTTGGCTCTGCTGGGCCGGCTTATCTGGGCCGGCGAATCTTACCTTTTCTTTTCTTTTCTTTTCTTTTTTTTTCTTCAATTCCTTTATTTTGCGGGCCATGGCTGTGGGCCCAGTGTTGGTGCTGGGTCCAGCTAGGCCCTGAAAGACTATGCCTTCAGTCAATGCATTAGGTGAGCCTCCTACTTAAATTTTTCCCTTTCCCTTTTTTGCCATTAGGAGGATAATTTGAAAACTTCCGGTGTCCTAAAGGATCTCTTTAAGGTAGCTGATTCGATTCCCGGAGATTTCGTTAACAACACTCTTACTGCGGCAGGACTCATGCCGTTCTGGAAATGCCTGGTGGCTTGGAAAGGCCGTACATTTCGCGTGATAGGCCGTGCTATGACGGAAAGGTTTTGGGACACAACCAACTCCTTCCATCTATCTATGGGTGAGATGACGATAACCTCCATAGATTTCGTTATGATCACTGGTCTCCCTTGGGGCGGGAGCGACATAGTCTTCAACGTCGAGATTCCGCCGATGGTTTTGGACTTATTGGGTCCAGTGTCAGCGCATTTAGGCCCAGCTCAGGGTCTATCCAACCTTGCCTATGCGCACTTCGAGGTGGCCATTCGTGATGCCAACTTTCAGAATTTGCCTGGAGATCAACGCCGCTTTATCCTCTTAGCTTATGTTATTTCTGCAACTCTTTTTGCCAATCGGGGAAATAACATTTTTTTGACCTGGTTCCGGAATCTCTTGGACTTGAATGAGGTTCGGAACTTGAATTGGGGCAAAGCTGCGTATGCGAATTTTCTCCTCTGGCTTCATCGCGGTATCAGACTGACGCTGGATGATGATCCAGTTTTCCTCCACGAGTCTCATACCCGCTTTCAGTACGGCCCTGCTTTGTGGAAGGTGCTCGAGGTATGTACCCGAGACTCTTCTCTTTGTAGTTTTTCTACTCTATTGCTATTGCTTTTATTTTTGACTTTATCTTCATGCAGTCATGGGCATATGAGTACATCCTATCCTTGGGCATTCGCTCCAAGAGAAATAGGACGGTCCCAGCTGCTGAGCGCTGGACTGCTGAGGGTATTCGAGGGAAAAAAATTCCAGCCGGGCAGCCTTGACCATATTCGTCGGGTGTTGGATGACCTCACTCCGGTATTTCTTTATGCCTGACATCTTTACCTTATTTTTGTCTCCATTTTTGAGATGACTCTCTATCTTTCACAGGACCACGTGAACTGGCGTCCATGGACGGGGTTTGATTTGAGTGTATTGCCCACCCCCTTGCAACAAATGGAGAACGATACTCGCCTCCGCATCTTGATGGAGGGACCCTCGGGCTTCATATAGTATCTGGGGGAGAGAGCTACGAGGCAGATCCTGGATGGATATCCTGGCCTCATACCCCAGGATCCTCTAGAGCACATGTTTGAGCCTTGGCGCGTCGCTCCGGACGTCTTGAGAGATTGGATTCACGGTCGTGATTTCGACAATTTTGTGCATGACGTTCCTCAGGAGCATTTCAATGAGGAATTCCAACGCTACTTGAGCCGTCTAGCGCCCCGAGTGGTAGGTATTTCTCACTTTTCTTTATGTTGTGCCCTATGCTATGGCTGCTGAGGAGGACGCCCAACTGGCGGAAAGAAAGATCGGCGGTTTCTTGGAGGTTGAGACTAGCAGTCAGTGCTCCGCGCTCCAAGAGTTTGAGTGGAAACCGGTAATCCCCCATCCCTTGTTGCTTCCTTTTACGTCATGTGCCAATTATGCATGTGTAACCTTTGTCTTTATTGCCTTTCAGCCATGATGGTCTGTCTTAAGGCAAGTGACCAAAGAATGGAGTACTATGTTGAAATACGTCAACCGCTCATTTACAGGCTCAGGCAGATATCGCGGGAACACCGCCGGGCGTGCTGACATGGAGGCTGATGCTGAGTCAATTCCTCGGGAACCACCTCAACGTTCTACTGCGGGAGTTCCTCGTACCGAGCCCCCACGTCGCTCTTCGGTAGCGGAATATTCTTCCCGAGGTCAATCAGGGGAGGAGGTTGGTGGGTCCACTCGTCCTCCTCTAGTAGCTGTGCCGGAGGGTCGTGGTAACGGCATCATGGCCGAAAGTCATCATTCTACGGGATCACATCGTAGAGGCTCTGGTAGCAGAGGTCGTCGACCTGTGAACGAAGACATGGCTTAGATGTCCTTGGAAGAGCATCCTGGCCAAGGGAAGTCACATCACAGCGTTGGGTATGGTGGCGATACTCAGCCTCACTCTTACTGGGTGGAGGATGCTTCAGAATCGAGTGCTACCAACCGGCCGTCTCACTCCCGCCGTACTCCAACTTCAGTACGTTATGCTCGTCATGGTCGAGGGATTGTGGTGAGGTACCATGTCTTAGGTGCATCCGTAGGGTATCCTGGCGGTCAGGCCCTAACGGATGACGCTACTTCACGTCCTGCCCCATACGATGTCTCCTCCTTTAATTTAGTTCTGGCTCTTACTCTGCTAGATGGCCAGTCCCGGCTCCTGGAATGGGTCCTTCATGGCCTGTGGATACGCAAGAGTGGTCTGCACCCCAGCACTCTTGGCTAGGAGGATCTACCTCTTCTGGTTGGCTAGCCCCGATTACAGAACTGGTCCTGTATGGCCTACCCCTTCTGTTGAGTGGCGTGTTCCTGATCATTCATGGCTAGCTGGTTCACGGGAGCATTCCATTTCATCACCGTCGAGCGTGCATCCTTCCGAAGTTCCCCTGTCTGGGCCGCCGCAGACAGCGCCTGGTTCTGACTACTACTCCTGGGACACCTATTTTGGTACAGGTGGCGCTTCTAACACTAGGACTTCTCATGCGGGTGCCGACCTGGTCGAGGACAGCGGTGATTCGGGCTCCCTGTGGTGACCAAACCAAAAACAAGCAGGACTCTGTGCATTTGTACTACCTCTTTTTTATTTTTAATGCAAGACTTTTATGCATTTTATTTTATTTTTTTATATGCAAGACTTAGTGAACACACAACTTTATTTTATTAATGCATTGAACGATTCTTTACATGACGGGATTAACCCCAACTTAATCCCGCTTCCCCAAAAAGAAAAGAAAATAAAAGAAAACGAAAACTTAAGTGTCAGTGTGCTCCTCCTAAGCCCAAAGGACAAAATGTTAAGCCCAAGTCTTCCATTCTCAAACCCAAAGGCAAAAATTCTGTCCCATGTGACATTTTGGGGGATTCTGACTTCAGTGATGATGATTCTAAGGACTCCTGGTACAAACCAGATGAAGAAGTGGAGTCTCATGAAGAAGTGGTGGGTATGAAGAGAAAGGGGAAAAGAAGAATGGATGATAAAGATGAAGAATTAGAAGAGTTGGCAGAAGATTATGTGGAAGAATTTTTCATTGAATCTGAAATAGAGACTAGTGATGAGGAAGTTCACATTGCTGCCCAGAGGGTGAAAGATTGGAGCGAGCAAAAAGAAGCTGCAATTAAAAGGGCTGAAATGCAGACTTCTACAAGAATGGAATTAAGGAAGAGAGATACAGTACCAATAGGGGATGCTGCCAATATGAACAGAATGCCAATGGTGGAGAGTGAGTACGAGGATTCTGATGCTGACATGGACACACCTAGCTCCAGCGAGAGTGAAGAAGGACATAAAAGATTGCTGAGTAGGAGGGATAAGCCATGTAAAGTTACAATTGATGAGAGGACAGATTCAAGACCTTTGAATGGAAGTTGGGGATGACATTTGGTACTATTCAAAATTTCAAAGATGCAATGGTAAGGTATGCTTTGTTCCAAGGTAGAAACTTGAAAGTTGACATTTCGGACCATAGGAGACACAAGATAAGTGTTAGATGTGTTGAAGGTTGCAAGTTTAGGATCTATGTTTCTTGGCATGAAAGGTGGGCAACCTATGTGCTTAAATCTCTAAACAAGACACATACTTGTCAGAGGAACATGTCCAAGAACAGACAACTGAAGTCTAAGTGGCTTGCGAAGTATTATTTGGTGAGGTTTGTTGAAGATCCATTTTGGAAAGGGGCTGACATTAGAAAAACTTTGCAAGAAGACTTTGGAATGTGTGTGAACTACCATTTCCCCTACAAAGTAAGAAGGGCAGCAGCAAAACTACTGCACGGGAGCATGAAGGATCATTACATGAAATTTGGTAGATACTTGGAAGAGTTGAAAAGGTCTAACCCCAATAGCAAGTACGAATTAGACATCATTGAGAGGCCCTTGCAAGATCCTGTTTTCCATAGGTTTTTTGTATGTTTTGAGGGGTTGAAAAAGGGGTTTATTGGAGGATGTAGACCTATAATATGCATCGATGCAGGGTTCATAAAGACCTTCCTTGGTGGGACATTGATGAGTGCTGTTGGTTATGATGCAAATAACCAAATGTTTCCCATAGCCTGGGCAGCAGTTGAAAGCGAGAACAACAGCAGCTGGGAGTGGTTTCTTGCCAAATTCAAAGAGTACTTTGAGCTCACTGATGGAAGTAGACTTACAATCATTTCTGATCAGCACAATGTAAGTTCAAGATGTGTTTTATAATGTCAATATCATTTATTATTTCTTAAGCATTCCATTACATGTTTTGTAACTAACTTGCCTTCATTGACTAACAATTATTTCTTCAAGTCCATCATTCATGGTGTTAGGACAGTTTTACCAGAAGCTGAGCATAGAAATTGTGCTAGGCATATTTATGCCAACTGGCACAAGAGTCACAAAGGCGATGAGTTGAAGATGTTGTTTTGGTCAGCTTCAAAAGCCTACAATGAAGCTGATTTCAACCTAGCCATGGATAATCTCAAGAGGACCTCTCAGAAGGCATCTGAAGACTTTTTAAGTAAAGATCCTAGAACTTTTTGCAGAGCATTCATTCGACCAGAGACTAAGTGTGAGGCTATTGTAAGTAATATGGCCGAAACTTTCAATGCATATGTAGTTAATGCTAGAGGAAAATACTTGATTGATATGCTAGAGGATATTAGGATGGCATTGATGGAAAGGGTAGCTTTGAAGAGGATGGGAATGGAAAACTCACAGGATGAAATATGCCCTAGAATTAGGAAAGCTCTTGAGAAAGAGAAGGAGAAAGCCATTAATTGTTACTCAACTATTGCTGGGAATAGGAAATTTCAAGTGAGACAAGGGATGGACCTACATGCTGTTGACTTGAATAATGCCACTTGTAGCTGTAGGAAATGGGATGTCACTGGGATCCCTTCTTGTCATGCTATAAGATGTGTTGAGTGGTTGAAGGAAGAATCTGAAAAGTATGTTAACTCATACTTCACAAAGGAGTGTTACCTCAAGTGCTATGACCATTGTATAGCCCCATGTGTTGGTGAGAAGCAATGGCCTCAAATAGACTTCCCCCTACACCCTCCTCCTGTTGTAATCCCATCTGGCAGACCTAGGAAGAATAGAAGAAAGCAACCACATGAAGAAGAGAACCGACCTGGAAAGTTGAGTAGGCATGGTCGAATCATGCATTGTTCATCTTGCAAAGCTACGGGTCACAACAAAAGCAAGTGCCCCAATGATCCTAGCAACCAAACCCAACAGAAGAGACCAAGAGGAAGGTCGAGGAAGACCCCCATTGATGATGGAAGCAGACCACCTGCACCTACCAGACCTAAAGGAAGAGGAGGGGCAGCAAGAGGTATAGGAAGGGGAAGGGGAAGGGGAAAGGGAAGGGAAAGCTTAACTGGGGAAGGTGACTTACAATGTGGATCCAGCAAGGTAATTCATTAAAGTTGCATACCAACCAAATTTTGTTGTCCACTTTCTTCCTTTTGTATTTATTAAATTTTCATACCAACCACATTCAATATCTTAACTACTTTATTTGTACTATACAGTTGGGAGCATCTTCAGTGACCATTGAAGGGCATTTGAGTCAAGTATCATCAGCATCATGTGTTGGAGAACCAGCCAAGTAGAAGCAAAGATTATGGATGTGGTTTTTTTGGATCAAAAACATGAATTTTGTGAAGCTTGTAATGCTTGGATGGATTAACTTAAATTAGAACAGTTAGCAAGTAGCTGCCAAGTACTAGTTTGTATATATTTTGAAGCTTGTTTTTGGCAGAATGGAAGTTGTGTCTTTTGTAATGCTTTCTTTTAAGCTTGGTTTTGGCAGTAAATATTGACAGTAAACAATGACAGTAGCTTGTAATCCTTGAATCAAATTATGGAACCTTTGTTTTTGGCAGTAAACAATGACTTGGGCCTTTGTTTTTGGCATTTGGAACATTTCTTTGTTTTTGCCATATTGTACATTTCTTAGTTTGCTTGATTGTTTTAGGCAGTAAATAATGACAGGAACAAGACTTTATCTTCAAAGTTTTGGAAATTCTTCATAAATGATGGGATAATACATAGAGAAAGCAACAAAGATTTGAACACAATTCCATTTCAAACCAACAATAAAGTACATTAACAACATTTCATTTCAAACCAAAACAACATTACATTTCATACCATTGAGAAATCTCATGGAACAACCTTCACAATTCATGGAAAATCTACCCATTCCTTCAACATTGCCCAGACAAGTAAATTAACCCCAAAACCACATTCCCCAAAACAAGAACCCCAAACCTTTACATTTTATGGAACAATCTTTCACCTAAACCTATCCAATATACCATGAAACAAGAACCCCAAAACAAACCATACCAATGCCACTCCCCATTTCTTTGAATGACGTAGTTCCTCCAGTTCTCTTTTAAGAGCAGTCTTTTTCACCTTCTGTTTTTCAATTACATGTTTCATGCTCCCATTCTCTTCCATTATTGACTTCAGCTCAGTTAAAACGATTCTCATTCCTTCAACTGTGCCCACTAGCTCCTCCATCCTTGTTTCCACACTTTGCTCTTTCTCTGGCCTCTGTTCCAACCTTTGTGCTATGTATGCTTCGACATCTTCTTCCCAATAGAAAAAGCCACAATTTTACTTGGGGTTCTAGACGAAATCAAAAAAATTTTCCAATTAAACCCTAGACAATGAATCGAATCTGGATCCCACCCATAATACATATTCAAATTGAAAAATTTGCATCATACCTTCCAAAATTTACAACCATAGAACGATTTACCAAAAGTTGGATGTTTTTTCGAAATCTGCAAAATCGCAGGTATGTTGTGACCACATTGCACAACTCCATCAACAATATGAACATCCTTACGCCTTTGCTGGCCTTTAAAAAAAATCAGAAACAAATACAAATACATTAATCTGAGTTGGCATGCTTTCATTTAAGTTGAAATAACTCCATCAACAATTTGCAAAATCGAAGTAGGTGGAAGCATGTTTATATTCACTTAAATTGAAATAACCTTTGCTGGCCTTTAAAAAAATCAGAAACAAATACATTAATCTGAGTTGGCATGCTTTCATTTAAGGACCACGTGCTCCGATGGCCACGTCAGATTTCCGGCACCGGAAAACTAATCTGGACTGCTACGAGAAAATATTGAAAAAGTACAGACTGCCAGTGGCCTAAAAGTCACTTTGGATTATTTTCAGTCACAAGCCCCTCAGTACGTATTATTGGAGGCCAAAAACCCTTTATAAAAAGTAATAAGAGTCGCCAGCCGATTTAAGGAAACCGACAAACCATGAAAATAATAAAAATAACTCCGGTCTACGAAACCCGATTCCAAGTCCGGGGGTAAGGTTACGAATTCGAGAATTATAAGAACTCTCGAATTCGCCTGTTAGAAAACATACTCTACTAAAATCGACATTAAAATGAAAAAGAGCGGGGAGAAGTTTAATTAATTTCACAAATTTATATTCTTAACATGCATTATAAAGAATGAGGTTTTTGGTTTACAAAATGTGCACCTATAATGTAAAGTAAAAGTATAAATTACATGATTAAATAATAATAACGAAAAGAAACATTAAAACGAACCTCTTTGATTTAGAAGCCCGAATGTACCGATTGAAGATCTTGACCTCGCCTCGACTTGATGGATGAAAAGAATAAAAGTGTGACGGGGATGAAAACGTGATATATGGATAGTGATTTGGTGGGAATTCGGTAGAGAGAGGGTATGATAATAGGAAAATGCTTGTAATAGAGAGAGTTTAAGAGAGTGTAGGGATAGAATGATGGTGTAAGTTGGTGGGAGTATAATGGTGGATTTATGAGAGTTGTTGGTTGGATTATGATGATAGTTGGTGAAAATGAATGGAATGGAGGGGGGGTATTTATAGGTGATGAAGGGTAGGTTTAGGAGGGAAAATCAAGGGGACACATCCCCATGATCATGCCATGCAATCACGTGGGGATCAAGTCAAGGCCAAAGTCAAAGCATGTGGGCTAAAATCAAGGGCTTTTGCATGGGATTTTGGCGCCGAATCCTGAAATGAAACCCCGCGCGGGTTTTATAATCCCTGCACACGGATCGCTGACGTCGGCACGGCAAAACGGCGCGTTTTGGGCGAAGAAACCCCGCGCGGGTTTTGAACCCTGGACCGGGGCGCGGCTTGGGTCTGGGCCTTCCTCTTTGCATAAAACCCGTGCGGGTTTTATTGCTGGATTGGGCTGCTTCTGTTTTGTTTGTTTTGCATTGCTTGCTATATTGGCCCAACGATGCATCCGGCCTTCAATGTTTTATTCTCACTTTTGATAAGTCGGGATTATATCGATGCAAATCCCGCTGTCTACACTCTCATATTTTTAATTTTATAAATTTTATCCCGAAACTATAAATTAGTATTATTGGGTTTTAATGGGAATAAAATTAGTGTTTTATTATTGAGAAGGGAGGAGTTAATATGGTTATATTTAGAGTGTTGAGCCTTAATATTTGGAAGCACCCAATTGTCCTTCTTTTCTTTTTCACATATGAAGGAATAAGGGAGGAGACCCATCCCTTTCTCTCTCTACACCTCACAACGTTCTTCTTCACACCCCGCCTCTCTCTCATTCTCAGGCGACTATCCGGCCAGCCTGCCGGAAATCGACCGCCACCGCCACCGCCACCGCAGAAGGTTGATCTGCCACCAGTGCACCATCACATCATCTCTTTCTCGACTCTCTGATTCCGCTCCTCTGTTTCTCTCCCTCTGTCTCTCGGGCCTTCACGCAACCGCCCGCCAGTAGTGCCCACCCACCACCTGGCCATTGTCTGCTACCTGAGGCTTACACCGGCGCCGCCCAGTGCAACATCTTCATCTCCTAATTCTTCTTGTTCTTTCTCCCTCCATTGAAGGTAATTAAGTTCCAAACCCTAACATTTTTAATTCAAATCCGAATTTCATTATTTATTTACAAAATTAATTATTTTTTTATTAGTTTGGTTATCAAGTGAAGTCTTAGTTTGAAGAATCTACTTGGTTGTTAATTGGGTATGAATTAGTGTTGAAATAGTTGAGTAAGTAAATAGGAGAGTAAAAACTGGGTTGGATGATGCTGGATTTTCTATTTGGATTGTATCAGATGTATTTTGAGCCTGAGTTATGAAGGAATGGAGAACTTTGATTCATATATGTAATGAATTGGGCTTTATTGAGATAAATTTGGGTGTGCATGTAAATTTTATTACTCAAATTTATCTTAAATTAAAGTTTTATTGGTTGAATGTTGATGCATGTTGGTTTAGTGATTAAACTCCCTCTAAATTGTTGTTGATGTTACTATTTTGAGGTACTTCTGGTTAATTGAGTTGTAAGTGATTAAAGTGAAAGTATTCTAGTGTTTATGGGGGTAATTCAAGTGAAATCATGCTTGGTATAATTGAAATTGCGTATTATGGGCCTTACATGTATCCTTGGTAAATTGGTATGCTCATAATTAGGAAGTGTGCTGCTGGTTTTGGGTGTTTATAGACAAAGAACAAGCTTGCTAATAGTTTTAAGGGGTTAAAAATCGTCTTAAATGTCGTAGACAAGTTCAAGGAGGTTCAATTGAGTAAGGATTTGTGTGTCATTATTATTTTGGGGACAATTAAAATGTCTCATGACAAAAAATTATCATGAGAATTAATAGCCTTAAGCATTAGCTTGCAATTGGGTTTTAAATTTTGGGATTCCGATATGTATAACTCTAGTTTTAGCGGTTTTACTTTGGGTGCTCTATTTTTATACGTTTTTTTGGCAGTGGGTTTGTGAGTATTTTAAGGTATCAAGGAGGTCTTATTAGTCTCAATATTCAACATGAAAGTTATAGTACGCTCCGCAAGCTTTCCGAAATGGGGTCTTATGCGTTAATCGGATGTCGAAGTGAAAAATTATAACCCGCCAAAGTAAGGCTCTTACCATGGCAAAACCAGAATTTTAATTCACCGAGCCTTTTTCAAAGCCAGTTTCCGGGGGCTTTCATACCTTTTCCGTAGTTGTGGTCAACAAAAGAGTTATAGTATATGATTCAAGCTTTCCATAGACTATTAGCATATGTTCATACGATATATATTCTTTAAGTTATGATTATGAATTCTCAAAGTTCCCTTCCCGAACTGAATTTTCTTAAGAATCAACCCTCTTGTTTACTTATTTTCAATCTTTTACTCTTACTTTTGGCCTTAACTCTTAACTTGAGAATTGTAGAATATATTTTTAGCTTTCCAAAAAGTCTTCTTATGGAATATTTAGAGGTTTATAGAAAAAGTTATGCCATCCGCAAATTTACTGCAAAGTCCGAAAAATTCTCCAACCTTTTAATTAAAAGTTAACTTTTATTAAGTTAATTAGGAGACTCCCTCCTTACCAAGAATTCAACTTAATTCATTTTATTGTTCCTATCTCAAGTATGGTACAAGAGGTCGTTGATGCTCCATGTTCGAGTCCAGTCGAGCTTTTCAAGTCGCTATAAGTGCGAGTTCAACTTGTAAGGTATGCATATTGTCTGTACTCTACCAAAACTCATTTATTTGAGTTAAAGTAAGCAAGTTTAATAATTATAATGCAATTGAGTAATGTTTACATGTTTTTCTCACGTAAATATGGTCCCGACCCAAGTTATTTGTGCCAAAATGCACTACCCAAGTCAATACCTAGCTAGTGTCAACCCATCCGGACCTCCCGATCGGTCCGGGTATGCGTGCACGGAGGCTTAGTCCGATGATCGCAAGCAGGGGACCATCAAGATAATAATAATACGGTAAGCAAAGTTTTATTCTGTTTGTTATTTTATTGTATAGTTATCGCGAAATGAATTGAAATGCGCGAAATAAAATGAATTGTCTAAGTTTATTTTACTGTTCAGAGGTATGCGTATTGAGTTTCGACTCATTTGCGAAAATGTTTTATGTTTTGTTTTTAGGTGGTACTTCCAATGCTAGTAAGTCGATACCGATAAGAAGTCTGAATACTTTGGGAGTCAGGAGATCGTCTTATGCAGGAATACTTCTTCCACTCGTGGCTAAGTCTACTTAAGAATCATTTATGAGTTCATTTTTTGGTGTTGTAATAAGATAGCTTAAGAGTCTAGTTGGTATAATTTATGTTTATGTATAATGTTTAATTCTAATTTGGGATTTAGTATTAGGTTTGCTGTCTCATTCTATTTGGGTTAGCAAGCCTTGTCCTTTGGTATGGGGATGGCGGTAATACCCCTGGGTTTTAGTTCTCCTCTGCGATAATCATGAGGTAAAAGGGTCATTAATTGTGATTTGATGATTGTTTAACTTGGGGGTGTTACATTCTCTTACACCATATGGACCTTAGATTGCTCTTTGGTACAATCTTGTAGGCGTAACTCTTCTTCAATCCGAAGATGGTTAGCCAAACCTTCAAGAGATATAGCCTCTTCCGGTGCATAAGTGTCCTTTTAGTCTCATTCCAAGAAGAAGGTAGCTTATCAATGATAGAAGATACGGTTATAGATTCATTCATGTTCAAGTTATGTTGCTTGAAGTTACTCAAAATACGTTGAATCTCATGAAATTGATCTAGAATTTTCCATTTATCATCCATCTTAAACTTAATGAATAGACTAACAAGAAAATTCTTACTTGGTGCATCTTCCGACATGTACTTAGCCTCAAGCATCTCCCAAAGTTTCCTGGCCGTCTCTACATATTGATGGACATCGAAGAGAGTATCACTCATTCCATTGAGAATGCATCCTCTAAATATGTAGTCATCATTCTCCATCTTTACTCTTTACCGAGTAGCCTTCGCATCTTCCATAGGCGTCTTGTGTTCACCTTGTTCCTTGCTTTTATCACCATCCTTGGAAGTCTTGTCGGTTGATTCCGTAGGAGGCTTCTCGGTTGATGATGCTTGTGCCTTCTCGGTCGAAGGGGCTTAAGTCACCTTGGGAGAAATCTCAATGTTAAGCACATAGGCCACATTTAGGCCACATTGAGAGTAGTAAGCAAGAAATGCATCTTGCTTTGCCAACGCCGAAAGTCTACTTCTTCAAAGTGTAGATTTTTGAAATTGCTAGACATATCACGAAGCGAGGCCATACTAAATAGTTCTTAAGATTATATTGTTGGAGGAAAGGGAGTAAAGGTATAGAAACAATGGTAAACTCGTTTTGGATATTGCTAAGAATCATGGAAAAACTCACTTTGTTTGAGAACTATATACTATACTGTAAATGTTCAAAGGGATAAAACTTAGCACATAACACACTCAAGAATATGGTTTCTCACTTGAATCACTCAAATATAGCTGCAATCTAGACAAGAATGAGAATATGTGGTTATAGAATGGTGTACTCAAATGGTTGAGAATGTCTCCTATTTATAGGAGACTTCTCACCCCTCTTTATACCCTTAGTCAAAGGACTTAATTAGGGTTCTTAATGAGTATCTTGACCTTGATTAAGTCTATTGACTATGTGGTATAATGGGGATATAGCTGTTGGACAATTAAAGCGGATATAAAGTCGAGATTTTAACTTAATGGTGAAGATTTTATAGTCGTTGGAGCCTTAAACTTGTTTCTAGGCCTCAACATGGTCCATAGTAGGATCACCACGGTCCATGTTGCCTCAACACGACATGTGTTGAGCCCAGAACACTTATTTAACGTTCTGGAGATCAGCACGACCCGTGCTGGTCTTATATTGACCCGTGTTGATCATATAACTTGTGTTTATCTTATATATGACCCATATAGTTGTACCATATGATTTCTTATGCTACATAATCTTCTTGTACTCTTGAAATATTCCCCTAACAATATCCAGTCATGAACCATCCACACTCCATCAGTTTTAATGAAAATTGAGAGAATAGCTTCAAAATTAGCTGCAAGCATATCAGATGTGTATGGAATTGGATACTTTTCAGTTATGCACCAAACGACCACCCTCAACTTGATTGATCTGATTACCTCAGCCATGACCATCTGTTTATTATGAAAGACTTTCCTGTTCCTGTAGAGCCAAATCATCCATGAAATACTAAAGAAAGTGGTGATCCAAAACCTTGTCCTCACCTTCCTTTTGAAATGAGAGTTTCTCCAACTTTCAGATATCCACCACAAATTAATCGCCTACTGCAAATTATGTCCTAGCTAGGCAAATAGGCCATGATTAGTCAATTCTCTCTTAATACAAATTCATCTATGACCTTTGTATCCACCTTCACATTCAAATTCTTCCTTAGCCCACAAAAGCTTCCATCGGCAATGCTTTCTAGATGATTTTCTTAGCATGTTTTTTCTTATTAGTCAAATCCACTTAAGATCCAACATGCAACCCTCGTAATTTCATATTGACAAACCTCTTTTTTAGTTGATCTTCCATTCTTCCTATTGGAATTTCTTCTATTTTAATCTATACGACATTTCGACTTCTTTATGGTCATCAATAACAACTAATCCGTAGTCATTACCAATGGTCACAACTTTTTTTGCTATTTTTTTCCCGACGGCCTATCCTCTCCTGGGTGACAAGCACACTTCTTATATATGATCATTGTCTTCTCGGTTACTCATTAGTATTTCTAAGTTCTCATCTAATTGAATCCAGACTTCCACTAAGCCCGAAGTGTCACTAAGACTTGCATGCAAATTGCCTCCTCTATTATTGCTTTTTGTTGGTTGTAAAAAGTCTGTTGATTGAAACTTGGACATCTGCCAAAACTAAAGAGTCGTCAGCAAATTCTCTAAATTGATTTGTTACAATTTCTAGATCGACCCACTCCAGACTATTTATTTTCTCCCTTGGGTTATGAATTGGCACCAATAGTTGAATCTTCAAAGCTTTTTCAAGATCATTTGGAGGATATGACACAGAGTGGCTACGTTTGGTTGTGGTTGACTTCATTCGTGGAGATCCAGGAACTGTTGAGAAGCGGCTTAAGGAGAAATGACGAAGAGAAAGAAAATGTTAATTTTAGTGTTTTACCTGTGTTGTTTTTGTCTTGACGTTTTAGTTGTGTTGCTTCTTTGTTGGTTGTTGTCTTTCACTGTTTTTTTCTACATTTTCGTTGCGTCGGTGCTGTCTCTTTTCCCTCTTTTGCCTTTCAATAATTAAAAAATAGTTCTCCTTGGGGCTGTGACCCGACATTAATAGTCTCTCCATGATTGATTGTCACCTTTTCCGAACCAACTCCAACCTCTTCATTTTCTTCTTGGGAATTTGATTCCACATTAATCACCAAAGCTTCAGGTATATTTTTCTTGAGTTTAGCAATCAACTAGTAATCTCATCTCAGTCATGTGTATTAGGCCATGTCTTATGGTGGTTTTTTGCATAGAGAACGGATGAAAGAGAAAAAAATAAAGGAAAAAGGGCTTCAGTAAATATGAATAGAACGTTTGGGCGTTCTTTGCAGAATGAAGAACGTAGGAGAGAGAAAACGTAGAAAAGAAAAGAAAAAAGAGGCGCCTAACTTGGGCGTGCAACTCACCAGCCCCAAAAACAAAGGAGCGTGCATTGACACCTCCAGAAAATGTGTTAAGGATAATGGACGCGGGCCCCACCACCTTCACACATGCCAACCCCTTTTTTCTTGTTTTTAGTTTCACTTGTTTTTAAACGGTAATAATACAATTAAAATATTATCCTCTACCCGACTTGTTCCTTCCCTCATTCCCCATACCCAATCACCCATTAAAATATTATTATTTGTACTATATTTGTACTATGTGTTCTTAATTTTCAAGAACACCATAAGATATAGCCTTAGAAACGCCTCAGGATCAGGCAATAGTTGAGGGCTCGTTAGAAGGTCACCAAGCGACCCTACCTTCTCAGGATCAGGCCCAATCCAATCACACAGGCTCAAAGCAATTGGGCTCCCAACCAGACTCGATAAGGCTCTGCTGACTTCCTGATCATTAATCTGATTGTCCCCTTGATCAACTCGGATTAAGGGTTGGATGATGTCACAGTCTTGATTTGTGGAGCTGATTGCAGGATTGATTTTCATGGGCTTTAAGACTGCAGGGGTGTTCTTGGTTTTGAAAAATAGGGCACACCTCACGAATGCAGACTATGTAAGCACGATCTTCAATTGGCAAGATAATTTCTCCCTTAATTTGTTGGAAAGTCATTGTTAAGATGGAAATTCTCACTGCTTCAAATTGGATTTGCTAACTATATCCAGGTCCACTTAAATTTATTCTATCACATGGTGAAATACATCTCTTGAAAATTCTCTTTTGCCACCTATGGGGGGATGCCGTCAAATTCATCCATAAATCGAATTTAATAGTTTTTACTAAAATTTACCAAAATCTACGAAAGTTAAAAAAATAAAAAAAAAATTAATATTGATATATTGGGACAAGTTTGACAAAAATTACCAAAATTTAACAAAAGTCACCAAAATTTAACGTTCACCCAACTACTTTTTATACATGAATTTTACACACCCTATAACTCGACCCAAGCGTTTCGAGTGTCACAAACCTCATATCTCGACCAAATTCTTATTTATTTACAAATCTTCAACAACTCTTCTGATGGGATACAATCCACGTCTTTGGTCGCCGAAGTTGTTACCTTTTCTGTTCGGGGTATGGTTTGTGTGATCTCTCCAAAAGGGAAGAAAACACTGCTTAGCCTGTATTTTACAATTGTGCTCGTCATATGGCGATATAGATTAAGAAGTCTATTTCAGAATCTACTAGGGTGTTTTGCTCTCTCTCCATTTTCCTTCTACTCCACTTGTTTCACTTACAAATACATAAAAGAATACTACAGTTTATTGTGTAAAATTACTTTAAATCTTGATTATGTTATCTCCAAAGTATTATTTGCCACCACTATAATTGTTGAAAGGCTTAACTGTTTAGGCAAATACACTTTTGTAGTAATTCAAAGTAACAATTCTCTCACCCGGTAAAAGTGAGGGATTCTCTTTCAATGTTACGTGAGAGTATTTCTAGAGGAGGATGAATACCATTTAAATAGATTTTTGCAATTATGTATCAGTACTACCAATATGGCTAATGAAAATAGCAACACAACTCAATCTGGCGGTTATTCAAGATACATGACGCTAGTTATCCAAGATAACTAATTTTGAATATAATGTTAACTTTTTTTACGAGTATAATGTTAACTAACACTACATTATTCAATACTATATTATAGCATACTCCAAATATTGGAAATATGTCAAGAGTATTAAGGGTGTAATCAAGTTCAAAACCCAAATAAATTAGATAAGGGTTGACTGAGAGAGTCAACGATTAGCAATTAGATGGGAACTGGTCCAACACTAATCATGTCTGTTGTGACATGAGTTGTATTGGTGTCCCAGGACTCAGAAAAGGTGCACAACCCTGACATGGACCGTGTCCTACTAAAACACGCAACATTGATAGGCAACACATGTCATGTCAAGACTGACACAATCCGTGAGTGTATATCTATGCTCGATTTAGATTATTGTTTTTATGCCTCTTGTTAACCAAATGTGATAAATGTTTCAGATCATAATATTGACTGATCTTCTCAGTCACTATTGAACCATGATCCATACCTTTAAGCTTTGACACTTGATTTATTCTCTTGAGTTAAGATATTTTGTTGGAAAGTATTTAATCCTAGCTTCAACAATTATAAATAGCTAAATGAAAAATATCTTGATACAAGATGGTTAATAATTATCTTGCATTTCACTTAAATCACTTATAAAGTTAAATGTACATATACTTCAATTATTATAAAGATATGTTTCATTACTTTGAGTAGTTATTACAACTTATAAACAATATAAAAATAATATATTATTTATGTATATATTTTATAAATATAAAACTATGCATAAAATGTGCATTTTCTACTAGTACTATATATGATTGATAAAATAAAGTTATTAATTATAATTTGTGATCTAGCCAATAAGTATTATACTCTTATAGTTGATAAATATATATAACTATTAGAGAAAATATTATTAAAAGTTACAAAAATGTGAAATATGGACAATTTAAGATTGTTATTAACCATCTTGAGTCAAGATGTGTATCATTGTCCTTATAAATAGGGTGGATGAATTCATTTATCTACAAACCACCCAAGTTAATTTCTTCTCCTCTTCAAATTTCGAGAGAGCTTCAACACATTGTTAATATATTGATGGTATCAACACTATTGAGAGTTCCTTCTAACAGGTCTTGTGCTCTTATTTATAAACAACTTAAGTTTTACAATTGAAATATTTCAGGTGCACTAAATAAGCCTAAAAGAAAGTAAATATTGAGCCTCGATTCTAAGCCATCCAAAAAATACCACCGTCCAATTTTATATGATAGTACATGTGTGAGTTTTACAACATTTTTTCCAACACCACCAAATCATACATTGATTTACGGCACCACGCTACTTCGTTCTCGTACTTTTTAAGTGGATCGAGAAATTATGATAGCAAAACTAAAGTCTTCGTTCTCCTAATCATTCTCCTTGTTTATCCTTATCTTCTGCCTCTGAGTTCAAACGTTTTTGAACTGATAATTACCTACGCAGGTGTTCCAGAGAGAGGTTTTCTAATGTTGTTTCATACATATATGTTTACGGACAAAGGTACACATTTTAATCTAAGAAAGTTAATAAATATCTTAAATTGTCCATATTTCACATTTTTGTAATTTTTAACAATATTTTCTCTAATAAATAAATAAATAAATAAATATATATATATATATATATATATATATATATATATATACATACACATATATATATCATAGCTAGCTCAAAAAATATAAATCATAGCCTAGAAAATGCACATTTTATGCATAATTTTATATTTACCAAAAACATACAATTAAATAATCATCTTTATAATGTTTATAAGCAGTAATAATCCTTAAAGTAATGAAACATACATTTATAATGATTTAAATATACTTATATTTAACTTTATAAGTGATTAAGATGAAATGTAAGATGGTTGGTTATTAACCATCTTACATTAAAATGTTTATCATTTTGCTATGTTTTCTTTTTCCAAAAAATTACGAGATAATTTCTATCATAGTTTTTTTTTTTTTTTTTGAGAGAGTAAACGTCACATATATCTGTCTATATACGTATGTAACCAGTCGGATTTCGTAATCATAATTAATCCACTTCTATTATTTAGGTATATCTCACTAATTGTTGGGCCAGAATGCCAGATCGACGTACACAATATGAAACCTGATCACTCGTCGTCCAACAATTCTATGTTTAGACCAAAACAATTAGACAATTAGTTCATGCATTAAAAATGCCCATAATAAATACTCCCTCCTTCCCATATTATCTGTCACTTTAACTAACTTTCTTTTTTCCCATAATATCTGTCACTTTATAATTCCAATGACACATTAATTACTAATTTATCAAATTAAGTTTATTAATTACATCTTTTTTTTCAATTTTTCTTTTTTATTCACCTTTTTCCTTTTTTATTCACCATTTTATTCAAGTTTTCTACATTTCCAATAAGCTAAATTAATGTAGATGGAAGTTTTCTTGGTTTTGAAATTATGTCTAGAGTGACAATTAAAATGGGAAGGAGGGAGTATGGACTTTGTTTTCTTGTCCTAGAAAGGATGGCAGTGATCTGATGAAATCATGAGTTATTACACTTCCCATTTCCCAACCCGTATTTGATGTGCCATTTACCTAGTATAAGACTTTATATTAGGCATTTAATTAATTCATTATGTCCAAAAATATAAAAATATAGTTTATGTGGCCATACTTGTTGGGAATGCGTATCTTAGATATATACCTCTAATCATGAATGCCAACTCATAGAGAAAATTAGAATTGCATTGATGTTGAAATGAACCACCTAGGAATATATATCCATAGTATACTTCAAAATTGAATTATCAATTTTTAAATTGAAAATACAACTATGGGCAGTGGCACAATGGAATTTGCTTTCAGCTCAACAAATAAACATAAATCCAGCTCACATATAATAAAGTTTAAGATAGTACAGTTGAAGTAAATTATTTGGTCTAGATTTAATTTGAGCTATATATGGTTATTTTCACTCCTTTTAAGATATAAGATGAAGATCAGAAGGAATTGTAATGCTAAAATCCAAGTGACGGTTAATAAGATAATTGGCTTTGGGTGCTTTTCTTTCAAGGAAGTCAGGATCTTAATAAGAGAATAAATATAAAGTTGCAAATATAATTGTCAGTTAAGAAGATAGGATAATCAATATGACTTTTTTTTTTATAAGGGTAAGTTCGAGTCATTTAAATTGAGTCTCTATCTCAGAGGTACACTAATTGGACTTAGTTCATGACCCTACTCATCTTCACACAAGGAAACTTGCAAACCATGAGAATCGATCTCATGAGCTCCGAGATGGAAGGTCACATTCATGCCAAGTGAGCTAGTAGCTCATTGGCAAGGATAATCAACATGACTTATTCAGTGGAATATGATGAGACTGTGTGAGTAATAATGTTGTCAATGAGCTAATTGCTCAAAAAGTTATGTAGATCGGTACTGATATAGACTTTTTGAAATTAACCAAATAAAGAAAAATCAATAAGTTTTTTTAAAATAAGCAACAAAAGGGGGGAAAAAGCTCATTTCAAAGGGCAATCTTGAGTGTGTTGCATTCTTGTAAGATTGGTCAACATGCGGTGCTATAAGGACTAAGGAAGCCTCTTTGGATTGATTGTTGCTTGCTTTCTTGATGCTTTGTGTATTGCTTAGTTTAGGGTTGATTGATGAAAATTATTGTATTTTGCATGACCACACCTTGAGGATTCTAATTGGTACAGACAAACAGTGTGATGGGGTCTACTTTTACAAGGACCATCAGGGAGGTACCAAAGTTAACATTGCGCGTACTGGCTGACTATGACATTAAAGATTGGGGTATCCTTCATAGGAAATATTGCATCTTCTTGATAAATCCTTACAAGGTACCAATTTAGTGATGATACTTGTGATATTTGTTGTGAGGCAAAAGAGACTATGAACCTGTTTGTTGTTAGTGAAAGTAAAGCGAAAGGCTTGTTTGACGTCATTCACATTGATATATAGAGTCCATATAGGGTTTCTGCCTCGTGTAGTGCACATTATTTTCTCACTATTGTAGATGATTTTAGTAGAGATGTTAGAGTTTGTTTGATGATAGGAAAGAGTGAAACTACAAAATACATGAAAAGAATTTATAGTAATGGTGCAAAATCAATTTTGGAGAAGCATTAAGGTAATGAGAATTTACAATGATTTAGAGTTTAAGTCAAGAACCATGAAAGAATTTTATGCCAAAAAAAGGATTTTGCACGAAACTAACTTTGTAGAAACACCTCAACAAACTAGTAGAGTTGAGAGAAAACATATAAGATATCTTAAATATTGCTCGAGCCCTACAGTTCAAGCCAACCTAGCGATACATTTTTGGGGTGAATATGTTAAAATAGTGACCTACTTAATAAACTGAAAACCAAGCAAACTATTGAAGGAAAAATCCCCATGTTGATATTTGATGTAAAGCCTAACTACGATCACATTAAGGTGTTTGAATGCTTGTGTTATGCTCAAACTAGAACAACCGATAAATTTGCTCCCTGTAGCCGCAAATGTATTTTTTTCGGATACCCTCTTGAAAGAATAGGTTATACTTTATATGATCTTGAGAATCAAGAATTCTTTACAAGTAGGGATGTGAAATTCGTTGAAAAGATTTTTCCTTTTAATGGGACACCCAGTCAAGACCAAGGCAAAAATCCAAGGGTACCTATTTGGTGTGAAAACAAATTTTTTGAAGATGATGTGGGTAACCCAGCGGCAAGCAAAAATGATTTGACCCAATCAGAAAACCCAATAAGCAAATGGATCATGATGGAAAAAATGTCGTTGATCTAGTATTGGGCCTAGGGGGAGATGTATCGCACGGGCTTAAACTACGAGTTTCAAAATATTATGAACAGTGTGATGGCGATACTGTATTAATTTGTACTCGAATCTGGGCCCAAGCAAGAAGAAAATCAAGGACTAGACTAGGCAACTGATAATATACAACTCTCTTCCTCACAAGATCAACTGGGTTCAACATAAAATAATCTTAACCAAACTCAACAACATCATCTCACTGCCCCAGATACTAGGCGTTTTGAACGGAACAGACGTCCGACGGCCAAGCTGAGTGATTACATTTACTATAAGGTCAGTATTATAGACCCTGTCTTGGCTGCTTCGCCTCACCAAAAGGTATCCCCAGGTATGCCCTATCCTTTAAATCATTATGTGAGTTGTGCCAATTTTTCTCCTTCACATAAAAATTATTGACAAGAATTATGAAGTTCGATGAACCTAAATTTTTCTATGAAGTCATCAAAGATAGTAAGTGGCAAGATGTTATGACCAAAGAGGTACAAGCTTTGCATAAAACTGGTACTTGGGATATTCTCGATCTCCTTGTTGGAATGAAATCTATTGGATGTAAATTGGTCTATTGAGTCAAATACAATATAGATGGATCTATTCAAAGATACAAGACTAGATTTGTCATTCGTGGAGATCATATGGAAGAGGATATTGATTATAATGAAATTTTTACACCAGTTGCTAAGTTGACAAGTGTTTGGTGTTTTCTTTCTGTTGTTATCGCTAAAGGCTATGATTTACACCAGTTAGATGTGAACAACGCATTTTACATGGAAATCTTGATGAAGAGGTGTACATGAAGTTGTCGGGTTAACTTTAGGTTATAAAGCCTCTACACAAAATAAAGTTTGCAGACTAAAATGTCACTTTATGGATTAAAACAACCGTCTAGACAATGGTTTGCCAACCTGTGCTCCAAGCCCTATGAGTATGGATTTGTGAAATCTTATGTCGTCTATTCCTTATTCACATATCAAAAAGAAGGAGTTTTTATGGCACTTCTTGTTTACGTTGATGACATTATTCTTGCTACTAATAATGTTCAAGAGTGCCGAAAGTTCAAAACTTATTTGGATGAGTGCTTTAGCGTTAAGGATCTTGCCTCTCTAAAGTATTTATTGGGTATTGAGGTAGCTTGAAGACAACGAGGCCTCATCCTTTGTCAATGTAAGTAACTTTGGAGATAGTGAGTGAATGTGGCTTCCTAGGTGCCAAGCTTACTACATTTCCTATAGAGCAGAATCACAAGCTTACCCTTGCTCAAGAAGAGGCTCTACAAAATCTAACCTCACACAAGACTTGTAGAAAGATTGAGCTATTTGACGATAAGACCTCACATATGCATTTCATATCCTTTTCAGTTCATGCAGAACCCAAATGAAGAACATATGGAAGCAGCAAAGAGGGTGGTGCACTACATTAAAGGTTCACCTAGACAAGAATTACATTTACTAAAGGAATCAAACATGCAGCCAGTCGCCTATTGTGATTTAGACTAGGGAGCCTGCTCAACTACAAGAATATCTCTCACAAGGTACCGCATTACTATAGGAGGAGGCCTTGTGTCCTGGAAGACCAAGAAGCAATACCATATCTTGCTCGTCCGTAGAAGCCGAATATCGATCAATGACAGTTGCTACTTGTGAGCTCATTTGGTTGAAAACTTTCTTAACTGCCTTAGGTTTTTTGCCCATACAACCCATGAAATTATTTTGTGACAATCAACCTGCTCTCCATATTGCTACTAATCCAGTCTATCATGAGCGAACTAAATATATAGAGATTGATTGTCATTTTGTACGTGAAAAGGTTGAAGACGGACAACTTTTTCTATTCAAGATAAACACCAAGCAAACTTGCTAACATTTTCACAAAAGCTCTTAGCAGAGACCAGTTCCAATATTTGGTGTCCAAGTTAGCCATTATCAACCCTAATGCTCCAACTTAAGAGGGAGTATTAGGGTCCCTTTTTTTTGTTTTTGCTAGGAATTCTTTTTAATTGTGATAGGAATCTAAGTCTTTTAATGTGCTTTACTAGGAGTCTTCCTCTTTAGCATATTAATGCTCACTGCCAATGTATAAATAGGGTCTCTTTAACATCTTTTCAAAAACAAGAAATCAAAAAGAATCATTTATATCCTTCAATAAATATCTTTTTCTTCTAATTATTTTTCTTTAAATATACTTACATATAACTTTAAGAATGATTTGGATGAGATTTAAGATGTTAATCTTAAGATATTTATCATTTTGCTATTGACAAATGAAGTGATTGAGGGTACTGAAGGAATTGAGTTAAAACCAAGGTCATCAAGAGGATAATTAATCAAATGTTGATTTTGATCATGTGAGACAAGTAGTGCCTCGTCTATGGACAGGGCCGGTCCTGAGGGGAGGCGGGAGGGTCGACCGCCCAGGGCCCAGGATATTTAAGAAAAAATTGTCTTCACTAAAGGCCCCAACTGAGAATTACTATGTGTCATGAGGGCCCAATTGAAAACTATGCGCAGAATCAAATAGGAGGAAGAGTAAGGTAGGTGGGCAGTGGGGGCCCAAAGAGGACCTCATTATTTCTTCCGACCTCATCTAGATTTATGTGTCGTTGGGTTGTGCTTTACATTTGTTCCTATTATGTGTCGTTGGGTTGTGCTTTACTTTCACTCACCAATATATTTCCATCAAAAGCAAAAAAAAAAAAAAAAAAAAAAACTTAAGATATACTAGTAATTATTTATGTGAGTATAATTAATTAGGTCATGTTTCACAAAATTAGTGATTAGATATTGGTTAGCTATTTGCACGAGTGTTATGAAGAAAATGTGTTTGGGTGAATTTGGTTGTTTGGTTATTGATATAAATTTTTTTGTGGTTGACAAGGAGGCCCTAAGGTCAAGGAAAGAAAACTATAACTATAGACCTAGGCTAAAGCACCCCTATTGAGTATGCAAACAGGACATCTCATTGCTTCATTGCTATATTGTCTCAAATTGTTTCATTGCTATATTATCTCAAATTGCTATACTTTGTTAACTTACTACTCAAATGGAAATAGGTTAGTCTCCTCCTCTCTTTTTTTTGATTGGGATGGACTATGGAGATAAGTGTTGTACGGCCTGTGCTGTAGCATATTTTTTGGTGACGTGGGACACTTATTTTCAGTTAGTAAACTTTGGGTATTCACCGTTATTTATCAAAAAACATAGAAGTGGCTTGATAATTGATTTAGTTGCTATACTTATTCTATTAATTGCTTAGCTTGAGATAGTGAGTATAGCAATTTGAGATAGTAAGTACCGTTGTGGTTGTCAATATTTGCTTGTTTTCTTTTTATCAAATTGACACTATGTGAATGTTCAAAAATAGTTTTTAGATAAAACTGTTACTATATTTTCATTTATACAGACTCAAACGACAAATTTTCCCTTTATGAAGCATTCATGGGCATAGAGGAGCTACATTTTACATCAATTTCATGGAAGAGGAATTAGTCTTTCGCCAACGCACGTTTTGATTAAATTCTTAGTGTCGTTGTTTAGTTGAAATGATGACACATTTTTTTAAAAAAGGCCCCAATTTACAAATTGATTTACCATTATGCCCAGGGCCCCAAAAATGTCAGGACCGGGCCTGTCTATGGATATAGCATTCAGGGAATATTTCGTGAGTTCATGGAATTTGAAAATTTGTTTGATTTGTAAGATTTAAACAAGTAATGGTGAAGAGAACATTGAAAAAAAACTAATCATGTTTTTTTTTATGGTATCATACAATACTTACCATAATTTACCACACTATCCATAAACTTATGTTATTAATTTTTTTCACACTCATTTTTGAAATTTAATACTCTTACTACCTGTTCTTTCAAATTCTTATTATTTATAACCTATTTTTAATAAAATCTATTAATTATAACCTTTCTAGTACTACCTCCGTCTCATATTGTTTATCCATCCAACTATATTTAAAAGTCCAATGGTCATAGGAAATTGGGTGAAAGATGTGTAATTTTCCAGAATTGCCCTTACTTTTCTCATGTGAAAAAAATAAAAAAGAAACAAAAGAGTATTTATTAGGGGTATAATAGGAATTAAAATCATTGGAATTATAAAATGAACAAACATTTTGGGACAAGAGTTAGGTAGATAGACAAACAATTTGGGATGGAGGTAGTAATTGTTTGTACTTTTTTGACACTTATTCCATTGAAAGGCATTATAGAGGTAGCTAGGTTTTTCTACATTATTTTTTTACATTATTTTAATACAATTTACAATATACCTAAAAATCAAAATCGTTGCTTGTGCAATGATCATATGTCCTCATATGTGTTTGAAGATGTTTTGGAAGATAGCGAAGTATTGGTGTTAAGTGCTTATTTTTCTTTCGATAATTTGCTAGCCAACAAAAGACTAAGGCATTAAAGATACTACAAGACTGCAAATAGCAGAAAGCCAAAGAGTTCAGCAACCAAAAGAAACAGCAAAAGGCGCATCACAAGGATAACAGGGAAAAACAAAAAAACAGCTATCTAACAAGATTTTTCTTTCGTTTCAGCATATCGTCTCTGAAGGTCTTAGTCACATTCTCATGGTTATCAGAAGACAACTTCAACGAACACATGAGCTTTGCTGCCCTTCGCGCCTTCTCATCCAATCTTTCCAAGGAAAATTCCACTGCATTCGAAGATCTTTGAAAGTTACTATCAACCGCACCTTAGTCACATTCACTATGCAGCTAAGATGGCCATATGTTCAGAGTTTGCTGGACTGTAAGGGTTGACACACTTCATTTGAGTATATAATGAAATGTGTAGAGATGTGACTGGAGTATGCAGGACTACAACTTTAGTATAATTGTAAGTGCACATCATAAAGGAAAGAGGCATCAATAATATATCACCAGACATGGAACGTTTACATATAAATATATGTACATACAAAATATAAGGAAAAAGGAATAATATCATCAAAAAATAATGAAAAAATTGTAGAGAGCTTCACGGACATCATGTTTTATTTCTTGCATTTGCAATTTAAATTTATAATTTACTTAATTACGAGTTGTTCTTTGCTTGGAAATTTTACTAATTTACCTATATTTACCTGCTATCTATTTTTGTCTGTTTCTACTTAAAGTATATAAATTTACCCAACATATATTTTAAAATTCATTATTACGAAATAAATTTTTAAATTTTATAAGGTATAAATGTTTTGACTGTAATATGTAACCTCAACCTACTTAACTTACCAAACAAATATTGAAAAACTAAAATATGAGAAAATTAGGATTATTTTAATACATTTTGGGAATAAGATTTCTGAAAAATATGAAAAAGTTACTTTGAAAAAAGTTTAAAATACAAAAATACAAAAGAATTACAAAAAGAAATGAAAGTTTGGAACTGAAAACCATTCAATTTTTTTTTTGTTTTTTTAATTTTTTTAATTTGGATTTTTATTTTCATTTTAATTTGTAAATTACTTAACTAATTAATTAAATGTAAACAAATAATAAAATAATAAAAGTTTAAACAAAACAATAAAAAATTTGAAGCATTGAAAATTTGAAAAGTAAAGTTAAAAATGTTAATAAAAGATTGGATAATTATATGAGTTGAAATATAATATATATGTATGCATAAGTATATTATATAAGACTAGATTTGTGGCCCGTCCTAGGGACGGGTTAGGACCCTGTTATTTTGTAATGTGTGATAAATTTATTTTATCTATCACATTCTTAGTTATATTATTCGACCTTTTTTCACATTATCAATTCTTCGTTACCTATTTTACATAATGTCTATTTAACAATTCATATATTTAATAAATAATGTCACTGAGGTGATTTACCTTACTCGCTATACCTTAGTAAAAATTATAAACTATATTTTTAAAAATTTATATACTTAAATGATGTGACTTAGATTCTCAATCACTATCTTATTTACACACTATTTCTCATTTCTCACCTGCCAACTATCTTATAGTTTTCTTATATATATTTGGTGTACTAAGGGCCCGTTCTTTTATGCGGTAGGTTACGGTGTGATACCACACGACACTACACTCTTTAATTTTCCACCACACTTCACTACACCACACCATAATCATTACCAATATATCTTTTCATTTTTCTCTCTCCTCAATTTTCTCCTCTACTTTTCACATTCCTTCTCTTAATCTACCACACCTACCACAACTTTCACCACAACTCATCACACTTTTTCAAATTCCACCGTACCGCACAATTACCACACCACAACCAACCGTATAAAAGAAAGAAGCCTAATGCACATAAAAAAATATTATATTAAACACATTTTACTTTGCCTTAGATTTTGATAAGTATGAAAAATTACTAACACCAATATAAGAGTTTATATTTTATATGTAATACTATGTTCATTTTTCAAAAACAATGCACATTAATTTAGTTTGCATACTCATTAAAGTTATAATGATTTAAAAATGGTCATATGTTACGACTCTTAACGTTTTCTATTGTCAAATAATATCTAACCCGTATTTACTCGGATCCGAAATTATACATGACCCGTGTTGACCCGAATCCGGAATACATTTAATCCATATTTACTTGAACCCGAAATACGCTTAATTCGTATTTACCTGAACCCAAAATATATCAGACTCGTATTTACATTATCTAGATATACAACCGACACGTATTTAATTAACCCACTTACCGAATTGATTTGTTTGGACATAAAGTTTTTTTTTGATGCTAGGCTCCTTAGTTATTCTAGCATGGGTTAAAAGTTACAGTTTTATCATATATATTTGGTGTAATAATGCACATAAAATATATTTATTAATCATATTTTAATTTACCTTGGATTTCAATAAGTATGAAAAATTACAAACAAAAATACAAATATTTATAATTTTATATGTAATACTATGTTCATTTTTCAAATAAAATGCACACTAATTTAATTTGCATACTTATAAAAATTATGACGCTATAAAAATTGTCATATGGTAAGACTTTTAGCGTTTATTATTGTCAAATAATATACAACTCATATTTACCCGATTCCGAAGTTTACATGACTTGTATTGACCCGAACCCGAAATACACTTAAACCATATATTACTTGAACCCGAAATACATCTAACTCGTATTTACCCGAACAATATGTCGGACCCGTATTTACTTTAGCTAGATATACAACTTACATGTATTTAATCCGCTTATTATAAATATAATTAATGGCAAAAGAGTAAATTTGAGTGTGAACATAAGCTACAAGGTAAGCTGTTACACAAGCAGCTCTCTCAAATAAATTTTTCGTCCCCCAACCAAACAAGCCTCTTTATATATATAGCATAAACATGCTCTTAAAAAGAAGTATATTATGCAATGTCTATTATGTACAAATATTAAATTTAAACTTAACATGGAATTTAATGTTACTAAAGATATTAATCAATATTGAGAGTTGGATAGATCACTTATAAAATAAAGGTAGACAAATACAGTATTTTCTTTCATCCTCATCTCTAAAAACCTTAAAAAAATCCATTTAAATTAGCTAGATATAAATAATGTAAATTCTAATTTTTAATTTAAAATCAATCACTATAATGTCTTTCACCGAAATATAAGGTTTAAAACATTACAAACTGTTATTAATGAAATTATAAATGATCAGGGTTTAAAAAATCAAGAATTAAAATATCAAATTTCAAGGGTAAAAATATTAATTACGCAAACTCAGGTAACATATATTTAAAAAATTCAAATGATGAGTAGTAGTTGCTGCAATTAGGGGCAGATCTGGAGTATTATCAGTGGAGTCAAGTGACTCCAATGAAATTTTGAAAAAACAAATATGCTTATATATATATATCACACATGTTTTCAGGGAAGCGAACCGAGCTGCTGATTGGGCAGCTAAACAAGGTCTTTATAATATAGCTAATGTTATTAGTTGGAAGCAGAATGAAAATAGAGATTTAGATGGTATTTTGTATGAGGATAGGATTGCTGTGTCCCTTGAGAAAAGGATTTCCTAGTCCTCCTTTCTTACTGTGTATATATATATATATATATATATATATATATATATATATATATATATATATATATATATATATATATATATATATATATATATATATATATATATGCAAATAGATGATGATTAATCAAAGATTATTCAAGTGGTCCTTGTGTTACTTTTCTAAGGGTGAGTTAAGGGTTCGATTCTTAACAGATGCATTGGTTAGAGTTTTTTTTACATCTATTTACAGTTTCCTTCAATAGTTATCAATACACGAGTTTAAGTCTCAGCAAGGGAAAGTTAGTCAAGTGGTTTGTGTGCAACTCTTTTAACATTGAGGTGTGTGTTTGAGTCTTACTAGATGTATGTGATGGACTTTTTTAAAACCTATTCACTGCTCAAGACATGAGTTTGAATGCTACGACTGCTAGCAAAATCTGACTCTACCATTTTCGACCCTCTATCCTCTCAAATTATATGGTCCACAGTGGTAGATATAATTTTTTAATATTGAAATACATCAATTTGTTATGTGATGATTTTTTTGTGAAATTCGAGAACTTTAAAAAATATCGATGAAGATTTTAATAATATTATAAATTTATAATGAATTGTATAATCAATATAAATGAGTAAATTATATTTACCTTACCTGACATTTGTGGTAATAATTTTTACACACCCGACATTTGTAAAATAATTTTTACCTTACCTGACATTAAGTATTCATATTTAAACCTCCTAAGATATTTTATAATTGATTTTTGTTGGATTTTCCAGCGAACATTAAAAAGATAAATATGAATTGACTTTTTTACCCTTGATATTAACTCATATGACTTTCAATTAAACATGAATTGACGTTTTTGCACTTAATATTATTAATTCATATGACATTTAAACCCCAACCTTTTCTCTACTTTATTTCTTCGAAAACCCAATCCCTCCCCATTCTAAAAATAAAAACTCAATTATAAAATATCTTATAAAATATCAAGGGTAAAAAATCAATTATAATGGAAGAAATATCTTATAATGAAAATGAAAAATGAACATGAATTAATATCAAGGGTAAAAAAGTTAATTCATATTTGTCTTTTTAATGTTCGCCGGAAAATCCAACAAAAATTAAATATAAAATATCTTAGGAGGTTTAAATATATGAACACTTAATGTCAGCTAAGATAAAAATTATTTCACAAATGTCGGATGTGTAAAATTATTACCATAAATTTTTAGGTAGGGTAAATGTAATTTACTCTAATATAAATAGTGTATCTAGGTATACTATGATGGATCGTATAACGACGTATAACGAGTACTCCCTGAACCCACCAACTCAAAATCAGAGAGCTCATCGTAGTCGATGCACGACGCAAGCCGCCTCTATGCGTCCTTTGCAACCGCCAGCTGCAATCTACACTCTGCTATCAGTCTTTGTTTTTCGATCCATCTCTTTATCCCCACCCTTCCAACTCAACCTCTTATGATTTATTATTTTAAATTACGTGCTAAGTTCTAAGTTTCTGTTATCATTCGTGATTCTTCCATAATCCATTCTCAGTTCATTCTTAATTCTCGTGACATTCTTGTATTTTCTCAATTCTCTTGTGGCTAAATTAGTGATGCATAATGGGATCAAAGATGATCACATTACACACGATTTAAGGATCTTTAAAAACCAAGATAAGAATCTTGCTTCTCAAAGTTCTCAAGGATCCAAAAATGAATGATAATGGATGAAGATAAACGAAAAGAGGGATTAATTCGTTTACCAAGAT
Organism: Portulaca oleracea; assembly: GCA_029582165.1. Lineage (NCBI taxonomy): Eukaryota > Viridiplantae > Streptophyta > Magnoliopsida > Caryophyllales > Portulacaceae > Portulaca > Portulaca oleracea. The sequence goes on from CM055886.1 coordinate 20,639,910, forward strand.
CAAATGGAAGTTTGATGAACGATGGAATGACGATTGATGAATGATGATGAACGACACTCTTTGAACGTTTGAAGAACGAATGAAGATGATTGAATGCTTGATGAGTTCTTGATGAATTCTTGATGAATGTCGTTGAATGGTTGAATGATAATGGCGATTTGAAGCTCTCTTGAAGGATATAGGCACACCACCTCCAAGACTCTTCAATTCCTTCCTTTCACCATCTAAGATAGCCAATCTTAGAATAGAAGAAGGGGATACTCGTTCTCCCTCAAGAGAAACGAAAACTCTAGCACAAAACTAGAGAGAAAACAACACCTTGTGTTTGTTTTTGATTTATTGAATGACTTGAATTGAATGAATACAATGGCACCCTAGGGGGTCTATTTATACTACTTTAGGGACCCCTTGGACGTGTACCTAGGGTTCAAGAAACCAAGAATCAACTATTACATCATATATCCTATTTATGACATCATAAACTCTAAAATACAACTCTAGAAAGAAATTGCTATAACTCCTTCAATACTTGTCCGTTTTCAATGATTCAAAAACCATTGGAAAGCTTATTGAAAGAGCTCCAATCTGTCTTTTGATGATTTCCTCAATAGATGTATGGATCTAGAGTTATAGAGCAAAATATCGAACTGTACTTGATGGAGTCCTTCACGTGAGAGATGACTTCTCAATAAGGACTTGAGAGTTATTTATGCTCATTGATGTCCTCCAAAATGTGAGAGTAACTCCATGTAAGCTAGAATACCATCAAGGTCCTTCATGCTTTCTTCCTTGAGCTAATAAACCCTTGTAGTTGTTGATACCCAAGGCGACATTTGTAGCTTCTAGCTGGATAGAGGTCCTTTAGCTAGGCCTTGATGTATATAGCTAGGCAAATATACATCATTATCCCCCGGTTGAAAAAGTTTGTCCTCAAACTTAGACAAAACTTCTTCTAAACCATTACATAACACTTCTTCTTCCTTGTTTATAAGATGTCTTCCCATATGTGTTATTGACATCACTTCTCTTGTTCCTTCTTATGAGTTTACAAATTCTCTTCTTGAATACCTTGAAATCATCATAGATTCCTTTGATGCTTGACTTGAACTTCCACTTTCTTCCAAGTCTCTTCATGAATAATCCAATGATATTATGGTGCTTCAAATCTCGTTTATTCTTGGAGATTGTAGAAATCTCATATAACTTCTCAACTTCAAAGTATAGATTCACAAGCTTGTAACTCATGATGAAGACAATAGTAATATGGTGTTCCATCTTTGAAGGATGACCTTCAACGATCTTAATATCATCTTGACTTCCTTGAATCCATGGCACTTCAACCATAAAATTCAAGCTTTCATCTCCATATGGTATAGAAGGATTGCAAATGTCACAATATTGCAGTTTATACTCGATATCAACGATCATGCTAGGCCAGAAATAATACTCCTTCATCTTGAGATACGTATTGAGAAGACCCAAATTATCAAAAGAACTTCCATGTACTTCCATGATCAAGATTTCACGAATTCCACTCCTTGGAATACACACTTGATTCCCTTTGAAAAGAAATCCATGATCAATATAAAAGGATTGTTGAGGATGCTTCTCACATACCTTGTATACTTCTTTAAAATCATCATCATCTTCATACAACTCCTTGATATATTCAAGACTAAGTACTCTTGAATCAAACATGTATCTCCTCGTTAGAAAACTTCCTTTAGTCAAAGGACTTGCTTCCTCCAAGTGACTTGATTTTGATGAACGAATCAAGTACTTTATCTCAAAACATAATGATGGCTTGATCTCCTTATCACATGAAACATACTCCAATACTTTGTAAGAATCACAAAGCTTAAGCATGATTCCTCCAAGATAATATTCCTTTTGCTCAAATATCCTCATGATAGCAACAAGTATGAATGCTAAGCCATAAGCATGTAGATTCTTCTTTTCTCCACTTGGTATTTCACCAAAATAATCCATGGGACAACTTCCTTGAGATAGGACTTCACCTTTCTCAACTCCATTTGTAATGAACAAATATGATGCAAGAATAGGGAATAAAAGAATATGACGATCTTTAGCATCCTTTAAGAGACATAGTACCTCAAATATAGATGCAAGTATGGACCCTTCTTGAATAATTCCTTTCTTCCTTTTGTCCACTTGACTTACTCCAGTTGATGAGATATGGTGAGATAGCATATTCTTGGACGAGAGGTAAGGACATTTCTCCAAGTACTTCTCCAATTCTCCATGTGGCTTCTTATGCTTCGCTAACGCTAACTCCAAAGGATTTACATACTCCTTTCTACTTCTACTACATACAAAAATGTTATCAAAGTATACACATACATTCTCTTTACATTGCAATGGTACATACTCTTTCGAAATATGTTGTATACTATGAGAATCAAGGACATTGATATAGTTATCCATGAGTTGTGCTTGACCCTTTGCATAGACCATTCGGTGATGAATCATAGGCTTTGGTGGCAGCCTTTGATGCATGATAATACTCATGGAAGAGAAACGTACCAAAAGAGATAAGTGAGAGAGGTCACTTGTTGATGGTGCTTGTCTTTCATCCAAATATTCACAAATGAGAACAAGTGATGGTAAAGGATCTTGATCCTTTATAGGCCCACGATTTGCCAACCTCCATTGGTGTAAAAATGAGACTCCTTGGTTCTTCAAATTCATGATACTTATTCTCCATAAGTGCCATAAGAGTACTTTGATCCTCCTTGAGCCGTGAGACACAAGGTGGTAATAAGGACGCCTCTTGGAGCATGATACTCCTATCATACAACTTTGATTCTTCCAACAAAGTATAACAAGAATCCATAGAAGTAATATTGCAATATAATGAATCTTTGCAAATCTTGTAAAAAGCAAGACTTACTAAACTTCTTGGATCCATATGAAGATCATTGCCATGGTGTGAATAACTCTTCATTTGCAATTCTTGGACATTTGTTGTAGCGAGGCTAATATCTTGGTCAAGATCAATGTCAACGTCAATGATGGCACAACTTTCTCCTTCTCGGATCAATGAACACATTTCTTCACGTAGCTCTCCTCCATTCAATTCTTCTATTTCCTCTACTTCAAGATCCTCCTCTATGTGTACCTCATTTACTTCTTTAGCCATGCTACTACATACTTCTTGAACTTGCTCATTTTCAACAAAAACATCACATTCGGCAAATTCAACTTCATTCACGCCTTCCTCCTCATATAATGGGTTGTCATATACTTGAAACTCTTCATTATTCTCCTCATACAATGGATTGTCATACACTTTAAACTCATCTTTAGGCACGCTACATACTACATTAACTTCCTCATTTGTGCCTAGGTTATCACATACTTCATGAACATCATCATACACGTCAAATACATCAAATGATTCACTTCCAAATTCTGGTTGCTCATAGGATGACGTTTGACATACACTTTCAACATGATCAAAATGAGTTCTATCCCAAAGTTCTTTACTCTTTACTTCTATTTCAACATCAAGGGCTAAAGAACTTAACTCCTCCAAGTTTGCGTAAGATTGATGTACAACAACACACTAAATGTAATCATTAAGACCAAGAGTATAACATACCAAAACGTATTGATCATTCTCCTTAAGGCCATACTTCCGTAGTTGCCGTCTGAATTCTATGGTATATTCAATCACGTCCTTGCTCCCTTGCTTCATTATTTCAAGCTTGTTGAAGTTATCTCCTTTGTATTTGTAGGGCAAGAACTCTTCTTGCTGGAACGTTTACTCCATTCATAAGGTGCTTCATATTCAACCTTAGAAGAGTGAACCACACGTGATTTTGTGCTTCTTGATCCCTTTGGAAGAATCCCAAGTTCTTCCATTTGTTTAGTGAGATCATCAAGTTGTTGCTTCAAGCATTGTAGCTTACGTTGGGAATTCTTGCTAGAATCGTCCATCTTGATCAATCTTGGTGCAAAAAGATTGCAAGATTCATGGTTTAGGGGTTTTGGATGGGTAAAGGACGAGAGAGGTTTGTATTTGGGGCGGGTTGTGTTTGGGCTATGGGTTCTTTGTGGAGTTTATGGTTCTTTATGAGTTCTTTATGAGTTCTTGGAAGAACTCATGGGTGGCGTGATGATGGGGGAATGGTGGGGATGGGTTTGTGATGGAAAAATGGTGAAAAGATGGATCAAGAACTAAGAGAATCAATCTCCTAAGCTCTGATACCAATTTTGATGCATAATGGGATCAAAGATGATCACATTACGCACGATTTAAGGATCTTTAAAAACCAAGATAAGAATCTTGCTTCTCAAAGTTCTCAAGGATCCAAAAATGAATGATAATGGATGAAGATAAACGAAAAGAGGGATTAATTCGTTTACCAAGATCAAATGGAAGTTTGATGAACGATGGAATGACGATTGATGAATGATGATGAACGACACTCTTTGAACGTTTGAAGAACGAATGAAGATGATTGAATGCTTGATGAGTTCTTGATGAATTCTTGATGAATGTCGTTGAATGGTTGAATGATAATGGCGATTTGAAGCTCTCTTGAAGGATATAGGCACACCACCTCCAAGACTCTTCAATTCCTTCCTTTCACCATCTAAGATAGCCAATCTTAGAATAGAAGAAGGGGATACTCGTTCTCCCTCAAGAGAAACGAAAGCTCTAGCACAAAACTAGAGAGAAAACAACACCTTGTGTTTGTTTTGATTTATTGAATGACTTGAATTGAATGAATACAATGGCACCCTAGGGTCTATTTATACTACTTTAGGGACCCCTTGGACGTGTACCTAGGGTTCAAGAAACCAAGAATCAACTATTACATCATATATCCTATTTATGACATCATAAACTCTAAAATACAACTCTAGAAAGAAATTGCTATAACTCCTTCAATACTTGTCCGTTTTCAATGATTCAAAAACCATTGGAAAGCTTATTGAAAGAGCTCCAATCTGTCTTTTGATGATTTCCTCAATAGATGTATGGATCTAGAGTTATAGAGCAAAATATCGAACTACTTGATGGAGTCCTTTCTTTAGTGAGAGATGACTTCTCAATAAGGACTTGAGAGTTATTTATGCTCATTGATGTCCTCCAAAATGTGAGAGTAACTCCATGTAAGCTAGAATACCATCAAGGTCCTTCATGCTTTCTTCCTTGAGCTAATAAACCCTTGTAGTTGTTGATACCCAAGGCGACATTTGTAGCTTCTAGCTGGATAGAGGTCCTTTAGCTAGGCCTTGATGTATATAGCTAGGCAAATATACATCAATTAGGGTTTGTATTTATTGATTTGTTAAATGAGCAAATATTATCAAATTAGGAGTTACCTACGCATAATTGAATTATGTGAATGTTGTGATATAATTTACTAATTGGATGCATAACTTATTATGTTTCTGTTTGACTTCAGAGATGGTCAATTACTAATATTTCGAATATTTGCTTGCTAGTTAATTGAATTATTGCCAGTTAATTGAATTATGAATGCCTAATTAGCCAACTTAGTTTGGGCGCAGTTAAATTTTAATTTTTTTTAGAAAAATTATTATTGACTTCACCGATTCTAAATCCTAAATCCGCCACTGACTGCGATCATCCAATAAACTTTGTCTTTATTTATTCCGTTTAATTTGTAGTTGTAATAGTTTCATTGTGCTCACTTCCTGATTTCGTTTCGAAAATTTTCCAATTAATAATAATTAAAAGAATAAATAATTTTTTGGGGAACGTTAACATATGAGTGGTATGTAAGTAAATAAAATAGTATCTTCTTCAGAGTAAATTATATTTACCCTACCTGATATTTTTGGTAATAATTTTTATATACCCGACATTTGTGAAATAATTTTTACCTTATCTGACATTAAGTGTTCTTATATTAAAGGTAAAAAAGTTAATTCATATTTATCTTTTTAATATTCGTCGGAAAATCCAACCAAAATCAAATACAAAATATCTTAGGAGGTTTAAATATATGAACATTTAATGTCAGGTAAAGTAAAAATTATTTCACAAATATTGGGTGTGTAAAAATTATTACCATAAATGTCAGGTAAGATAAATATAAGGAAAATTCCAAATGATAGGCACCAACTATTGCCTATTCCAAATGGTGAACATCCTTTTTACATATTACAAATGGTTGGCTTAATTACCAAACAATTCCATCCCATAGATATTATTTAACCTGCCGTTAGAATACCAAAAAAAAAAAAAATTGTGTTTGAGCTCCCATCTCTTCTCGCTGAATTTGCTCAAACTCAAACTGGGTATTTTCTCAAAAGAGCTTGATTTGATCTCATCAGATTTTCTCCGACGTGCTTTCTTTGTTGTTGTATGATTGTATCTCATCAGATTTTCTCTGACACAAATGGACATAAAAAGCTCCAAAGTTTACAAGTCTGAATGAAGAAATCAAGTGCAAATTGAGATTGAGAGATTGGGATTGAAATATCAATTGAGATTTAGATTGAACCTCCAACTCAGCATAGCATTTGATAGCAGATCTCACTCATTTCTACCCCATCCCCAGATTCATCTTCTGCCCATCTGACTTTCCCGGGTTTTGCTATCGGGTATCGAAATTTAGGGTTTGTTTTACTTCTTGGTGCTTTGCATAGGATCCAGCCATGAATCCCTTATCTTCAGGCACCCGTTTGAGGTGGGTCTTCAATGCTTTTTGCGAATGGTTCTCAGATCAAATCAAACTCTTTTGAGCAAATACCCAGTTTGAGTTTGAGCAAATTCAGCGTCGAAGAGATTGGAGCTCAAAAACAAATGTTTATTTTTCTTTTTTTTTAGTATTCTAATGGCAGGTTAAGTAATACATACGGGATGAAATTATTTGATAATTAAGCCTACCATTTGGAATATATAAAAAGGGTGTTCACCACTTGGAATAGGCAATAGTTGGTGCCTACCATTTGAAATTTCCCTAAATATAATTTACTCTATCTTCCTCATGTGGTTCATGAACTGGCCTGGCCTTTAATGATCCTTTGTGTACGTGTATGTATGATTCAACAAAACAGAGTGCACATACAAATCTCCATTTTGATTTTCTACGCAATCAATACAATTAAGCATGACACCACAATGATACCAGTCTGAAAATACACATGCTTTGCAATAAAAATCAACATAGCCGTCCTCCCCCACGTTCAATAATAAATGGCCGATTACCTTTTGCCCAAGTAAAAAGGTGAATTTTCTAGTTACAGTGTTATAATTCTAGAACCCAAGTGCCTTTGTTTTGTGCATGCAGAAACTCCTGTATCTAAGGGAGTGTTTAGTAGAAATATTGAGAAAAATTTTTCTAGCAGAAAATTTCTTCATGGGAAGTTTTTCATGTGAATGATTTTTTCGGGAAAAATTTTCCTTAAGCCCATCTAAGGGAAATTTTCTTTAGGATAATCTAGGAAAAAGTGAAACACCGTAAAATTTTTCCTAAGATCAGCCTACTTTTAAATATGGAAAAAATAAGTTAACTCGAAAAAATTGACCATTTTCCCATGATTTTTGACCAAGCAAACGCATCCTAAGAGGAAACTTGTGAGTCTTCTCACCGTGCATATCGGATTTTCAACCGTGCTTTATAACGAATTGAAAGTGTCTCTCATGGATACATATTACAACGTTTAAACGACTAAGGGTACGTTTGGTTGGTCAAAAACCTCGGGGAAATGGTCAATTTTTCCGGGTTGACTTAATTTCCCCATGTTTGGAAATAGGTTGATTATGGAAAAAATTCTACTGCGAGCCCACCATTTCATACAATTTCCTAGAGAAAATTTCCATTAGGGGGGCCTAAGGGAAATTTTTCCCGAGGAAATCTTTCCCATGAAAGACTTCCCATGAAAAGCGGGCCCACCATTTCATACAATTTCCTAGAGAAAATTTCCCTTAGGGGGCCTAAGGGAAATTTTTCCCGGGGAAATCTTTCCCATGAAAGACTTCCCATGAAAAATTTTTTCTGGTAAAAATTTTCCTAGGGTTTCTACCAAACGCTCTCTACCTCAAACTTAGTCCGTAGAGTTGTGGGTGGGTAATTCCACAAATTAAATCTGAACTCAAGTCTGGTTAATCAGCTCCTCAGTCCTGACCGTCCATAACTGTAAACTGTAATAAAGTGGAGCTGGGTGGCATCAAACTTGTGAATAAAAGTAGTTACAGCTGGGCGTATATATGAATAGTCCAAGTTAAACCTAGCCAGAGCCCCAAACTTGGACTACATGATACTGGTGAGGCTGACCTTGCCACTCCACGTATCTATCCTTTTTAACTCCAACATGCATTAATTAGGCACTCCGCGTATGTATTCAGGTCGACTTTTCAACATATATAGCAGATGATAGCTAGCTTAATTTGCTCAGTTGCTCTCATCCATCTTTAATTTGATGTTGTATATCGAGGACATTACATTGTGATGGAAGTAAAAGTTTAATTTGAAAAATATGGAATTCTTGGGTAATATATTTATAATGAAAATGATAAATATTTTAGGGCAAGACAAGTTTAAGTGTCTTGGAAAAATGATTGTGATCCCAGAAGTTGGGTGCATTATGCGTCCAACTCTCTTTGCTTTTCTTTTTTTTTTTTTCTTTTTTTTGCCTTTTTTAAATAAGCCTTTTATTTACTTTAATCCAAATTCATTTTAAATTTTTTGTTCAATTCATTTAATCTTTTATTTATTTATTAAATGTTTTGAAGTTTCATTACATTTTTTTTTGTTTTCTTTGTATTTTTTTATTTTGTTGAATGCTCGTGAACTTGAATTAGAATGTTCATAAACCTAAATTTGAATCTTCATAAACATGAAATAGAATGCTCATAAAACTAAAGTTATTCAAGTTTATGAACATTCTAATTTACGACTATGAACATTCTAGTTATGGTTTATGAGCATTCCTGTTTAGTTTTATGAGCATTCATAAACATTCTAATTTATGATAATGAGCATTCTAGTTATAGTTTATAAGCATTCATGTTTAGTTTTATGAGCATTCATAATCATTCTGATTTACAATTATGAGCATTCTAGTTATGGTTTATGAGCATTAATGTTCAGTTTTATGAGCATTCTATTTCAAGTTTATGAGTATATATGTTAGAGTAGTCAAGTTTAGTTTTATGAGCATTCTATTTTAAGTTTATGAACATTCAAATTTATTTTAATTTGATCGTTTATTTTAATAACCAATAAATGAATGCTCATAAACTTAAATTAAATCACTATGCTCATAAATCTAAACAACAATGTTCATAAGCCATTATATGAAATGATCATAAATCATTAGATGAATGTTCATGAACAAATGCTCATAACCTAATGTTTGTACTACAATGTTCATTAACCAATATATGAATGCTCATAAGCCTAAACTACCAATGCTCATAAACCTAAACTACCATGCTCAAAAATGTAAACTATAATGCTCATACATCAGTATACGAGTGCTCATAAACCTAAATTATCATGCTCATAACTTTAAATTAAACTATAATTAATGCTCATACATCAGTATATGAGTGCTCATAAACCTACACTACCATGCTCATAAACCTAAAGTACAATGCTCATAAGATAAGTATATAAATGCTAATAAAATTAAACTTGAATGCTCATAAAACTAAATATGAATGTTCATAATTAAGTCCAATTATAATAGTTAAATCAATTTAAAAAATAGTTATTGATAGATATAAAAATTAAAACTACAATTCAATAATTTAAAAGTATTAAAAGAAATTCCATCCATTTTATTATGAATTAAATATTGATGTGAATTTCTTTTAAAAAAAAGAAAAATAAGTTGATTGGAGGTGTTGGGCGCATAAAACCTACGTGCTCCCGGGAGCACCATCTGACGTTTGTAAGTGTCTTGTCATTAGGGGTGGGCACCATAAACCTAAACCGCAAATTGAACCGCAAAACCGCATAAACCAAACCGCAAAATGCGGTTAACCGAATTGATTTTTGCATAAAAGCGGTTTAGGTTAACCAAACCGCTATAAGCGGTTTAGGTTTATGTTTTGGATTTCATGAAACGGTTAACCGCGGTTAACCGCTTTCAATTAAGTTGAAAAAAATGAATTTATTAGTAATATGAATTTAATTTAACCGTGTATCGTCGTATCAGAATATGAATTTATTAGTAATATGATTGCATTTATTTGCATAAATATTATTGTAAATTTCCAGGAAATCGGTTAATCATAAACCGTGTATGTTAACCAGGTAAATTTTCAGATTTTAAAAGCCGTTAACCGGCACCGCTTCTAAATTGCGGTTTCGAGGTTTGGTATAGGTTTCCAGATTTCAAAAGCGGTTAACCGCATATTGCGGTTGCGGTTTATGCTTTCAAAATCCAAAAACCTCAAAAGCGGTTAACCACATATGCGGTTGACCTGTTATGCCCACCCCTATTTGTCATTGTATAAAACATATATATTTATAAGTTAAATTGAAAAAAATTACATGATTGACTTCTATAAGTACTATAATAATAAATATAAATGGTATCAAATTATACTTCTATCTAAATTTTTCAAAAAGGTTTTTGGATAATAATATACCGACCTTTGAGGGTGTTGAATTGTAATATACCAATCTTTACTATTGGACAATAATATCCCTGACTTTTATACCTACATTATTATATCAACAGTAACAAGGGGGTGGTGAACCGGTCTCCATGCTGACATGGCTGGCGGAGGGAAAAAAAAATTGTCCCAAGCCAATAAACCCATTAATCCCTCCGTTTTTCCCACTAACCCACATTACAAGATATTGGTTTGTTGTGTGTCACGTCAGTATGAAGATCGGTTCACCACCCCTTCAGTCACTGTGTTAGGGCTGACTTTTTTAACATGGGTTAGTGAGAAAAACGGATGGGTTAACGGGGTTACTGGGGAAGGACCAATTATTTTCCCTCCGCCTGTAATGTCGGAACAGAAATTAGTTAACCAGTCGTCACCCTCTTAGTCACTGTTGGTATAATAATCTCACCTAAATATAAAGGTCAGGGATATTATTGTCCAATAGTAAATGTCGGTCTATTACAATCCAATATCCCCAAAGGTCAGTATATTGTCATCTAAATTTTTTAAAATTTACAAAAGACGTCTAAAATATGTCTAACAGATGAGGTTCATTCGTTACGGTGTCAATTTTAATTGTTGGCGTAACCAATACATTCCAAACTTCTTATAATTGATAATTAATAGTAACTATCAAAAAAATTAGAGTTAAAAATGATAATAAGTATTAATTTTACAAGGAGCAAGATATTTAAGCAGTGTCTTAGAGCAAGACATGTATCATCACTCTATTTATAATGGGTAATTTGATGTTTATCCTTTAATTTATTTTCAATCCATAGTTTATTCGTGGTTACCTTAAAATATGGTTTCTATACATGATCTACTAATCTTTCGTAAAGGAAAAATGGCGACTAGAATATAGGATGTGATAGCCTAAAAAGTTCTATTTTCGATAGGTTGGGTAAAGTAAAGTTAGATAAGTTTAGCTAAATTTAGATAAATTTAGGTAGAAGTTGATAAATGTAGGTAATAGATATGTTAAATTATGAAAAAATTTAAACAAGTTTGTGTAAATTTCAATAGAAATAGGTAAAATTAGGTGAAGTTGGACAATGTTGGGCGGAGTAGAAACAGTGCCGGGTTTAAACTTTTGAATCAGGGATGCTTAGCACATTATTACACTCATTTGAATCCTACAATTTTATTTGGACTTAGGCCCTGTTCTTTTTTACGGTTGGCAAACTGCGGTACCACAGCATACTGCAGTTTGCCACAATTCACCACACTTTACCACAAATCATTACTTTTCTTTCTCCTCACTTTTCTCCTCTACTTTTTACATTCTCTCTCCTCACCTACCCCACATACCAATAACCTACCACAATTCTACCACACCCACCACAATTCCACCACACGACACCGCACCATTCCGCAAAAATACCACAGAAAAGAACAGGGCCTTAAAGGTAGCCATGTCGACAGTCCATGTGTACAAAAATTAAGATCAACACATATTAGGTAAAGTTGAGCAATATAGGGGTCCGTCCATCTGTAGAAATTATGGATAGTTTGCTCAAAGAACAAAATTAGTTATCATTCTCATCTTCCGAATTCTCCACTAAATTCTAATTAACATTTAGTATGGAAAAGAAACGGCCATGTACAAAAATTATGGCACTATGGAGCCATATTTTTCGTGGACAATTTGAAACCTACCACTTTATTCTTTATTTAGCAAGCATTATTGATCAACTTCACCCGTTTTCTTCAATGGATTTGTATGGGTATAGGATGCAATGAATGGAGATCATGATTTAAGCAAGATTATCATGTCACAATTCTGTGAAAGTATTTCATATTAACTATCGTAAGATCACGAATGAATGATATTGGTGTTCCTTTTTTCAAAAAAAATGTAGACATAATTTGAGGATAATTTTAAAAAATCGAGAAAATCTTTTAAAATGGAGGGAGTAGCATGCATATTCAATTTCTGTATATATACATTAGTTGATTGTCAATTAATACTGTCTCCATTTCTATTTATCTTTCGACTAGCAAATTGTGTTAAAAATTTTGACAGTTAATATCTTAATTTATATAATGATTCATCATACAAAATTAATGTTATTAGAATCGTAATAAAAAATACTATTAAAAGAAGGACAATATTATATTTTTTTATAAATATTTTATATATATCAAAAATTGTTGATTAAATATTGACAATGAAAACCAAAAATAACAGATAAAAAAGAAAGGAGGGAGTACTATTGATATGCTCTTTTTTATTAACAATGAGTGGAGATCAATAATTGAACCTAGGAGCTTTTAATTAGGATGACAAGGGCAGGTGGTTTTGCCTTGAATAAATGCCTGTAGTCTTGTACGTTCAACTCTGCGCGGGACAAAAGAAATTCGTATCCTGATAAATCACCGCCAAATGAATGAGAAATTCGAAATTGTAGTAGTGCATAGTCATGGGGCTATATATACCTGTGCATACAAACCTTGTTGTTCCAAAGTGATTAGAGTAAAGCTTAATTCCTAATAATTAGTTAAGATATACAGATTAGGCATGGCATCCACTCCAGGTTTTCTTACTCATTGGCCATGGGAGCCTCTTGGCCCCTTTAAGGTCTCTCTCTCTTTCTCCCTCTTATATTTAATTATTTACATGTATTAGGATTGATGATTAGCCTTGGTTAGTCAAAAGGTTGGTTCTCATGCAAAATCATAATATAAGGTTATATTATCTAATTTCAAGTTTCATAAAAACGTAAATGAATAATTATTGAGCAGGGAATCATACCTGCACTTAGAAATATTGTGTAAAATTACTTTTTTCATTCATATTATTTTTTTTGCATGTATGAAATTATGTACCTAGTGTGCCTTCAAAAATTAAAATAAAGTAAAACACTTAAAAAATATATGACGATATATAGCAAAAGAATCAAAGTCTTTTGCATGAATTATTTGCAATTTTGCATGCATAGAAAATCTGCTTTGGGTGTTGATGTATTTATTAGGTTAGTGCCACTTAAATGTCTTACGTAGTTTCTCTAAGTCATGTCGTTTATATTACATTCGGTCGACAATAACGTAGTTATTCTGTATTTGTAAAATTATGCATATAATTGAGAAGCCACTAGTTATAAAATTGGTAAAATACATAAAAAGAATATATTAATGAGATATGCACATGAATTAATCAGATAGAGTGACTAACATTATGTGTTTGATTTTTCGTTGGATGAAGTACGTGATAGTGGCACCGTGGGTAATTCATAGCATATACAGCTTTGTAAATGGAGGAGAGGGGAAAGATTTGACTTACTTGGCCATATTCGCGTTTATACCATGGAGGATGCTCCACAATCAGATGTGGATCAGTTACTCACGCTATCGTACCGCCAAAGCCAGCAATCTCATCGTTGATAGGAGCATTGATTTTGAGCAGGTTGATCGAGAAAGGAACTGGTACTACCTTTTTAGCCTTTTACTCCCTCCGTTCCAAATTAATTGTTATAATATTGACTTTTATGATATTTAATATTAATCTTTGATTTATAACTTCTTACATAATATGTTATTAACAATTGCAATATTATAGTTTTATGATAGTATTTTTCGTTACAAATCTAATGGTGGTAATTTTGTACAACAACTCATTATATATATTAAGAAATTTATAGTCAAGATTCTTGAAATTTGACTGCCCGATTTTCAAAGACGATAATTAATATGGAATAGAGGAGGTACCATTTTATTTATTATCTCTATTATTTGAGTAAACGGTTTGGTCAATGCTTCTACCTAATATGGGATGAATTTAAACAGCTGAAAACATAAGAGATCCCCATCACAGTATGAACATGACATTTTTTAAAGGGTATGAAATTATGAATTCATTAAGGGTATTAATTAAATTCTAGTTTATTATGTTTTGTTTTTAGGTTGTAGAATTTAATGATATGTCCTAGCTATTATGTTAGTTAAACTTAACATCTTGAAAAGGGAGTATTATTTATAGTGATTGAAGGTAATGTCAATTGGCAAAAACTAACAAAACTATATCAAAAAAAAAAAGTAAACTAGCCCATCAATGTATTTTTTAAAAAAACAAAAAAAAACCTCACCTACCATGAAGCATTATCCAAATATTAGTAACTTTTCTTTTCCATAATGTGAAGCACAATGACAATAGAAGTAGAAAATTATAAAAAAATAAAAATTATAATTAAAGTGATACTTATTGACATCTATAGAAAACAACCTATAAACAATACAATTTGTAAACATTATAATGAAAAACATATGTAAATTTCATATTACTCATTCATTCGAACAATGAATAAGAAAAGGGAATCAAACTTGTAAAAAAATACAAAAATGATAAATAAAACAAATTAACCGATATATCATACAGGTACAAACACTAATGTCTATTTATATCATATTAAAGATGGGGTAGTTAATGTCTATTTATATCATATCAAAGATGGGATAGTAAAGTTGGCAACTGACATTATCTTCTAAACTATTCAATATATATATATATATATATATATATATATATATATATATATATATATATATATATATATATATAGGGAAATTGGATTCTAATAATTCTTACTTTTGCAATTGGATGACAATAATCCCTACTTTCAATTTGTATTCTGGTGGTCCAAAAAAAAAATAAAATTGTATTGTAGTGGGACATAATCGAGAGTATACCCTAAATATCATAGATTTTGTGTTGCATTTGATTCAAAACTTTGTATAACACTTTACCACGATTTTTAATAAATTTACAGCACTTCTCCCAATTTTTTTGAATTTTTTTTGAATTTTTTATGATTTTTTCAATTTTATTCTTTTTAAAAAATCATAATAATTGCTAGGAATCTCAAAAAAATAATTTAAAAAATGTTTTAGAAGTTACACTTCATTACCTATCTGGGGGTAGGAACGAAAAAAACAAAAACAATATAGGGTAGGCATGAAAAAAATAAAAAGAATGTGGTGATGGATTTGGTACCACTACAATACAATTTTATTTTTTTTGGACCACCAGAATACAAATTGAAAGTAGGGATTATTGCCATCCAATTTGCAAAAGTAGGGATTATCAGATTCCAATTTCCCTATATATATATATATATATATATATATATATATATATATATATATATATAGGAAAATTTGATTCTAATAATCCCTACTTTCACTTTCAGATTCCAGTGGTCCAAAAAAATAAAATTGGATTGTAGTGGGATATTTTCGAGAGAATCATAGATTTTGTGTTGCATTTGATTCAAAACTTAGTATAACACTTTACAATGATTTTTAATGAATTTACAGCGTTTCTCCCAATTTTTTTTCATTTTTTACTATTTTTTACGATTTTTTCACTTTTATTATTTTTAAAAAATCATAATAATTATTCGGAGTCTCAAAAAAATACTTTAAAAAATGTTTTAGAAACTACAATTCATTAACTTTCTAGGGGCAGGAACGAAAAAATAAAAACAATATAGTGTAGGAATGAAAAAAATAAGAAGAATGTGGAGGTGGATTTGGTACCACTACAATCCAATTTTATTTTTTTTGGACCACCAGAATACAAAGTGAAAGTACGGTCCACCATTGTCCAATTGGTGAAAGTAGGGAATATTAGAATCCAATATATAAGGTTCAATACTTAATTTGTGGAAACAAGATTCACAAATTGTGCAAATATTATTATGAGGTTGATACTTGATAGATCATGCTATGGTAGTTTGGTTATCTTTACCCTAGACATGTAAAATATAGGGTTTTTTGTATTTTGGACCCTGAAATTTAGGGTAATTTATTTTTTGAATCCTTGGTTTTTGTTATTTATTTTTTGGACCCTAAAGTTTATGAGTTGAATAAAAAAGGATCTTAAAGTTTGTAGGTTAAAAAAAAAGCTCATGTACTGTTTTTCCTTTTCTTCCCATATTTGAATTTATCTCCTGATTAGTGTCAAAATTCAGGACTAAGGTTAAACCTAACATTAAAGCTATAATACACCTTGCTTATTCATGTCGGAACTAATTAGATCTGAAGTGACCAGGGTCTAAATAGTTCCGACATGAATAAGACAGGTGTATTACAACTTTAATATTAGTTTTAACCTTAGTCGTCTTGAAGTTTGGCGCTAATCAAAAGACAAATTCAAACATGGGAAGAAAAAATTCCATGTGTGCTGAGGAAATTTAATTGAATGTACTTTGTATAATTATATTATGGTTCCATATATAACTAAATGTAGAGATAATAGTTGGTATGCATTTCCTAATCGGCAAGGTTGACATTATCTCGGTGTGCTCTTTAATTTGTGCAAACAGGGATGATCAAATATTGTTCAATGCCATCTTATTCTACGTTGGCTATTGGGCGTTGGAGAGTGCAAAGTATTTGCCCTTATGGAGAGCAGATGGGATGCTCTATATGTTCCTACTTCATGCTGGCCCTGTTGAGTTCTTATACTACTGGTTGCACAGAGCACTGCACCACCATTTCCTCTACTCTCGCTACCACTCTCATCACCATTCATCCATCGTCACTGAACCCATTACATGTAAGTATTTTCATACTTGTATAAAAAAGAAAAGATTATCATGATGATTAAATTAATTGTAACCTTTCTTGTTTGTTCTGTCAGCGGTGATTCATCCATTCGCGGAACACATTTCGTACTTTCTTCTGTTTTCCATTCCAATATTAGCAGCTACAATTGCTGGAATGAACTCCATAGCTGCCACAGCTATTTACGTCACCTACATTGACTTAATGAACAACATGGGTCATTGTAATTTCGAGATTATTCCTAAATGGGTGTTTACTGTCTTTCCTCCTCTCAAGTATCTCATGTATACGCCTACGTAAGTATAATTTCTACCTTGTCCATTCTCAATTCATGTATTTTGATGAAGTTGGGTATGTATGTATGATGATTTTATTGTTAGAAAATGGGATCGAGAAGAAGTTTTGAGGCGTGAAAGAATCACTATCTTTAAGACAAGATTTCGCCCCTAATGCAATATCGTGTCTCCAGGATACAACAAAACTCCTGGATTGACATATAAATAAATACGAAAATGATAAACATTTTGACACAAGATGACTCTTAACCATCTTTCATTTCTTCTAAATCACTAATAAAGTGAAATGTAAGTGTATTTAAATCATTCTAAAGGTATGTTTCATTATTTTTAGGGTTACTACAACTTATATACAATTTAAAAATAATTATTTATTATATTTATTTCATAAATATAAAACTATGTATAAAATGTGGACTTTCTACTATGATTGATAAAATTAGACTATTATTATATTTTTTCACCTAGCTAATAAGTATTATATTATTATAATTGATAAATATATATAATTATTAAAGAAAATATTAATAAAAGTTATAAAAATGTGAAATATGAATAATTCAAAATGATTAAGAACCATCTTGAGTCAAGATGGTTATCATGGTCCAAATAAATATACATTCAATCCCCCCTGTTGAGCAGTTCTTCCTTTGGATAAGGATGATGATGCTGATACAATGCTTTTGGACAGGATTGACGGTTTGGCAGTTTAATCCTGTCCAACTGCATTAAACTGCTTAAAAATAAATAAATAATAATAAATGAACCTTAGGCCAAGCACAGACTAGCCCAGTCCAGAGTTTATTTACTTATAAACTCATATGACTCCTTAACTTATAAAGAGCCATTGGCTATTTTATTTTCCCCATGTGGGACAATAAATAGGAAACCTATTTATATTCTCTAGGAGCTAGAGACAACTTTATTTTATCCATGTGGGACATTTGATAGAATCAATACATTATTCTATCCATGTGGGACATTTGATAGAATCAATACATTTATTTCCTTATTATTTTCACCAACTATTCAACATTTAATTTGTTTAATTTCTTGATGGCAGGTTTCACTCATTACATCACACCCAATTTAGGACCAACTACTCGCTATTCATGCCATTATACGACTATCTATACGGAACAATGGATAAATCCACCGACACTTTGTATGAAACTTCCCTGAAGAAGCCAGAAGATGTTCCGGATGCAGTTCACCTAACACATCTTACAACATCGCAGTCTATCTTCCATCTCAGGATAGGGTTTGCTTCCTTTGCCTCCCACCCACTCACCACGAAATGGTACTTATGGCTTATGTGGCCCGTTACACTGTGGTCTATGATCATGGCTTGGTTGTATGGAAAGACCTTCATTGTTGAGAGAAATACTTTCGACAAACTCAAACTTCAATCATGGGCTATCCCACGTTACACAATTCATGTAAGCTCTCCCCTTTTCCAAAAAAAAAAAGGCATTGAATGATCAAATTAAATATCATAGAGCCTTGTTAATTAATTCAGATGTTTTCTTGGAAAAATGTATGTGTAGTATGTGTTGAAATGGCAACGGGAGGCTATAAACAAGTTGATCGAAGAAGCAATACTTGAGGCCAATGCTAAAGGAATCAAAGTAGTGAGTCTTGGACTTTTAAATCAGGCAAGATCATACATACCTTTACCATATATTTATCATATTTTCTTGAGTTCATAATGCTCAAAATATGCTCGTGAATGAGATTAGAATGATGTATATAAATATATTTGTTATTTGTTTTGATTGATACCAGGGGGAGGAGTTGAATAGAAATGGTGAACTTTACTTGGAAAAGCATCCTAAGCTTAAAGTGAAGGTTGTAGATGGGACCAGTTTAGCGGTGGCAGTGGTCCTTAATAGCATTCCGAAGGGAACTTCCCAAGTAATCATTAGAGGAAAACTCTCTAAGGTTGCTCTTTCGATTGTCTCTGCACTTTGCCATAAGGGCATCCAGGTGATTAATTAACGCCACTGAACTTCACTAATTTTTTTAGTTAAAAACTTAATTTGAAGTTCATTACATTGAAATTCAAAAAGACACCCCCTCCCTCAAAACAAAGAAAGCATTTTTTAAAGCATATGATACCAAAGAATAACGAATTGATCCAATTAAGACGATTGAACCTCCTACTCAATATGAATGCTTTTTAGATAAGGTGCACAAACAAATACTCTGGAAAAGAATTCATATGCATGTGGTGCTTCGATTGTATTCAGGTTGCAGTAATAAGGAACGATGAATATGAGAAACTCCAAACGACGATGCCAAAAAAATGTGTTAAGAATCTAACCCTCTCGTCAAAATGTAGCAACTATACAGTAATGTCTTTTCCATGTTCCTTATATAAAGCGCAACTATATATCCAATAAAAGATCAATGATGAAAACTAATTAATTTTGATGCTAATTTGTTTCATATATATGTTTCTTTGTTATGTCGTGAATAATATAGGTGTGGTTAGTTGGAGAAGATGTGACTAAAGATGAGCAATCAATGGCACCAAAAAGAACCATATTTATTCCTTTCTCTCAATTTCCTCCAAAACAAATAAGAAAAGATTGTTCATATCTACCTACTCCAGCCTTGCTGGCTCCCAAGTCTTTCGGCAACCTCCATTCATGCGAGGTTAGTTCATTGCTTTTGATCTCAGTCATGCATAAACCGTAAACCATAAATTTGAGTTCTTTTACCATTTGTTCTTGTCATAATTCGCATACTTCTTGCTAACAGAATTGGTTGCCAAGGAGGGCAATGAGCGCATGGCGTATAGCAGGGATAATACATGCCTTAGAAGGATTGGACGTTGATGAATGTGGAGATAAGATCTTGGACATTGATAGATCATGGGAAGCTGCCCTTCAAAATGGGTTTCGCCCTCTCTCAATTTCTTGCTACTAATTAATTAATGAACGAGCTTAATTGGAAGTAGTGTTTGTTCAACTCCACAAGCAACGGAGCTAAGTTTTTGAGTGAAAGCAGCTAAGAAGAATCAACTGAGTCAAAGATTAGATCGATTGATCGATGCAAGTTTGTAATAGTATTTTTTTTTACTTATATACATGATAAGGTTTATCGATTAATGTCTTTTCTTTTTAAAATCAATGGGACATTCATGTACGTGGAGGGATATCCCGGGTTATAATGAATGAAAAATAAGGAGATTTTGTGTTAATTTTCAGCCACAACCAGGAATGCTACATGCTGCTAATAAACCTTTTCCTTCATGGATTACAATCTTTTTCAATAGAAAGGACCATGATACACTTGTTGCATCAAGATGGTTAGTAACAATTTTAAATTGTCCATATTTTGCATTTTTGTAACTTTTTAAATAATATTTTATATATCTATTAATTCTATATATCTATTAACTATATAAGAGTATAACATTTTTTAGTTAGATCAACAAATATAAATGGTAGTCTAATTTTATAAACCTAGATAATGCACGCTTTATGCATAGTTTTATTTATGAAAAAATATAAATAAAAATTTATTTTTATATAGTTTATAAGTTGTAATTAACTATCAAAGTAATGAAACATACCTTTGTAATTACTTAAATATGCTTATATTTAACTTTTTGAGTGATTTAAGTGAAATTAAGATGGTTATTAATAATCTTGAATCAAAACAGTTATACGATGATCTAGTTGGAATAAAATTCATTAATGTCTAAGAACGAGCATGTAGAGATATGAGATACTTATGGTTGTTAATTAGTGCTAGCTTAGCAGAGAGTTTGTTGGGGAGTTAAAAGTTTGTTATTCTTAGCACTTTTGTCTCCATCTTGTGTATATATACTTGCTGTGTGAACCGTGTCGGGTTCGGATCCGAGCTCCCTTAACCGGGCTTGAAATCCCGATCCGACATTCCCGCGCTAAAACCTCTCGACCGCTCACTTTCAAGAACCATTACACCTTCGCTAAGGGTGGAGTGGTGAGTATTAAGCTAGCAAGGCTACGACGAGTCATCAAATGTCAGGAAATGAGGAGGCTCGGGTTTCGCTCCACCAGCCCCGGGGGACTCGAGATCGTACCGCGCCGTCCCGAGATGACGGGTCACATGACATTGGGGTCCGAGAGTGGGTTTGAATCAAGCGAGCACAAGTGGAAGGAGAGTCGAGCAAAACAGCCTTGGCACTAGGCAGGTAGCGCCCGCTACCACCTGGGCTGTGGGCGTAATGCCCGCTACCCCTTGGTAATGCCCGCTACAGCAAATGAAAAGATGAGTCTTGGCTGGGCATCAACGTCAACCGCTGCCAACATCTGGAAAAACGCTGCCAGCGTCCGCTCCAGAGAGCGGCAATGTTCACGCCGAGGAGAAACGCTGCCAAAACCCAGAAAGCGCTGCCAGCTACCCACCATTCGCGCCCGTGAGATCCTTGGTGCCGCCCGCGACGTCGCCCTTCCCAGATGCTGACTTGCTGCGACGATCGCCCAGTAACGCCCGCGAGACCCTGTGGCGCCCGCGACGGGCTTACCGCTGCACATGAATTTGTCATGAAACGCTGTGTTTTAATGTTTTTCCCCCTATTTGTATAAATACCCCCTTTTCAGTTTTTGGGGCAGATTATTCAGACTTGATGTTTATGCTTATGCATGTTTTAGGGTTTCCCTAAGTTTTCCTCAAAAATCTTGATTACTTTATCCATGTGATTTGGTGGTGTTTCAAGTCATTCCTTTATAGATTATTTGGTAGTTTATCCTTTATGATAATCTTGGTGGGGTGTTAGGCCTTGGGTTGTGGATTACCTTGCCACAATGTCATATCCTTTTCTTTGGGTGTTCAAGCTATTGGTTGATTGTTGATTTGAAGTTCCACTCAAGGTAATCTCCATCCCCATCACGCGACGGTAACACTCCATTTGGTATGAGAGCTACGGTTTGTTCTACCTTGAGTTTTGTACATTGTTCTTGCTAGTATAGTTCTCTATTATGGATTGTATGCAAATATTGGTGTTTCCCATTGCCTTTACTATCCAAGAGTGTTGGAATATATTGTATTGTGTTTGTATTTGTTGGATTTGAAGTCATTTGGAGCTTTGAGGTGAAGTTGGAAAATGGTGCACGGAAGGTGTTCGATGAAATGTCTGAGTGAGAAAAACACAAAGAACCCTAAGCCAAACACTAGCCAACTACAAGAAAACCCCCGAACTCCATAAAAACAACCCAAACTCATACCGTCCTTCACCCTTCCCTCGTTATGGACGAAGAAGTTAGCTCCAATCAAGAGGAATCAAGCCATCGGGGTAGTCCTCGAACTCGAGCTGTCGAGAACCGACTCACCACCATTGAGAATCAGTATTCCACCATCGAGCGAACTCTTCGGGACCTTGCGGCCCAAGTGAACAACATTGCCTTGCAACTTCAAGGTCAACCCCGAAACGAACATCGTAGGCTCGCACAAAGCCCCATCCGCCTCCTCCAAATTTTGAGTCGAGTGATGATGCTAGAGGCTCCCCTCGACGCCGACCTCGTCGGGAAGTGCGTGATAGGCCCCCTCATGATGACTTCCAAGATGTCAAAATCGACATCCCCGAATTCAATGGTTCAAGTGATCCCGACGATTACATCGAACGGGTGTAACTAATGGATAGGATCTTTGAAACCAAGGAGTACAACGACGAGAAAGCCTTCAAGATCGCCAGTTTGAGACTCACCAAAGCCGCTTCACTTTGGTTTGAAAATGTTAAGGCGCAACGGGCTAGGGAAGGTCGATCAAAAATCACTTTGTGGGCACGGTTGAAGCAATTGATGAACCGTCGTTTCTTGCCCAACACATACAAGCAGGATGTCTGGAGGAAGCTCTATGCTCTCACCTAGGGAAAAGGGTTCGTGAGTGATTATATTCAGGAGTTCGAGCAACTCCTCATCAAAAGCGACCTTCGAGAACCCAATGAGCAAACGATGATGCGATTTTTGAACGGGTTGGATCCTTCTATTGCCAATAAGATTGAGGTTCAACCATATCATTCGTTGGATGAGTTGTGTAATCTTGTTCTCAAGGTTGAGAGGTGAAGAAATGAGAAGTCCGCCTTCAAGCCATCGACTAAGCCCATCTTCTCGCCTTCTAACCCGCCTTCTCCCTGCTTCGGCACTCCAAGGCAGAGTGAGACTCCTAGGTCCACTCCTACTCCTAAGACCGACAAGGACAAGGGAATTGTCGTGCCTACTCCCACGGAACCTTGCTTTAAATGTCACGGTTATAGCCATTTTCAAGCGGATTTCCCGAATCGACGAACTTTGATCCTTCAAGAGGTCTATGACATTGATGATGAGCTCCAAAAGGCACAAGAGGAGGCCGAAGTGGTTGTCAATGAGGAAGAACTGACTGACGAAGAGGTTGCCGCTCCCGTACCGCCCGTTCATGGAGATGCCCTTGTTTTGAGGATAACTTTGCATGCCCATGAAACTCCTCTCGACAAGGCCCAAAGAGGAATGTTGTTCCAAACACAATGTTATGTGGGTGATAAAGTGTGCGATCTTATCATAGATGGAGGGAGTTGCACGAATGTCGCGTCTACTTATATGGTCGAGAGGCTTGGCTTGCCGTTATTACCTCACCCTCGACCTTACTCACTCTATTGGTTAAATGATCACGACGGTGTCAAGGTAACTAAGCAAGTCTTAGTGAATTTTTCTTTTGGAACTAACTACTATGATTCCCTTGTTTGTGATGTTGTTCCTATGAGTGCTTGTCACATTCTGTTGGAGCGTCCATGGCAATACGACAAGCAAACGGTGCACAATGGGTTGGGAAACACTTACACCTTCACCCATAAAGGCAAGAGATCAAACTACTCCCTATTTCTCCCCGAGAAACCAAATCTCCAAAAACCGAGATGGGTAGTGAGTTGAGGAACCTTTTCTCGATGAGAGAAACACGGGATGAGTGTGCTCTTGGTGAGGACAAGCTACCTTTGGCTTTGTCACTGCCTTGTAGCAACCCAAGTGAGATTGAGAGTGCCCAAGCACCAAAAAATTTTCTTATACCCTCCCTTATTCGCTCACCTCCACAAAAGAAGCCTCTTACCACCTTCTTTCATTGGGACGACGGATACATTGTGGGATTCGATGCTTGTTGGAAGTATAGCATGAAGGCTCGTGGCGAGCGGGAAGTTCGGATCTTCATGGGGCCAATTGATGAAGAGCACCTCAGTTTTAACTCCCAAGAGTTGAGGGCAACTCTTTTTCAAGAGGGGGAGTATGAACCGTGTCGGGTTCCGATCCGAGCTCCCTTAACTAGGCTTGAAATCGCGACCCGGCATTCTCGCGCTAAACCCGCTCGACCGCTCACTTTCAAGAACCATTACACCTTCGCTAAGGGTGGGGTGGTGAGTACTAAGCTAGCAAGGCTACGGCGAGTAATCAAATGTCGGGAAACGAGGAGGCTCGAGTTCTGTTCGACCAGCCCCAGGGGACTCGAGATCGTACCGCGCCATCTCGAGACGAGGGGTCACTTGACATTGGGGCCCGGGAGTGGGTTTGAATCAAGCGAGCACAAGTGGAAGGAGATCCGAGCAAAACATCCTTGGCAGTAGGGAGGTAGCGCCCGCTACCACCTGGGCTGTGGGCGTAACGCCCGCTACCCCTTGGTAGTGCCCACTATAACAAATGAAAAGACGAGTCTTGGCTAGGCGTCAACGTCAACCGCTGCTAGCGTTTGGAAAAACGCCGCCAGCATCCGCTCCAAAGAGCGCCAGTGTTCACGCCGAGGAGAAACACTACCAAAACCTAGAAAGCACTACGAGCTTCCCGCCTTTCGCGCCCGCGAGATCCTTGGTGCCACTCGCGACGTCACCCTGCCCATACGCTGACTTGCTGCAACGATCGCCCAGTAACGCACGCGACGGGCATGCCGCTGCACGTGACTTTGTTATGAAACGCTGTGTTTTGATGTTCCCCCCCTATTTGTATAAATACTCCTCCTGCACTGTTTGGGACAGATTATTCAGACTTGATATTTATGCTTATGCATGTTTTAGGGTTTCCCCAAGCTTTCCTCAAAAATCTTGATTATTATATCCAAGTGATTTGGTGGTGTTTCAAGTCATTCCTTTATAGATTATTTGGTGGTTTACCCTTTATGATAATCTTGGTGGGGTGTTAGGCCTTGGGTTGTGGATTACCTTGCCACAAGGTCATACCCTTTCCTTTGGGTGTTCAAGCTATTGGTTGATTGTTGATTTGAAGTTCCACTCAAACTAATCTCCATCCTCATCACGTGACGGTAACGCTCCACTGTGTATCTTGCAAAGGTTGTTGAACTGATTACACAGATTGAATATACATCAAATATTCATCTTCTCTCTCTTGCTTACATATTATTAGAGCAACCTTATGTTTTGATTTGGATTTCACTTTTCAGTTTTCATTTCTTGATCCTGCAGAATCATGATCAAATCCTCTCGCTCATTGCTCGATTTTAACCCTTGATTGATTTCTTTTTTCCTTAATTCTCTTCAACTGGTTTCCTTGCTATCATGTCTTGAGAGGAAGAAGATTCTGATTCCAATTTGTAAATTAATGGCGAAGCAAGAAGGATTCGAGAGACCTACAATAATGATCCTCTTGACTTACAACCTTTGAATCATCCTTGGTCTTCAACTAGTGAGTATCAAACTCAATGGCAACAATTTCATGAAATGGAATCGATCAGTTGAAATAGCACTTCGGACTAAGGTGAAACCTTGATTTGTGACTAGAGATTTCAAGAAGCTAAGGTTGATTATCAAGGTCCTCATTTGGAACAATGGATAAAATACGATAGTATGGTGATCAATTATATTTTGAATTCTATAGTTCCTTATCTATCCGAATCACTTTTATATGTTGAATCTGCCAAGAAACTATGGGGTGTGTTGTCGTAGCGCTTTGGCCAAAGTAATGGCCCTATGCTTTTTCAACTTGAGAAGGGAATGCATCATTTGCATCAAAGAACTAGCTTTATGGTTGTGTACTACACGTAGCTCAAACAACATTGGGATGAGCTAGATGCATTGACAGATGTAACAGTGTGTACTTGTCCTATCACTTTTCCACATGGAAAAGGAGCGGAAGATTTGGAACAACGAAGGCGTTTGGTAGGGCATCACTCAAGATTTAACTCATGTGAATCTTTAAGTACACTCTTAAGGGTTCCATCAGTCTTTAACTTAGCCAGAGTTACTACAAATCATCCAAGTCGGCCAGATTTGCTTCAAATCATGCCAAATTAGTCAAAGTAGCTGGAAATCATGCCAAGTTAGCCAGAGTAGCTATAAATCATCCAAGATGGCCAGATCTACTACTAATCATCCAACTCGGCTAGACTTGCTTAAAATCATGCAAAGTCAGCTAGAGTTGTTGTAGATCACCCAAGCCAATGACAAATCACTACAGTCATTAATCTAAGCTCGACAAATTGAGGTCTAGCCGACAAGTCGGTACATGCAATAAACTCCCACCTTCATATCACCAGGAGACAAATCTTCACCTTAAGTCCGTTAGAAGACAAATATCCCTCATCAATTCATCAGGAGACAAATCTCCACCATCAGTTCTTCGGGAGGAAAATCTCCACCTTCAGTTCTTCGTGAGACAAATCTCAACCTTTAGTTCATCAATCTAGCCAGACATGAATGGTGACTATCAAACACGAATGACGACTGCTAGACATGAATGACAACCTCTTCAACACCAGCCACACACAAATGGAAAATGTCAAACAAGAATGACAATCTTTTCAGCAACAACTAGACATGAATGGCGAACGTCAAACACGAATAACAACCTATTTCTTCATCAACTAAACACAAACGACTATTTTCAAACAAGAATGACAACCTCTTCAGCAGAAACCATACATGAATGGCGAATGTCATACACGAATGACAATCGATTTCTTCATCAGCTAGACATAAATGGTGATAGCCAGACGAATGACCATCGTCAGACAAGAATGATAGACCCCTTCATTAGCAAGACACGAATGGTGACGACTGTTTAGGCTCGTTTTTTTAGCCTAAGTGTTACTCCATTTACTTAGAATTTTAGTTCGTTACCTTCCTTAATAAATGCCCCTTATCCGTTTTTCTACCAGTTTTTATGCAGGTTAGTTTGGACCCGAAGTATGGGAAATGTCGAGTCATTGATGCCAAGAACCCCCAGCTCGGGAGTTCAAGGAAGCAGCCCCGAGATCATGGAAGCCATCCTCGTCCTCAAGGCCAAAAAGGAGTCAAGGAGAAACCTAGGAGGTCACGGGCGTGACCCCAGTTGTAGCGCCCGTGACCAAAGTTGGGAATCAAGCAGAAAGGCAAACCTAGGGGGTCACGGGCGTTACCCCATTTGTAGCGCCCGTGACCAATTTGTGAGATTTAATTGCCAAAATGCCGAGAGTTGTCACGGTCGTTACCCCCAAGGGTAGCACCCGTGACCCTGCTGAGCTGATTTTCCCCAAGTGCTGACTTCCAAGAGGTCATGGGCGTGACGACTATTTGTAGCGCCCGTGACCCAGCTGAGGAGATTTCTTGAAGAGTCGATTCCCAGGTGGTAGCGAGCTTGACGTCCTGTGGTAGCGCCCGCTACCACAACGAAGACCTGAAGTCCGAGACTTTGAAAACGCCTTATCACTAGCGTGACGACTAGGGGTAGCGCCCGTAACGACCCCGACTGATGGCAATTCAAGGGCTATAACGACTGTGTTTCACTTAATTTTTCCCAATGTATTTAAACTCGGTCCAAATCTAAACCTAGCAGCTTTTGATTAGTATTCTTTTTCCCTTTTTAGAGTTACTTAGCACTACTTTCTAGGGAGATTCTCTCATTATTACTCTCAAGCTTTGCCTTTACTTTGTTTTTGGGTTGGATTATTGCAATTTAAGGAGTATTTATTTTGAAGATTATTATTCAAGTTTTGGAGTTCTTCTTCTTTTTATTATTATCATCCTAGTTCTTATTTGCGTAAGTTTCATTTACTTCTTTTATTACTGTTCTAATTAAGTTCTTGTGATTAATCTTGTTGTGTTTCCTTTCTAGATATCATGTTTAGGTTTCTTACATTAGGTTTATTAGTTTTAATGTTTGTAATCATGATTAGTGGCTAGTTTCCTTAGGGTTTAGGGGGAGTTTTAGCCCCTAATGGGATCCCTTTTCTAAGGTTGAGTCTAGTTAAGGCGTTAGGCCATGTTTTATGAGGTTTTCATCCATAAACTCTTTTGATTGTGGGGTTTAGTACGTAGTGGAAACCCGCTAAACCTACTCAAACACGATCTTTAGGGTGATTGGATGGATATTCGAATAACTCCTCATTCATTTAGTTGAGAAGTTCAGATAGGGTGAATTGCAGTTTAAGCCTTTTAGGTGAGTCCTCATTCATTTAGTGGACGAACCTTTAGGGCTAAATTTGGGTATACCTTGGGAGAAGCCCCGGAGTGGCCTTTTATTGCAATAACTCAACTTCTATCTTGGCTTAGTGTCATAATTAGAATCTCTTTGTGTTAGGTGACCATTAGGAGGCGAACACCGACCCTTGAGCCCCTTTTTCTCTGATTTTACCTGATAATCTGTCTTTGTTCCCTCTTTCCCTTCATAATCATTTTGTTTACCTTAAACTAGACGAAATTAGTGAAAGTTTTGATAAAAAGAACCTTGCTCCCTATGGATACGATATACAAACCCGCACTGTATTGCGAGTGAACAAAATGGCGCCGTTGCCGGGGAGCAAGCGCCCCTTCTAATCTTAACTTACTCGAGTTACGTTTAGTTTAGGAGGTTTTTACCTTGTTGAGTCGAGTCTAGAGTCCCTAGGGCTTTTGATGTTGTTTTCTTGTTTAGTGCATGCTTATAGGCCGCAAGTGCACGGGTGAAATTGTAGCATAAATCAAGGTCGTTCCCACAGGGACTTTTCCTTTCAACGCACTGAACTAGCCTCCTAGTTGATCGCTAAGTCGATCCGTTTTTGGTTTGAAGTAACTAATTCTAAATCAAATCACAATCAAGAACTAAACAAACTAATATTCACACAAACTTTTCTGATTTAATCAAGGTAAAAAGGCGTTCAGGGGATGAAACCTAAGTCAAATAACGAATCAACGATATGGATTGAACTTTCATTTCATTAATTTGCACAATCAAGGTTCGATAATACCATAAAAAACTTCGCAATTAGATTTTGTCACTAGAGCGAATTGCCAAGACTAACCAAGCACCTACTTTCGTGGTTATTTTGATTAGGTCAAGGTTAAAGATCTAATTATCTCAAGAACCCTAATTAAAACTTCTATGTCTAGATAATTTTAACTAGTTTAATCTAGGTTTTCGGGTAATCAAACTTCTCCTTTCGGTACTTCATTCAACAACCTATTAACTTGCAATTGGTGATCAAGCAAAAGCAATAACAATTCAATTCAAAGACCAAATAGATTGAAACAAACTAAATTCATGATAATTCAATCCAACAAAGTCAATTCATCAAGCAACTTCAAAGGTTCATCCCCTAAACTAAAAGAATTACTAATAATTCATGTTTAAAACTACAAAGCAATTGAAATCTATTCTAGAAAGCATATGAAAATCTATGAGAGAATGAGAAATAAACCAAAGGGAAGAACAATCTTGCTAGGAATCAACTATAGAGAACTTTTGCTCCTCCACTTCAAAGTGTATTCAAGATGCTCTTCGATCTTCAATCTTCTCTCAATCTTCAATAGTGGATGCAATATTGATGAATGAAGGATATGATTATGGCATGCAATGGAAGATGGTGGAATGATGATTCTCTTCTTCACAGTCGGAAATAAGCATAATATAGGCAAATAGCAACTCAAAACCGCCGAAAATGAAAAGACACAAGAGACACGGACCGTGCCAGGGGTGACACGGACCGTGCCAGAGGTGACACGAACCATGCCCCTAGTGACACGAACCGTGCCCCCCCAGGCACTACCCGTGTCTCCTCTGGCACCACCCGTGCCACTGCTAACTCGGTCCTAGGAGCTCTTTGGGCCATTGTTTGGGCCTTGGGTGATCCAACTCCACACTTCTTGGTCCTTTATGCATGCAACTTGGATCTACACTTGATGTTTGGCTTGGTTTTCATCGATTCTTCACAAATTACCTACAAAACTCACCAAACTCCAAACCAAGCGTAATATGGGAAATTTGGGCATAAAATATTATAATCAAATCAAATATTCCCCAAATTCTCATCAAAACAACCAAGTTTTCGTATATATACAAGAAGCACTTATCAAAATCCCCCATGCTTAGTCCTTGCTTGTCCCTAAGCAAGTCAAAAACTCAAAAGAAAAGAGAAAGAATGTAAATAAAAGAAAATGAAAGAAACCGGGACAAAACGACTCAAAGAACTCAAAGCAAAAATAAAAGGACTCAAAAGAAAAAAAAGAAAAAAAAAGAAACGAAAATATTTTATTTAATCACAACTCCTCGGGATGGCATCGATAGGAAATTCAATTAACCCAATCTGATCTAAAGTACAGCCCAAGAGTGAAAAAGAAGCCAATTTACACAAGTAAATGAAGATAAATTTTTCAAGAATGATACTCATCAAGTTCAACCAATCACACTTAATCACCGAATGAGATAAGAAGGCACATGTTAAGCATGAAACTAGGTAAGAATGAAGAGCAAACTCACTTTTTGGGAATGTGGAAACACTCCTCTCATGTGTTTAAATATGAAATATCATTGAAAGTTCGCTCAAATACTCAAACCAAAGCCACAACCAACCACGTATTTGTTAAGAATCTCAACTCTCCACCGTAATTTGCAAAGCAACAACGACAATCAAGAGGACTTTTAAGGGTTGTAACGGGGCTAGGGTTAAGGGTAAGGAGTGAATAATATTTGGGAATTGTGGAGCTAAAAGCCAAAGCTTGAAATTATTCCACACCAATTCAACATTCATTCACTCTCACCACTTATAATCAATCCAAATCATCTCCCCAAACAATTGGAAACTTGCCTCAAAACAAAACAAAAGAAATACAATGTCAAACACTTTATTCTCTTTTTGATTTTTCAGGAATTCTCCGATTTTTTCTTTTTTCCTTCACACTTTTTCTATTTTTTTTTTCTCTTTCTTTCTTTTTTTTTTAGAATAAAACACACACACACATAAACAACACACTTATATACAACTCACTAGGCAAGTTTCCAATTCCAACCAACAACCTCAATGTACATAATTGGGGAATCAAACCAATGTTTACAACTCGAACCAATCCCCATCACAAACCAAACCACAAAAGTAACCACAATAAACCCAACTTCAAACTCAAAACATTTCAAGCAATGGCTGAAGGGTAGGAATTATATAATCGGCCAAGGCTTATAATGTGGGTTCAAGAAAAGAAATGGTCAAGGCAAGAACGGGGCTAACTACAGATTTTCTGATATAATCGGGTGGTCAAGGCTTGCGGGTTCAATTCCTAATGCTTTTATCATCTTGTCAATGTACAACGCATAGCAATTTCAAGGAGATGCAAAGCAAATGAAGGAGGATGCCACAATGGTGAGTCACTCATGGAAAAAAGACTAATAAAAATGATTAGTCTTTTCTTTTAGGCTTATGTGGACTCATGGGTGGCGCTCAACAATCATTACCCAGTTTGAAAGATATGCATATGCACAACTCACTCTTAAAATAGTTACAAAAGTAATCGGTCTCATTATCCTAGCACAATTCTCATAACATTTAGCTTCACAACTCGTGTCAATTCACAGTCTTTCACAAACGGGCTATACAAGATCAAATCAAGTCAAAAGAAAACTATCTCGCCAAATCCTATATCAAACAGTTTTTTTTTTTACTTTTTAATTTTCTAATTTTTTTTTTCAATTTTCAAAAACTTTTTACAAGACTAAAGATGAAAATAAGAAAATAAGAAAACGGAAACAACCTACGAAAAGAAGAAATTAAAAACTACAAGCAAATCTAGAAAACAAAGGAAATAAAATCAAAGCAATGGCCCATAAAGTTTACACAAATTCCCCCCCATGCTTGAACCGAGCATTGTCCGCAATGCGAAACATCACCCGAGAAGCAAAGGAAGAAAACAAAAATCTAGAAAAATCAAAAATAAAAAGAAGAAAAATAAGGAAAAATTTTAGAAAATCCTAAAAAAAAATAAATAAAAAGAAAATAAAATCGAAAAAGCTTGGGTTGCCTCCCAAGAAGCGCTTGTTTAATGTCCTAAGCTGGACAAGGTACCTCTCAACCCGGTGAATAGTCCATAACTCCATAGCCAAGGGCTTTTGGAGCTTCACATTGCATAGTTCCTCCAAACATATTCAAATTGACCCCACAGCTTGGGTCAAACTCATCACCTCCTTCAAAAATGGAGGGATCTCCATCATCAAACCTGAAAATCTCATCTAATGTACCCTTGTTAATAGCATAAGGCATGTTCTTGATGATGTTCGGTGGGAGCAAAATTTATTTTATTTCCACCCTTGCATCGCCAAGTTCATGGCCTTTATCAATAAATAAACCACAAGAATTTGCAACAAAATGGTCACGAGATTTCTCAAGCTTTTCACTCTCCACTACATGCACATAATCATCTTTCTTTTCACAAATCAAACCATCAACATTCTTATCCTTCTCACCAAACACATCAACACCAAAGCAAGGGGAAACGCCACGTTGCAAAACATCACGAAATAAATCAAACTCAAGTTCATATTCCCGTATCCTAAACTTCATCTTTCCACATTGTACATCTATGACACACCCTACGGTAGCAAGAAAAGGTCTCCCCAAAATGATTTGGGTACGGAAATCTTCGAGCATATCAAGGATGACAAAATCAATCGGCACATAGCAATCACCCACCTTAAGGGGAAAGTCCTCCAAAATACCCTTAGGGTACTTGATAGAACGATCCGCCATTTGCAATGACATGGTAGTTGGTCTCAACTCTCCTAGGTTCAGTCGTTCATACAAAGAATAGGGCATTAAGCTTACACTAGAACCCACATCACACAAAGCTCGGTCAACGGTTAAGCTACCTAGGCCACATGAAATACTAAAGCTTCTCGGGTCCTTAAGCTTAGGAGTAAGCTTGTTAAGAACCACGGAACTACATTCTTCAGTCAAAGCAACTTCCTCAATTTCATCAATTTTCCTCTTTTTAGAGAGGATTTCTTTCAAAAACTTTGCATACAAACGCATTTGAGATAAAACATTCAAAAACGACACATTCACATTCAATTGCTTTAACATATTAAAGAACTTGCCGAATTTTGCATCAAATTTAGCCTTAGCATATCTTTGAGGAAACGGTAACGGTGGTTTGTAAACTTTAGGTGGAGATGAAGGTCGGGTTTCAGTGTTCTCTTTTGAATGCTCACTCTCAAGGTCTTTCTCTCTTTCAAAACGAACAACATTCTCACTTAGCCTCTCAACCTCTTTCTCAACCACAACTCCCCCATGCTTAGCATTTGGCACGCTAGGTCCCTCATATTGTGTCCCACTCCTCAAAACAATGGCATTACATTGTTCCTTTGGGTTAGGTTCGGGCTTTCCGGGAAGCATTCCCGGAGGGGTAGTGGAGGTACTAGCTTGAATGGCAATTTGATTCTCAAGCATTTGAGTGTGGGTGCTCATAAGGTCAACTTTAGTAGCTAAGGCCTTAATCACCTCATCTTGTCTTTGTTGATGCTCAAGTTGCCGTTGTTGGTGATGTTGTTGAGACAACATCAAAGCTTGTATTATGGCCTCTAGGTTAGGCTTTTGGGGAGCTTGTGGTGGAGGTGCTTGGGGTTGTCTTTGTCCTTGGGGTTGACCCATCTTGTTATTATTCCGGTAAGAAAAGTTCGGGTGGAACCTAAAGTCGGGATTGTAAGTATTGGAAAAAGGGTCACAGTTTTGCCTATTAGAAGGGTTACCAACATAGTTAACCACTTCGGTCAATTCATTGCTAACCAACCCACTAGGACAATTCAAGGTCTCATGCTCATATGATTGACACGACGCACATGGTTGGGGAGGGGGAGCATTCACATTCAACAAATCCATCTTCTTAGTCATGGCATCCAGCTTAGCATTCAACATAGAAATAGCATCAACTTCATACTTACCTCCCGTCCTCTTGGAACGGGGCTTTGACCACTGGTAGCTATTGATCGCCATTTCCTCAATTAAAGTTTGAAGTTCTGCCACTGTCTTGGACATGATGTTGCCTCCCACCGCCGCCAAGATGTTTGCCCTCAAATTGTCATCTACCCCGTTGTAGAAGGCTTGTATCGGGACCCATGGTTCTAAACCATGGTGGGGGCATTCACGTAAGAGGTCCTTGAACCTCTCCCATGCTTCATAGAGGGACTCATCTGGCTCCTGGACAAATGTTGAGGTTTGTTTCCGGAGGCTCGTCAACTTGCTAGGAGGAAAGTACTTCGCCAAGAATAAGCTAGCAAGTTGGTCAAAAGTGGTGATGACAGAGCTTGATGGAAGAGCATCTAACCACTCCCAAGCCTTCCCTTCAAGTGAGAAGGGAAACAATCGCAGCTTGATTGCATCGGGCGTTGCACCATTTGGCTTAAAGGTCTCACATGCTTGGTTGAATAGGCGAAGGTGCCGGTTGGGATCTTCATTGGGGAGGCCATGGAATGGGTTAGCCTTCACCAAATTGATGAGTGAACTCCTCAGCTCGAAATCATCAGCGGCCACTCTTGGAGGATTAATGGCGGAGGGTTGATTTGTGACATTTGGCATCACATAAGAGCCAAGCGTGATTCTAGGCTCCTCGCCACCGTCGTCGCCGCCACCACCGGACATGGTGTTCTTTCGCTTGGAGTTCTCTTCTTGTCTTCTCCGGGCGTGCACTAACTTTTGCTTCTTTCGCCGGGAGCGAAAGGTTCTTTCGATTTCAGGATCAAACTCAAAGAGTGGAGCATTTTGCATGCACGTAGAGTAAACCTGGCAAGACAAAAACCAAAACACCAAGGAAAATCAAAACAGAAAATAAATGACTTAGGCAACCTTAGGGTATTCGTTCAGTGGCTGGCTAGGGACAAAGTCCCCGGCAATGGCGCCAAAAACTTGATAAGCCGCAAGTACACGGGTGAAATTATAGCATAAATCAAGGTCGTTCCCACAGGGACTTTTCCTTTCAACGCACTGAACTAGCCTCCTAGTTGATCGCTAAGTCGATCCGTTTTTGGTTTGAACTAACTAATTCTAAATCAAATCACAATCAAGAACTAAACAAACTAATATTCACACAAACTTTTATGATTTAATCAAGGTAAAAAGGCGTTCAGGGGATGAAACCTAAGTCAAATAACGAAACAGCGATATGGATTGAACTTTCATTTCATTAATTTGCACATTCAAGGTTCGATAATAGCATAAAACACTTCGCAATGAGATTTTGTCACTAGAACGAATTGCCAAGACTAACCAAGCACCTACTTTCGTGGTTATTTTGATTAGGTCAAGGTTAAAGATCTAATTATCTCAAGAACCCTAATTAAAACTTCTATGTCTAGATAATTTTAACTAGTTTAATCTAGGTTTTCGGGTAATCAAACTTCTCCTTTCGGTACTTCATTCAATAACCTATTAACTTGTAATTGGTGATCAAGCAAAAGCAATAACAATTCAATTCAAAGACCAAATTAATGTATAATGAGACCAAGGATGATCAAATTATAAAAAAGCTAAGGATCTTTAACGTGGTTCTTTAAGTTTGAATGAATAAATTAATGAATGAATGGATGGTTAATATGAATGAAATGGACGAACGAATGAATGATTTGAATGTGGAAATGGATGAAATGTAAGTTTCTTGAAGGATAGAATGATATTTAAATGAATCTTGAGATTGAAACAAAACAAGATCAATGAAACACAAAGAGAAACTCACGAATGGATGATGAATGAATGATGAACTTGATTGAAACATTGGATAATGGCGAGAAGGATCTTGGAGGATATAGTCACACCACCTTTAAGAACTCTTCAATTCTACCTATCACCACCAAGGATGCCAACTCAAGGCTAGAAATAGAAGAATCTCCCTCAAGAGAATCGAAACTAGCACAAAACTAGAGAGAAAAACAACTTCATGTTGAATTTGATTTGTACTTGAATTATTGAATAATGTGTGATTACAAGGCACCCAAGGGGTCTATTTATTCTAAATGAGAGGCCCCCTTGGCATGTACAATCAAGAAAAAGGCGTGCATCTAGCTTACATCATTCTAAACAAGTATGACATCATAAAGATACAAATGTACATAAGCTAGATTAAAACTATGATAACTTGTTCGATTCTTGTCCAAATTCAAAGATTCAAAAGCCATTGTGAAGCTCCTTTGATGTAGATCATTTGGTGCTAGGATGACTTTCACAACATCTTCATGGATCTTGAGTTATAGAGCAAATTACCAAACCATCCTTGATGAAGCTACTTGGACGTTTGATTAGCATGAGTGATTGAAGCTCCTTTTGTATAAAATCAACCATTTGGCTCCCATGATGTATATTTAGGACCAAATCTACATCATTCCCCCCTAGTTGAAAAGAGGTTGTCCTCAAACTAGGAAGTTCTTCTTTATCTCCATAGTAGGGCTTGAGATCACTCACATTGAAAGTAGAACTCCCTTCATAGTCTTTACCAAGTTGTAACTTATAAGCATTGTCACCAATCCTTTCCAAAACTTCATAAGGACCATCTCCTCTCGGTGCAAGCTTACCTTTCCTCTTAGAAGGAAATCTTTCTTTCTTCAAGTGAATCCAAACAAGATCTCCAGGTTCAGATACAACCTTCTTCCTTGTTTTATTCACTCTACTAGCTACATCTTGTGTATACTTCAAGATTTTCTCACGAACTTCTTCATGTAGCTTCTTAATCTCTTCCACTCTTTTGTTAGCTTCAAAACTAAACTTTGTTGAAGTAGAAATAGGTGTGAGATCCATAGGTTGGAGAGGGTTCCTTCCATAAACCACTTGAAAAGGTGACAACCCCATGGCTTTACTTGGACTTCTATTGAAAGCAAATTCAGCATGACGTAAAAGAGTATCCCACCCTTTCTTATCCTTGCTTACCAAGATTCAAAGTAGAGCTCCCAAAGTACGATTGGTAACTTCGGTTTGGCCATCCGTTTGTGGATGACATGCGATGCTAAACTTCAATTTTGTACCAAGCTTCTTCCACGATGTTAGCCAAAAATGACTAAGGAACTTTGAATCTCTATCACTTACCATGGTCTAGGGGATACCATGTAACTTCACTACTTCTTCAAAATATAGATTTGTAACTTTAGTAGCATCATAGGTGGTATGGCATGGAATGAAATGTGCCATCTTTGAAAACCTATCAACGACCACCATAATAGAATCCTTGCCTCTTTGAGTTCTTGGTAGACCAACAACGAAGTCTAAACTCACATCTTCCCAAGGACTATGTGGAATGGGCAAAGGAGTATATAAACCTTGTGGTAAAGCATGTGCTTTTGAAATATTGCAAGTATTACACCTCTTTACCATATGCTCGACATCTTTGATCATGCTAGGCCAAAAATAATGCTCCTTCATCATAAGATATGTCTTTTCAATGCCAAAATGACCCGCCAAAGATCCTCCATGGACCTCCATGATCAATAATTCTCGAATGCTACTCTTTGGAATACAAAGTTGATTTCCCTTAAAAAGAAATCCATGCTCAATATGAAAGAGTTGGTGGGGATGCTTCTTGCAAAGCTCATAAACCTCCTTGAAATCCTCATCATTCTCATACAACTCTTTAATATGTTCAAATCCAAGGACTCTTGAATCAAGAATATGAGTGAGTAAGTACCTTCTTGACAAAGCATCCTCTCCTTTGTTAGGATGACCCGCTTTATGTTTAATCACAAAATGGAACGCTTGCATGTCCTCAACCCATTTGGCGTGTCTTGGATTCAACTTATGTTGCCCTTGAATGAACTTAAGAGCTTGATGATCACTATGTAGAATGAACTCACCACTTAGAAGATAGTGTCGCCAATGTTCAAGAGCTCTTATAATTGCATAGAACTCTTTATCATATGTACTATACTTCCTTTTGTCTTCATTCAACTTTTAACTAAAGAAAGCAAGAGGTCGGCCTTCTTGAGATAACACGGCTGCAATTCCAACTCCACTTGCATCAACCTCAACTTCAAACACTTTATCAAAACAAGGTAATGCAAGAATAGGCGCATGACACAATTTCTCCTTAATCAACTCGAAAGCTTCATTAGCACCTTTACTCCATGAAAACTCCTTCTTTTTCAATAACTCGGTCATAGTGCAAGAATGGAGCTAAAATTCCTTATAAACCTTCTATAAAACGAGGCTAAACCATGAAAACTTCGTAGCTCATGAATAGATGTAGGTGTAGGCCACTCTTGAATAGCTTTCACCTTCTCCTTATCAACTTGAATGCCATCTTTTGAAAGAACATATCCAAGGAACACGATCTTGGATGAGAAAAAGTGGCACTTCTCCATGTTGGCGTAGAGTTGTCCTTTTCCAAGATGTACATAACCAACTCTAGATGCTTCACATGCTCATGCTCACTTCTACTATATACAAGAATATCATCAAAGTAAACTACAACACATTTGCCAACAAGAGGCTTGAATACATGATTCATTAAACGCATGAAAGTAGATGGTGCATTTGTAAGACCAAATGGCATCACAAGCCACTCATATAGCCATTCTTTCATTTTGAATGCCGTTTTCCACTCATCTCCTTCATGAATCCTTATTTAATGATATCCACTTCTCAAATCGACTTCGGATAACACAACACTCCCATGTAACTCATCAAGTAGATCCTCAAGGCGTGAAATTGGGAATCTATACTTGATTGTGATCTTGTTTATAACTCGACAATCCATACACATTCTTTGAGATCCATCTTTCTTTGGAACAAGTAAAACGGGAACGACACATGGACTCAAACTTTCACGTACCAAGCCTTTGGATAAAAGATCATCCACTTGCCTTTGAACTTCTTGAGCATCTTTTGGATTCATACGATAGGCTGGCTTGTTGGGGAGCATAGAACCCGGAATAAGATCAATTTTGTGCTCAATATCTCTTCTTGGTGGCAACCCATTCGACATCTCTTTTGGGAACAAATGTTTGAAACGTTCCAAAAGAGGTTTGAGACGTACATGCTCATGTGTTGGGGATGCTTCCTCTTCCTCCAAGTTTGCTAGAATAAGATCTTTATGCTCTTGAAACTCATGATACTCGGCTTTCATGAATGTCACAATGTTAGTCTCCTCCTTTTGTGGTTGTTGTTGGGGACGTATGATCGATGATGGTGAGAGAGGAGCCAATGTGATCTTCTTTTTGTTGAGAACAAACGTGTAGGTGTTCATTCTTCCATCATGCGTGACATGCCTATCAAAAAGCCAAGGTCTCCCAAGAAAAATATGGCAAGCATCCATTGGAATTACATCACACCAAATAGAATCTTTGTAGTTTTTACCAATGGAAAAACTTACTAGCACACGGTGACCCACACGAATTCCCTTCCCATGACTAAGCCATTGAATTGTGTAGGGGGATGGGTGTAGACTAACCTCCAATTGTAGCTTATTCACCATGGTTGTTGAAGCGGCATTAGTGCAACTTCCTCCATCAATGATTAATGAACACACCTTGCCTTGAATGGTACACCTTGTATGAAAGATGTTCCCCCTTTGTTCTTGCTCGTTTGGAATATAAGCAACACTTAAGGCTCTCCTTACTACTTGCATTTCACCTTCATCCGCCTCCTCTACTTCTTCCTCATTCACATCAAAAGTGCCACTTTCCTCTTCTTCATTCTCACTTTCATGAGACTCCGGTTCAACATACAAAGCACTTTGATATTCCACCAAAGATGCAACTCTTTTATTAGGACACTCCGAGGCATAATATCCTAAGCCTTGACAACAAAAACACCTTCTTGGGGCTAAGGGTTTTGGGTCTTGGACGTGGGGTTTGGGGATGGATGGGGGTTGATTTTGTGGTGCTTTTGTGTTTGATTGTTTTGTGGGGAATGTGGGTTTTTGTTGTGGAATGTAGGATTGTGTGTTTTGTGGGGGTTTGTAGGATGTTTGGTACTTTATGGTCTCTTTTCCTCTTTCTTTTCTTTGCCTTTCTACTTTCAAGGCCAAAGAACTCAACTCATCCAAAGATTGGTAAGAATGTAACTCAACAATATTGCGAATCCAATCATTAAGACCAGATAAGAAACGTACCAAAGTTTGGGGTTCATCTTCTTGGAGATCACAACGCTAAAGGAGATGTTCAAATTCCTTGGTGTACTCCTCAACACTTTTGCCTCCTTGAACCAAACGTTGCAATTTGAAATAGTTATCTTGGAGATAACTTGGTGGTAGGAACTTTTCTTGCAACTTTTTCTTCATCTTAATCCACGTTTTGATCTTGTCCTTTCCTTTAGTTTGCCTCTTCTTTTGCAAATTATTCCACCAAATGGACGCATGTTTTCGCAACTTAAGAGCCACATACTTCACTTTCTTCTCATCATGAACTTCTTTAAGATTAAAAATACGGTCAACAGTTTGCATCCAATCTAAGAAGTTTTCGGGATCAAGATTACCATCAAATTCGGGGATTTCCACTTTGAAGTCAAAATGTTCCTCCCTTCTTGGACGTGCACTTCATTCACTTAGAGCATCCTCCTCATCTTCTTGAGGTTTTCTAACATAGGAATCATCACGCATTTCTCTATGTTAAAGATGCATGTACTTCTTCAATTGATCGGAGAGGTAAACGAACTTTTGTTTCATGTATTCTACATCTTCTTGGGAAGTCGTGGGTGGATCCGTTGGAGTACTTCCACTAGCCATCAATCTTGTTTCAAAAAGATCACAAAGAAACTCACGGTTTGGGTTAGGGGGTAGGGACGAGAGTTTGGATGTGTTTAGGCTAGATTGTGTTTTGGTTTAGGGGGTTCTTTGTGGAGTTTATATGGGGGACGAGTAATGGGGATGATGGGGAATGGATTTGTGATGAAAAAGTTTGTAAAAGATTATGTCAAGAACCACAAGATTCAATATCCTTGGCTCTGATACCAATTTTGATGTATAATGAGACCAATGATGATCAAATTAGACAAAAGCTAAGGATCTTTAACGTGGTTCTTTAAGTTTGAATGAATGAATGAATGGATGGTTAATATGAATGAAATGGACGAACGAATGAATGATTTGAATGTGGAATTGGATGAAATATAAGTTTCTTGAATGATAGAATGATATTCAAATGAATCTTGAGATTGAAACAAAACAAGATCAATGAAACACAAAGAGAAACTCACGAATGGATGATGAATGAATGATGAACTTGATTGAAACTTTGGATAATGGCGAGAAGGATCTTGGAGGATATAGTCACACCACCTTCAAGAACTCTTCAATTCTACCTATGACCACCAAGTATGCCAACCCAAGGCTAGAAGTAGAAGAATCTTCCTCAAGAGAATCAAAACTAGCACAAAACTAGAGAGAAAAACAACTTCATGTTGAATTTGATTTGTACTTGAATTATTGAATAATGTGTGATTACAAGGCACCCAAGGGGTCTATTTATACTAAATGAGAGTCCCTCTTGGCGTGTACAATCAAGAAAAAGGGGTGCATCTAGCTTACATCATTCTAAACAAGTATGACATCATAAAGATACAAATGTACATAAGCTAGATTAAAACTATGATAACTTGCTCGATTCTTGTTCAAATTCAAAGATTCAAAAGCCATTGTGAAGCTCCTTTGATGTAGATCATTTGGTGCTAGGATGACTTTCACAACATCTTCATGGATCTTGAGTTATAGAGCAAATTACCAAACCATCCTTGATGAAGCTACTTGGACGTTTGATTAGCATGAGTGATTGAAGCTCCTTTTGTATAAAATCAACCATTTGGCTCCCATGATGTATATTTGGGACCAAATCTACATCACAAATAGATTGAAACAAACTAAATTCATGATAATTCAATCCAACAAAGTCAATTCATCAAGCAACTTCAAAGGTTCATCCCCTAAACTAAAAGAATTACTCACAATTCATGTTTAAAACTACAAAGCAATTGAAATCTATTCTAGAAAGCATATGAAAATCTATGAAAGAATGAGAAATAAACCAAAGGGAAGAACAATCTTGCTAGGAATCAACTATAGAGAACTTTTTCTCCTCCACTTCACAGTGTATTCAAAATGCTCTTCGATCTTCAATCTTCTCTCAATCTTCAATAGTGGATGGAATATGGATGAATGAAGGATATGATTAGGGCATGGAATGGAAGATGGTCGAATGATGATTCTCTTCGTCACAGACGGAAATAAGCAAAATATAGGCAAATAGCAACTCAAAACCGCTGAAAATGAAAAGACACAAGAGACACGGACCGTGCCAGGGGTGACACGGACCGTGCCAGGGGTGACACGGACCGTGCCCCCCCAGGCACTACCAGTGTCTCCTCTGGCACCACCCGTGCCACTGCTAACTCGGGCCTAGGAGCTCTTTGGGCCATTGTTTGGGCCTTGGGTGATCCAACTCCACACTTCTTGGTCCTTTATGCATGCAACGTTGATCTACACTTGATTTTTGGCTTGGTTTTCATCGATTCTTCAGAAATTACCTACAAAACTCACCAAACTCCAAACCAAGCGTAATATGGGAAATTCAGGCATAAAATTATATAATCAAATCAAATATTCCCCAAATTCTCATCAAAACAACCAAGTTTTCATATATACAAGAAGCATTTATCACATGCACAGGAGAGACCAAATACCTCTTGTACCTTTTGATCCTGAAATCGAAGCGACTGCACGACACAACAACGCCGCAAACGCCCATAGGCGTCTTCTTAAACGACAACAGCGAGAGGCTATGGCACTACCAGACCCCGTACCCTCCTTTCATTCGCATTACCCTTGACGAGTACGGGACACTCTCCCATTGTTTTGCCCGACCTTCCGGAGGGGACTGTTTTCGAGGTCAAGCCGAATTTCCTACATCTAATTGAGCAATCCAAGTTCCATGGGGTTGACTCGGAAAACCCCATCAACCATATTTCCAATTTCTTGTAGAGGTGCGACATGATCAGGATGCAAGGAGTTCCCGAGGAGTACATCCACCTTAAGTTCTTCCCGTTTTCTCTTGCCGGGAAGGTGCGAGGATGGCTTGATAACTGTAATCCGAATATTTTTCGGACTTGGGATGCACTAAGTCAAGGCTTTTTGAGGAGGTTCTTCCAACCTATGGAGACGACTCGCCTACAGACGGAGATCATGAACTTTCGACAACAATCGGGGGAGTCTTTATTCGAAGCTTGGGAGCGATACAAAGGGTTTCAACGGGCATGCCCGCATCACAATCTTCCAGCCGCTCTTATTCTACATGCCTTCTATGAAGGTCTCTCTATGAATACGAAGCAGTCGATTGATAATGCTTCGGGCGGCCTTTTCCTAAGCAAGACCCCCGTCTAAGTAGATGCTCTTTTGGCTCAAATGGCGGAGAATGCATGCTACTGGGGAAGGAGTTCAAGGGAGGTGACAAGTTGTGGCGACAACAAGAATTTGGGTTATCTTATCAAAGATATGCAAAAGGCAATGCAACAACTCTCGCAAGATATGGCCGACATGAAGACGACCCAACAACTCAAGCCGATTATGAAAGTTCAATCCTCCATTCCTTCACCTTCGTCCACCTCAGTATTGCGTTGTGAGGTATGCAGAGGAGGACATGCAAATGTGGAGTGCCAAACGGAGTTGGTATGCAATGAACAAGTGAATGCTCTTTATCGTAACAACCTCTCTTACCACAACAATGAACCTGTCCGCCCTTAGGGAAACCCATCTTATGTTCCTCCGGGCTTTCCCTACCCTAACCAACGCCCACTACAAAAAAGCATCACTTGTGCCACGGTAAAACTCGTGGCACAAGTTTGAAATTCCCGTGGCAAAACCGTCTTGCCACGGGTTTTCTTCAAATTAGTCTTGTGGCATAAGTGGCTGTGGCAAGAATGTAGCCACGGGAAATTTACTACCGTGGCTAAATGAAAAATCGTAGCCACAGGAGCTCCCGTGGCAAGCATTGTCCTTTGCCACGGGAAGACCCGTGGCAATCACTTTTCTTGCCACATGTAGTCCTGTGGCAATCATTTTTCTTGCCATGTGAAGTCCCGTGGCAACCAATTTTCTTGCCACGTGAAGTACCGTGGCAAT
The DNA here is from genome assembly GCA_029582165.1 of Portulaca oleracea. Lineage (NCBI taxonomy): Eukaryota > Viridiplantae > Streptophyta > Magnoliopsida > Caryophyllales > Portulacaceae > Portulaca > Portulaca oleracea. The sequence continues at coordinate 20,684,656 of CM055886.1, forward strand.
CACTTTTCTCGCCACATGAAGGCCCGTGGCCATCACTTTTCTTGCCACGTAAAGTCTCGTGGCAATCACTTTTTGGGCCATCACTACAATAGAAATGAACTATACCGACATTTATTTTGAACAATAGCATCATTTATAAATGCCGCTAAAGCCTATAGCGCCATTTAAACAAATGTCACTAGAGGTGATGTCGCCATAGGTTTGTGCAGCATTTGTTGCATTTGCCACTATAGGTCAAAATAAATGTCACTAAAGGGTATATATTATAGAAAGGCATAATGACATAGGTTTTCTACGTTGGCTTAATTTTTCAATATACTACTAAGTGCATTGCATTTGACCAATCAAATACCTGCTTATAAATTCATAGAACAATATATTAAAAACAGGAATTCTTCAAAAATGAAACTTCATTTCTCATAGAAGAATATTAGTCATGAATTCTAATGTGTTACACGAATCATATACAATAAGCCATATATAGAAGGCAACTTAGAGTTTTCGACTTTGGCCTTAAATCTACAAAATAAACAAGAATTCTATGACATCCTTGGGTCTATACGAAAGTGACTAATAATATGAAGGTCAAAGCCTTATACGGCAGGTTCAAAGCTTTCCCCCATCGATCAGATCAGTTTTGAAGATTTTCAGGTTTCCCAGATCTTGCATAGCTCTCAGATAGTAATCTTCTGCTCATTATCTGTATTCATCCTAACAAATTATTCAAGCATGAAGGCTTATTATCTGCATTCATTCAGGTTTCCCAGATCAGACATGACAAATACTTGAAGGCTCCTTTAAATACTTCATTTGAACATATTAATAAGAATTATAATAATAAATATAATGCAATTTATTCAACAAGTTATTCATGCATGGAAAAAGTACTAAAAAATTTGAAGAGGCGAGAAGTTCCCAGTTGGATGCTCTAGCTAGCTTTAAATCATTGTTCATGCTAACAATTGTTCTTTTGTCTCATCCAAGCACTACTATTGGGCTTCCAATGCTATCTTAGATCATCATCAAGAAACAAACATTACAATTACACCCACATAATTAGTTGCCCTTCACCACTGCCACTAAACCGCATATTATACACATCATCCTCAATCATTTCCTCCGCAGATGCTAAAATAAAACTACATTTTAAGCTTAACATGACTTGTTATTTGTGTCAAACAAAGGCAACACCTAAAAGCTGCTAAGCAACCTCAACAAGAAAAACTCAACACTAAAAAATACAATACAATTTTCACAATAGAGCAGATGATCAAAGTTCACCAAGCATCACCTAAGACTTCTAGGTGAAGTCATTACAACCCTAAAGTATTCAAATTACAGAGGCAGAGGTATATAATAGATGAAGCAATGATCGAAATAGCCAAAAGTCTCTTTTTGGTTCAAGCAAAGTGAATCAAAACGCAACCAAGAATCAATCCATACCAAACTAACCATTATCTTATGATAATACCCTATACAAATTGGCCTGACATTTATTATCACTAGAATTCACAAAGTGAAAAGTGGTTGGTTACCTTTCCTTTTTGGTAGAAAACCAAAGTCTTATTACACGAGGACGTTGATGAAAACCCAGCCGAGAGTATCTACTAAGATTTCGATTGCTAATAATAAAGTAGTGGTGCTAAACTATATTCTCCATGGAATTCAATCAATCAAGATAAGAGTACACTTTAGGTAAAGTAACTTTGCTTGCCTAGCTACTAGGGCACTCCTTATACTGCACTTTGTGTTCTAAGGCTAATTTGTATAGAAAAAAATAATTGATAAGAGTACACTTAAGGTATACGCTACTAAAGGATCATACTACAAATGGGAGCCATAAGTTTAACTAAGGTTAAAAGGTGTAAGACTAGCATCCATATAGTTTTCGCAGAAAATAATCATATTATAGAAGAACTTAAGTAATAAAATGAGAACTAGAATTCAGAAAGTGGGGAGTGGTTGGTTACCTTTAGTTTTTGGACTTTCTGATATTTTTAGAGATTATCTCTAGTAGCCTAAATTGGTTTCATAGCAGGCCGCTTGAATGCGAAAGTGGGAGCTATTATGCAACTCTATCTTTTATATTTTAGCACTGGCTCTTCGAAAACCAATCCAGCTTCTCATAATTGCCCTGTTCATTGATTCTCTTGCCTTTAAATAGCATTCATTCAACATTTTTTTGCTTCAGCATTTCCAATCATATTATGGAGAAGGCTAGCATACTGGGAATATTTGACACTCATTTCGCTCACTTATTCACTTTAGATTTACCTACTAGTCTTTAATTATTGTATACTCATGTCCCAATATCGATGTCATTCCTCTACGAGGTTAAGGCCAACAAATTAACATAAACTAAATGCTAGAAATTCAGTTGAGCTACAATGGTGAATTCAGTGTAATATCTCCCCATTTTGCTTTCCTCCATGAAAATACCCCTACTACTTCAATGAATATACCTATAGAGCTCTAAGGTTAGACAATATTTAACCTATTACACCAAAAATTCAACTACACCAACTTAAAGCAACGAAAAATAGATGTCAAACAAAATCAATACATGCTCCAATCAACAAATTTCATTATCATTCATCAAACAAAAAAAAATCCCCCAAATTCATCCATATCAAAGGGAATAAAAGATATATGGAGGGGTACTGTGAGTACTATTAAATAGGGTTTTACCGACATTCCAAATAGAGAATATCAGAGGAGTCTCTATGTCATACAACTAAGGAGTCGATGCTGCAAATAATAGTTCAAAGTTTCTTCGAGAATCCAAGAACCGAAAAATTAATGGCAAAAATTAAAGGTCAAAGAAGGAGAACTTACACCTTCCTTCTTCTCATCTTATCCTTTGAAACCTCTTGTCTTTCCTGCAAAATACCCGTACAAGATGAGTCTATGGAACTTTAGATGGCAAACATCGAAGATGGAGATGTATCGATAGATATACATAGAGAGAGAGAGAGAGAGACGACGACGACGGCCAAGGAAGATGGAGAAAGCACAATTTGACCAGAAAATGGTATAGAAACAGTCGAACAGGATGTTGTGCAAAGATAAGAGGGAGAAAAGTTAAGAAACAACATTAAACCCGAAAAAGAAAGCACTAGGGAGAATACCTACACATTTCTTAATAACCGACTATCGTGACTACATTTTTTAATGCACTCAAAGGGGACAAAGTTGTCAAACAACTGGCTCCTACGTGACTTTCCGGCCATTATTAGCCGGAAATCATGAAAATACTAAAAAGCCCTTGGAGATGTTTGTGAAAAGACTATGCTGCCCTTATTTTTACCCATTGAAAAGAAAAACGATGCCTTGTTCTATTGTCTTCTTCAATGCATGCCAACTACCATCAGTCTCCCTGACCTCCACAGCACACCCCATCAACTACGAACATCCTAAATTCAGCCTTGGAGGCATTCGCCTTGAACCTCATTCAATTTATCCAAGGTTGCGACGGCACTGGTTGTTGGCTCCTTAGGTTTGCCTATAACCCGCGTGAACATCTTGCCACTATTTGGAAACAAGGTTGGAATTTAGGGCTAAATATGGATGCCAGCAAATTTATTTGGCCCCTGAAGCAGATAATTCTCCCTCGTTTTTCATCTGGAAGTATTGGAATCAAATCAAAGCAAAGGTTCCAAAAAGGTGAGGAAATGAAACCAACCTGGGAAACGTGAAGACTAATCAATTTCAATCCGATCATGAACCGATAACTTGTCGCCTATGTACTGGTTTCCCAATCACTTGTCGCCTCTGTATTATTGTTGCGCGGGCTCAAATCAGATGTGTTTTTTCTTCTGTCAAATGGGTCTGATTTTGTTTTTCATTTGCTTCCTCCATGATTCTACGTGTTTTAATTTCATTATTTGTTTTCATTGGTCTCTGTTAGTTGAACTTGTGATATCTGACGTCATCACCAATCAATTTGATGAATCTTCAAGTTTGAATATATTAATTTGCTGAAATGTTTGATGCCTTGGTCGAGTGTTTGAGATTGATGCTTTATGATTCTCCTGTGATGTTATTTTTGTTTGGAATCTATCTCTCAGAGAAAAGTCAAACCACAAGTTTTGCCAATTTTTTGTTTGATTCTTCAAATTTTTGTCAACAGATTTTCTGATTTCCCCTTGTTGCAGTTTCGTCTATTTCTAGTAGATTTCCGCATTTTACTTTTCACTCCCCATCAAACGAGTTGAACGATTCAACAAACATCAAGGATGAAGGAGGAAGAAGGATGAAGAACGAAGAAGGAGGAGTTCGATTAGTTTCGTGGGATTTACCTATCACTCTCCTCGCCATGTAGCTCAAGGGGCCTTGTTTCTTCTCACTGGGGAGGAAGAAGGTTGAAGAAAGATGGAAATTGAAGGAGAAGATTGAGTGGGTAGTTGAGAGGGGCAGACTTCTTTCAGTTATATAAAACATCACTTGGATGCAAGAAAGGGTATTCTCGGCATTCAACACAAAAAAATCAAAATTTTTATTAGTTATTACCGTTTTCCTGCAAAAAGTGGCCGGAAAGTCCCCTGGGAGCCAATTGTTTAACAACTTTGTCCCCTTTGAGTGCATTAAAAAAATGTGGTCCCCCAATGATCAGTTATCAAAAATATGTGGCACCTCCCAGCAAATTTTTGGGAGAATACCTGTGGATGAGAGAAAGAAAGAGAGGCCATTGATGGAGTCAGTTGGAGAACCCAAGAGACGCTAGTGGCTGGGCGGTGCGGGCAGTGAGGGATGGGGACGGTTAGGTTTGAGGGAGTAGGGATGGCAATGGGGCGGGGAATCCCCGAATCCGTCGGGGCCCCGCCCCGCTCTAGGGAAAAATCCCCGCCCCCATTGGGGATGGGGACGGGGACGGGGATAATTTTTCAAAATCCGCTCGGGGACGGGGTGGGGATTGGGACAAAATTTTCCCCATCCCCGTCCTCATTTTCCCCGCCGGGGTGAATTCCTCGTCCCCATCCCTGAAAATGTTAAAATTATCAAATAACCTTTATTCAAATTTAATATATATATTAATGGGAAGAACAAAGTATTAATTTTCCAATTTATTCTCACTTGTTGATGTATTATTGTTTGATTTTGATGTATTATTACTAGAGCAAGTTAAATACGTTGTATTTTAAACATGTTAAAAACCGGGTTCGATTAAAAACCGGATCATATTAAAATTTAGTTAAATTTATGATAGTTTTAAAAAATCCCTGTTGGATCCACATTGGGGATGGGGAATCCGCGGGGATGGGGATGGGGCAAGAATCATTCCCCGAAGCGGGGATGGGGATGAGTTTTGGGAGCGGGGATGGCGACGGGGGTATACTCCCCCATCCCCGATCCGCCCCGTTGCCATCCCTATGAGGGAGTGTGAGTGAAATTGAAGAAGATGGGAAAAAGAGGGGTTGTGCTCGCACCCGAGTGCTTGAATAAAAATGCCCTTAAACTTTCCGTTTTAATCAAAAATGCCACTGGACTTTGAAAAGAATCATAATTGCCATTGAAGTTTCCAAAATAATAAAAAATGTCCTTGTGATTGAAGATGTAGCAGGTAAATTATGAAAAACAATTATAAAAATCAAATATAAAAAATTAAAATTTTAATTTCCCAATTAAAACCCCCAATATCCCCAAATTTCTTTCATTCTTCTTCAATCTCACACATTCACTCACTCACTCTCAACAACAGGACTTCCATGGACTCTCATTTCCTAACCCCTCCCTCTCACCAAAACTCAATACATATTAAATCGGGGAGTCCATAAAGTTGCAAAGTAAAGCTTGAGAATGTTTGCAAAATAAGTTGAGAGAACAACACACTCTAAGATATCTTTTCTCCTTGATGATTGAAAACAAGACAGGACATCCATCTTATATATACATGAGTAACACAAGAAGGAAAGAAGAAAAACAGAAAAAGGAAAAGAAGAAAACTAAAGAAAGAAAGAAAGAAAGAAAAAAGAAAGAAAGAAAAAGACCTAAACTAACTTAACTAACACTAAAGAATCAGCTCAACAAATATACAATCCCAATACCCCCCTCAAATTGGTGGTTGGGAAACCCCCAATTTGTCCAGTAGATTCCTGTCCTGAATTCGTGTGCGCGGCTTGGTAAGAATATGAGCCAGCTGTGAAGATGTAGGGATATGAGAGAGAGAAATCAACCCTTCCATCAATTTAGCTCGAACAAAATGACAGTCAAGCTCAATGTGCTTGGTTCTGTCATGATACACTGGATTTTTGGCTATATGGATGGCTGCTTGGCTATCACATTTAACTGGAATAGGAATAATGTTGGAAAGTGTAAGTTCATTCAGCAACCTACTCAACCAAGCAAGTTCAACAACTATTCTTCTAATGCTTCGATATTCTGCTTCTGCTGAAGATAGGCAGACAGACTGTTGTTTCTTAGATTTCCACGAGATAAGAGAGTTGCCCATGAAGATAACATACCCACTCACTGATTTTCGTGAATGAGGACATGAAGCCCAGTCAGAATCACAGAAGGCTGTGAGATCAAAGCTGGGGTCTTTGTTGAGCATTATCCCTAGAGCAGGATTTCCTTTTAAATATCTAATAACATGAATGACAACTTGATAATGAGGGATCCTGGCAGTTTGCATGAATAGACTAAGGTGTTGGACAACAAAACTGATGTCAAGGCGAGTGTTGGTAAGGAAATTAAGTTTCCCAAGTATCTGCCTATAATTTGTAGGGTCAGGAAACAGATCTCCATCCTCAGGCTTGAGTTTGACATTATAGTCTAATGGAGTGATTACAGCTGTGGCTGATTGACAACCATAATCCTTAATGAGATCTTTGGTAAATTTTTGCTGGGTTAAAATCAGTCCTTGAGGAGCCTGAAGGACTTCAATTCCCAAGAGGTAATTGACATTCCCTAGATCCTTGATCTTGAATGCTTTATGCAAGTAAAGCTTGACACTTTGTATTTCTTCCAAGTCATTCCCAGTGAGCAATATGTCATCCACATAAACTGCAAGAAAGGTAACCAAAGTATCATTTTTTAAAAAAAAAAAACAAAGAATGGTCATTTTGAGAATGTTTGTATCCTTTTACATGTAAGGTCTCAACAAGCTTGGCATACCACTGCCTAGAAGCTTGTTTGAGGCCATAAAGAGATTTTGTGAGTTTACAAACAACATTAGGAATGTCAGTGATTAAACCTGGAGGTAATTTCATGTAGATATCTTCATGTAGGTCTCCATTAATAAAAGCATTGTTGACATCTAATTGGTGCAAAAACAAATTTTTCTTTACTGCAATTGCCATGAGGCTTCTCATTATTGTCATTTTGACAACAGGTGAAAAGGTTTCAGTGAAATCAACTCCTTCTCTCTGTGTGAACCCTTTCACAACCAGCCTTGCCTTCAACCTTTCAATTGTTCCATCAGCTCAGTGCTTGACTTTATGAACCCATCTGCATCCAATTGGCCTTTTATCAGCTAGAGAGGAACTGTTTCTCTATGGCCTGAAATTCTTTCTCTATGGCCTCACTCCACCAGAATGCTGAGAAGCTTCAATATAAGTTGTAGGTTTTGTGAAATCCAAGTTCTTGAGGAATATTTGGCTGGCAGAAGTAAGAGCTGCAAAATCTAACATTGGAGCTTCAAGAACAAGGTTAGTTGAAGTAAATAAGCACATGTTAGAGTGATCATTGTTTGAAGTAAGGAATGAGTAGTCCTGCAGATATGAAGGAGGTCTATGTTCCCTTGTAGATCTTCTCAATGGCACAGTATTATCAAAAACTTCAGTCCTTGCCTGAATTTCTGAAATGTCAGGAGTGCTTGAGGGTGACTCAGCTGCTGTGACTTTATGATCAAGGTCAGATGTGATATGATCATAAGTAGAATGTTGTTTATTTTCAGAAACATAGACATTGTCATAATCATAGAAAAGGTTGGAAGTTTCCGCTTCTTTGCCTGTATGCAGATAGGTGACATTGTGCATATCGGAATTGTGCTCCTTTTGTTGTTGTTCACTTGCTAGGGGAAACACATCTTCATGAAAAATCATATCCCTGGATGTGTAAAATTGTTTGTCTTCTAAAGACATAACCCTATATGCCTTTTTCCCCGTTGGATATCCAAGGAAAATGCATGGTATGGCTCGTGGGTGTAATTTTGATCTTCCTTGTTTAAGGGTAGACACATAGCAAAGACATCCAAAGCTCTTAAGGTTGTAGTAGTCAGGAGCCTTTCCATGAAGGACCTCATAAGGAGATTTATTGTCTAGAATCGTAGTTGGCATCCTATTGATCAAGAATGTGGGAGTAAGAAGGCACTCTCCCCAAAATTTAGTTGGCAAACAAGATTGAAACAACAGGGATCGGCTGACTTCCAACAAGTGCTTATGCTTCCTTTCTACCACTCCATTCTGTTGGGGTGTTTGCACACAACTTGTTTGGTGGATAATTCCACTGTCTAAGAAAAAGATCTTGGCTGCATGGCTGAGACCAAGTTCAAGTGCATTATCTGATCGAATAATTTTCACATTCTTGTTATATTGAATTTTAGCCATTTGAACAAAGTACTTAACAAGGATAGTGACTCATTTTTAGTTGTCATCATGTGTGTCCAGGTTACCCTAGTAAAGTCATCTACTATAGTCAAGAAATATCTATTCCCTGTGTATGTTTTAGTAGAATATGGACCCTAAACATCAATATGAATCAGATCAAAAGGACTTTGGGTAGAGATGGTACTAGAGGGAAAAGGAAGTCTTTGCTGTTTACCCTTTGGACAAACAGGACAAGAAACCACAGAACAAGGGTGATTTGCACTATGTGAACAAGATATCATAGGTAATCTTTTTAACTTTCCAAAAGAAATATGTCCCAATTTGTGCCAAAGATCACAATTTACAACTTTTATTACAAGGAGATTTAACAAGAAAACTTGAACAAAAATCAAAACTAGAAACAGGCTGGTCAAGGTGTTCTTTATCCTTTTTATCTCCTTCAAGTTTGCTTGCTGTTTGCTGATCTATAGAGTCCTTTTGAGATTTTACCAAGAACCAATGGCCTCTTCAGAGAAGGGCCCTGCAACACACAATTCTCAGGTGTGAAAATCACAAAACAATTTAATTGTTTACTCAACCTCTTTACAAACAGAAGATTAAAATTAAAGAGCGGAACATGTAAGACATGACTTAAAATCTAGTGTGGGCTTATTTTCAGCTCACCATATTCCACAACCTTTAATTTTTGACCATTAGGAATGATGATGTAAATTGGCTCAGGTAAGGTTTTAATGTTGCACAATTGGTTTCTATCATGAACCATATGATCAGTTGCTCCTAAGTCTATTATCCAGGCCTCATTTTCAACTTTGGAAATCATACAGGTGGAATTTAACATTAGAGGAATACCTGTCATGTGCGCAGTCTTGGGTTCTGACTATTATTGTGCATGATTTGAGTTTCTTGTTCCATTTTGTAAATTAGTCAAGAAACTTATCATCTGTTGTGATTGCTCTTGTGTCAATCCAGGAAGAGTGAACCCTGGACTGTTGTAGATATCTTGTGAACCTTCCTCAGAATTGATGATGTCTCCATCCTTTTGCACACTATTAGCATATCTTGGGTTCTTGTTCTTGTTGGAGGTGTCATTTCCTCTTTTCTCTCCTCTGTTTGGATATCTATGAAGCTTAAAACATCTGTCAATAGTGTGTCCTGGTTTCTTGCAGTGAGTACAAAACAAGCTTGACTTGCCATCCCCCTTTCTTTGTGAGCCTTAAGAATTAGAAGAGGTGTAGAAGGATGCAGCTTCAGTGAGAAAATTGGTGGTCTTTTTTACCTGCCTTTGCCTTTCTTCCTGCAAAAGAATGGCATATACTTGGCCTAGGGAATGAAAGGGGGACATAATGAGGATATTACCTCTTATTGCAGTATAACTCTCATTCAGCCCCATGAGGAACTGTATAACCTTCTGTTCCTCAAAATACCTTTGCAAGGCTGTGTTGATAGGCTCTTTGCAAGTGCACTTCCCACAGCTACAATTTGGAAATCCGGACACCATAGACATCTCATCCCATGTCTTCTTGGATTTGTTAAAGTATTCACCTATGTCTAGGTCACCTTGAAAGAGTGCACTGACATCCTATTGAACTTGGAACAGTTTGGCCTTATTTGATTGCCCATATCTCTCGATCAGTTCTTTCCACAAGGTAGTTGGTGTGTCACAATAAAGGACACTTTCCCTTATATTCTTGGTTAGGGAATTCAACAACCAAGAAATAACCATATCATTGCATCTTCTCCAATGTGGAAAGAGGGGAGAGTCATTGCTTGGTCTGGTGTAGGAACCATCAACAAACACCAACTTGTTCTTGGCAGAAAGAGAAATAGTAGCTAATCTTTTCCAGCTATCAAATTCGTTCCCATCAAATGGTTCTGCAACCAAAGTCTGTCCTGGATGATCAGATGGGTGTATGTACAGTGGATCAGATTGATCAAAATCGTTGCAAATGAAGTTTTGGAATCTCCATCTGTACCCATGCTTGAACAGACGAGAAAGAGGGAAGAAAAGAGAGAAAAAAAAAGGAGGAGGATCAGAACAATGCGCGCTCTGATACCATGAGAATGTTTGCAAAATAAGTTGAGAGAACAACACACTCTAAGATATCTTTCCTCCTTGATGATTGAAAACAAGATAGGACATCCATCCTATATATACATGAGTAACACGAGAAGAAAAGAAGAAAAACAGAAAAAGGAAAAGAAGAAAACTAAAGAAAGAAAGAAAGAAAAAAGAAAGAAAGAAAAAGACCTAAACTAACTTAACTAACACTAAAGAATCAACTCAATAAATTTACAATCCCAATAAAGCTTGCAACTCATAAAAAGAAAAGAAAAAAGATGAATCGAATTGAGAAGAAAACATACAGGTATAGTGTTGGACACCAAGGAATGAAGGTGTGGAAGTTGGAAGTTGTAATGAACAAAGGTGGTAGGGAAGGAGGGATTGAGGTTGGAATTAAGGATGGGAGGGAGGAAAGAGGAACAGTAAAGAGAAGCCAAAACCAAAAAGTGAATGAAGACTCAATCTTGCATTTCATCAGGCTCAATCTTGATTGATTGATGGATAAAGGAGTGAAGGGACAGGGAATGAGATGAGGAGAGAAAGAGAAGACAACATGTGAGTTGGTGAGTTGGTGCTGGTGGGAATGCCATAGATAAGGCTAGTAAGTTGGTGGCGAAGGCAAGGGTGGGTGCGGCGGCGAGGGGTGCTGACTGGGCTAGAGTTGGTGGGGGCGGTGGCAGTGGCGGGCGGTAGTGCAGGGGTAGTTCAGGCGGTGACTACCATCAAATTTGGAGGCTTGGAGCAATGTTGCCTATGAAGTTGGTGACCCCCCTCTCTCCTTCTTCTTCTTGCTTATGAAGCCCACCAACTCACTGTGAATTCTTTTGTTTCTTCATTGACCATCTTCAAACTTTACAAGTTTAATTGGGAAATTGGGGTTTAATTGGAAATTAAAGTTTTAATTTTTTAATTTTGATTTTCATAATTTACTTGTTGTAGCAGGTAATCTTCAATCACAAGGGCACTTTTGATTATTTTGGAAACTTCCATGACAATTATGACTCTTTTCAAAGTCCAGTGACATTTTTGATTAAAACAGAAAGTTTAGGGGCATTTTTATCCAAGCACTCGTTCTCACCCGTGCAACCTCTCGACCTTTGCCCAAAAAAATTGGGAATTTCGAGCACAAGCTGTGCCAACATGGGCACAAGCCGTGCCATCCTGTTGCTGCTAGGGTGGCGCTGGTCGGATAACCAATTCGAAAATAAATTCGAATCGGTTAACCGTATGTTTGGATAGTTACAATCATGATCCGTATCCGATCCGAAAGTTTTGGTTAACCAGACTTTCGGTTAACCGAATTGTCAAATAATAAAATTTGCGATCCGTATCCGATCCGAAAGTAATGGTTAACCGAATTTCGGATCAGATAATCGTATATCCCCGGATTATAAAGCACTCGTACAATAATAATCATTGTCCTTATTTTAATGGGTTTAAAATTGTAAACTTTATGTATTGTACTTCATTTCTATGCTAATGACTACTAATTTACAACAAAAAAAATAACATTTGAAGGGTTCAAATTTGAAAAATAATTATTTTAAAATTTTCGGATCACCGATAGATTATCCCGATTTTTCAACCCCCGATCCGTGATCAGGGGAAAAAATTTGGATCAGTTAGCCAATCCGCCAACTTCAAAAAGTATCCGCTAATTATCCGTTTTTTCGGATGGGATAATCGGATTTTTGGATCGGATCACGGAGTACGGGGTTTTTGCCCACCCCTAGCTGCTGCTGAATTTCTTACATTTTTCCACCAAGTTTAAACTAAATTCATCCATTCCTCCTGCAATATTTGGCCATTAAAACACCAAAACACCTTCAATCAACCTATCAACACTTCTCTAACACATTTTCATCAATTCACGCTAATTCAAACCTCAACAACCATTTCATTTCACCCAATTTTTTTTTTCTTTTTTTAATTTTATCTAACATGTGGTGGGAAAAGAGAAAAACTCAAACTACAAGTATGAATTTTGATGGATTAAGCCTAAAACATGATTAATTCATCATCAAATACATCAATCACAACCCAAGCGATTCAGAATTAACAACAAATTAACATATTAAAGTAATTGAAAAGGAACGAGAATACTCTAACAAGAAAATAAATGAACATAAAGAGGGAGAAAGAAAACTTAATCTTGAAATTAGATGTGAAATCCGAAGTGCAATCCATAAACAAGAGCAAATTAATCCTACAAACTACCCTAAAAGCCTCTAATAAGGCTAGACAGAAAACTCTCTCCAAACTAGAATGAAGAATGGAAACTAACGTTCTATCTCAGAAACTGTGTTTTAATCTTATTTCAATGACTAAAAAAACTGTAAATTGTAGTTGGCACAGGTTGTGCTGAATTTGGCACGACCTATGCTAACTTTCTGGATTTCTAGGATTTAGCACAGCCTGTGCTGCAACTGACACAGCTTGTGCTCACTTGGTTTGAATTCTTTTCTTCACACTCCAACCTTCTATCGCTTATCATACTCTTCCTTAGCATCTCGAAGTGATGTATTCTTCATCATAAAGTGGATATTACCTAAAAACATAGAAACTCACACACTTTAGTCACAAATGAACAAAGTAGGCAAAATTAAATATTATTCTAGGTAAAAGGGCCTTACAAGGTAAAAATTAGCCAAGAAAAGAAAGCTAAAAGCCCGTAAAAATCCAATTTATCAATCATACTTGTAAAAAAAAAAAAATTCACCAACAATAAACCTAAATTTTTTTTTACATAACCAAAAATGTAACACAACAGACATATATTATGTCATGAAAAGTCTATCAACCATCAAAATATTGGCAACACGCTCTCTGTTTTCCTTAAAAAATTTAAAGAAAAATTAAGCTTTATATCCTCCATTCAATTCTTAAATTTAGTCATATTATGATTTTTTAATTTTTTTTAATCAAACTTCATCAGACTTAATCACATTGGAGGTGGTCATCACCTCCATACCGCTCCAATTCAGTACTTATAATCGAAGTCAGACCTATTTAGTCAGATTCGGATACAAATTTTATTTTATCTTATTCGAATTGGATTTTTCTTATTCGCATCAGAGTGGATTTGCTTCGAAGTTGGATTTGACTACCATCCCTAATTTTTTTTTTATTCACATAAGTATTTATTTAATTTGCCACATTAGTTATAGTTCATCCGCTTATGGTGAATTATTACCACGGGTGATATTTTCTCATGGCATGTGATTGCCACAGGTGATATTTTCCCGCGGCGTAAGTATTTTTTTGCCATGGAAGTTCTAGTCCGTGGCATGTTATTGCCACAGGTGACATTTTCCCGTGGCATAAGTATTTTTTTCCACGAGAGTTGTAGTCCGTGGTATATTTTTACACATCAAATACACTATAAAATTTTCCCGTGTCAAGACTAAGAAATTGCAGCGATTTTAGATTTCCCGTGGCATAATTCATGGCACAAGTGATGATTTTTTATAGTGGCCAAAACCATCCTTCACAAAACCAAAACCGTCCCCATCAACAAAACCCTCCATACCAAAACCAAGCCTACCATCAAGCCCCTCAATCCTACCAACAACCCCCTCCACAAATGAGCCAAGAGATGGACTTTATGCAAAGGTATCTCAAGAATCAAGAGGCGTTCAATGCCGCCCAGTTGAAGCAAAATGAGGCTATTCATGCTAGCCAGAGGATGCTTGAGACTCAATTGGCTCAACTAGCCCAACAAGTCTCCAACTTCCAATCTCAATCTTCTTCTTCCAAAGGTCTACCTAGCAAACCCCAACGAAACCCGAAAGGGCATATCAATGCCATTACTTTGAGGAGTGGCAAGGAGCTTGAGGGCCCAAAAATTGGAGTTGATCAAGGAGTTGGTAGAGAAGTTGTGGTAGAAGACATAACCGTTGAGAAGGAGGGTGTTATTATTAAGGAGAAAGATGAGAAGGTGGAGGAAGTAGTTAAGGGGGATGAGCCAAAGAAGAAAGGAAAAGTGGTTGAGAAGGAAGAGGAGCCGGTCATCCAACAAGTAAGCCCTATGCTCCGCTCTTTCCTTTTAACGTTTCGCCAAAGTGAAGGCAGATGCGAAGTTTGCTAAATTCATGGAGATTCTCAAAACCCTCCACATCAGCATTCCCTTCCTTGAGGCGATCACGAACACGCCATCCTACACTAAATTCCTCAAGGAGCTCCTCACTAACAAGAGTAAGATTGGAGAGAATATGGTAGACTCCTTGACTCAAGAATGTAGTGCAATCATCGACAACAAGCATCCTCCTAAACTTTCGGACCCCGGGAGTTTCTCCATCCCTTGCTCCATAGGGGATGTGGTGATTAGCAAAGCCCTTTGTGACCTCGGTGCTAGCGTGAGTGTGATGTCGCACTCGATTTGCAAGAGATTGAAGTATCATGACCTTGTTCCCACTACAATTTCCCTTCAAATGGCCGATCGGTCTATTCGACGCCCAGTGGGAGTTCTTGAAGATGTCCCGGTGCAAGTGGGACAATTTTATATTCCATGTGACTTCATCAAATTAGATATGGTCGAAGATGCACAAATACTGATTATTTTGGGTCGACCCTTCTTAGCAACTGCCGGAGCTATGATCGATGTGAAGAATGGCAAGCTTTCTCTCCACATCGGAGATGAAAAGATAGAGTTCAACCTTCAAACTTCTATTGTCGCTCCATCGATTGAGGAGTCATGTTATCAAGTCGATATCATTAAAGAATTAGTTGATGAAAAACTCGGCTCCTATATGGCCTTTGATGACCCTTTGAAGGAGGCGTTGCTAGAAGCCTTTGAACGGGAAACTTTGGAAGGGGAAATTGCATCTTATGTGTCCATTCTTGACGAAGCTTCTGAATTTTATGGGCCATTCTTGGGAAGTGAACTCATAGGAAATGTAGAGGATCATGAGAAAAAGGAGATCATGGGACGAAAGATGCCTGATATTGAGTTGAAGCTTTTGCCACCATCTTTAAGGTACAAATTCCTCGGTCCCTCTAAGTCCTTCCCTGTGACCATTAATGCTAGTTTAAATGGCACCCAGCTTCAAAGCCTTCTCGATGTGCTTCGCAAGCACATCGGTGCCATTGGATATAGCATCGAGGATCTCAAGGGAGTGAATCCTTCTTTTTGTATGCAAAGCATCGACCTCGAGACCGACCATAGACCCTCTAGGCAACCGCAAAGGAGGCTAAACCCGAATATGCAAATGGTCGTTAAAAAAGAAGTAATGAAGTTGCTTGAGGTGGGGATCATTTATCCCATAGCAAACAGCGAGTGGGTGAGCCCCGTCCAGGTAGTGCCTAAAAAAGGGGGGATGACGATTGTAAAAAGTGAAAATGATGAGCTAGTTTCCTCTAGGACCGTCCCGCGTTGACGTATGTGCATAGAGTACAGAAAATTGATCCACGCCACTAGGAAAGATCACTTCCCCTTGCCCTTCATCGACCAGATGCTAGAAAGACTGGTAAGGCACTCTTATCTTTGCTATTTGGATGGGTTTTCCTGGTTTTTCTAAATCCCAATCCATCCAAATGATCAGGATAAGACTACCTTTACATACCCTTATGGTACCTTCGCTTATCGAAGGATGCTGTTTGGGTTATGTAATGCCCCGACAACCTTTCAACGCTGCATGATGGCCATCTTTTCGGACTACATTGAGAGCATCATGGATGTTTTCATGGACGACTTCTCCGACTATGGTAACACCTTTGAGAGCTGTTTGAAAAACCGCGAAACGGTGTTATCGAAGTGCGAAGAAGTCGACCTTGTGCTTAATTGGGAGAAATGCCACTTCATGGTCCAAGAAGGGGTAGTACTTGGCCATGTGGTATCTCAAAGGGGTATTGAGGTCGATCGAGCTAAGATCGAGGTCATCAAAAAACTACCACCCTTGACCTCCGTGAAAGGGGTGAGAAGTTTCCTTGGTCATGCGGGTTTTTACTGCCGCTTTATCAAGGACTTCTCTAAGGTAGCGATGCCTTTTGACTCAGCTCCTCGCCAAAGATACCCCCTCTTTTTTTCTAACGAGTGTCTTGAGTCATTTCAGAAGATCAAGCAGGCACTCATCTCGGCCCCCATCATTAAACCGCCCGATTGGAGCATCCCATTTGAGATTATGTGCGGCGCAAGCGATTATGCCGTCGGAGCGGTATTGGGGAAAAGGAAGGACAAGTTTCCGTATGTGATTCACTATGCTAGTAGAACTTTAGACGATGCCCAGCGGAACTACTCCACAACCGAGAAGGAACTTCTAGCGGGTGGTCTTTGCTATTGAGAAGTTCTTGCAAAACTTACTATGCTCTAAAGTGATGATGTTCGCCGACCACTCGGCCCTCAAGTACTTATTGGAGAAGAAGGATGCAAAACCACGCCTTATTCGATGGGTTCTTCTCCTTCAAGAGTTCGATATCAAGATACGGGACAAGGCCATGATGCATAATGTGGTGGCGGATCACCTCTCGAGAATTGTAGTTGAGCACAAGGATCCCCCGATCGACGATTCATTTCCGGCTGAACACTTGATGGTCGTGTTGAATGATAAACTACCATGGTAATGAATCACCTACCAAGTAGTTGACTATTCGTGAAGGAGCTTTTGCTTCTCATGATATGGCAATCCCGGCATTAAAACTCCCCCTACCATATCTTTTCAAGTTGTGCAAGGATGGTGTCTACCGGAGATGTGTGCATCAACAAGAAGCTCTTTCGATCATCGCTTACTGTCTTGATATACCTTGTGGTGGTCACGGTGGTCCCTCCAAAACAATGGCAAAGGTACTTCAATCGGGTTATTATTGGCCCACGCTCTTCAAAGATGTCAATGCCTATGTCAAAGCATGCGACAAGTGCCAACGGAGTGGCAACATCTCCCGGAGGAATAAGATGCCTCTTAACTACATTTTGGAGGTCGAGGTCTTCGATGTTTGGGGAATTGATTATACGGGACCATTCCCATCATCAAGGGGTAACAAGTACATCCTCGTAGCGGTGGACTACGTATCCAAATGGGCGGAGGCCGTGGCAAGCTTGACTTGTGATGCCCGGGTGGTTTCCAAGCTTTTCAAGAGGATTATCTTCCCTCGTTTTCGTGTGCCAAGGGTGGTGATAAGTGACAATGGGTCACATTTTATTGAGCGAAAATTCCAATCACTCCTAGCCAAATATGGAGTGGTTCACAAGCGAGGCCTTCCTTATCACCCACAAACAAGTGGTCAAGCCGAGATCACTAACCGTGAGTTGAAGCGAATCCTTGAGAAGACCGTCGGTGCATCGAGGAAGGATCGGGCCACTCCCTTCCAGCTAATGCATTATGGGCGTACCGCACGGCGTACAAAATACCGATTGGAACCACTCCCTTCCGGCTAGTTTATGGCAAGTCTTGCCATTTCCCGGTCGAGTTGCAACATAGAACACATTGGGCCATGAAGCGCATTAATTATGATTTGATGGAGGTGGGTGAAAGGAGGTTGTTGCAATTGGAGGAGCTTGATGAGATTTGTCGGGATGCCTATGAGTATAATCAAATTTACAAAGTGAGGACAAAGTTGTGGCATGACAAAAGGATAAACAAGAGAGAATTCCACGATGGCGACCAAGTCCTACTCTACAACTCAAGGTTAAAGCTCTTTTCGGGGAAGTTGAAGACAAGATGGACGGGCCCATTCCGGGTTGAAAAGGTCCACCCTTTTAGAGTTGTTGAGCTTCAAAGGCAAGATGGGGGTACGTTCAAGGTAAACACTTCAAAGCTCAAGCCTTATTTCCACCTCGAGACGATCCCCGCATCATGTGTTGTTTACTTCCCGGACATTGGAGATTGAAAGTTTAACATGGTCAGGCTCGGGACCTAAAACAAGCGCTTCTAGGGAGGCAACCCTTGTTTTTCTTCCCTTTTCCTTTATTTTTCTTTCTTTTTCCGAGGTATTAGTTCTAGGTTTTTTTTTAAAAAAAAAAAAGAAAAAAAGGGAGAAAAGTCGAAAAAATAAAAAACTAGAGTAGTGAGTGAGATGATGAGAGAGATAGTGAAAATGAAAAAAATTGACATTGAGAGAGAACAAGTGAGGGAGTTTTAAGGTTGAATGTCATTTGAAGTTCAAAAGAGAGGAGTATGGATAAAATTCTGAGTGAGGGAGGTCATCTGGAGATGTTATAGACTTATGTTTGGGTGTAGTGGAGTTAGGAAGAAGGGTGAAAGTTAGAAAATTTTGAAGTTGGTGAAGTCAAGGAGGTCACAGGTGTGACCTCTGAGGGTAGCGCCCACTACCCTCTTCTGGAGCATTAATTGTTGAATTGCCGATTGAGGTCACGGGCGTGACCTCTGAAGGTAGCGCCCGCTACCCTCTTCTAGAGTTTTAATAGTTGAAATGCCGAATGGAGTCACGGGCGTTACGCCCTGGGGTAGCGCCCGCTACCCCGTCCCAACCAAATCCCATTTTCCAGGTTGTCACGGGCGTGACGAGCCCTGGTAGCACCCGTGACGACCATGTTGTCGGGAACTATAATGCCCTATTTCGCGATTTTCAGCCTCACTTTTCCTCATATTTCTCTCACCCGTGACAATCCCCACTCCTTTCTCTCAAGTCCTAACTCCCAATTCATCTTCTCCCTCACTCTTTTCTCCCTAATCTCCTTCAATCTTCCTCACATCCACCATCTCCACATTCTAAAACCCTAATTTCACCCACCATCTCCATCCTCTCACTTCACGTTCACTCTCATCCTTACAAAACCCTAGCCACCACCCCATTCCTAGCCCTTCACCACTGCAACCACCACCACTACCACCCCCTTTCTCTCTCTAGAACCAAAACTCCAACCTTTGTGAGTTGGGTGCTAGAGAAAGAATGGTCTAATCCTTGCCCCCTCCAATCTTTAGATCTCTTCAAGCTTTGGGTGAATTCGTGCTTCATGGCAAGTTCGAGTCGCTCTAAACGTCAACAACAATCACCATCTGGCTCCTCAAGGTATGACTATAGTTATGCGTTCTGAATTTGAGCCTATGAATGTTTTGGACCCCTGTAGGATACAATGGCGTGCCGAGTGGCACCGGGAGAAATACAACAAGTTCACGACTAGATAAATCGTTGTCCCTTTCATTTATCACGAGGAAACTTGTAGGGAGATGATTTTGAAGCCTAGTTTGGACCATCTGTTTGGAGTCCTAGGGTGGGGGAATTTTATTAAAATCAAAACCAAGGTTTATGATCAGGCCGTTCTAGAATTTCTGAGTTCACTTCAAGTAGAACGACCGACCCGGAATGATGCTGAGTTAAGTTTTCAAATCAATGGGCGTCTCGTGAGGTTAACCCTAGATTAGTTAAGTTAGAAATTGCATCTCCCGGCGGGTGGCCTCCCCGTTGTGGATATTGATGGGTTCCCGACCAATAGGGCCATGACGCTCCTTACTTGCCGAGCTAGGGCAGACATTGGTGTTTTTGGCTCACATCACCGGTACTTTGACCCTAAGCGTACCAAGGTCCGGGATTTTTGCAATCCCGTTGTCCGATATCTCCATCGCTTGATCACAAACTCGGTGGTCGGACGCGATGAGGGCTGCAACAATGTCGGTAAGGCGGACCTTTTCATTATTTTCAACGCCCTACTCGGACATCGGGTCAATAGGGCTTCGGTAATGCTTCACAAGCTCCATGAGATCTCACGGATGACTCGAAGGTACATAATCGGCATGGGTCACATCATCTCACACATTGCGGACCGATGTGGCTTCGGGCCGTACATGAAGAGGGAAAACCCACATTTTGAATGTCAGCCTTTGGACGGGGTTCGGCTAATCAACATGAAGATTTTTTTACAAGGCCGATTACTCGTCCACTACACGCACGACACAAAACCCAGGTGCCAAACCGATTTTGATTTTCGTAGGAACGCAGCTCGCCTCGATGTTAGGAACCGGAACACATGGTCCTGCGAGCCCCGTAGCACTGCCGTGCTCCAAGGCAATCCCATCTTGTATATATATACTTGTTGTGTATCTTGCCTAGGTTGTTCAATTGAATTTAGAGATTGCATATACATCAAATATTCACCTTCTCTCTTTTGCATACATGGTATTAGAGCAACCTTAGGTTCTGATTAGGATTTAACTTTTCCGTTTTCAATTCTTGATCCTGCAGAATCGTGATCAAATCCTCTTATTGCTTGATTTCTCCCCTCGATTGGTTTCTTTTTTCCTTAATTCTCTTCGTCTGGTTTCCTTGCTATCATGTCTTGAGAGGAAGAAGATTCGAGAGACCTACAACAATGGTCCTCTTGACTTACAACCTTTGAATCATCCTTGGTCTTCAACTGGTGAGTATCAAACTCAATGGCAACAATTTCATGAAATGAAATCGATCAGTTGAAATAGCACTTCGGACTAAGGTGAAGCTTGGACTTGTGACTAGAGATTTCAAGAAACTAAGGTTGATTATGAAGGTGCTCATTTGGAACAATGGATAAAATGCGATAGTATGGTGATCAATTAGATTTTGAATTCTATAGTTGCCTATCTATCCGAATCACTTTTATATGTTGAATCTGCCAAGAAACTATGGGTTAAGCTATCGTTGCGCTTTGGCCAAAGTAATGGCCCTATGCTTTTTTCAACTTGAGAAGGAAATGCATCATTTGCATCAAAGAAATAGCTTTGTGGTTGTGTACTACACGCAGCTCAAACAACATTGGGATGAGCTAGATGCTTTGATAGATATAACAATGTGTACTTGTCCTATTACTTGTCCACATGGAAAAGGAGTGGCAGATTTAGAACAAAGAAGGCGCTTGGTAGGGAACCACTCAAGATTTGACTCATGTGAGTCTTTAAGTACACTCTAAAGGGTTGAATCAACTTTCCATCAAAATATCAAAGATCGTGCCAAGTTAGCCAGAGTTACTACAAATCATCCAAATCGGCCAGATTTGCTTCAAATCATACTAAGTTAGTCAGAGTTGCTAGAAGTCATGCCAAGTTAGCCAGAGTCGCTGTAAATCATCCAATGGCCAAATCTACTACAAATCATCCAAGTCGGCTAAATTTGCTTAAAATCATGCAAAGTCAGCTAGAGTTGTTGCAGATCACCCAAGCCAATGACAAATCACTACAGTCATTAATCTAAGCTTGACAAATCGAGGTCTAGTCGACAACTCGGTACATGCAACAAACTCCCACCTTCATATCACCAGGAGACAAATCTTCACCTTAAGTCCTTAGAAGAAAAATCTCCCTCATCAATTCATCAGGAGACAAATCTCCACCATCAGTTCATCCGGAGGCAAATCTCCACCTTCAGTTCTAATCCATAAGGATCAAGGGGGTACTTAGGGCCTCACTAGCCTAATGGCCCAATCCCGAGATTTTCAAATACCTTGGGGAATTTGGTCTCAAATCCAAGAAGTCCCATGGTGAATCGATTAATTTATCATCACTCAAGCCCAAAAAATCACTGATGAAGACAAGAATAGAGTTAGCAGATCCAATGCCAAGCCGATGAGTCAAGTCGGGGTAAGAATCCAACAAAGGGGCATTTTGGTCATTACATAAGGTTTAGGATGAAACCATGGAACATCAAGTCGAGCCTGGAAAACCTACCCCAAGGAGGCTAGGAAGAAGTCATGAGGGAATAAGTTTAAGAATATCATGTTTTGGGCAAAATTAGACAACAAGAAAACACATGTCTTCATATTTTGATTATAATTTCTTCTATATAACTCCGATGACTATGAAATATGGTGCGCATATAGTACTCATCGAGAGTTTCCATCGATATATTATATGACCAAATCAGAATTAAAACGAAGAAGTTATGGACGTTAGAAGTCAGCAGAAGTTGGCTGGCCTCTATAGGCGCTGGCAGCGCCTCTTGCTGTTGTCTCATCTAGACTTTCTGAGTATGGCGCTGGAAGCGCCTCCGAAGACGCCACCAGCGTCTAACCCTACCGAACAGTTCTTTTCTCATTTTTCTCGGTTGTTCTCTCCTCCCCTTCCGATATATATTGTATTAGTTTCTTGGGAAAGTTTAGACTTTTGGAATGAAAATTGTAAATAATTTGAAGATAAATTCTTCTTGGGTATTTGAAAACCCTTCCCCTCAAATCTTCCTCTTCTTTATCCATTAATGGTGGTCATTGGGAGTGGCTCCTTTAGGGATTAGTTGGTGTTTCTTTATGCTAATCTTGGTGAAGTCTATTGGGTCTCTCTTTGGCTTGTTGGTGGAACTCCTTTAAACATCCATGGAGGGCTTGAGTTCAAGGTGGTGAGCAATCTTTATCCTTGTTCATATCTTCTTTGTTCTTGTTGTTGCTTTAATTTATGATGCATCAAAACCCTAGAAATTGGTGTTGTTCTTGAGTTCTAAGTTGAGGTTTTCTCAAACCCTAGAGTAATTGGGATCCTTGGGTGTTTAATCTTGCTTCCCTAGATGTTCCTGGATCATGTGGTATCAGACCAAGGATTAGAACTCATATTGAGGGAGAAAAAAATTTCCAGAATTGTTGGGGTTTAAGTTCTTGAAGTTTTGGGTTTGTTCTTTTTTATTTTGGTTGCAAAATTTATGCTTGATGAATGGTATGGGTCCATTGATATGTTAGGAGTGTTGGGATATGATTTTTATCATTTGGGTCCATGTATTTGTTGAGTATTGAGTTGATTTGTGAAGTTGAACTTGCCCAGAATTTTTTGTTCTATTTTGAGTTTTTGTTGGATTTTGGCATCTTTGGGTTGAATTTGTTGTGATTTTTGGTACCCAAGTGAATGTTATACATACCCTCTTGTTGTTGGAAGTGATTTGTTGAGAAATTCATTGTTTTGGAGTTGATTTGAGTTGCATTTGGGATGGAGTAAGTTTGTAGATTCAATATTTTGGGGTTTGATGTTTGTTCATACTTCTTCCATAGATGAAAATGGTTGATTTGGATATTTTGCTGGATAATTTGTTGTTGGCTATTTATGAATGATGTGGTCACTTGGTGCTTACTATTTGTATTGGTGATTATCATTGGTTTGGTCAATTTTGGTGCATTCCCTTTGCTGGCTTCACCCCATCTTCCCTACAAAATTGGCCTCGCAAAAACTCACTAAATTCCATTAACTACAAAGAACCCAAAGCCTCATCCATTCATCTTTACCTTAGCCCATCAAATCCCTCAACTCCTCAAAATTCCCTCTTTGTCAAATCAAAATGGCGAAAGAGAAACTTCCTCCTCTCACCCTATTCTCCCACCCGAACCGTCTATGTCTCAACTCATGCAACAAGTTCAACGACTTATCGATGGCCAAATTGTGCTCCAACGCCAAATGGAGCTTGAAAATGGAGGAATATTCATTCGATGCTTGAGTCTCCATTGCAAGAAAATGTTGAAGCTTTTAGCTATCAAGCGACGAGAAGAGTTGATGAGGTTCCACCACTACCTCTCCAACCTCAATTTGGTGGGCCTCATCCTTCTCTTCCCGGTCATGGTGTTGATCCTCTTCATTGCCCCTAAGATCGCCTTAACTTCGATGAGGGTGAAGGATCAAGTGGGGACACGGAAGACACATCCTCCATGGGAGTTCCTCTTAAGCCTCGAGATGACAGGGGTGACCTTCGAGTTGATCCTCCTACCTTCGACGGTAATTCGGATCCCGATGAATTCATTGATTAGGTGCATGCCATGGAGAAGATTTTTGAATTCATGGATTATGACAAGAGGAAGCAATACAAGGTTGCCACCCTCCAACTCACTAAGTATGCATCCCTGTGGCTTGAGAACTTGAAGAAACGAAGGATAAAAGATTGTAAGCCAAAAATCCAAACTTGGCCGAAGCTCAAAAAGTACTTGATGAAGAGGTTTTTGCCCACCCACTACAAGCAAAACCTCTACAACAAATTGTTCTCTCTCAAGCAAGGCCACAAGAGTGTTGGAGAATACATATAGGAGTTTGAGTTGGTTATGATGGGGTGTGATGTTCAAGAGTCACCGGAACAAATGATGGCGAGGTTTCTCAATGGGCTCGATGACAAGATTGCATCAAAGGTGAGACTCTATGAGTATCACTTTATCAACGACCTCTACAAGCTTGCCATCTTCGTTGACGAGAAGAAGAAGTCAAAGGGTACTTCTACACCCTCCACCTGTGAGTACAAAGGAGATGAATCTCCTTCTTCTAGGGAGTCTCCTTTCCCTCGGATCACCAAGTCTACAAAAGGGAAATCATCACCTCCTAGGGATCCTTCAAGGAAGAAGGAAGGAAGAAAGTGCTTCAAATGCCATGGATATGGTCACTACGAATCCGAATGCCCCACGAAAAGGGTGATGACTCTTCAAGAGGTCAAGGAGATTGACAAAGAGGTTGAAGAAGTGCTCAAGGAACAAGAAGTGGAGATTTCGGAAGCAGTGAGGGCTATCTTGAAGTTCAACCCGAGGAAGGAGAGTTGCATGTATTGAGGAGAGTACTTCATCCCCCCGAAGCTCCTCTAGACAACAACCAAAGGGAGATGCTTTTTCAATCATGATGCAAGGTCGGAGGCAAGGTCGTGGACTTCATCATTGATAGCGGGAGTTGCACCAACGTCGCCTCGGCATAAATGGTAGATAAACTCAACCTCCCAACCAATCCACACCCCCGACCGTACCATCTCAGGTGGCTCTGTGATCGAGAGGGCTTAAAGGTAACCCAACAAGTTCTAATTCATTGGTCAATGGGTTTTAAATACAATGACTCTATTTTATGTGATGTGGTGCCGATGAATGCGTGTCATTTACTTTTGGGGAGTGTAATAACCTCGCTTAATTCAACAGTAATCGTGGGTTGTAAACCAAATTAAATGCTAAAACGTGTTTTTATTTTTTTAATTTTATTTAAGTTCGTTATGTATAACTCTGTCGTTCGAGTGTATTTTGCAGGACCCGAGCAACGCGACGACCCCAACGTACCAGTCAGACTAATTATTTTAATAATCGAGCAATTGATGGTCTTTAATATCCTTGTTATTATTATTATTACAAGCTTTGATTCGAACGCATTGCATGCATCGATTGCTATATATATATATATATATATTCTTTTTTGGTGTGTGTATATATACACGCAAAATATAAATAAATTTAAAATTCGATGCACGCAATGCGTGCGAATCAAAACTTGTAAATATCAAAAAATTACTCTGAGGTACCCTAACTTTTGGTGAAATGTTTTTATGGTACCCCAACTTTTCAAAACTAACTTTGAGGTACCCTTACCTTTTGGGTTAGTAATTATTTGGTGTTTTTCCGGCAATTAATTTTATTAAGTGATCAAAATGCCCTTCATCTTCCCTTCTTGAAGAAATACCCTTGAAAAAGAAGAATGAGGGTATTTCGGTCACTTAATAAAATTAATGGTCGGAAAAGCACCAAATAATTACTAACCCAAAAAGTAAGGGTACCTCAAAATTAGTTTTGAAAAGTTGTGGTACCGAAAAATAGTTTCCCTAAATATTGGGGTACCTGATAGGCGGCAAGTGCACGGGTGAAATTGTAGCATAAATCAAGGTCGTTCTCACAGGGACTTTTCCTTTCAACACACTGAACTAGCCTCCTAGTAGATCAAAGTCGATCGGGTTTTTGTTTGAAGCAACTAATTCTAATTCAAATCACAATCAAGGTCTAAACAAACTAATATTCACACAAACGTTTCTGATTTAATCAAGGCAAAAAGACGTTCAGGGGAGGAAACCTAAGTCAAGTAACGAATCAACGATGTGGATTGAATACTCATTTCATTAACTTGCACAATCAAGGTTCGATAATAGCATAGAACACTTCAAAATTAGATTTTGTCACTAGAGCGAATTGCGAAGACTAACCAAGCACCTACTTTCGTGGTTATTTTGATTTAGTCAAGGTTAAAGATCTAATTATCACAAGAACCCTAATTAAAACTTCTATGTCTAGACAATTTTAATAAGTTTAATCTAGGCTTTCGGGTAATCAAACTTCTCCTTTCGGTACTTCATTCAACAACCTAATTACATGCAATTGGTGATCAAGCAAAAGCAATAACAATTCCATTCAAAGACCAAAAAGATTGAAACAAACGAAATTCATGTCTATTCAATCCAACAAAGTCAATTCATCAAACAACTTCAAAGGTTCATCCCCCAAACTAAAAGAACTACTCACTATTCATGTTTGAAACTACAAAGCAATTGAAATCTACTCTAGAAAGCATATAAAAGTCTATGAGAGAATGAGAAATTAACCAAAGGGAAGAACAATCTTGCTAGAAATCACCAATGGAGGACTTTTGCTCCTCCACTTCAAAGTTTGCTCAAGTTGCTCTTCGATCTTCAATCTTCTCTTAATCCTCAATGGTGGATGGAATATGGATGAATGAAGGATATGATTAGGATTAGGTTATGGAATGGAGGATGGTAGAATCATGATTGCCTCAAAAATAGCCAGAAAACAGCATAATATAGGCAAATTGCAACTCAAAACCGCCGAAAATAAAGAGACATAGGTGACACGGACCGTGCCACCCTAGGCACTACCCGTGTCAGCTCCCTACATCTAATTCTGCACTCTCTGGTCATAGACACGACCCGTGCCCCTGTCTTGGGCACCCGTGTCACGGATATCTCGGGCCTAGCAGCTCTTTGGGCCAATGTTTGGGCCTTGGGAGATCCAACTTCTCACCTCTTGGTCCTTTATGCATATAACTTGGATCTACACTTGATTTTTGGCTCAGTTTACATCGATTCTTCGCAAATTACCTACAAAACTCACCAAACTCCAAACCAAGCGTAATATGGGAAATTCGGGCATAAAATAATATAATCAAATCAAATACTCCCCGAATTTGATCTCATCAAAATAACCATGTTTTCATATATACAAGAAGCACTTATCAGTACCTCGGAGTAATTTTTTGTGTAAATATAAATGAAGAAATAAGCTAACTAATATTATAATATGAATGGTCCAAGCTATTGAAACTATAGTCTAATACAGGATATGTTCTAAATCGGGTTAACTAAGTGGCAATAGATTTTGTTGTTTCTACAATTATTTTGAGTCTTTGACAACTGATTTTTGTATGAAAGTAGACCCTTATATATTAAATTAAAAGAAACGCCAGATTGTGACCTAAAATTTATGTAAAGCAGTATCTCTTCATATATAACACATATAACATATGTAGACATTAATAGACAGTAGAAACATAAAGAAAATTAATTAGAGAGATAAGAATATATATTGGAAAGATAAGAATATATATTGGAAAGAAATTTAAAGACAATCTAAAATTATCTCTTTGCATAATAACATAGATATATTACACAACACACTCCCTTTCTTTTAATAAATTTCACTTAAATCATGCATTTTATAGAGGAGAGTTTAAACCAAAATTCTTATTAAAACATGAATTTTATGTAGCAAATTTTACTATTTAGAAGAGTAGAATCAAGTATGATTGATTAAATCTATACATGCATGCGGTGAAGAGATTTATTTGGCATTTAGCTAGGTAACTTGATGGAAATAAACATAGATCTATCTATGTAATATTAAAACCATAAAACACTGATGAAATGAAACTAACTTGTAGAGGTGAAAGAGTTGGAGAAGTATATTAAATGTGGAAAGTAGTAATGGAGAGGGGACCACGTAGATGAATTTTGGGGTAGGAAGCAAAGATGGATGCACATCATACGTGTATCTCAGAGAGTATTGTCAGCTTTTTAGGATATTCAATAGCAAAGGGGTAGGTTAGGGGTGAGGGTAAACAATGAAAAAAAGAAAGTAACTGTAATGCAATGGAACTGCCCTGTACATGATAGTACATGCATGAGTGGGCATGGGTAACATGGGCCAATGAATTCTAAAATGACAATTTTAACCTTTAAATTAAAGTGGTGGGAAGGGTAATTTTGGTAAATAGAAATTTGTGTTCCATAACCCCTTCTCCCTTTATATATAACATAGATTATTATTATTATTATTATTATTATTATTATTATTATTATTATTGTAGTATTATTTACATTGTCGTTTCATTAAAATTTTACTGAAGAACCGGATTTCGCATTAGTGCAATCTCGAATTAGTATTCTAGCCTGGATGAGGGAAGTATTAAAAAAATTATTAGTAAAAAAAATAAAAAAGTAAAAAGAGAGAGAGAATAGATAACAAATAATAAGGAAAAGAAAAAAGGGAGTTAAAGAGAAGTAGTATTACGTTGTTTCCTTCCCTGCTTCAAGAAACTCCATTGCTCCTCTCTCTCTCTCCCCCTCCACACTCCCTGCTTCCACTGCCTGCCGCCACTACCGCTGCCAGGGTCGCCGGACGGCCACCGTGCGCCGCCCAAGTCACCGGCCACCACCACTCCATCTTCCCTTTTTCACTTTTTCTTCTTTCCCCAAATTAAAGGTAAACCCTAACTTTTGTAAATTCTTCCAAATCTTAAATTTTTCTGTTTCGATTGTAAAATTGTTGCTCTTAATCTACAATTTGAGTTTTAAACATGATTTTAAGCATAGTTTGACTTTGGTGTAATGTTGGATGATGGGTATGATTTGGGGAAGTGTTGTATAATTGTGTGTTTTGTGCTTGGGAAACCATGGATGATACATGCATGTTGGGATTCTTGTGTGAAATGTAAAAATCTTGAAGTTCTTGCTGTGAGTAAATGTTAATGGTGAATGGATCATGGGTTGAATAAAGTAATTAAAGGTTTTTAGGAAAATTAATGGAGGAACAAGTGAAGAAGTTAGTAAGAAAGTGAGAACTTGTAATCTTGATTCTTGCATGTATGCTTGAAGCATTTCAATGACCTTGGATGAGGATCCATTGTTATCTATTGGCCCCTTTTGGCACCAAAAATATTGTTGGGTAAGGACTTAGTATTAGAAAATTAGGGATAAACGATATGGAACCACCGAAATTAAAGAATTTGGGGTCAAATCTAGTTTTTGAGTTTTCGGGGACCATTGAGACATCTCATGATCAATTTTATAGTTTTAAACAGTAGCTTAGAGTAATAGCTACCCCTCGGGCTTTGAATCGAAGCATTTCGTTGTGTATAACTCAAGTTATAACGTTTTTAATTTTTGGCATTCGCATGAATACGATTTTTGAGGACGACCTTTTCGAGATCATTTTAGAGCACCGAGATGACTTCTTTAGAAAATAAGCTTAACATTGAAGTTGTAGTATGCAGTAGGAGCTTTCCGAAATGGGGTCTTAGGTGACATTTGGAGAACCGGTTGAGGGGATACAATCTAAACAAAGACCCCCGTAAAAAGGGGTTGGGCAGAAACTTAAGGTTAGCAAGCATCATTCTAGAGACTTTTCGGGTATATTCTAAGGATAATTTGGGATTATGCTCAACATAAGAGTTGTAGTAGGTGTTGCAAGCTTTCCAAAATGTCTTTTTTTGAACCATTTGGAGATGTCAGTGAGAAGTTATAGACTTGGAAATATAGCCTAGTAAACACATAATTTCCGGAAAACGATAGAATCCTACAGTTATCGCAGGGAACCTTTTTGGGATTTTCTTGTACTATTTTGAATTAATGATCAACATAAGAGTTGTAGAGTATGTTTTTCTCTTTCCATAGGTTTTTTTTTTCCTGCCATTAATAAAGGCATATATCTCGAACCATGAGTTTTGTTTCAAAATGACTTCCGAAAGCTTTTAATTTGCAAACTTATTTTTTTTGTTACTATTTATTTATTTGATTATTTATTTATTTATTCAATCATCCTTTGGTTATATGTAATTATTTATTTTACCACCGTAGGACATATGACTTCGTGATTTTTTTCTATTCGAGTTAAATTTTCCGGCTAACTTTAAAACATTCGGAAATTACTTAAACTTAAAAGCAAAGGGCTATTTGTCCCCGAAGCACCAAACTTACACACTTCATTGCTATTTCTTGTTCAAGTACGCAACTTTGGGTCGTTGTCGCTTCTCGCTCGGGTCATCCTCCCCTCAAAACACCTTTTTATTAACAACTCTCTTCTCTTGAGGTACGCATATTGCCTATACTCTTTTATAATGTCATGTATTTATATCATGGAAACACAAAGTGTTCTACTAATGTGAACAATATATTTTTCATCATGTTTTCCCATCTAAATGTGGACCCGCCCCATTTATACATATTGAGTGCATTTACGCTATATACCTGGCCAGTGTCAACTGGTTAACTCCGTCAGGACCTCCCGATCGGTCCGGGTATGCGCATATGAACGCTTAGCCCGATGATCGTAAATGGGATCACTCAGATAATAATAATCATGTTAAATGTTTTACTTACTTCTCTTCTCTCTGTTTGCAAAATGAGTTGAAATGCGCGAAACAAAATGAATTACTAAATTATGTTTTACATTATAGGGGTATGCGTATTGAGTTTCGACTCATTTACGAAAATACTTGTTTATGTTTTGTTTTAGGTGTTGGCTCCGGTGTTGGGAAGTCTAATACTAGTAAGAAGCAAGGATAAATGGGTGTCTAAGAGTATATTGTGAAGCCATGGTTGTGATCGATACGTCGACATTAAGTGTAGGGTCGCACTCTTGCTAGGGTTCTTCGAAGCCATCTTTTATCGTGTCTTTTCGCTCTTAGCGACTTTGGAAACCCTTTTAAATATGTGGTTGGTGTTGTAATAAATATCTGTCTTGTGGGTGTGAAGGCAATTATCAGTTTGGTAATCAGATGCGTTAAGTCTATCTACAGGAGTGTGGGCTTGACATTAACGGATAGAAAAGTATGTATAGATGTTATTTCTGGTTTGTTGTTGTTGTTGTTGTTGGAAGTCTGGTGTGCATGGTAGCCTTGTCCATCGTGGTTGGACGGCGATAATGTCCCTGGACTCCTTAATCCACTGTGCTAATCACTGGATGATAAGGTGGTTACCCCTAATCTGGTGATTATGAGTCTAGGGGTGTTACAGTTGTGGTATCAAAGCCAGGTTATGAGTTTAGGGGACATGAAGTATGCCTAGAGTTGACTAATAAATGTTAGAAATGAGGTCGGGCGTGATGAATGCATGAGTTAAGTCTTGTAGGGCTTGTGTTGTAGTCCAATGATGATTATAATTAGCGTCTTGATGATTGGGTCCATAATAGAATGGATAGGGGTTGGAGCCCAGTGGAAGTCAAACAAATAAAATTAAATAATATAAATAAATCTTTGGTCTTAATAGTCTTTATAAGTTGGGTGCTTGATGAGTTGAGTCAAGTCTAGTACTACGAGATGAGTCTCTTGTGATACGTATTAGAGTCAAGGAAAATATTTATCATAGGTAGCAGCATGATTTGAACTTTTATAAAGGAAGGATGTGATTATCCTAAAGGTACTTATAAGTTTGATTTCGTGATGGAATTGATCAACTCTAAGTGTTGTGGTTGCGGTCAAGAGTCTTTCTCATCATCATGGATATCAATATGAATGACTTGTGATCCTTAAAGGTCTAGGGAGACTCGTTAAAGTGAGTGAATAAGAGTCAAGTCATTTGGATGTTTTAACGAGAAATACTTACTACGCTTTTGTTTTATTTTCTCTTCTACTAGATGGCTTTCCTGGGACTACCAGACCCATATGCTATGATGATGCACCCCGGGAGTATGGTATCACATCACATACACGCTGGGAGAGTGTATAGCTATTAACCATTTGGATCCAGCCTCGGAGTTCAACAACCCCCTAGTCAGGGCCCACTGCCTCCTTTACACTCTTCCCTTCTCCGACCCTTGGGAAAACTTTAAGGAACGGTACTTTGAGTTTATCTCCACAGGTAACACTAGGGAACATGGGGTAAGGTTCCAAACCCTAGGACCTTGGAATGTAGTTGTCTTCGAGCTACTAGTGAGCGAATGGGCTGGTATTATGGCTGTGCATGCTTGGGAGCTTCCACACTACTTTCCCGAGCTTTTCCACTTACCACCTCACCTCCAGGTTACTATAGCTTTCCACCCCGGTAAGGATGTGAGCTCGGATGAAGAGGAGCCGATGGAGGAGGAGTCCCTAGAAGAGGAGCCCATAGAGGATGAGGAGGAGGATCCTTCGGAGGGTGAGCTAGAGGATCCACCTCACTCCCCCGACCACTCTTATGAGTCCAATGATGTGGTGATCGTGCAGGACATCCCAGACTCTCCCATTGTTATGGAGGTTTGCTCAGCCACGGAAGAGGAGGATGAGACCGGGGATGATAGAGGTGAGACTGAGGATGAGCTGAGTTCAGAGGAGGATTATGACAGTGATGACCCGGACTATGACCCGGCCAAGGATAACTAAGACAACAAAACTTGGTGACCTACTCTTTTGCTACGGGTAGCATAGGCTAACTCATTCTTTTGCTTAGTTGGCTAAGCTAAGTGTTGTATGTTTTGTTGATATGTATGTAAACTAGTGTAAGCTAGCCAAACTATGATTTGATTCCGCCTGTGCTTATTTTTGGGTTGTGGGCGAAGTAGCTTAGAAAGCTAATTTCTAATGTAACTAAACTACTAAATTGTGTAGGATGTGCAAGGTATTGGCACCGATCTAGGACCCCCATTTTCCTTAGGTTTCCCCATTTTGATGCAACTGTAATTAGGTGGAAACGACTAGGCATGGCATGTAATGGACTTTATGGCGTATTTTATGAAATTATGTATGCTTGAAGTTATTATATTTACAGGAAATGTGAAAGGAATACCCACTTGGGGGCAAGATAAGCATGGAAAAATGTGTTGGTTTTTGGTAACTAAACAAGGTACTTGTTGTTGTTATTCTGTAGCATGTCGCACACGATAGGAAATAGTCCACCCCGTGATGGGTCACAAGAAGAAATGGGTGACAATCAATTGCAGGGACTACAGGTGCAAGGGCCTCAATTACCTCCTTATGCAGTTACGAATCCAGGTTCCTCCTCTATAACAATACCATAGCCCAACCCATTCTACCAGGATTTTATGGGACATATTATTCAAGAACTCTTGCAGAGGATCCCGAATCCTAATAGTCAAGTGGAAAAGCCTAGCGACGAGGGAATATATGCCGATAGAGTGGCGAAAAGGAATCCAAAAACTTATTCAGGAGGGTTGGACCCGGTAGAATTAGAGGAATGGATCAGAAATACGGACAAAATTTTTGAAGTGGTAGGGGTACCCGGAAAAAAAAAGGTTGTAATTGGGACCTTTTATTTAACCGGGGAAGCCGATATTTGGTGGGGAACCATTAAAGACAAGTATAAGGATTCGGGAGTGGCTTGGAATAAATTTATAGAGGATCTGCGGGCTAAATTTTACCCCATATCCCTGCAACGCCAAAAAGAGAAAGAATTCGAGAATTGAGCATGGTGAATCCAGAGATGTCTGTAATGCAATATGCAGCCAAGTTCAATGAGTTGGCCTGTTTCGCACCTAATTATGTGATTTCTGGACGCATGAAGATGAAATGATTTGAGGAAGGGTTGGCCCCTTATATTAGAAGCCAGTTAGCATGCCACCCATTTCAAAGCATGCAAGAGTTGTATGAGCGTGCAGCAGAAGTAGAGGGAACACGCACGAGTCAGGACAAGCAAAGAGGCCCGTTCCAAACCCTATTAGGAACCTCCCGCCCCCTACTTCTGAACCTTGCAAGAAGTGTGGAAGGACTAACCACCCCATGAGCCAGTGCAGAGTGGGAACAGACAAGTGCACATGGTGCGGCAGCCTTGAACATAAAGCTTTAAGCTGCCCCAAGAGACAAAGGGCTGTGGAACAAGGCTCAGCAAGACCTATCCCTACGGTGCGACCAGGGTCGCCTCCGCCAAACGTTGGTAGCGTAGGAGGAACCTACACTATGGGCAAGAAAGATTCCGCAAAGTCCGGTACGGTAGTCACTGGAAGTCTATATTTAAATTCCAAGCCTTTAATTGTGTTATTTGATTCGGGTGCCACGCACTCATTTGTGTCGTCTAAGTTATTCCTAATCTAGGCATAGATAACCTTAGTCATCCGAACAATTACCAAATTGGGTTACCCAATAGCCAATCTGTAGTGTATGGGAAAGGATTTGAGGAGGTGCCCCTTAGTATAGCCGGAGACACCTTCCTATCAGATCTGATACAATTTGATTTAGCCGAGTTTGATGTAATTTTGGGCATGGATTGGTTATAAAGGCATAAGGCTAAGATAAAATGTGATGAGGGCCTTGTGGTTCTAAAAAACAACCAAGGAGGAAGGACGTATTTCCTGGGAGAGGAAAATAAGGTTGAATGCCCAATTATATCCCTCATGAAGGCTAGAAAGCTCTTGAGACATGGTTGCCCAAGTTTTATATGTTGTGTGACAGAGAAAAGGAAGGAAGAGCTGAGCTTAGATCAAATTCCGGTGGTTCGGGAATTTCCCGATGTCTTCCCAAAGGAACTTACCCAATTGCCCCCAAGGAGAGAGATAGACTTTGAGAGATAGAGCTAGTTCCCGAAGCTTCACCTAAGGCACCATATAGAATGGCACCTGCAGAGTTAAGGAGCTTAAGGTGCAACTTGAGGAACTGTTACAAAAAGGATTTATAAGACCCAATGTATCACCGTGGGGAGCTCCTGTATTGTTTGTGAAGATGAAAGATTGAAGTTTGAGGCTGTGCATTGATTATCGGGAGCTGAATAAGATCACAATTAAGAATAAGTACCCATTCCCCCTTACTAATGACTTGTTTGATCAGTTGTAAGGGGCGGGAGTGTTTTCAAACATTGACTTGAGGTCGGGGTACCATCAATTGAGGATAAAGCCTGAGGATACACCTAAGACTGTCTTTCGAACCCGATATGGGCATTATGAGTTCACAGTTATGCCTTTTGGTCTCACTAATGCACCAGCGGTGTTCATGGACCTTATGAATAGGGTTTCTAAGCCATTCTTGGACAAATTTGTAGGGGTATTTATAGATGATATCTTGGTATACTCTAGGAGTCAAGAAAAGCATGCGCAACATTTGAAGACTGTGCTACAGACCCTAAGAGAACACCAACTGTTCGCAAAACTACAAAAATGTGAATTTTGGTTGGACAAGGTAGGTTTTTTAAGACACATTGTCACGAGTGAGGGCATTATAGTGGACCCCCAAATAGTGGTGGCGGTAATGGGATGGCCTAGACCCACGACCATCACAGAGGTGAGGAGCTTCCTCGGGATGGCCGGATACTACCGCCGATTCATTCAAAATTTCTCAAAGATTGCCCTTCCACTAACTAACCTATTGAGGAAGACCACACGGTTCGAGTGAACCGAAAAGTGTGAGGAAGCATTTCAAGAACTCAAGAGACGGTTGACGACCGCTCCAGTCTTAGCACTGCCAACTGAAGGAAAAGAGTACACTATCTACAGTGATGCATCAAAGCATGGGCTAGGTTGTGTATTAATGCAAGACAACAGAGTTATCGCATATGCATCCCGGCAGTTGAAACCCTATGAGCAAAACTATCCAACCAATAACTTAGAATTAGCAGCAGTAGTGTTCGCCCTGAAGATTTGGAGACATTACCACTATGGGGTACCAACTAAAGTTTTTTCGGACCACCAAAGCCTCAAGTACATTTTTACCCAAAAAGAACTGAACCTGAGACAAAGGAAATGGTTGGAACTTCTGAAGGACTATGACTTAACCATCCAATATCATCCGGGTAAAGCTAATTCGGTGGCTGATGCACTAAGTAGGAAGACTCAGCATAGTGCTAACGCACTCCAAGGGGTTCAAATCCTGCTAGCCCGCAAGATTCAGAGTGCGGGCATAGAATTAGTGAGGCATGGGGAGAGAGACACCTTACTAGCAGCATTGCAATTGAGACCATCTATTTTAGAGGAGATCAAGGTCGGCCAGGTGGATGATGAGGAGTTAAATAGAATTCGTTGGAACATGAAGGAAGGGAGAATGCCAGGTTTTGTGATACATGATGATGAGATTTTGAGGTTCCAAAACCGTTTGTGTGTGCCTAAGTTCGGGGATTCGTTGAAAAGGATCCTAGAAGAGAGTCACAACACCCCATACTCGATACACCCAGGAGGTACTAAGATGTACCGGGACTTAAGAGAGAACTTTTGGTGGCCTGGAATGAAGAGGGATGTGGCTGAATTCGTGAACAAGTGCCTGACCTGCCAAAATGTGAAAATTGAACATCAACGCCCCGCAGGTGAGTTACTACCCCTAAAAATACCTGAATGCAAATGGGAATCAATATCAATGGATTTTGTGATGAGCTTACCCACGACAGTGACCAAAAGAACGCAATTTGGGTAATAGTAGACCGCCTTACCAAGTCGGCGCATTTTATTCGCATCCATGAAAGTTGGAGTGTTGATAGGTTAGCAAATATCTATCTTAAAGAAGTGATACGGTTACATAGAATTCCAAAGGACATAATCTCCGATCGGGACACCAGGTTCCAGTCTCGATTTTGGTCAGCCTTACAGAAGGCTTTTGGTACCAAATTGAATTTCAGTAGATCCTACCACCCTGAAACTGATGGGCAAACAGAAAGGGTAAACCAAATTGTGGAGGACATGTTAAGAGCTTGTATTTTGGATTTCCAAGGTAGCTGGGAGGAGTTCCTACCACTAGTGGAATTTTCATACAATAACAGCTACCAAACTATGATCAAGATGGCACCTTTTGAGGCACTTTACAGGAGGAAGTGCAGAACACCGTTGTGATGGGGGGATTTGGATGAAGTCGTGATCATAGGTCCTGAACTCATTCAGGACACAGTAGATAAAATAAGAGTCATACAACGGCATATCCAAACGGCCCAAAGTAGACAAAAGCACTATGCTGATAGGAGGAGAAGCCTCTAGAATTCCAAGTGGGTGGTAAGGTATTCCTCAAGGTGTCGCCCACAAAGGGTGTAAGGAGATTCTATGTTATAGGGAAAATAAGTCCCAGATACATCGGGCCCTACGAAATCCTCGAAAGGATAAACCCAGTAGCATATAAACTGGCACTACCCACCGATCTAGATCATGTGCATGATGTCTTCCATATATCTCAACTTCGGAAGTACATTCCAGATCCTAGGCACAATAGCCCGACCCACCAATAATATCAGAAAACCTGACCTATGAGGAGAAACCTATGCAAATCTTAGATCGCAGAATCAAACGCCTGCGCACCAAAAACATTCCTCTAGTGAAGGTTTTATGGGCAAACCATGCATCCTCTGAGGCCACTTGGGAAACTGAAGAGGAAATGACGGACAAGTACCCACACTTGTTCTAAGATACACCACACAAAACACCTTACAAAATTAAAAGTTCCGGGATGAAACTTCCTTAAGAGGGGTGGGATGTAATAACCTTGCTTAATTCAACAGTAATCTTGGGTTGTAATCAAAATTAAATGCTAAAACGTGTTTTTATTTTTTTTTATTTTATTTAAGTTCGTTATGTAAAACTCTGTCGTTCGAGTGTATTTTGCAAGACCCGAGAAGCGCGACGACCCCAACTTATCAGTCAGATTAATTATTTTAATAATCGAGCAATTGATGGCCCTTAGTATCCCTGTTATTATTATTATTATTATTATTATTATTATTATTATTATTATTATTATTATTATTATTTACATTGTCATTTTCATTAAAATTTTAGTGAAGAACCGGATTTCGCATTAGTGCAATCTCGAATTAGTATCCTAGCCTGGATGAGCAAAGTATTAAAAAATGATTAGTAAAAAAAATAAAAAAGGTAAAAAGAGAGAGAGAATAGATAACAAATAATAATAAGGAAAAGAGAAAAGGGAGTTAAAGAGAAGCAGTATTACGTTGTTTCCTTCCCTGCTTCAAGAAACTCCATTGCTCCTCTCTCTCTCTCTCTCTCTCTCTCCCCCTCCACACTCCCTCCTTCCACTACCTGCCGCCATTACCACCACCAGGGTGGCCGGACGGCCACCGTGCGCCGCCGAAGTCACCGGCCACCACCACTCCATCTTCTCTTTTTCACTTTTTCTTCTTTCCCCAAGTTGAAAGTAAACCCTAACTTTTGTAAATTCTTCCAAATCTAAAATGTTTCTGTTTTGATTGTGAAATTGCTCTTAATCTCCAATTTGAGTTTTAAACATGATTTTAAGCATAGTTTGACTTTGGTGTAATGTTGGATGATGGGTATGATTTGGGGAAGTGTTGTATAATTGTGTGTTTTGTGCTTAGGAAGCCATGGATGGTACATGCATGTTGGGATTTGTTGAAGACAGAGTCAAGGTCCTTCACCGCGCATCCGCGAAGGACCTTCAGTTTTGCTGAAAGCGAAATTCCGGAAAAGGAAAGTTGCCTTATATTATATAATCTGATAATATATTCTGAGTATATGATATATATTCCGATTATATACCTAGATTATGTGTATATAATATATATATATTTTGATTATATATTATATATTCTTATTATGGGCATGAATCTTGTAGATATCAAGAGGAAACAAAATGAAACAAATCAAGGGAAATCAATCATGATTGTTGTAGCAACAAAAGGGAAGAAATCAACACATAAGGCAAGTTACCGTTGGAAGGACTCAAGTCCAAGCATCCAAAGGTATCTATAAAAAGGACACAGAAGAATTGAGAAGATAGGCGATTCCACGGAAGTAATCGCGGAGTAAAAAATCTGGTGGATTTCTCCGAGTGTATAACCAATGGTTCGGTGGTAAAGGTAGCCAGTAAAGGACCTCTGGTGGAGGTATAGCAAAGGACCTTGGTGAGCATTTGTTGTGTCCACATGTGGTGGAGAGATGGTGTGTAGCAGAGCCTTGACGGACTAAGGCTGTGTGAGTTTGTGCTTCAATGTAATCCATCATGTTCCAAATCGCCGCTATGGTTTTTCCTACGACGGTCCTTATATGTAACTGACTCAAGGACATTCAGTCTTGGTCAGTGATCCTATAAGTAACTGCCTTCGGGCTGTTACTTCTTGTTTTGTTTTGTAAGTGTATCTTGTTCTTTGATTGTTATAAATCTAATGAGGTATTTCAGTTACACTGTGTTTTGATCCTTGGTTTGAAACCAAGGAAGTTTGCTCTAACGTTCTTACCTAGTGTGTAGATCTTAATTGTGAACTTCACCCTCCTCTTGGGCTCCAACAAGTGGTATCGGAGTAGGTCCACACAATAAGAGACTAATCGCTCTATGGAAAAGATCACGGGGGATAGTGAAAACAAAAAGGTAAGTCACGGACATAGATGCATTCTCCTACCAAGACATTGATAAGGAAAAATAAGGTTAAATCATAATCCTTATGTCCTTCATCCGGCACAAAATTTGAGGTATGTCACCTGTAAACTATTCATTGATCATATTGAATTATGGCATGAATTGACGGGGAGGACCCTCTCTTAGTATTGACAAGTTTATCAAGCGTTGCAGATTTCTAGACAACCTCTAAAACATACTAGATGTTACATCAAGGGGGAGATTCCCTATTGACCTTGTGACAATCCAAAAAGGGAAAAATGATTTTATTGTTGCTGAATTTTATCTTTATCCAAAACGGAGAGATTGTTGAAGACATGGTCAATGTCCTTCACCGCGCATCCGCGAAGGACCTTCGGTTTTGATGAAAGCGAAAATTCGGAAAAGGAAAGTTGCCTTATATTATATAATCTGATTATATATTCTTAGTATATAATATATATTCTGATTATATACCCAGATTATGTGTATATAATATATATATTTTTTGATTATATATTATATGTTCTTATTATAGGCATGATTCTTGTAGATATAAAAATGAAACAAAAGGAAACAAATCAAGGGAAATCAATCATGATTGTTGTAGCAACAAAAGGGAAGAAATCAAAACATAAGGCAAGTTACCGTTGGAATGACTCAAGTCCAAGCATCCAAAGCCGTCTTTAAAAAGGACGATAGAAGAATTGAGAAGATAGGTGATTCCACGGAAGTAATCCCGGAGTAAGAAATCCAGTGGGATTTCTCCGAGTGTGTAACCAATGGTTCGATGGTGAAGGTAGCCAGTAAAGGACCTCTGGTGAAGGTATAGCCAAGGACCTTGGTGAGCATTCGTTGTGTCCACATGTGGTAGAGAGATGGTGTGTAGCAGAGCCTTGACGGACTACGGCTGTGTGAGTTTGTGCTTCAATGTAATCCATCATGTTCCAAATCGCCGCTAGGGTTTTTCCTACGGCGATCCTTATCTGTAATTGACTCAAGGGCATTCAGTCTTGGTTAGTGATCCTATCAGTAACTGCCTTCGGGCTGTTACTTCTGGTTTTGTTTTGTAAGTGTAACTTGTTCTTTGATTGTTATAAATCTAATGAGGTATTTCAGTTACACTGTGTTTTGATCCTTGGTTTGAAACCAAGGAAGTTTGCTCTAACGTTCTTACCTAGTGTGTAGATCTTAATTGTGAACTTCACCCGACCCCCTCTTGGGCTCCAACAGGATTCTTGTGTGAAATGTAAAAATATTGAAGTTCTTGCTGTGAGTAAATGTTAATGGTGAATGAATCATGGGTTGAATAGAGTAATTAAAGGTTTTTAGGAAAATTAATGGAGGAACAAGTGAAGAAATTAGTAAGAAAGTGAGAACTTGTAATCTTGAGTCTTGCATGTATGCTTGAAGCATTTCAATGGCCTTGGATGAGGATCCATTGTTGCCTATTGGCCCCTTTTGGCACCAAAATATTGTTGGGTAAGGACTTAGTATTAGAAAATTAGGGAGAAACGATATAGAACCACTGAAATTAAAGAATTTGGGGTCAAATCTGGTTTTTGAGTTTTTGGGAACCATTGAGACATCTCGTGATCAATTTTATAGTGTTAAACAGTAGCTTAGAGTAATAGCTAGCCCTCGGGCTTTGAATCGAAGCATTTCGTTGTGTATAACTCAAGTTATGACATTTTTAATTTTTGGCCTTCGCATGAATACGATTTTCGAGGATGACCTTTTCGAGATAATTTTAGAGCACTGAGATGACTTCTTTAGCAAATGAGCTTAACATTGAAGTTGTAGTATGCAATACGAGCTTTCCGAAATGGGGTCTTAGGTGACATTTGGAGAACCGGTTGAGGGGATACAATTTAAACAAAGCATCCCGCAAAAAGGGGTTGGGCAGAAACTTAAGGTTAGCAAGCATCATTCTAGAAACTTTTCGGGTATATTGTCATGATAATTTGGGATTATGCTCAACATAAGAGTTGTAGTAGGTGTTGCAAGCTTTCCAAAATGTCTTTCTTTGAACCATTTGGAGATGTCAGTGAGAAGTTATAGACTTGGAAATATAGCCCAGTAAATACATAATTTCTAGAAAACGATAATCCTACAGTAATTGCAGGGAACCTTTTGGGGATTTTCTTGTACTATTTTAAATTAATGATCAACATAAGAGTTGTAGTGTAATAAACCGGTGTTAATTAGACCCTAAGGTTGTTTAATTAAGTTAATTAATCAAGTTTATTAACCAAAGTCGCGCTTTTCTATTTTCTAAACTGTGTGTTTTGCAGGACTTGAATAGTGCAACGACAACCGATCCTCCAGTATAATAATTTCGGTTGATACTCCTCAAATAGTATTCCCGAATCTTCATAATAACTATGATATTCAATTATTAGTCTGACGATTTCCCATTTGGGTTTATTCGAATTTATTATTATTCGAGAAGTGAGGACTCATGACATTGTTTATTAGTGAACATTCTCATAGTTAGTCTCGTAGAATTTTATTCGGGAACCCAAGTTAATGGTATCGGGTTATAAAGTAGGTATTAATAAGTATTTTGGGCCTGATTTATTTCTTTGGACAGCCTAATGTTCTTGAGTAGTAGGCCTTATAATTAGAATTAGTAGCCCTCCTTCTCCTTCTTCATTTCATTCCAAATTATTTCAACTCAAACACTAGAGACCCCTCACTTCTCTTGCTCTCCCTCCTCACGATTGCCACGACCGACCACCACGGCTGTGTCGTTCGATGTCCGTCCGTCTTGCTCCAGCCGACCACCTCCCTCCTCTGTTCCTCTCTTCCTTCTCCCTCTTCTTCTAAGGTAAACTCTACCCTTCTTTTATCAATCTAAATTTTAATGTTTAGCTTATGAATTTGGGTGATGTTCTTGAATAATTTAGCTAGCTATTTTGTGTATTCCATGAAATAATCAGATTGGTTGTTGTTGGGTATGGATTAGAGATGGAATGATAGGAAATTGAAGTATGGAGGGTGAGATAGACTTGAATATGGTTGATGGTAGTGTGCATGTCACTTTTATGATGGTTTAATTGTTGTTCCAAATCTGAAAGTAACGTTAGAGTTGTTTGTAATGAGTTTTGGTTATTAAAGTGATGAATTAGTGATGAATTTTTAGTGTTTTATGATGCACATGAAGTGTTCGATGAAATGTCTCACAAAGAATTGATGAAGATTGGATGAGTATGGCTTGATTAATGTTAGGTTGTTGAGATCTTGTTTTGCATGTGTGAATTATGGTCAATAATGAAGGATTCTGGATGGGTTTAGTGCTGGAAAATAAGTAAGGATGCTTGGGAAGTGATTTGGGGAAGATTAGAGTTGAATACCAAAGTTTAAGATGCATGCAAGCCCAAATGAAGGGTGATTTCAAGTCTGGATGAAATTTGGAAATTCCAGAGAATG
The DNA here is from genome assembly GCA_029582165.1 of Portulaca oleracea. NCBI lineage: Eukaryota > Viridiplantae > Streptophyta > Magnoliopsida > Caryophyllales > Portulacaceae > Portulaca > Portulaca oleracea. The sequence continues at coordinate 20,727,846 of CM055886.1, forward strand.
TAGAATATGATTTTGACCTAAAGTATGCCATGAATAGGTAGCCTAAGATGTTAGCTAAACCTCGGTTTTTGAATCGTAGAATTTCGTTAAGTATAGCAAAAGTTATGCCCAAAACCGTGTGATGCATAATGGATCACAAGACAACCAAAATGCCAAGAAAGAACACGGATCAAAACACAAGTAAGAACTTGCAAGAGATGAATCAGATAAGGACCTTTACAGCGTACTGAACAGCGGAAACTTTGATAGAATTTGATAGAATTTGATAGAATTGAGCAACGAAACTCCTCGGATTGATACAGATACACCACAATCTTCAAGAGCTCCTACTCCTCCTGTCACCACCCAAGAATGCTCAATCTTGGATTAGAAGAGAAGATTTCACACGAAAAACCCAAAGGCAATTCGTTTCTAGCCAAAGACTAGAGAAAAACAACACATTGTGTTTGTATTTGATTTTATTGAATATGAGATAATGTCTTTACAAGAGACCCAAGGGGGTCTATTTATAGGAATAGGAAAACCCCTCCCTATAGGCGCGTCACCCCAGCGAGGCCAGCAAAGGCTGCGTCTACCCGGCAAGGCCCTTTAGGCGACACTACAACAAAGGCCCTTTTAAAGAAAATACAATATCTCCTAAAATACAACTCCAATACTAAAGATTCAAAAACCAAAATGTACATAAAGAATAACCCTTCCATATAGCTAAATGACACTGCAAGACTCTTGAGATAAGGAGCTCAAAAGTCCTTTAGTTTTGGAGATATTCGCGACACAACCACTTAAAACAGTTTGCAGCAGACTGGCAATGTCCTTCAGTGCTTCTTCTTGATGTATTGAAGTATGATATGCATCATTCTCCCTCTCTTGAAAAGAGTTTGCCCTCAAACTTGGAATTTCTTCATCTTCATTATAATAGGGCTTAAGATCACACACATTGAAAGTACAACTTCCTTCATACTCATCTTCCATCTTCAAACGATAAGCGTTATCACCAAGTCTTTCTAAGACCTCGTAAGGACCTTCACCTCTCGGTTTCAATTTCCCTTTTCTCTTACTTGGAAATCTCTCTTTCTTCAAGTGTAACCATACTAAATCTCCAGGCTTGAAAATAACCTTCTTCCTCTTTCGATTCACTTTCTCTTCAACCTTTTGAGTATATCTCTTAATCTTCTCACGAACTTCCTTATGCAGCTTCTTAATCTCCTCTACTCTTTTACTTGCTTCAAAACTAAACTTCGTAGATGTAGAGATAGGAGATAAATCCATGGGTTTAAGAGGATTTCTTCCATAGACAACTTCAAATGGAGATAACTTCGTAGCATCATATGTAGTGTTGCAAGGTACAAAATGCGCCATCTTTGAAAATCGATCTACAACCACCATAATAGAATCTTTACCTCTTTGAGTTCGAGGTAGACCCACAATGAAGTCTAAACTCACATCTTCCCAAGGGTGATATGGAATAGGTAGTGGCGTATATAAGCCTTGTGGTAACACATGTGACTTGGCAAGGTTGCAAGTACCACATCTCTTAACAATATGCTCAACATCCTTCACCATGCTAGGCCAGAAGTAATAATCTCTCAACATCAAATAAGTCTTCTCTATACCAAAATGACCCGCTAAGGCACCTCCATGGACTTCTTGAATCAACAATTCGCGCAATGAGGTCCTTGGTATACATAATTGATTTCCTTTGAATAAGAAACCATCTTCGATATGAAACATTTCATGAGGATGTTTCTTTGACAACTCATATACTTCTTTGAAATCTTGATCATCTTGATAAAGGTCCTTAATATCTTCAAATCCTGCAATGTTAGAATCAAGAACATATGTAAGTAAGTACCTTCGTGATAGAGCATCAGCGCCCTTGTTCAAATGCCCGGCCTTATGCTTGATCACAAACTGAAAAGCTTGCATAAATTCAACCCATTTTGCATGCCGTGGGTTAAGCTTGTGTTGGCCTTGGATAAACTTGAGAGCTTCATGATCACTATGTAGAATAAACTCTCCAGTTAGTAGATAATGCCTCCAATGCTCAAGAGCTCTTATAATGGCATAGAACTCCTTGTCATATGTACTAAACTTCCTTTTGGCATCATTCAACTTCTCGCTAAAGTAGGCTATTGGCCTTCCCTCTTGTGTAAGGACGGCACCAATACCAACTCCACTAGCATCCACTTCTACTTCAAATACTTTGTCAAAACATGGCAAGGCTAGAAGAGGTGCATTACATAACTTCTCCTTGATACCTTCAAACGCCAATTGAGCGTTTTTATTCCATGTATACTCCCTTTGCTTCAACAACACAGTCATAGGAGCCAAAATAGTAGAGAAATTCTTGATAAACCTTCTATAAAATGAAGCTAATCCATGAAATGATCGTACCTCATGTATACTCGTTGGTGTTGGCCATTCTTGGATAGCTTTGACCTTTCTTCATCTACTTGAATCCCATTTTTGGAGAGCACATATCCAAGGAAAATGACCTTGGTTGAAAAGAACGAGCACTTCTCCAAGTTGGCGTAGAGCTTTTCTTTCTCCAAGATACACAAAACTAGCTCTAAATGCTTTACATGGTCATTCTCACTTCTACTATATACAAGTATGTCATCAAAATATACAACAACACACTTTCCAATCAAAGGTTTCAATACATGATTCATTAACCTCATGAAAGTAGAAGGAGCATTTGTTAGACCAAAGGGCATTACTAACCATTCATATAAGCCTTCTTTGGTTTTGAAAGCCGTTTTCCATTCATCTCCTTCACATATGCGAATTTGATGATATCCACTCTTCAAGTCAATCTTTGAAAACACGACACTTCCATAAAGTTCATCAAGAAGGTCCTCCAGTCGTGGAATGGGAAAACGATATTTAATGGTGATTTTGTTGATGGACCTACAATCCATGCACATACGTTGGGTACCATCTTTCTTTGGAACTAGTAATACTGGGACGACACATGGACTCATGCTTGGACGAATAAGGCCCTTTTGGAGTAGCTCATCAACTTGCCTTTGAACCTCATGGGATTCCTTGGGGTTCATTCGGTAGGCTTGCTTATTTGGCAATGTGGTTCCCGGAATGAGATCAATCTTGTGTTCAATGTCCCTTCTTGGTGGCAATCCTTGGGGCATTTCTTTTGGAAACAAATGACCAAACCTCCTCATCAAGGGTGAGAGCCGAGGACGTTCATGAGTTGGGGAAGCTTGTTCTTCTTGGATATTCGCCAATATCAACTCATTATACTCAAAGAATTCATGTTGTTCTGCCTTTAGTAAAGATACAGTGTTAGTCTCCTTTTCTTTCTCTTTTATTGGTGGAGGCCGAATAGAAGAAGGGGGCAATGGAGCCAATGTAATCTTCTTCTTGTTGATGACGAATGAGTAGGTATTCAATCTTCCATCATGAGTTACATACCTATCAAAAAGCCACGGTCTACCAAACAAAATATGACAAGCATCCATGGGTATTACATCACACCACACATCATCTTTATAATTCTTCCCAATGGACAATGAGACTAATACACGTTTATCAACTCTAATGCCCTTCCCATGGCTTAACCATTGAATATTATAAGGAGATGGATGAGAACTTACATCCAAATTCAACTTTTCTACCATTGTAGTAGAGGCGGCATTAGTACAACTACCTCCATCAATTATAAGAGAGCATACCTTTCCTCGAACGGTACACCTAGTATGGAATATATTCTCACGTTGCTCCATGTCATTTGGGGTAGAAGCCACACTTAACGCCCTTCTGAGCACCAACAATTCACCTTCATCCGCTGGCTCAACCTCCTCATCATTATTCTCCTCATTTTCGGCAACCTCACAAGGTTCCACTTCATGTTCACTTTCATACAAGCTTGGTTCAACAAACAAAGCACTTTGATATTCAACAAGAGAAACCGTGCGCTTGTTAGGACATTCGGATGCTATATGACCCAAACCTTGGCACCTAAAACATCTTCTTGGTTGTAATTTCCTTGGTTCTTGGACTTGGGTTTTGAGTGGGGGATTTTGTGGCTGGTTTAATGTGGGTTTGGCGTAGGGTTTATGGGAGGATGGGGGCTGATTTTGTGGAGCTTTTGATTGTGTTTGGGGATAAGGACGTTGGGTATAGGGTTTGGATGTGTTTGGGAACGTCCTTTGCGGTTCCTTGGCTCTTTCTTTTCTTTGCCTTTCCACTTTCATAGCCAAGTTACTTAGCTCATCAAGAGATTCATATGAATGTAATTCAACTATATGACGTATCCAATCATTCAAACCAATCAAATAACGTACCAGAATTTGTGGTTCCTTTTCCTTGAGATCACAACGCCAAAGGAGATGTTCAAACTCCCTTGTGTATTCTTCCACTGATTTAGAGCCTTGGACAAGCTTTTGCAACTTGTAGTAGTTGTCTTCAACGTACGATTGGGGAAGGAACTTGGTTTGCAACTTTGACTTCATCTTATCCCAAGAACGGATCTTTTCTTTTCCTTTTGCAACTCTCTTCTTTTGAAGGTTAGTCCACCAAATACTAGCATGTTTTCTCAATTTCAAAGCAACGTACTTCACTTTGAGATCATCACTACATTCTTTCAACTCAAAAACACGTTCAACCGTGTGTATCCAATCAAGATAATCTTCTACATTCAAACTACCATCAAATTCAGGAACTTCAACTTTAAAATCCAAACGTTCATGCCTTTTAGACCTTGAACCACCTTCACCTTGTGACGAGACATCATCACGTATAGATCCTTCACGTAGCATTTTGTTTTCTTCCAATTGTTTACCCAATTGCACACGCAAAAATGCTATTTGTTGCTCAAGTTCATAAACCTCATTTGATTTGGATTCATCGTTTGCCATTAGAAATCAACTTGATGTCATATGACTCACGAGGGAAAGGGACGGATTTGGGCTTGGTTTGTGTTTAGGACGAGGGTTCTTTGAGGAGCTATAAGTTCTTTATGAGTTCTTGATGGGTTCTTGATGAGTTCTTGATGAGTTCTTGGAAGAACTATCAAAAGGGGCGTGTATAACGTGGGGGTTTATGTGATTTTGTGACAAAACAAGGTCCAAGATTCATGCAAGAAACAAAGGAGATTCATCTAAACATGGCTCTGATACCAAATTGATGCATAATGGATCACAAGACAACCCAAATGCCAAGAAAGAACACGGATCAAAACACAAGTAAGAACTTGCAAGAGATGAATCAGATAAGGACCTTTACAGCGTACTAAACAGCGGAAACTTTGATAGAATCTGATAGAATTTGATAGAATTAAGCAACGAAACTCCTCGGATTGATACAGATACACCACAATCTTCAAGAGCTCCTACTCCTCCTGTCACCACCCAAGAATGCTCAATCTTGGATTAGAAGAGAAGATTTCACACGAAAAACCCAAAGGCAATTCGTTTCTAGCCAAAGACTAGAGAAAAACAACACATTGTGTTTGTATTTGATTTTATTGAATATGAGATAATGTCTTTACAAGAGACCCAAGGGGGTCTATTTATAGGAATAGGAAAACCCCTCCCTATAGGCGCGTCACCCCAGCGAGGCCAGCAAAGGCTGCGTCTACCCGGCAAGGCCCTTTAGGCGACACTACAACAAAGGCCCTTTTAAAGAAAATACAATATCTCCTAAAATACAACTCCAATACTAAAGATTCAAAAACCAAAATGTACATAAGGAATAACCCTTCCATATAGCTAAATGACACTGCAAGACTCTTGAGATAAGGAGCTCAAAAGTCCTTTAGTTTTGGAGATATTCGCGACACAACCACTTAAAACAGTTTGCAGAAGACTGGCAATGTCCTTCAGTGCTTCTTCTTGATGCATTGAAGTATGATATGCATCACCGTGAGGCCTCATATCTTGTTACTAATTCTGGAGGCAGTCTGGAAATTCATGTTTTTCATCTGTTTAGAGACCTTTTTGGGTGAAGTATTCAACATGAAAGATTTAGAGTATTCATGGAGCTTTCCCGAAAGGAAAATTATGTAGTCATACGATGTCGGGAGTGAAAGTTATGAGTACCCGATAATGAGGTAGTAGTCTGACATTACCCATAAACTTATTTATGACTGCCCTGTGTTCTTGGCCAAAATCTGATCATTTCTCCTGCTCGAATCAAATTGTGAATAAACGTAAAGTTAAAGTATGTTTCGCAAGCTTTCCGAAATGGGGTCTTATGTATTCATTGGACATCGAGAGAGAGAGTTATGACCCTTTCTTTTCAACTATGTAATTGAGTTCTACCCAGAAAATAAGGGTGACCATAGCATATTCTAGACACTTTAAGGACCTTTTCTAGGGCTTGTATGAGTTTGTGATTAACATAAAGGTTTTAATATGTCTTTCAATCTTTCCATAGACAGCTTACACATCCCTAACCGAGGTCTACACCCCGAGTTATGATTTTCTAAAAAATCGGTATCCATTCTTGTATGTTCTGGACAGCTTGCTGAGTTAAGGGTTTTACCCTCCTTTACCACATTTTTGACCTTCATGATCAACTAGAGAGTTGTAGTACATGAGCTTAGCTTTCCAGAAAGTCCTTATGCACAATGATACGATACTTGTGGGAGAGGTTATGGCCTTCCGAATGAGCCTTAGGAAGCAAGCTTAAGTATTCAAGTAATCCTAGGATTCTACTAGGATATTCTACATTTCTCTCATCCAAGTTAGGTTCTAATTCATGATTATTGTTCTTTCTTAAGAGTTCTCAAGAGGTCGTTGCGCCAACCTGTTCAAGTTCGTGCGGGTCCAAGTTGGAGCATAAGTTTCACGTGTTCAGGTACGCATATTGCCTACCTTTCCCAAGAATGTTTTATTGATGATGTTTTATGTTGATGTTTTATGATGATGACTTCATGATGTTTAACACAAGGAAATTTTATGATTTTGTTCTTTCAATGATGAGGTCTCTTGTTATATGATGCTAATCGCGCTGAGGTACTTTCGATGTCGACGGGCATCTGTCATGCGACCAGGCCAGTGTCTTTGATGAGGTCTCTAACGAAGTCTATTTATGATGAGGTCTACAACGAGGTCTATTTATGATGAGGTCTATGATGATGATGAAGATGATGACGACGACGTTTATGATGTTAATGTTTATTATTTTTCTTTGGCTGTTCAAGAATTTTTGTGACTTGTTTTTGTTTTCCTTTACCAAAAGAATTTAGCAACGTGCGAACTAAAATGAATTAGTGAAAGTTTACATTGTAGGGGCATGTGTGCTGAATTTAGCCAACTCATTTGCGAAATTTTCTGTTTTTGTTTTAGGAAGTGTTCTCTACAAGGGCAACAAGCTCCACGGTCCGAAGAAGTAAGTGAGGTGTCCATTCTAGTTAAGGTAGGCGTTCGGTAATCAGGATAAGGGCTCTCCCGCTTGGATGGTGATGATGAATCTCTCCCCTTTGAAATATGGGATGGTTTTAAATATTTTGATGAATAGATGAAAACCTTAAGTGGTGGTTTATTTTGGAGTTGTTAATTATGATATTAAAGGTTGTAAGTTTAGTATGGATTAATTTAAGTTGTAAGTATGATTGTGTTTGGTGTTTGTGTTGATGGTTGTTAAGCCTTGTCCATTTAGGTGGACGGCGGTAATGCCTCTGGTTATGATTTTCCGCGGCGTTAATCCTTGAATTATGAGATGTTTAGTAGTAATATGATGATCATGAATCTGGGGGCGTTACAGTTGTGGTATCAGAGCAAGGTTATAAGGAAGTTCTTGGAGAAATTAGAAACTTTGAAGTAAATTGTAATAGGATTTGGGATTATGGTTGGAAATATTATTGTGGATGGAAAATTGGTTGAGCTTGAGGCTCTATGGTATGGATTCAATTGCGAATTGTTCTTATGCAGGTTGATTTGTGTAGTCAATAACTTGGGATAGGCCAATTTAAAATTCTGCCAAAATTTGCCTAGGAATCCAAAGGTTTTAAGGTAATTGATATACACTAAATGCTTAGACATTCGGTGTTAGGGCATGAGCTACTTGCCATTTTAGGTGTCTTACTTTAGAAAAGGTTTGAATGAGGAAATGATATGGCTTAGAATTAAAGTAGTTTAAGATATTTATCTTCGCACCTAAAGACTTCAGCCACGGGATTGAACTCAAAGCTTCTCTTATGCATCTTGGAGAAAACTATGCATGAGGATTAGTGAAGTCTCTCAAACATATTTAGCAATCGGTACTAGTATGCTTACGAAGGTTTGAATTTATTTGATAATTTGATGGGAATTATGGAGAATGAATATTATGAGACGAAATAAGGAGGCTATGTTTCGAAGAGAGTGAGATGTAGACAAACACACTTGGAATGAGATGAAGTATGCGGAAATGAATGTACTGTGAGTAAGTTCAATGAAACTATGGGAGTAAGACTCGCATTATTATTATTTTTTTTCTTTCTTTTTTTCTTCTATATTCATTGGGTGTACGCTGCTTTGATGGATTACATGTTTTAGAGAAGTTATATTGTTGTTATAGATGAATTTTTTGGATGAGTTCTTTCCTTTTAGATGATTTTCTTTCTCTTGGCATGGATGAAATTAGTATGTGAATTTTAATCCTATGGAAAGAGGAAGTGTGGTTGTGATGATTTTACGTCTTTATGGAATTTGGACTTATGATATCAATATTTTATATGAGGGCTAAGTGATTTTTTTTTAAGGTAAGGATGCATAGGGTACTTGTGTTCAACTACGGAATGCACTAAGGTTGAGCTTAAAATAGAGGAAATATCCTCACCTTTTCCGAGGTACTATCAGGTTTGGTTTATTGATAAGTTTCGAGGACGAAACTTCTTTTAAGGGGGGTAGACTGTAATAAACTAGTGTTAATTAGACCCTAAGGTTGTTTAATTAAGTTAATTAATCAAGTTTATTAACCAAAGTCGCGCTTTTCTATTTTCCTAACTGTGTGTTTTGCAAGACTTGAACAGTGCAACGACCATCGATCATCTAGTGTAATAATTTCGGTTGATACTCCTCAAATAGTATTCCCGATTCTTCCTAATAACTATGATATTCGATTATTAGTCTGACGATTTTCTCATTTGGGTTTATTCGAATTTATTATTATTCGAGAAGTGAGGACTCATCACATTGTTTATTAGGGAAATTTCTCATAGTTAGTCTCGTTGAATTTTATTCATGAACCCAAGTTAATGGTATCGGGTTATAAAAGAGGTATTAATAAGTATTTTAGGCCTGATTTATTTCTTTGGACAGCCTAATGTTCTTGTGTAGTAGGCCTTATAATTAGAATTAGAAGCCTTCCTTCTCCTTCTTCATTTCATTCCAAATTATTTCAACTCAAACACTAGAGACCCCTCACTGCTCTTGCTCTCCCTCCCTCGCTGACTGCAGCCGACCAACCACCACGGCAACCGACGCCAGTGCCGTTTCCGGCAATGGGACGGTCGCCGTCCGTCTTGCTCCAACCGACCACCTCCCTCCTCTGTTCCTCTCTTCCTTCTCCCTCTTCTTCTAAGGTAAACTCTACCCTTCTTTTATCAGTCTGAATTTTATTGTTTAGCTTATGAATTTGGGTAATGTTCTTGAATAATTTAGCTAGCTATTTTGTGTATTCCATGAAATAATCAGATTGGTTGTTGTTGGGTATGGATTAGAGATGGAATGATAGGAAATTGAAGTATGGAGGGTGAGATGGACTTGAATATGGTTTATGGTAGTGTGCATGTCACTTTTATGATGATTTAATTGTTGCTCCAAATCTGAAAGTAACGTTAGAGTTTTTTGTAATGAGTTTTGGTTATTAAAGTGATGAATTAGATGGATTTTTAGTGTTTTATGATGCACATGAAGTGTTCGATGAAATGTCTCACAAAGAATTGATGAAGATTGGATGAGTATGGCTTGATTGATGTTTGGTTGTTGAGATCTTGTTTTACATGTGTGAAATGTGGTCAATAATGAAGTATTCTGGATGGGTTTAGTGATGGAAAGTAAGTAAGGATGTTGGGAAGTGATTTGGGGATGATTAGAGTTGAATACCAAAGTTTAAGATGCATGCAAGCCCAAATGAATGGTGATTTTCAAGTCTGGATGAAATCTGGAAATTCCAGAGAATGTAGAATATGATTTTGACTAAAATATGCCATGAATAGCTAGCCTAAGATGTTAGCTAAACCTCGGTTTTTGAATCGTAGAATTTCGTGAAGTATAGTAATAGTTATGCCCAAAACCGTGAGGCCTCATATCTTATTACGAAATCTGGAGGCAGTCTGGAAATTCATATTTTTCATCTGTTTAAAGACCATTTTTATGAAGTATTCAGCATGAAAGATTTAGAGTATTCATGGAGCTTTCCCGAAAGGAAAATTATGTAGTCATACGATGTCGGGAGTGAAAGTTATGAGTTCCCGATGATGAGGTAGTAGTTTTACATTACCCAGAAACTTATTTATGACTGCCCTGTGTTCGTAGCCAAAATCTGATCATTTCTCCTGCTCGAATCAAATTGTGATTAAAATGTAAGGTTGAGTATGTTTCGCAAGCTTTCCGAAATGGGGTCTTATGTATTCATTGGACATCGGGAGAGAGAGTTATGACCCTTTCTTTTCAGCTATGTAATTGAGTTCTACCCAGAAAATAAGGGTGACCATAGCATGTTCTAGACAGTTTAGGACCTTTTCTAGGGCTTGTATGAGTTTGTGATTAACATAAAGGTTTTAGTATGTCTTTCAAGCTATCCATAGACAGCTTACACGTCCCTAACCGAGGTCTACAACCCGAGTAATGATTTTCTGAAAAATCGGTATCCATTCTTGTATGTTCTGGACAGCTTGCTGAGTTAAGGGTTTTACCCTCCTTAACCACATTTTTGACCTTCATGATCAACTAGAGAGTTGTAGTACATGAGCTTAGCTTTCCCGAAAGTCCTTATGCACAATGATACGATACTTGTGGGAGAGGTTATGGCCTTCCGAATGAGCCTTAGGAAGCAAGCTTAAGTATTCAAGTAATCCTAGGATTCTACTAGGATATTCTTCATTTCTCTCATCCAAGTTAGGTTCTAATTCAAGATTATTGTTCTTTCTTAAGAGTTCTCAAGAGGTCGTTGCGCCCACCTATTCAAGTCCGTGCGGGTCCAAGTTGGAGCATAAGTTTCAACTGTTCAGGTACGCATATTGCCTACCTTTCCCAAGAATGTTTTATTGATGATGTTTTATGTTGATGTTTTACGATGATGACTTCATGATGTTTAAGACAAGGAAATTTTATGATTTTGTTCTTTCAATGATGAGGTCTCTTGTTATATGGTGCTAATCGCACTGAGGTACTTTCGATGTCGACGGGCATCTGTCATACGACCTGGCCAGTGTCTTTGTTGAGGTCTATAACGAAGTCTATTCATGATGAGATCTACAACAAGGTCTATTTATGATGAGGTCTATGATGATGATGATGATGATGACGACGACGTTTATGATGTTAATGTTTATTATTTTTCTTTGGCTATTCAAGAATTTTTGTGACTTGTTTGTGTTTTCCTTTTCCAAAAGAATTTAGCAACGTGCGAACTAAAATGAATTAGTGGAAGTTTACATTGTAGGGGCATGTGTGCTGAATTTAGCCAACTCATTTGCGAAATTTTCTGTTTTTGTTTTAGGAAGTGTTCTCTCCAAGGGCAACAAGCTCCAAGGTCCGAAGAAGTAAGTGAGGTGTCCATTCTAGTTAAGGTAGGCATTCGGTAATCAGGATAAGGGCTCTCCCGCTTGGATGGTGATGATGAATCTCTCCCCTTTGAAATATGGGATGGTTTTAAATATTTTGATGAATAGATGAAAACCTTAAGTGGTGGTTTATTTTGGAGTTGTTAATTATGATATTAAAGGTTGTAAGTTTAGTATGGATTAATTTAAGTTGTAAGTATGATTGTGTTTGGTGTTTGTGTTGATGGTTGTTAAGCCTTGTCCATTTAGGTGGACGGCGGTAATGCCTCTGGTTATGGTTTTCTGATGCGTTAATCCATGAATTATGAGATGTTTAGTAGTAATATGATGATCATGAATCTGGGGGCGTTACAGTTGTGGTATCAGAGCAAGGTTATAAGGAAGTTCTTGGAGAAATTAGAAACTTTGAAGTAAATTGTAATAGGATTTGGGATTATGGTTGGAAATATTATTGTGGATGGAAAATTGGTTGAGCTTGAGGCTCTATGGTATGGATTCAATTGCGAATTGTTCTTATGCAGGTTGATTTGTGTAGTCGATAACTTGGGATAGGCCAATTTAAAATTCTGCCAAAATTTGCCTAGGAATCTAAAGGTTTTAAGGTAATTGATATACACTAAATGCTTAGACATTCGGTGTTAGGGCATGAGCTACTTGCCATTTTAGGTGTCTTACTTTAGAAAAGGTTTGATTGAGGAAATGATATGGCTTAGAAGGAAAGTAGTTTAAGATATTTATCTTCGCACCTAAAGACTTCAGCCACGGGATTGAACTAAAAGCTTCTTTTATGCATCTTGGAGAAAACTATGCATGAGGATTAGTGAAGTCTCTCAAACATATTTAGCAATCGGTACTAGTATGCTTACGAAGGTTTGAATTTATTTGATAATTTGATGGGAATTATGGAGAATGAATATTATGAGACGAAATAAGGAGGCTATCTTTCGAAGAGAGTGAGATGTAGACAAACACCCTTGGAATGAGATGAAGTATGCGGAAATGAATGTCTTATGAGTAAGTTCAATGAAACTGTGGGAGTAAGACTCGCATTATTATTTTTATTATTTTGCTTTTTTTCTTTCTTTCTTCTATATTCATTGGGTGTACGCTGCTTTGATGGATTACATGTTTTAGAGAAGTTATATTGTTGTTATAGATGAATTTTTTGGATGAGTTCTTTCCTTTTAGATGATTTTCTTTCTCTTGGATGAAATTAGTATGTGAATTTTAATCTTATGGAAAGAGGAAGTGTGGTTGTGAAGATTTTACGTCTTTATGGAATTTGGAGTTATGATAGAAATATTTTATATGAGGGCTAAGTGATTTTTTTTAAGGTAAGGATGCATAGGGTACTTGTGTTCAACTACGGAATGCACTAAGGTTGAGCTTAAAATAGAGGAAATATCCTCACCTTTTTCGAGGTACTATCAGGTTTGGTTTATGGATAAGTTTCGAGGACGAAACTTCTTTCAAGGGGTAGACTGTAATAAACCAGTGTTTATTAGACCCTAAGGTTGTTTAATTAAGTTAATTAATCAAGTTTATTAACCAAAGTCGCGCTTTTCTATTTTCTTAACTGTGTGATTTGCAGGACTTGAACAGTGCAACGACCATCGATCCTTCAGTGTAATAATTTCGGTTGATACTCCTCAAAAAGTATTCCCGAATCTTCCTAATAACTATGATATTCGATTATTAGTCTGACGATTTCCCATTTGGGTTTATTCGAATTTATTATTAGTCGAGAAGTGAGGACTCATGACATTGTTTATTAGTGAAATTTCTCATAGTTAGTCTCGTAGAATTTTATTCGGGAACCCAAGTTAATGGCATCGGGTTATAAAGGAGGTATTAATAAGTATTTTGGGCCTGATTTATTTCTTTGGACAGCCTAATGTTCTTGTGTAGTAGGCCTTATAATTAACATTAGAAGCCTTCCTTCTCCTTCTTCATTTCATTCCAGATTATTTGAACTCAAACACTAGAGACCCCTCATTTCTCTTGCTCTCCCTCCCTCGCTGACTGCTGCCGACCGACCCCCACGGCAGCCGACGCCAGTGTCATTTCTGGCAACGGGACGGTCGCCGTCCGTCTTGCTCCAGCCGACCACCTCCCTCCTCTATTCCTCTCTTCCTTCTCCCTCTTCTTCTAAGGTAAACTCTACCCTTCTTTTATCAATCTGAATTTTATTGTTTAGCTTATGAATTTGGGTGATGTTCTTGAATAATTTAGCTAGCTATTTTGTGTATTCCATGAAATAATCAGATTGGTTGTTGTTGGGTATGGATTAGAGATGGAATGATAGGAAATTGAAGTATGGAGGGTGAGATGGACTTGAATATGGTTGATGGTAGTGTGCAAGTCACTTTTATGATGGTTTAATTATTGTTCCAAATCTGAAAGTAACATTAGAGTTGTTTGTAATGAGTTTTGGTTATTAAAGTGATGAATTAGTGATGGATTTTTAGTGTTTTATGATGCACATGAAGTGTTCGATGAAATGTCTCACAAAGAATTGATGAAGATTGGATGAGTATGGCTTGATTGATGTTTGGTTGTTGAGATCTTGTTTTGTATGTGTGAATTGTGGTCAATAATGAAGGATTCTGGATGGGTTTAGTGCTGGAAAATAAGTAAGGATGCTTGGGAAGTGATTTGGGGAAGATTAGAGTTGAATACCAAAGTTTAAGATGCATGCAAGCCCAAATGAAGAGCGATTTTCAAGTCTGGATGAAATCTTGAAATTCCAGAGAATGTAGAATATGATTTTGACCTAAAGTACACCATGAATAGGTAGCCTAAGATGCTAGCTAAACCTCGGTTTTTGAATCGTTGAATTTCGTTAAGTATAGCAAAAGTTATGCCCAAAACCGTGAGGCCTCATATCTTATTACGAATTCTGGAGGCAGTCTGGAAATTCATGTTTTTCATCTGTATAGAGACCTTTTTGGGTGAAGTTTCAACATGAAAGATTTAGAGTATTCATGGAGCTTTCCCGAAAGGAAAATTATGTAGTCATACGATGTCGGGAGTGAAAGTTATGAGTTCCCGATAATGAGGTAGTAGTCTGACATTTCCCAGAAACTTATTTATGACTGCCCTTTGTTCTTGGCCAACATTTTAATCATTTCTTCTGCTCGAATCAATTATGAATAAAATGAAAGTTGGAGTATATTTCGCAAGCTTTCCGAAATGGGGTCTTATTTATTCATTGGACATCGGGAGAGAGAGTTATGACCCTTTCTTTTCAGCTATGTAATTGAGTTCTACCCATAAAATAAGGGTGACCATAGCATATTCTAGACACTTTTAGGACCTTTTGTAGGGCGTGTATGAGTTTGTGGTTAACATAAAGGTTTTAGTATGTCTTTCAAGCTTGCCATAGACAGCTTACACATCCCTAACCGAGGACTACAACCCGAGTTATGATTTTCCGAAAAATCGGTATCCATTCTTGTATGTTCTGGACAGCTTGCTGAGTTAGGGTTTTACCCTCCTTAACCACATTTTTTACCTTAACTATCAACTAGAGAGTTGTAGTACATGAGCTTAGCTTTCCAGAAAGTCCATATGCACAATGATATGGTACTTGTGGGAGAGGTTATGGCCTTCCGAATGAGCCTTAGGAAGCAAGGTTAAGTATTCAAGTAATCCTAGGATTCTACTATGATATTCTTCATTTCTCTCATGCATATTGTTCTTTGTTAAGAGTTTTCAAGAAGTCGTTGTGCCCACCTGTTCAAGTCCGTGCGGGTCCAAGTTGGAGCATAAGTTTCAGGTGTTCAGGTACGCATATTGCCTACCTTTCCCAAAAATGTTTTATTGATGATGTTTTATGTAGATGTTTTATGATGATGACTTCATGATGTTTAACACAAGGAAATTTTATGATTTTGTTCTTTCAATGATGAGGTCTCTTGATGAAATTAGCATGACATAGAAAAGGGACAACGTACACCAGGGGCGATGTTATTAAGGGTCAAGGGTAGTCAATTGACCCCCCATCTTTTTTGAAAAAAAAATCAGTTTAGACCTATTTTATACTTAAAAATAAAATATATATTAATGTGTAAAATAAATATGCAAAAGCATTTCTGTAGCCGGATGGTGAGGACGGATGATGGGTGCACCTTCTCCTCCCTGAGGTCAGGGGTTCGAATTTGCTGGATTGTGGAGAGTTGACATTCTACTTACGAGCACCAGTGCATCTTGCGCTCCTTTATGCTGGAATCAACCAGTCAGCCCTCTGGCCCAAGTTTTGGAAATTTTCATTTAGGGAAATTGGATTCTAATAATACGAACTTTTGGCCATATAAGACTTAATAATACGAACTTTCGATTAGGTTCAGAATAATATGAACTTACGAACACCAGTGCATCTTGCGCTCCTTTATGCTGTAATCAACCAGTCAGCCCTCTGGCCCAAGTTTTGGAAATTTTCATTTAGGGAAATTGGATTCTAATAATACGAACTTTTGGCCATATAAGACTTAATAATACGAACTTTCGATTAGGTTCTGAATAATATGAACTTTGACCCCCTATTGCCCCCAGTAACACGCCACCGAGTTAAGATTAACTTAACTCGGTGGCGATCCTGGCTGGCAACCGGAGGGGTTTAGCCTTTGTATTTTGACCTAGCCATGTCATATGTTGACTTAAAAAATATGCCAGCTCACCCACCACCCCTCCTCTTCTTCTTCTTCTCACGCCCCACCCCCACCCCCACATCCACCTGCTTGCCTTCTCTCAGCCACCCCACCATTCTTTCCGGCTACCTACTCGCCGGAAACCTCATCCACTCTTACCTCCTTTACCCCATCTGAAACCCAGTCTGAGTGGAAGCTACTGTTTATATTCCCCCTTCCATTTTCTCTCTCTACAAACCCAGTATGAAATTTTCATCCTCTCCTCTTGATTTACAGGGTGAACAACACACAGCAACAACAATTCGCTGCAAAACTCTCCAATTTCTAGCAGTGGCTGCTGCAACCAAACTCCCGATTTCATATTTCACCATCAAGTTTGTTCATCGCCGACGAACTTCAACCCTAATCGCCAACCCGAAATTCTGACGCCATAATTGGGCTCGAAAATCTCAATTTCCAATCTGCAATTCTGTGTACACCGAAGGTCTTTCTCTTTCCCCTACAAAACTATCCCAAGTGAAGGACAACAAGATACCCGATTGGGAAAACGACCCGATTTCAGCCCTAAACGAGAGGGTCTGGCGCGATCATGGGACCCGGGATGCGACGAAACCTGCCATGAATTCTGAAGAAGCTGAGCAGTACATCAAGCTTGTGAAGGAGCAGCAACAGAGGGGGTTGCAGAAGCTGAAAGGGGCTGATAAGGATAGAAATGGAGGGGATATGGGTGGGATTAGTTATAAAGTGGACCCTTATACATTGAAACCGGGGGATTATGTGGCGCATAAGAAAGTGGGTGTTGGGAGATTTGTGGGGATTAAGTTTGATGTGTTGAAGGACGGTGGAAGGTAAGAGTGGATGAGGTTTCCGGCGAGTAGGTAGCCGGAAAGAATGGTGTGGGGTAGCTGAGAGAAGGCAAGCAGGTGGAGGTGGGGGTGGGGGTGGGGGGAGGCGTGAGAAGAAGAAGACGAAGAGGAGGGGTGGTGGGTGAGCTGGCATTTTTTTTAAGTCAACATATGACATGGCCAGGTCAAAATACAAAGGCTAAACCCCTCCGGCTGCCAGCTAGGATCGCCACCGAGTTAAGTTAATCTTAACTCGGTGGCGTGTTATTGGGGGCAACAGGGGGTCAAAGTTCATATTATTCAGAACCTAATCGAAAGTTCGTATTATTAAGTCTTATATGGCCAAAAGTTCGTATTATTAAAATCCAATTTCCCTTTCATTTAACCCTAATCATTAATAAACAGCCGTCGTTAGCAATGCAGCATTGCTGCCCCTGCTTCTACAATTTTACCACGCCACTAATTGATCAAATAAATAAGGGAGATTCTACCATAGTTGAATTTATTTTCAACTATGGTAGTTGAAATATATAATTGTCCTTAATTTTGTCATTAAAAATTAAACTTGATATATATATTTACAATAGGACTTGTTACAATAAGTAAATCTATATGTTAAGTTATAATTTTTTACAAAATTGTATATTTTAAAGGAAATTCTACCATAGTTGACTTTTTTTCAACTATCGTAGTTGAAAAGTGAAAAAACCATTAGTTTTACCATAAAAATTCAAAATTAATGTAGGTTGATCAAAGTAACTTGATACAATAATTAACCATGTTTATGAGGATATAAATCTTTTTAAAAAATATGATTTATTTTTAATAAATGAATGATATAAAATTTTCAACTACCATAGTTGAAAATAAATTCAACTATGGTAGAATTTTCAAATAATTAAATTGAGGTATGTTATTTTATAAATTATTATGTTTAATTTATTAATTTTAGTTAAATTTGTATCGAACAATAATATATTTGGGAATTTTGTGATGAAATAGCAATTTTTGAATAAAACGAATAAAGTTCTTGGTTTTATTTTGTTCAAATATTCATAATTCAAATTATGTAGTTTATTTGTTTGATTCATCGGTGACAAATTAAAATATTATTTTGAGATGGTGATTTTGTTATTGTTTATTGTTGATTCTAATAGTTAAATTTGCATTGAACAATTAATAAATTTGAGTATTTTGTGATGAAATAGCAATATATTGAATAGAACGATTAGAGTTCTTGGTTTTATTTTGTTTAGATATTCATAATTCAAACTATGTAGTTTATTTGTTGGATTGATGGGTTACAAATTAAAATATTGTTATGAGATGGTGATTTCGTGTCCAGTAATGACTTGGGTACCTTAAGGTATGTATTACTATCAACAAGGAAATCATGCTTTACTATCAAAATATGACTACTCGTTGAGGACAACTTTAGATTTAAGGTATGTATTTTTATTTTTAAAATTATGTCATTAAACTTAATGTTATTTGAGAATGTTAATTTTTCAGAATTTGTACCAATGTAATTTGTCTTTTTTTATTAAATTCTATCTTGACACCCCTGCCTTTAAATCCTGGCTTCGCCACTTACGTACACAAATACTTTCTGCATGCATATGAATAAAATTATTTGTTCATACTATGCATTAGAAGAGATTACGAATAACTCATTATTGTAGATTTTGGAATTATGAAAATAAGAATAAATAAGTACACCCTACTTTAATTTTCAATTGTTATATGGTACACTTTGGAGTAAGTATAGAACAATGTAATAAAGGTGGACTCCTCGTAAAATTTTTCCTAGAATTAAAACCTACATTCAAATATGGAGAAAATAAATCAATATAGAAAAATTGATCATTTTCTTAAAATATTTGATCAATTAAATGCACCTTAGTGATTGGCCCAATTATGTTGAAGTTATTCAATGCCCAAATTGTCTGGGCTCTAGACCAAAATTTACCCCAGTTACCAAAATTGACATGGCCAAATGGCAGCTGGAGTAATCGCACATTTGCCCCATCAATTATTGCAGTTTCGTAACTCTGTCATCGACACTATACATTTGTAAATAAGGGTTTATTTAGGCCCTGTTCTTTAGTCAAGTTAATTTTATGTTTGGATAGATAAGTGGAGATAAGTTAGAATAAGATATGATACTTTTTTAGTAAATTGTGTTTTAAGAGTGGATGCTTTTTTGGAGGGTAATGGACACATAGTCGGGTATAAATAGTGTCTTTTTTTTTAAAGCAAGGTTTGAGTTATATATGTGTATTATGTATTAGTCAAATAAGGATGAAAAATTCAAAGACTTGTACATTCATGGTGTATACCAACTCCTTCATTTCTCGATGCTCCAAACACATAACTTTGACCTTTATGTAGCATAAAAGGAAGAGAGAGAGCCTTCTTATATTTTGGTTGTTCTTAATAATAATAATTATTATTATTATTTGTGCGTGTATTACATAAAAGAAGTGTTGAATTATTTAGTACAACACCATTGGGTAGGTTAACAACTGAATTTTATGTCCTTACCACAAGTGGTTTGACAACCATAATCAGTACAACCAGTTGGTAAAGGATGTTGAATGATGCTTCAACAGTTTCTGTTCAAGTGTTTCCTAATTTTCAGCAAGTAGCAGTTAATTGTGACTTGTGAGTCAAGTCAGTTTCTCTTACCTATTTTTAGGCAATAAGGTGTTAGTCATGTCTCAGTTAGTTGCTAAATTTCAGTTGAGTTTGTTTGGTTAGTCCTATTTATTCTGATGTGTATTTCAGTTTTGAATGCAATGAATTAGAGTTTCAGATTCTCCCTCTGTTTATTTTTTTATCTGCTCCAACAAATTTGGTATCAGAGCGTATTGAGAAGTAATTAGGCAAGGCGACCTATTCTCTCAATCGGTTTTATTTTTCTGGGAGTTATCAGAGAGTCCCAAACACGTGAGGCAAACACAATTTGAGTGAAAGCAATGGCGAGCAATGGTTCTAATTCCTCATTGACCACTAATTCCCATATTCAAAGGGGAAAAGTATCATCTCTGGAGCCTCAAGATGACAACTATGTTCAAGTCTCAAGAGTTATGGGACTTGGTGTCAGCTGGGTACACCGAGCCTACTCTGCACCGGTTCAACGACGAATCTTGAGAACTTCGCAAGAAGGATGCAAGGCTCTATTCCTCATCCAATCTGCCTTTGGATGACGAGATTTTTCCAAGAATTGCAGCATGCAACTTCCAAGGCATGGGAGATTTTGAAGCAAGAATTTTTAGGCGATAAAAGGTAATGTTGTAAAATTACAGACTCTTACGTGAATTTGAAACTTTGGTCATGCAGAGAAAGAGTCTGTTCAAGATTTCTTGTCTAGGGTGTCTGGGATTGTTAGTCAGATGAAAACATATGGGGAAAGTGTTAGTAATGAAACTATTGTGTGCAAAGTGCTGAGGAGTTTAACCAAAAAATTTGATCATATTGTTGCTGCAATTGAAGAATCTAAGGATCTGTCTACTTACACTTTTGATCAACTAATGAGTTCCTTGCAAGCCCATGAAGCCAGAGTTACCAGGTCTTATGAAAAGGTCGAGGAAAAGGCCTTTCAGGTGAAGGGGGAGACTTCAGAGAATTTTGGGCGCGGCCGTGGTAGAGGTGGTTTCCATCGCAGAGGTCGTGGGAAAGGTCAAGGAAGAGGCCGAGGTAGAGGAAGTTATAATGAAGAGAGGCAGAACAAACCTTTCCTCTGTCGTTACTGTAACAAACCAGGCCACAAGGAGGCATATTGTTGGCAGAAACAGAGAGATGAAGCTAATCAAGCAAATTTTGCAGAGGAGGAAAGTAAGCTTTTCATGGCTGTTTTTTCTGAGAATGAGAAGTCTAACGATGTTTGGTTCTTAGACAGTGGTTGTTCTAATCACATAACTGGAACAAAGTCTTTATTTAAGGAGCTTGATGAGTCCAAAAAGTCAACAGTGACACTTGGAGACAGCAAGGCTATTCATGTCGAAGGAAGAGGTACTATAAGCATTACAACTCCCAAAGGTAAATCCAAGCTTTTGCATGATGTAATACTTGTGCCTAGTTTGTTCCCCCATAATTTGCTTAGTGTCGGGCAGTTGATGATGAGTGGATATTCTCTTTTCTTTGATGATGGTTATTGTATTATTAGAGAAAAGACTTATGGGCAGATCATTGCTAAAGTCGCAATGAAAAATAATAGGATGTTTCCACTTGAAGTCTCTATGGTTGAGAGGTGTGCCTTGGTTTCTAATGCTAATGATGAGACTAAACTATGGCATTTACGATATGGGCATTTGAATATTAATGGGTTGAAGTTGTTGAGCAGAAAGAAGATGGTTTTCGGGTTACCTAAGGTTGAAAGTATTGGTTTTTGTGAGAGTTGTGTTTATGGCAAGCAAAGTAAAAAAACTTTTCCTGTTGGTAAGGCTTGGAGGGCCTCTAAATGTCTTGAATTAGTGCACGCAGACTTGTGTGGACCCATGAGGACTGAATCCCTTGGTGGGAGTCGCTATTTTATGTTGATTGCTGATGATTATAGTTGTATGAGCTGGGTTTATTTTCTGGAAAACAAGTCTGAAGCTTTTGACAGGTTCAAAAAATTCAAGGCATGTGTCGAAAGCCAAAGTGGTCTTTTGATAAAAAGCCTGCGAACAGACAGAGGAGGAGAGTTTACCTCTACTGAGTTCACTGTTTTTTGTCAAGAAAGTGGAATTCGCAGAGAGCTAAGACCGTATACATCCGAGCAGCAGTGTCACGAGAGGAAGAACCGGACAGTGGTAGAAATGGCAAGGAGTATGATGCAAGCTAAGGGTCTTCCTACTCATTTTTGGGCAGAAGCTGTAGCAACAACAGTGTACATTCTGAATTTGTCCCCTACAAAAGCAGCCCGGAATCAAACACCCTATGAAGTATGGACAGGTAGAAGGCCAACGGTGAGTCACTTAAAAGTATTTGGTTGTATAGCGTATGCTTTGACAAAAAATCTGAGAAATATATTTTTGTTGGCTATTCTTCTGAGTCTAAAGCATACAAGCTATATAATCCTGTGAATGGCAAGATAACCATCAGTAGAGATGTGGTTTTTGATGAAGTTTCTGCGTGGGATTGGGGAGAAGGTAAAGTACAAGAAGGTATTACCCTGGAAGTTCCTTTGGTTGAAAGGGAGGAGCAAGAATTACAACCTCCAAGTTCTCCTCACAGAAGCTCTTCACCAGCACCTTCTGAGGAGAGTCCAGCTGCTCCTCTGCCCAGAAGGTCAGGGAGGAATAGGAGGCCAAATCCTAGATATGTTGATTATAATACAACTTGCACCTTTGCTTTATTTGTTACAGATCCTATTTACTTTGAGGAAGCTACAAAGCAACCTGAGTGGTGCAAAGCAATGGAGGAGGAGTTGTTGTCCATCCAGAAAAACCAAACTTGGGATTTGGTAGACCTTCCAGAAGAGAAGAATGCGATTGGTTTGAAGTGGGTGTACCGCACTAAGTACAATGCTGATGGAACAGTTCAAAAATACAAGGCTCGACTAGTTGCAAAGGGTTATGCTCAAGAACAAGGTGTCGACTTTGATGAGACCTTCTCGCCCGTGGCTCGCTTTGAAACTGTAAGAATCTTTCTAGCCTTAGCTGCTCAGTTTCAATGGCCTGTATTTCAATTTGATGTGAAGTCTGCCTTTCTTAATGGGGAATTGAATGAGGAGGTATATGTTGCACAACCAGAAGGGTTTGTGATAAAAGGCGAGGAAAATAAAGTCTATAGGCTGAAAAAGGCTCTGTATGGTCTAAAACAGGCTCCACGTGCTTGGTATAATAAGATTGATACTTTCTTCGCTGAAAATGATTTTCAGAGAAGTGCAAGTGAGCCTACCCTTTATTTCAAAAGACAAGGTGATATTGATTTCTTGGTGGTTTGTCTTTATGTTGATGATGTGATATATATGGGGTCTTCGGAGTCTATTGTTGATGAATTTAAGTCATGCATGATGAAGAAATTTGAGATGACAGATTTGGGACTACTGCACTACTTTCTTGGGCTTGAGGTAAAACAAGGTGTTGATGGTATTTTTATCTCTCAACAAAAATATGCAATGGACCTCCTCAAGAGACACAACATGGTGGGTTGTAAAATTGCAAGTACTCCTATGAATGTGAATGAAGTATTGAGGGCTGAAGATGGTACTGAAAAAGCTAATGCCACATACTTTCGAAGGCTTGTGGGTGGCCTTAACTATCTCTCATACTCGACCTGACATTGCACACTCACGAGAGTGTGGTGTCAGTATATGCACAATCCATCTGCACACCATTTGGGAGCTGCTAAAAGGATTCTGCGCTATGTTTGAGCGCATCGATTTTGGAATTTAGTGCAGAAGGTTGATGGGGTCGGACTATATGGTTATAATCTTGGTGATTTTGCAGCTATATAGATGACAGAAAGAGTACTTGGTCAAATATTCTTTCTTGGTTCGGAGCGGTTTCATGGAGTTCTAAAGCAGGACACTATGGCTTTATCTTCTTGAGGTGAATACATGGCGAGGACTTCTTGACTTGCCAACCGGTATGGCTAAGGAAGTTACTAGCGATTTCGGGCAAAAAGCAGATTGGTGCAATCGAAATATTCTACGACAACAAGTCACTATAGCGATGTCCGTAAATCCAACTTTCCACGATCGTACAAAGCACATAGATGTGCGCTATCATTTCATTCGTGACGACTACAAAGGGTGAGGTTGAACTAAAGCATTGTGGAACAAATCGGCAAGTTCTTTGATATCTTGACCAAGGCTCTCCCTCCACCAAGCATGAGTATTTTAGAAAGAAGATGGGGATGACAAGTTTTGAAGCAAGGAGTGTTGAATGATGCTTCAGTTTACATTCAAGTGTTTCCTAATTTTCAGCAAGTAGCAGTTAGTTGTGACTTGTGAGTCAAGTCAGTTTCTCTTTCCTATTTTTAGGCAATAAGGTGTTAGTCATGTCTCAGTTAGTTGCTAAATTTCAGTTGAGTTTGTTTGGTTAGTCTTATTTATTCTGATGTGTATTTCAGTTTTGAATGCAATGAATTAGAGTTTCAGATTCTCCCTCTGTTTATTTTTTTATCTGCTCCAACAAAGGATAGCATCTTGTTATCGGCCCCATCCCATTCACGCCAAATTGATCAGTATTCACATTAAGGTCCCTTGAAGCAATAATTCCACCTGTACATTCAAAAGAAAACATTTAGATTCCCAATTATTCAAGCAAAATAATTGCAGAAAAATTTTTAAAAAAATCATTGTATCTGAATTCTTGAAATAGATTAAAGCTTACCAGAACACATCAGACTTAGGATCATGAAGGCCACCAAAAACATGGACACAAAAGATGTTTTTCCTGACATGCTGGAAGTAATTAAAAGACATTTTCACTCACAAAATAGATATTATTGGCAGCTGCAGATTAAAAAAAAAACTCAAAGTAAGTATTCAAAAAATGAAAATTTATTTCATCACCCACTCAATAGAAGAAAATGTCATTTTAGTTGAATAATTCACAAGTGGATAGATGATAAGCGACAAGCTTTTAAAACATCCATGAGACTACATACCAATATTATTACCTATGCAATTTGAATAACCAGAGAACGCAATTAAGGAAAACTAGATAGCTAATCCTTTTCCAAAATCTGCACCTAAGCACTCATGCATAGCCATTAACCACGTACAAATTAAGAAAAAGCCGTTGCAACCTATGCCTATCCTAGTCACGGACCAATCAGAATTTTCCATAAACTCACATACACTCTTATTATATACCATTACCAACCCTTGAATGCCTCGATCTATCTATAGTGAAGCTACACATCTAGGGTAAGCAGGGTAAGTGAATTCAATAATGTAAAAAATAGAATTAAAAAAATTAAAAATTGGATGAAAAGTTGATGTTTTACTATTTATTTTTGTGAATGATCCATTGGATAATTTAGATATAATATAAATTTGTATCAAAATAGTTCAAGTAAACAAATAAGAAAAGTATTATGATCCAAATTTTTGGTCAATTTAATATTTAAATATGAATGACAAATTTGTACTTATACCTTTTTTTTTCCCAATGAATGATGTTTTATAATCCAAATTGGAGTAAATTTTGTTAACTCTATGTATCTCTTGAAAACCTTGGCTTACACAATGCTAAGAATCTCTTATTGTATGATTTTTTGTTTTTCCAATCAACAATAAAGTTCTTATACAAAATGGAGAGTAACGTGTGTACCTGTTTAAAGCAAGAAGGAATCTATTGACAACATTTTATGATTAGGTAAATTAATATTTTATTGAACCAGGTAAATCAATACTTAGCTGCAGGGACCATTATTTATACCAAAATTTATTTTCTTGGAAGTTCAAATTGTCATCACCATATACCAAAACTAGTCAATATTTTTATTTATTTTGTAGACAAAATCTTTGAATATTTTAGCTTAGTCATCAGAAGATTAAATCTTTATTGAATTATAATTTTTCATTTGTTTTTGAAATTCATGAGTTTTAGGTACCCTAATATATCTTTACATTGTCAAATATGAACCTAACCTATCAAGTATGAATTTGGTAAATGGTATATCCAATGAACAATTTAGTTCATATACAAAAGAAAGTAAAAGAAAATGTACTACTATCTTTTAAAGATTAGAATGATGTAATTAAACATTTTAACTTATGTCGAGACAAATTTGAATGATGCTTTATACATGATTAAGTACTTTGTAGAATTATTGTTTACAACTTTACAAAAGATTAATTCAATACATATTAACTTGATTCCTCAAAAAAAGAATAGATATTGACTTGATCTCTATAAATCATATTATTATATTTTTGAAATAGTAATAGCTAGTGAACTAAAATGATCCTCTTTTCTTTACTGTTTTTTCTTTCTAAGAATAAGAGTATTCAAAGCTATAAAGCTGAGTTATATTATTGTGTCATTGTATATATCTTACATCATATATATCTAACATAAAACATATTCAATATTTTAAAAGTAATTATTTCTCATATCATCCTTATCTCACCTTTTTCTACCTACATTAATCAACATTAATGAACTTTTCAATTAAGGAAAAGAAAGGAGGAAAACTTTATGAAGGCATGCAGCCTTATGTTACTTACAAACAACCAAATCAAAACCTATGACTTTAAAATCTGCACTATGATTCCAATTAAAAATTTTAAACAATTATAATAGATGAGCAGAGTTTAACAGAAATTTAAAAATGCTCTTAGCAAGACAAATCTCACTCATGCTTCTTTTATGTCACATTCTCACACTTACATCTGTCTTGTGTCTAACAAAATAACCTTCTTCAGATTATAATCTTAACCCAATGAGCAATGGAATCCAATAACAATTCTTCCTATCCACTTTATCATCATGAATCTGACAACAAAATAACCTTCTTTGGATCCATCTCTTCACCATATTCTCTAATGAGACTCATATTAGTCGCTAATCACGGTCACTCTTGCGAACGTTTGAGGACAAAAAAATTAATAACTCTGTATCTTTGAAAAGAAACTCAATCACGCAAATGATCTGGCTAAAGATAGGCAGATATGATGAACGATACTAATATTGAATGTGTAACGTGACACAGTAATGTATTATAACCAGACTTAGAAAAGGTTCTTTAAGACGGGTTCACAGCTTCTTACTCAAATAGGTGCGTGGCTACTTTTTGAGGTTACGTTGCTTCATGAGTCAAATTGGTGGTTGATTCATTTAATTTAAGCTTAGCATGTGATGATCTATTCTAGCTATATATCAAAGCCCATGCATTTGGCACTTCCCCTTTATTCCCTTGCCCATTTTCACAAAATTTCATGACTTAAGCGCAAATTCAGTAGCTACCTTAAATACATATCTCATTCACAAGCTAACCAAGAAAAGTACTCTGAAAGCTCTCATTGATGAACCATTCACATGAGGATATGGAGTCACCTAAGCAACTGTGAAATTTTCAATATTATCCCCCACCCTCAATCTCTCACATACAGAGATAGATTCACATGTTAAAAAGAAATTTGTAAAATAGTCTGATGGCAGAATGGAACTTTGATTAGCTACGATATATAGTGATGATCATGGGCATCACGTAGCTGGCATGCAGGTTTGTCCATTTCATATACCCACCCAAAGTGGGAATTGAAGTAATTTATTTAAATTTACTGCTAATTCTAATTAATTTGAAAAATATTCCCATACTGATTCAGGAGAAGTGATGAAGTGAATAGATGAGTAGATATTAACAAAGGTCCCCCCTACACTCTTCATCAACTCAATTACATGATCCAGATAAGGGTTGGTTTTCCTTTTGAAGTGGAACCCTAGTACTTTAGTAAAGGTTAGGTAATGCCTCTATAAACAGGCACTAAGCACTCATGCATTACTTAAATTATAATATTACGTAATACGGTATATTATGCTCTACTGTTATATTCCGTTGGGACACGCCTACATGTACCCCCTTTGCTCTCACAATTTTCTCATCACTCACTAACTCTCTCACTCTCTTACTCTCTATCACTGACTCTTTCTCTCTCTCTCTCTCCCACAAACACACCTTCACCCACATCCATGGCGACATATTCCACTATTTGGGCATACTTCATGACACTTGCTTTCATCATGCATTTTGGATATGGCAGTCTCGTTGTGCGTAACTACACCCAAGTCCTAAACCATTTTGGATATGGGGGTAAGTACGATAACGTATCCTTCAACCAACAAATTGCCACCTACGACGAGGATTGGGGAGGTGCTCAGAAAAAGGCCCCCATCCTGGTATTCTTTGGGGGTGAGAGACCGATTGCGGCGGATATCGGCCAAGTCGGTATCATAACTGAGGCTGCTCCTCACCTCCAAGCTCTGGTGCTCTACATTGAGGTATGTAAAGCACCTTCTAATCAACACCCTCATTTAATTTCATCAACTTTGTATCTGCTTTACCGTAAGTGCATCTTGAATTCTTGACTCTTGAGTAATATATTATATGATCAAGCTAAGTTTTCTTAATTAGAATGGATGTCGAGTATCATACTGATATAAGTGAATATATACTTAATTAACGGCTAGGAGGTTTAGAATATTTATCCATTAGTACTGTTCAAAATCTTAACTTTTTTTTTTTCTTATGCAGCACCGATTTTATGGAGCTTCCATTCCCTACGGATCAATAGGGATGGCTCTTGGATCATCTGAAGTTAGAAGCTTTCTAACTTCAGAACAAGCCCTAGCTGACTTTGCCGACATAATTGTTAGCCTTAAG
Source organism: Portulaca oleracea (assembly GCA_029582165.1). Lineage (NCBI taxonomy): Eukaryota > Viridiplantae > Streptophyta > Magnoliopsida > Caryophyllales > Portulacaceae > Portulaca > Portulaca oleracea. The sequence goes on from CM055886.1 coordinate 20,756,399, forward strand.
GTTAATTTGTCGGCAAATGACTCACCGGTGATCGTACTCGGTTATAGTTATGGGGGAGGTAATTAGTAATCCTAATAATTCAAGAAACCACCCATTGTTAATTCTTTTTTCTTTTTAATTTTAAAACTAAGAAATGTAACGAAACTTTAACATTTTTTTGAAAATGCTAATTGCATGTATTTTTTGTTCTTTATAGTATTGGCAGCCTGGTTTAGGCTTAAATACCCCCATATAGCGATCGGAGCTCTTGCCTCATCAGCTCCGATCCTATTCCGGGAAAATGTTCCTTCAAAGAAGGATTTTTGTTCAATATTGAGCAACGCTTTTGATGTAATGTTTAGTTTTTTTTTTCTAATGATATATTTACTTTTCACACATTATATGTCCAATTAATTGGATTTTTTTCTTTTTTCTGAAGTACGTGAATCAAGAGTGCGCACATTATATTCGTCAATCGTGGGATGCGATTGACGAACTTACCTCACGAGTAAATGGTCTTGGTGTCTTAACCAAGACCTTCAATCTTTGCCGGTATGATTATTTGTATATATGTTTGTGTTTTAATTAAGTTAGATAAAGTTATGGTTTTTTTTTTCACACTTGTATTCTAGTACTAAACTTCCAATTGGATTTCTTATGTAACAGTCCTCTTATCTTTTCCCTTGAGCTAATAAAATTATTAACTCGCACATATACATATGCGGCCATGTCAAATGGTCGTGATAATTTTTTAATCAATAAAATATGTGATGCCATTATCGGAACTCCGGTCTCCGATATTGGATTGGAAGGAATTGCAGCGGCGGTAGACATTATATATTCTGAAAATAATGGCCCTTGCATAGACCTAAATATCACAGGAGCGGCATTATCAGATGATCCATTTTATACAGCATGGGATTGGCAGGTATGAGCAAAAACTATATTTATAGTTTTCTCCTCCTTCTATGATTTTGTATTGTAAATATTTATTAACTTAAATTGACCAATGACATACAGACATGTACCGAAATAATCATGCACAAAAGTTGTGCAAAAAATAATTCCTTGCTCATTCCTAGTGAAGCCATAGACGATGGGAATGAGCATATGGAAGAATGCTTGAAAAAGTATGGTGCATTGCCTTCCCCCGATCGAACTCCCCATTTTTATACTGCTCGGGTGAGTTTCATTGAACTAATTAAGTTTATCCACAATTTATTATTGAATGTAATGTCTATTTGACTAATTTAAATATCTCTAAATTATAGGATATACACGCCGTTGGAAGCAACATAATATTTTCCAACGGCCGGATTGATCCCTACTCTAGTTTGGGGTAAGTGAATTTCATTTAACTAGTTATCCTTTGTTTCTATTTTTCGAATTTTTCGAGTTTAACAAATATGGTTAATTTAACGTAGGATTTTGGATGACATGTCTGACACCATTCTGGCTGTAACCACAAATGAAGGTACCGTAAAATTTTAGGTTTATCTTATTGTACAAAGTCATTAACTAATGAATGATTTTTTTTTCCCATTTTTTATGGGAATGAATGCGTTCTTTGTGATTAAAATATAATATTCACTTATCTATGGATTTCATTCAGGATCTCAAGCTCTTGATATGTACATAAGACAAGAAGATGATCCTGAATGGTTGAAAGACCAAAGAAATAAAGAAATCCAAATCCTCAATTCTTGGATTAATGGTGGCGTACGTAGCAAAAGTTCCAAGCTGCTATGTCACTATAATTATACTCATTTTTTTGTACTTTTTTTACTGTATATTTTGTAGATAGGTATCATTCCTGTTTTTTTTCAATAATCATTTTGTATATATATATTGCATATGTTTTGTACTACCTTTTTTTTTGGAACACCAGTAGGCCACTTCAACAAAAGTCTCAATTGTTGACATATTTTTTATGACACACGTATTGGCCATCACAAGTATTTCTTGTGCGTTGATTACCGTCAACATTGCTTATGCCACACGATGGAATTTCACAAGCAGACAAAAAAATTACAAGGACGAGTTTGGGCATATTGGTTGATGTTGAATTTTTTATCCAAAAAAAATAAAAAAGTATAATTAATTTGGAGAAAGGGGGCCAGGTGAGCTTAACAGCCATGGATGTAACTATGTAAGTTATTTAGCAAAATGAGGCCTCCATGTACAGTCCTATAGAAGAAACATGCTAAATAAGTGGTTGATCACCAAATACCCCCAGATTGAAATGGTGGTAAACTGAAATTACAAAAAGCCCCTTAGACCAAAATACTCATGTTTATTAAACGAATAACTTTGATGGTGGTCTTCCTGAAGGACTAGTGTTGTACAATGTATAATGAGGGTTTCAAGGTGTTGTTTGGCTACTTGTTCCTTCTCTTTTAATTAGCGTCTTGGAGTAGTTTGGTGGGTCATTTCCGTTTGTGGTCACTGTTATAGTGGACCCCGATTACTACGAATGGTGCATTTATTGTTTGTTGGGATGAGTGCTCTGGGTAATATGATGATCAAATATGATGATAAATTGTGTGACAAGTTGTCTCATCCGGTGAGTAATTTTGTTTTGAATGTGAGTAATTGATTATGTTGTTTTGAATTTGAGATATGTGTATTTTTTTTTTGGTTTAACTGTGTAATTTAGTTTGGAATTTGATGGCATGCATTGTTTTCATTTTTTAATACTTGGGTTTGATAATAATTGAGAATCTTGGATCCCATCGGGGGTTGATTTGTGTTTCATTTTCGAGTAATTAATTAATAGTTTGGGCAGCAATACTTTGAAATGTGTACTAGTTACTGTTATTTGGGGTTGGCGATTGGTGATATATCTAATACTGTTGCATTTTAGTATGAAGCCTTAATATTTTTCTGCCTATCTCAAGTGGTTCTTCTGCCGAGCAAGCATTGTCAGCATTAAATGGTGCATGGATAGGTTCACAGAATGTCCCACTTTCTTAATTTGGTTAAAAGTCCTTGAGCTAAACAGGTATACCTGGCGCCAGTCCTTGATGTAACTACAGCTTGGCGTTTTTCCTTGTGCCTGCTTCACTTATTATGCAACACACCTTATTAGTAAACTCACAACCCGGAGGCACTCCATTTGTTCTTGGCTTACTTTGCACAGGAGGTTGCAATGCAAGGTCAACCCATATTACACTCTCATATCCCCTCGTCAATATTCAAAATTAAACTTTTCAAATAAGCTCAAGAGTACGTGGAGGGAAAATTTACGGAGGACATTCGTCCACATGTAGCTTTCAGACAACCAAATTAAAGCCCATGAACTTGCAATCAACAACCCATATCATCATTTCCTGTTAAAGACTAAAAACAATCAACTACATGAACAAAATTTAAGAGGATATTTTCACCTGATATGCTACCCAGTTGGTGTTAGAATATTATAGTTTCAGTAGGATATATATATGCCTTCAAAATAATTATAAACAATGACTAAAAGGAATTCTGCCTTTTTAAAATAATTAGAAATAATGACAACAAAAGTAATGCCATAAAATCAATTAATATTTTGTGATTCAAATGGAAAAGGTTTTGTAAAGTTGCAAGTATCTTACTTTTTACTTTATTTGTATTTAGAGTATAAAATTATTATTGGTCTTCGAGTAGCGGCGGTCACTACCAAAAATTGCTGATTTTCCCACTGTAAATTCAGTGGGAAAAGTAAGAAATTCAGTGGGAAAAGACTGTTTCCAACTGTTTTCCCACCACTGAAGTCAGTGGGAAATCAGGTGGTAGGTGATTGTAGTTTCCCACTGTTTGGAACTTTCAGTGGGAAATTTCCCACTGTTTTACCCACTGAAAATTAATACAGTGGGAAATTTCCCACTAAAATAGTTCAGTGGGAAAATTTCCCACTGAAATAGTTCAGTGGGAAAATTTCCACTGAAATTATTCCAGTGGGAAGTTTCCCACTGAACTAATTGTAGTGGGAAATTTCCCACTGAAATAGTTCAATGTGCAATTTCCCACTAAAACTATTTCAGTGGGAAATTTCCCACTGTATTAATTTTCAGTGGGAAAATCCCTCTTCATACAATTTAACAATGGGTCCAAATTTCTTTACAACATCAACCTAGAAATATATATACATTCCAAACCAAAATACATATCATTCCCAAAAGTGGGGATACTTGAATAATCAAGAAGTACCAAACTAGCTAAAATCCCAAAGTTCCTCCTTGAATTAATCACTAGTAAACTTGTTGCATGGCAACAATGCATCCAAGTATGCCAAAAACACATTACATGAGTAAAGAATGATGTCAAGCCATCAAATGTTGTTCCAAAATATACAACTCCCAAGCATATCATCATGTTTGAAACAAAATGTGAGAAAATATATAAGCAAAATATTCTTAAACTCATGCAAGTGAAACCTCAAGCTAGTCATCATCATTCTTCATCACTTTCACTTTCACTTTCATCCTCACTCTCATTAGTTGAGCTTTGCACTAAGTTCGGGATGGAGAGGTTAGGACTAATGCTCTTCAAAATTGAGAATAGTTGTGACATTTGAGCTTGCATAGCTTTGGTGGTCTTTTCATATTTCTTCGATTGTTTCTTCCTTCTAGCTTTTTCCACCTCCAATTGGTTTGCATTTCATCCAAAACTACCTTTTGTTTTTTGTTTTCTTCAACCAAAGTAATAACAGTGTCATTTGGAGTTGTAGCCTTACCACGAGTTTTGGTTGAAGATTGGCTATAAGCATTGCCTTGTTCTCCAAAACCGCACAAACAACCTCGCTTTGACTTCTTATTAGCATCACCCCAAATTTTCATTCGCTCACCAAAAGAAGGCATAGTTGAGCTTAACGAGGTAGAACCATCAACTGTGGTTTGGTCAGATTGAGTAGCTTGACTTTCAGAAAGCTTGTTCATATATTGATCCTAATCAACGAAAAAATGTGCATTAAGTACACATATTAAAATTGAGATTTTTAGGAGAAAAATATCTCATAACTTACATGAAAGACTCTTGCTTTGGCATCAACCCATTCGCTACCTTTGGTTTGATATAAGCGAAGAAATAAGTTGCTCACAGTAGGTTCTTGGCCTTCATCAACCTAAAATTAAAGAGAAACATATATATAAGACCTTATCTTAACATCTTATTGATCAATAAGAAGATGATCCAACACAAAAAGAAGATTAATCAAAAGAAGTTTAGATGGTCATTTTCTGTTATCGTAGCAGAATATAATTGAAAACATATATACAACTTCATCAAAATGAAAAATAAAAAAAAGAGTAATATAGAAAAGAGAAGGTACCTATCTAGAGAATAAGATTACCAAATATATTTATACGTTAAAACAAAAGAGTAACATAGAAAAAAAAACTTGCAAATTGTTCCTTTGTTCATCTTTAGATATATGCAAGTTTAATCATCAACTATGTATATTATTAAGCATTGCAACAGTACTAGACCTACTTCTCACTGCCTCTCTTTGTTTCTTCTTGCCAGTTTAATCATGCCAAATAGAAGGTATTAATAAGTCAAAGGATTGCCAACCATTTTATTGAGATGCACATTAGTCGGGATAGAGCCACCAGCATGAAGAGAGCAACCAACACCATCCGTTGAAGCACGATTGGTTTTCGCTTGGTCACACTTATCTTGGAATGGCTTTGTATTCCAATATTGCCACAACTCCTTCCAAATGGATTCACCAAGCCAGAAAGGGCGCTTCGTAGGATCTTTTCGAACCTCTCTAAAGGCGTCCTTTAATGTGTTCGCACCACGTTCTTCAAAGATGTCTCTAATCTCATTCTCAAAGTGATCCTCCCACCAATAGCGTTTCTACAAATTACAATAAATGAAAATTCATAAATTAAGAAAATATATGCTGTATAACTAAATAGCATAAATATAAAGTTTTAATGGTTCAAATATGCTTTATAACAGTACTTACATTCAGCTCCTTAAACCACAAATCACGAGCTTGTTTTGGAACCTTTCTCCATGAAGGCCACGCACCATCAAATTTTCCCTTGTAGATAATAGTCATGTCTCGGACTATTTCTACATGATGCTCTGGACAAAACAATCTACAAAAGAATTAATTATTAGTATACATAATGTTTATAATCCAAGAATCAAATTATATTAAAATCACGAGATTGAGAGAAATCACCCTTTCTTGCCATCTGGCCAAATCTGAATTTTGCCCTTTCTTGATGTGTTCAACTCTGTAGTAGTAAGAATATTCTGAGGACTTTCTTCTGGTTGGGTTGAAGAAGGGGTAGGTATGGGTTCTTCATGTGGTTGGGGTGATACATTAGAACTAAAAACTCGTGTTTGGACGGGTGGGGATAAAGATTGGTTGATACGTAGTTTAAGTTTTGGTTGAGATGGTTTTGCAATTGGGTTCTTATTGATACTGTAATAACAATAAATTGTTCAATTATGACATTTTCACTCACAAAAAAAAAAAACTTAATTTAAGATATAAATAGACATCACTACTAAAAATTTAAAAATATGTGTATTACCAACCACTTTTTTCCAACCAATTTAAAATGGTTGGAAAAAAAAACCAACAATTTTAGCAATCATTTCATATTCCAACTATTTTAAAAAATTTTAGATGGGAAAAGGGGTTGGAAATTTGAACCAATTTTGCTAAAATGGTTGGAAATTTATTTAATCACACACTCAATAGAAGAAAAATGACAATTTATTTGAATAATTCACAAGTGGATAGATGATATGCTACAAGCTTTTAAAACTCTTCCAAGAGAGACTACATACCGATATTATTACCTATGCAAATTGAACAACCAGAGGACGCAATTTAGGAAAGCCAGATAGCTAATCCCTTTCCCAAATCTGCAACTAACCACTAAAGCATAGTCATAATCACGTACAAATTCAGAAAAATGCCGTTGCAACCTATACCTATCATTATATTATATCATAGTCACGGACAAATCAAAATTTTCCATAAATTCACATATACTCTAATTATATACCATTACCAACCCTCGAAAGCCTCCATCCATCTATATAGTAAGGCTGAAATCGCAGGGTAAGTGAAATCAATAATGCAAAAAGTAGGATAAAAAAAAAATAAAAATTGGATGAAATTTAAGTTGATGTTTTACTATTTATTTGTAAATGATCACATTGGACAATTTATATTATAACATAATATGGATCAAAATAATTCAAGCAAATAAGAAAAATATTATAGTCCAAATTTACTATCAATTTAATATCTAAATTTGAAAGAAAAATTTGTAAATATTATGCCTAATGTTTTTTTTCCCATGGGCGAAGTTTTATAATCCAAATCAGAGCAAATTTTGATAATTCTATGTATCAATTAAAAACCTTGGCTTACAAAATGTTAAGCATCTCAAACAATGATGTATGATTTTTTGTTTCACCAATCAACAATAAAGTTCTTATACAATATGGAGAGTGACGTCTATATCCATTTAAGACAAGAAGGAATCTATAGGCATCATTTTGTGATTTTTTTTTTTTTGAGAAATCATTTTGTGATTAACCTGCTAGGTAAATTAAATCAAATTTTTTTTGAACCAAGTTGAATCAATACTAATGTGGGGACCATCATTAATTTATACCAAATTTGTTTTAAATGTAGTTCTTTCTTTTTTAAAACAACATAAATAAAGATATTTTAATTAGATTTTCACTAAAATTTCAAATTGTCATAATCATATACCAAAACTAGCCAATATTTTACTTGTTTTTGTTGTCAAAACCTTTGAATATTTTAGCTTAGACATCAGAAAATAAAATCTTTAATAATTTTGCATTTGATTTTAAAATCCATGAGTTTTAGGTACCCTAATCTATAGATTGTCAAATATGAACCTAACCTATCAAATATGAATTTGGTGTTGACAAAGGTCCCCCAGTACACTCTTCAACTTAATTACATGATCGAGATTAATTAGGGATGTTTTTACTTTTGAAGTGGAACCCAAGTAGTTTAGGAAAGCTTAGTTAATGCCTCTATAAACAGGCACTAAGCACTCATGCATGACATAGTTATATTATTAACAGTGTTGGTAATACGATATTATGCTGTGCTCTTATATTGCATTGGGATTTGGGACACGCCTATATATACCCCCCATTGTCTCACAATTTTCTCACTCACTAACTCTCTCACTCTCTATCACTGAGGCAGCTTCCCCCCCCCCCCCCCTCCAAGCCCTAGTGCTCTACATTGAGGTATGCAAACCACCTTCTAATCAATACCCTTATTTCTTCAACTTTATATTTATTATATCTGTTTTACACCAATGTCATCTTGAGAAATATATATTATATGATAATGCTGAGTTTTCTTAATTTGAATGGATGTCGAGTGCACGGTAATTATAAGTATCATACTGATATAAGTTAGTATATACTTATTAATGACTACGAGGTTTAGAATATTTATCCATTAGTACTGTTCAAAATCTTAACAACTTTTCTTTTCTTTTTCTCTTTTTTTTCCCCTCATGCAGCACCGATTTTATGGAGCATCCATTCCCTATGGATCAATTGGGAAGGCTCTTGGATCTTCTAAAGCTAGTACAACAGCACTGGGTAGGGAAACAACTGAATTCTATGCCCCTACCACGAATGGTTTGGCAACCATAATCAGTACAACCAGTTGGTAAAGGATAACATCTTGTTATCGGCATCCCATTCACGCCAAATTGATCAGTATTCATTTTAAGATCTCTTGAAGCACTAATTCCACCTGAACACATGTGTTCTGGTAAGCTTTAATCTATTTCAAGAATTCAGCAAAATTGATTTTTTTTCCTGTAATTGTTTTGCTTGAATAATTGGGAATTTAAATGTTTTCTTTTGCATGTACAGGGGGAATTAGTGGTTCAACGGATCTTAAAATAAATACAGATCAATTTGGCGTGAATGGGATGCCGATAACAAGATGTTATCCTTTACCAACTAGTTGTACTGATTATGGTTGCCAAACCATTTGTGGTAGGGGCATAGAATTCAGTTGTTTCCCCACCCAGTGCTGTTGTACTAAATAATTCAACACTTTTTTTTATGTAATACATACAAATAATAATAATTATTATTATTATTATTAAGAAGTACTCCCAAAATTTAAGAAGGGTCTCTCTCTTCTTTTTATGCTACAGGAAGGTTAAAGTTATGTGTTTGGAGCCCACTAACGTTTTCCATATATCATATCATAAACAAAAAATGTAAGTACCATCCCAATAACAGTTTAATTGCCGTTTACATTTTTTTCACTCTTTCGAATTGAAACTAGACATAATTAAATGATGCATGTCATGCTATTTGCATTAGGTTTTTTTTTTTTTTTTTTTGCCCTTCTTGCAAGTGTATAATCCAAACTTGCTTTGTATGATTGTATCATAGAACCAAGGTCCTTCCCATATAACTAGAAGAGGAAAAGGAGGCCTTTATAGACCGGATCATGATTCATGAAGACCAAAAAAATGGATACAAACGATGTTTTTCCTGACATGCTGGAAGTAATTAAAAGGCTACTCCTACTTGTTTATTTTGTATAAGCGAAATTAGCAAATGAACGATGAAATTGTTTGAATTTTAAGACAGCTTATATACCCAAGGGACTCATGATAACTTTGAAGGTAAAACAATGATTGTATTTTGAGGTGGTCTAAATTTTTGAGTGGCAATTTTAGATTGGATGACATATATAAATCTTGCATTTTTTTTAAGTTATGTTGGTTCTGTATGATGAAGAGTATTCTCTCAATCTCCGTGAATTGAAATAAATCTAATCTACATTCTTTGATGGCAGTTGTCAAGTGAAACACCTGATGTAATCACTTTCTTTTAGTGATTGAATATAAGATTAGTATTCCTTCTGTTGCATATCAACAGTCAATTGATCTACACACTAGTCTTTTGAAAACTTTACCTACTAATCTTTCAAAATATATAATGTTCTATCATACGAAATTTTTATTATAAGATTGTTAAAGAAAAATATAATACTATCAAAAGTATACAAATTAGTAATTTTTTGATATAATATATTAAATGAAATTCTCTATCAAAAAAGGACATTAATGACCATGTAGTATTTATTATGTCACAGTTAATATGAAATTGAGGGATCGAGTAAAGTGGTATTAATTATTAAATTTAAATATTTGTGGACATGATATATATATATGTGTGTGTGTGTGTGGGCGCGCGCGCACGCATGCGCGTGGGGTAATTCGGTGACGAAAGATTAGAACATACAATATGAATGAGGATTATATTAACCTCGAACACACAACAAGATGTGCATACGGTTGAATGGTCTCTATTGTTTGGAATATGTAACAAGAATTATGGGTTCATACTTCCATTCTTGGTAAGGCCAACATCAGTGCCTTAGAAACCTAATTTTTTTTTATAAGTCGAGACTACAACCCATTTTATTAATCAACAGGGGACACACAGTGCACTACAGCACGAAAGCAATGTAACCCCTATATCCAAATACAGCAAACTATCCCAAAGAAAGCATTACAAATAATATGTAAAACATATAAAGGTGAGATAATATATAAAGATGAGATAAGCCTCACTGTATTCTTCTCCACTAAAACCCAACCATAAGAGACAAACTTCTTTGGATTCACCTCCTCTTCATTTCCTTCTTTCTGGGCCCTCACCTATTCCTCATTTCTTTCTTTTTCATCTCTGCTTTGTCATCAGCACCCCATCGATCTCTTTTATTTCATCCATGCATTACGCATAAATAAAGGGTATAGCATTGAAATTAACCACCAGAGTTGCACGATTGATCCAAGTGATTTATTTTCATGCAAAAGTCTGTTTTGATTAAAAAAAGAAAAATAAGAATTGATCATGTATAGCACCAAAACAAATCAGGACAGACAACAATGTTTTTCAGCTTATGGACAGATTATTTGATGTGATTTTTTTTTCCTTTCAAAATTTACCTCAACTCCAACTATTCTTTCATGAACAAAGAGCCCATATTTCAACAATCAATACACTAAAAGCATGGGCGGATCCCCATTGACACCAAGCTTCGAAAAAATTTAATTAACCTATTATATTTTAGGAAATTGTTGTATATTTATGTTAAGTGGACACCCTAGATAAGACCTAAAAATATTAATAAAGGGTGTCAAATTCAATACAACAGTCCAACTATCCAAAATATTATTAAGTGAACCCCGCTAATTTCGTAATTTAGATCCGCCACTGACTAAAAGGCTAGGAAAAGCGATTGAATAGATGCAAGCAGGTAGCAACACGGGATTAGCAACACAAATAATAAAACTCATAATTGAGACGATAATGTGATCATAGCTACATATCATTCAAATAATAAAACTCATAATTGAGATAAAGAAAGATTCATCAAACTAGGTAGAATGGAATACATTTGCAGCACAAATAGGTTCTAAACAAGGAATAAGCTCGGAGCAATCAAAAAACAATCAGTTTATTTATTTATTTAAAATACATGGGAACAACTATTTTCTTTCTTTCTTAAGTTCACAACAAAATAGCTTGCCAACAGTCTCAAGTAATTGCTTTACAAGATTCTGTTAAAATATTAACTTCAAGGATTTCATAAATAACACATCGGTATTTATTTATTTATTGCTAAATCAAATTTCAAATAACCAAACTTCCAAGCACCTGTATATCCATTTACAGCGACATAGAGTTTAATTTAAGATCATTTTGATTCCTTTTCCATTCATATATGAATCAGTTTAAATCTGCTTGCTCAATGATTCCAAAGCAGAGGATCATGCCTCTGGAAGTACTCCCTCCTTCCCATTTTATTTGTCACTTAAGACATGGTTCACAAAACCAATAAAACTTCCAATTTGCATTGATTTGCATTCTTGGAAATGAGAAAAAATTGAATAAAATGGTGAATAAAAAAGAAAAATGGTGAATAGGTTGATCCATCTTATGTTTTAGTAAGGAGTTTATTATTTCTAGTACTTCAGATCGTTAAAGGAGTATTGAGTACAATATATATGATTTGAAGATTATATTAATACACCTTATCTTGTTTAATTATGGTTATTGTGGCCGTTACCATGTAGTAAGGCTCCAAGATATCAACATATACAACAACAATAACAACTTCCCAGGTGAACATGTTTAAAGCGCGGTCTGGGGATTCAGATGTAGGCAACCTTCCCCCCATGAACTAGAGTTCATGAAGAGGCTGATTCCTAGGGATCCACAAAAATTTTTAAAAAAGAAAACATTTTGCAAGCCAAACAAGACAACAAAAGGACCAAAACGTAACCTTTGAAAACCAACTTTGAGAAGAAAAGGAAAAAAAGGAAAAAAAAAACAAAAAATTAAAACAAAAAACAAAAAATAAAAAAATTACAAAATTAACTAATAAACAATAAAAAAGTAGTAGTATCATATATATATATATATATATATATATATATATATATATATATATATATATATTTCTGGGTACAAAGGGTGAGGATCGAAATTTGTGAGTTTTAATAGGGGTAGTTTTGGAAAGTTACAATTGGTTGATTTTTCTTTTTTATGTTTAAAATTACTATATAGGAATTAAATGATGGGCAAGGATTGCAATCTATAAGTTTTAATGATGGCATTTTGGGAAAGGTACAATTGGATTGTTTTTCTTTTTTAAATTACTTTATGCAAATTAAATTATATGATGAGTTAATTTAACAATAATCATAATAGTAATAATAATAATAATAATAATAATAAAATAATCACAAAAATCAATAATATAAATATAAAATAAATTAGGATTACCTTAAAAAATCAAGTGACACACAACCATTTATGTTGCATGTAAAATAATTTTATAAGGATCTTAAAGAAAAAAATTAATTAATAATGATGAAAAAATTAATCTATTATAAGAAAAATATTTATCAAAATAATATTTTTACCATAAAAGGACAATTAATTAAAAATATATATAATAAAAATGCAATTCTATATCTAATATTACAAATATTTTTTATATTTGATAACATATTATGTATTTGCGTATATATATTATTGATTTTGAAAATGATTAGGTGAATGCGTTCTCTAACTTTTTTGAAAAAAATCTTATTATTAAATGGTTGTTCATTATAAGTAATGGACATCATTATATCATATCATATATATATTTCTGGGTATAAAGGGTGATGTTGGAATATGGGTGATTTTATGAGGGCATTATTGTCATTCTATGTCCATCCAAAAACAATTTTTCCTAAATATAAAAAAACACACCAAATCCCCCATTAAAAAAAAAGAACTCATTTAAAGTGATTAATAGGATAACTACTATCCTTTTATTATTTCATTTTTGTATATATGTTTATAGCATACATTCAGTCATTTTGTTTGCCTCATAAAACGTATATTCATTATTGACCAATTATGCTCAATTGTTAATCACTGCATTTGACTATTAATCTCAACGGTTACTCATACCAATCATGTTAATGTTCACTTCATTATGCATCCGTTTCATCATTTTAGTGTGTTTAAATACATAATTAATTTTTAATTAATCATACAATTATTATGAAATCCAAAATGTGCCTGGTGAGGTTGTATATTTAACATTCATTTTTCGGTATAAATAGTGATAGTGATTACGATAATTCTAAAAAATATCAACCACCCCAACACAATCAAAATGTCATACTCATTTCTACATCAACTTACCCTTGAAAAGGATGATTGAAAAATTAAGGTAAGAGTCTCAAGATTATAAATTTTTATAATATGAAATATAATATATTTTTAAGTAAAGATATGGTACTCATTGATGAAAAGGTATGTTCACATACTTTACTCAATTCAAATTAATAAAAGGTTTTAGGGTTCATTTCTTCACTACTAATATGCCAACTGTGTTTTTTTTAGAGTTCATACATATATATATTTTTGGGTACAAAGGGCGAATATCGTAATATGTGTGTTTTAAAAAATGTATTTTCGTAAAGTTATAATTGGGCTTTTTTATTTTTTTTAAAAATTGATTTATACGCAACTTTACGACTAATAATAACTAAAAACTTAATTAATCTCAAAAAAGCAATAATATGAGTATAAATAAGATAAAAATTCACATTTCTATATCTATTCTATACATAATAAAAAGAAGCTTAATTCTTGGGGGAGGACGAAAGTTTGTTTGAAATTGGGTTTTGGGCTGGGCATTGGGTCGGTTGGGCCGGGAAAGAAAAAGGGTTGCGGTAAAGAAAATGGGCCACACTCAGGTCAACAAAAAACATTAGGGTTGACCGGCTCAACTCCTCCAGCGCTCATTCGCTTAGCTCACTCCGCTCAACTCCTCTCTCTCTCTCTGCCTCTCTCTCTCCCCCATCTCTGTCTCTCTTTCTCTGTCAACCCTAATTTTAGCGGAGTTGAGCAAAGAAAAATTATAGCAAAGAAAAATTAGGATTTTAACGATGGGTGTATGTTGGTTGGTTCTTGCAGCAATGGTATCCTAATAAGTGGGCAAGAACTCCGTTGGTGAAGCTAAGGGCAAATTTCAAAGAATCTAGGAGGCTTATTGTTAGGAAAGTGTCCTAAAATCACCCAGTCTCTTGATCCCATAATTATTTGTTTCCTAATTGTATTAGAATATTATTTAGGTTTCCTTATCATGTTAGGTTTCCTAAATGTATTAGATTCTAAATCTAATTGGAGTGGGAGTCAAGGTAGGTTTATAGGGAGTTTCCCTATAAATAGTGGGTCTTGTTCGCCTTGTTTTGTGTGGCCAAATTTGGGGGCACCTCCTATGGGAGGAGGTGTATTCAGATATTCTGAAATCTCATATTCCAATTGGTGAGAAAGGTTTTTGTTGAGAGTTTTGTTGACTAAGAGTATGTGTCTCTTTCGGGTGGATCTTTGTAATATTCTCTTTGTTGGATCTTGGGAGGAGATCGTTCGTTGTACTCTTTACCAATAGTGGATTCGTTCTTGGCTTGTGCCGCCCGTGGTTTTTTTCCCGATTTGGGTTTCCACGTTAAAATCTTGACCCCTTTAATCTTGCATTTATTTTTTCTCGATATCCAATAATCATCTTCTTATTTTTCACTTCCGCTGATTAATATGCTCTTACAATTAAAACCCTAACACTTATTCAGGTAATCAAACAGAACAATACTGTTGTATTCTTAAATGAATCTTTATGGTATACTTTGTCAAGTAATGAAATTTCTTTGTTGATTTCTTGAAATTCATAGGGGAAAACACCATGGATTGCGCAATGCCATGCATGGCTCAACGGCAAATCAACTTAGATGAGTTTAATTGTCGGTTCAAGGTTAAATATTTCAATGACAGATTAATGTAGGGGGAATCGTTTGTCTTTGGGTATGATTTCTTTCCATTCCCGTCCCTAATTTCAACTCCTCATATGATTTTTTTTTCTTGAATTAGTTGTTCAGCCTCAAATTTAGTAATTTTTTTCAAATTAGATTGTGGAAAGCGTGATCTTTAGGTTCAAGCTACTCAGTTGGGTTTATAGTGCAGATAGTAAAATATGATTGACTTTGCAAATTGATTCTGGTTGATTTGGAGGTTTAAGCTGCTTAGTTGGATTTCATTAGTTGATTTCTTGTGTTCTGCATTAATGATCATGCAGCATTGGTTTTTAATTCAAGAATTACAACAATTCAGTGCAGTTTTATGCTTTGTTCAATTTGCCTTTGTAATTCGTATTGTACATACAGTGCCCCAAGCCCTTTTTTTGGTCACAAAAGACCCGACTCACTCCCTTTTTCGTCACAAAAAAACCCGGTCCAAGCCCCTCTTTTTTTGTCACAAAAAGACCCGGCCCAAGCCCCTTTTTATTGGTTTACATTTTTCAGTTCGGTCCTTCATTAGCTGATAGCTGCCTGTTTCCTTTTTATTCCAATACTGAATTTCCGCTTCTGTTTCTTAGTGCGTTTTCTTATCTACCTCCCACCTCTTCTATCTACGTGGCTTCTTTCAGCTGTGTAATTTCTTAGCAGTTTTTTTGTTCCCTCTGTTGCCTCTCTTCAAGGTTAACATTATTATAATTATTGATTGTTGAGCTCTATTAAAAAAAGGTGAATTATTTATTTTTACGTTCTAATTCATCAAACTAAAATGTGACAAGGGTTCTTTGGAGTTCTTCCAGTCATCTTTCAATCCTCGTCTAATATTTGTTGTCTCCGTCCAAGGTTAGTAGCTTTCTCTTTTCCCTGATGCGTAATGTTTTGCTTGTCTCGTTGACAGTCTATTTTGCATGTTCATAAGTGACATTATGGAATTATGCTGCCATGAAAGATGCAACTTTATCATGAATTTCAAATGGAAAATAATTTAATACCCACAAAAAATAACCTGTCTATGTGAAAGGGTTTCTTCCTATATTGTCCCTTTCAATAGCTGAATGATTGTCATGCATTTAAGATTTTCCAAGTGAAGCATCAGTTGCTTGGCTATCTAAGATTTGAGGAGGGCAATGAAAAAGACATAATGGAGAAAAATGGGACTTAAACAACTAAAAAGCATTATTCACAGAAACTATGAATTTCATATCACTTATAAAGAAAAAAACTAAGTATGAGAAAACACTAAGTGGATTTTGTGGTGTTGAGATATTTCCATGTGAAAATTAGTAAAAAAAAATTACTATGTAAATGTCAATTTAGGATGTAGTTTAGGTCTCATAAAATAGGATGGAAGTTGATACCTGGTTGGTTTAAGTGTTCATGTTAATGAGAACCATATTTATTAGAGAGATAAAGATTGAGTTAATTCCATTAATGTGAATAACCCTCCGATGACATAGTACGGGTCTTTGTAGGACAGTGATCATAGTGAGTAGTTGCATGCTTTGTATTCTGGTCAACCAAGGATGCTGGCACAAATAGGATTCTGCATGCATATGCCCTTATTTTAAGAAGCGCGATGGTAGTGTAGCCCAAAGGGCTTCTGCACTCTAGCATACAATAGCTCTATCTTAGCCATTTCTTTTTGGCCTTTTCTTTTTCTCGTGGAAGAACTCTGTGTTCATTAGCAATTACTGGTGTAGAATGTATTTTGGAATTCATTAAATAAATCCATGGCATAACAGCTTCACATCAGGTTCCCTATAGATAGTAAATTGCAGAGTGGTTAATTTTTGCTTATCGTACTGATATTGTCAGTCAAAGATAACAGAGGATTATAGAATAAAATGTCAGATTGTTGTTACTTACCTTTCATTGCTTGAATGGTTGGTGCACGAATGGGATAGCTTTGCGTATTTGATCCCCTTTTTGATAATCTGATTAAGACATGTGCATTTTAGATGGGCAATTATAGTTTACCATTTGATAGTTAGGGAGATTGGGGCCAGAATGATGTCAACAGAGTGTAGAGTTTGATATGGAATTTGTGTCCCTCAATCTCTTTATTGTAGCTGTAAATGTAATCACATTCTTGTTTTTGCCTTGTCATTTCGATCCTATGAGGCTGAAAAGTCATTTTATCTGTTGTCACAATTTTAGTTATCATTTATTCCCTCTAACTTCCTTTTTGTCCAGTTTTCCTGTCTTTCTTCCTCCGCTATGTTTTATATCACCCCTGCAAGTAATTTTCTTAAGAAATTACATAGAAGAATGGCATACATTATATAATTCAAATCAAAGTTTGAATCCGCTTATAACCTTTTTTTAACGTAAAACAAGTAGAGACCAAAATCAAAAAGATCGCTCGTCTTGCTAAATGAAGAAAGACGACAATACTGAAAAGTAAAAGCCTTAATAAAAGAAATAAAAAAAAGGAAACCCCCTACATAAGTAATGAACATATAACAGAGCAAAGAAAAAAGCACATTATCTAATTCAAGTCCATTGACAAAGTCTAAAATGTAGCCAACACCAGTTCACTGATTGATAGAGAAAAACAAATTGAAGAAAAATATGGACAGGACAAAGGTATTAATATGGTGCTTTTAGTCTCTATTCAATGGCAAAAATAAATAAAGGATACATAAATGAATAAGAGTGAGCATACTGTGCAAGAATTAATGAATATAGATTAGGGATCTTGGAGGTTGTAGGATAAGATCACAAGTGCAACAATTTGCTTAGAGCAACTGCAACTGAGGTCTGAGGGTGCTAGGAGACGTGGTGGCTTAGACACTGTCATTCTGGATTGTATAATTTCAGAAATCAGCAGCATTTTAGCACATCAGAGGCTGCCTATTAATGAATCACTAATGTGGTAACGCCTAATGTTTAAACAACTAGCTATACAGAAAAGCTTTTCTAAAAAAAAGCCCCGACACCGAAAGATTCTTTTTGCAGTTTACATCAATCTGATAGTAGGACTTTTCTCAATGAACAGTATCCTCTAGGAATTCAAGTCACGTTAATTACGAAAGAAAAAAAAAGAGACAGCCATGGCCTGAAAAATGGAAGTATCATATCAAGCTTGATCCACCTACCATATATGCAGCTCTAGAGCTTATATGCTCAGAGGTCCATATAAAGGAGTGTGAATAGGTTTCAAGTGTAAGCCATGGCAGTAAGACTTTCATGGCCTATGAGTGTTTCCCTTTGATACCAATGTGGAGGCTACTAATTAGTAATTACTCCATGGCTTAGAATACTATGCAATACATTGACCGAATAGCCTTTATACTTAACAAGGTGATTGCAAACATGTATCTACCTTTGTGTCACCTAATTATATTTGCAGCTACGACTTGAACCAAATAATACTCTACAAGTAAGCAAATAATACTCTACAAGGGGCATCTCCTCCTCCAGTTGTGTTTTGATTTATTTTTCATGGACTGGGCTTTGATAAGGAAAAATAAGAAGTGTTCATTGGTACAGTTAAAAATCTTGTAGTCGATTAAATCCACCAACTCATACATTGATTTTAGTAATTCTTTGAGTTAAACTGTTTGTGGAATCTAATTATGCATTCAATTTGGTAATCTTTTGGCCTAAGTTGTTTCTGGTAGATATTATATGTTCAATTTAATAATTCTTTCGCTTATGTGTGTTGTGGTACTTACAAGATGGAACTGTTAATACAAAATGTCTCGATCTCCATTCCAGTAATAAAGAACACGTATTTGTCGTCCAAGCTAACTATCGTGCCTATCAGCAGCAAGAGACCCTCAGGTCCGTAGTCCTCTCCATAGCAGACCCAACAGATAACATGGTGAAGTCACTTACCCAAGAGTAAAATCCTAGACCTGAGATTTCGGCATGTTAAGCAACCGAAGACCTTTTCTTTCACTGAATCATCTGCCATGGGGTGTTGCCGTCTTCCCTTTTGCTTTTCGCCAACTTGGATTTATCTTCTACTAGCTACCTTGCGCCATTTTGCTTTTCGTCAAGGATTTTTTGACTGCATAGTAGCTGTGACACCGTACTTACTATGGTTAGTTTACCTTCCCTTCCTTTTACCACCTCAATTTGTCACTTATCTTCTCTTATTAATACATATATTCCTTTACCTTTGATAATAACCATAATCTCAATTCTGTTGTCTCAGAACGAAAGAGTTGAAAACCGTCGTGTAGATACAAGGCACAGAACTTCCTTCTGCATATCAACTCTTATAGTTTCAAATTTTTGTACAGTCTTTTGTTGTTCCCAAAACAAGTATGTAACGCAATTTACAAATAATAAAATCCAATACTTCTTCTATATGCACGGGTATCCTACCTAGTCATATAAATAATTTGTCAACAAGAAAAAACATACACACGCACATATATAGACTTTTTTGTTCTCTATTTGTATTTATATTTTACAAAGGAATAATCATTTTAATTAATATATGTCTTACATATTGATAATAATTTTACTATAATATGTATGAATATTAATTTTCTTAATAATGTTTGGGAGACATTGGATTTCATTTTCTATGACATTTTAATCCATTTAAAATATTTAATTTTTCCACTACCGAAAAAATCATTTTCTCAAAGAACATTCTAATTTTTTTTATTCAAGAATATCATTCTAACTATTGCACATGAATATAAATTATTTTCAGCCTATATAATATGTATTGTCAAGTTGTCACTGTGTATTCCATATTAATCATATTAATAAATAATAATTTAATTTAATTTTTCATCAATTCTATTATGTAACTTATAGACTTTATAATTTTTATTAAAAAAAGTGTCCATATATAGAATTTTTAATATTCTTTTCTGCTTATATATATAAATCAAAAGAACATGAGTAACATACCCATATCGCTCTAGAAGATATTAGTTGCGAAAGGGAAATGATGGTGTTTTTCTTTTTCAATTTAGTTGGTGGAGAAGCCCTTTTAGACGTACAACAACTCGACTCATTTGCAATTTGAAGTTCATAAAAGGTATGTTCAATTCTCCAAATTTTAAGAAGAGTATTTATTAATGAAAGCCTATCAATGAAGAAACCACCATATAATTTTCTATGAAGAAGTGTAATATCAATTCATTATTCATATAATGATTAACTTTTTTGTAATAAGTAGTTAACTTTGATATGTGTATTTTATTTTCACATATTTGTTTTTGTTTTTTTTTTCTTGGATTAGTCATATAATATATGCTCTAATCAATCAAAAGAATATTTATATATTTTGTCAATATATTTGTATATTAATATTCTTTTAATTAATTAATTATATTTATGTGAGTGTGCGTGCACATTTTTATACAAAGATTGAAAGTCTTGATAATGATATCTTAAATATAAAGTCATATTGAGATAACAAAAAATTAGTTTCCACTTAATATGAAGTTCATAACGTCAATTAGTGTATATTTTTAATATAATCATCTATGGTACATTACATTCAATATATAACCTCTATTTTGTAGATAAAAAACCTTTATTTTTTTCCCTTTTAAATGAGACAAATTATGTACCATTTAATCTTCATATATATAGGCATAAATGTGGACTTCTTAGGCCTCGTTCTTTTGTGCGTTGCGTTTGCGTTGCGTTGGAAATGGTTAAAAAGTAATGGTAATTTGCGTTATGTTGCGGTAAGATTGCGTTGCGTTTGGGTGCGTTAACGCATAAAAGAACGATGCCTTAGTGTACATTTAAATAGTAAAATGATGACAAATAATTATTGTACTTATTTATTTGTCAATGTTAGTATTATTTGAAAATTTATTAGTCAATTGCTTTCCATTTCAATCAACAATTGTAATGTATGCTTTGATTTTTGTTCATTAACTGAGAATTACGAAACTGAATTTTATCATTAATTATTTTTATTTATTTGATTGATTATGTAATTAAAGGTCTATTTGTTATTTACACAATGAAATAACTTTTTCTCCTTTGTCAAGTCCTCTACTCAAATTAGAATCTTGACGCTTCACTTTTTTTATTTTATTTTTCCCCTTTTTATCATAAACATTAGAATGTCATAATCATAGTTATATAGCATGTGTTGATCAATAGTTATTTATTTATTTTGATAATCTGGGTAGTTATATTTTTTATGGATTAGGATGGTATATTGATGTTAACAATATGTATTGTCTAATTTTGCTCAACAATTGGTGTTGTTTAATTTTGTCCCGTGCAGCACACGGGTTTAAGGACTAGTAGAGATATATACCTGAGCATCCCGCGTGCTTGCCAAAAGGCTAAACGTTCCGGTAGAACACAACCAAACGACGATACAAAGCAACAAAAAGATAAAACAAAGCACATTACCTACCGAGAATCTCATCCTACTACCTTAATCCTAGCCCTCCAAATGGCCCAATCTAATGCCATGTCCTCCACTAACCCCAGGTGTCGTAGATCTGCTCTACTTACCTCTCTCATGGATCTTTTTGGTCTCCCACGCTCCCTACGTCCAAACGATATGCTAATCCCCTCACACCTCCTC
The DNA here is from genome assembly GCA_029582165.1 of Portulaca oleracea. Taxonomy (NCBI): domain Eukaryota; kingdom Viridiplantae; phylum Streptophyta; class Magnoliopsida; order Caryophyllales; family Portulacaceae; genus Portulaca; species Portulaca oleracea. Next base: position 20,778,296 of record CM055886.1, read on the forward strand.
ACTGGGGCATCCTCACTTCTCCTACGCACATGCCCAAACCATCTCGGTTTAGTCTCTCTCAACTTATCCTCGATCGGTGCTACCTCTAGTTTAGCTCGACATACTTCATTCCTGATCCTATCCAAGCTAGTATGACCGCAGATCCATCGAACCATCCTCATCTCTGCCACGCCCAACCTCTGACAATGTATCTTCTTGGTTGCCCAATACTCAGCTCCATACAACATCGCCGGTCTAACAACCGTACGGTACACCTTACCCTTTAACTTCAGAGGGATTCTCTTATCAAATAGCACCCTGAAGCTGCCCTTCACTTTTGCCAAGCAACCGTAATTCGGCGAGTAACATCCTCATTAATTTCTCCATCACTTTGTAGGACAGAACCTAGGTATCGAAACTTCTCTACGCGCGGAATGACCACCTCTCTGATAGTAACTCCTCGACTTGAATTCTCATCGTCCAACCCACTAAAGTGGCACATCATGTACTCTGTCTTCGACCTACTCAATCTGAAACCCTTAGACTCCAAAGTATCTCTCCATAGCTCCACCTTATCATTTAATCTTTCCCTGGACTCCTCTATAAGCACTATATCATCTGCAAACAACATGCACCACAGTAATTCATCTTGGATCCCCTTCGTCAACTCGTCCATCACCAAAGTAAAAAGAAATGGGCTAAGTGCAGACCCTTGATGCACCCCGATATTGACTGAGAACTCTCCCGTGTCCCCCACCACCATTCGGACGCTAATTCTACAACTATTATACATGTCTCTAATAACTCGAATATAAGACTGTTGTACCCCTTTTGCCTCCAAGCACTCCCACATGACATCCCTGGGCACCTTGTCATAACCTTTCTCCAAATCAATTGTGTAGATCCTTCCTCCTCTCCCGAAATTGCTCCATCAGACTACGGATAAGGTGAATAGCATCCATTGTCGACCTACCAGGCATAAAGCCAAATTGATTATCAGATACGCGCGTAGCCTCTCTTAGCCTCCTCTCAATAACTCGTTCCCAAAGCTTCAAGGTATGACTTAGGAGCTTAATCCCTCTATAGTTGTTATAACACTGAACGTCTCCTTTGTTCTTGTATAAAGGGATGACTGCACTTCTCCTGCGCTCATCCGGCATACGGCCAGTTCTAAGAATTTCATTAAAAAGATCCGTCAACCACATAACACCCTCCTCTCCTAAAAACTTCCAAAGCTCAATGGGGATCCCATCAGGGCCCAACACTTGACCCCCCTTCATTTTCTTCAAAGCTCCCCTAACCTTATCTGGTAATATGGGGGGACACGTTATAGCGCTCGAACTCCCACTGTTATGAAGTAGACTTGTCTGTCTTAACTCAACGATTCCCTCCTCATTAAAAAGCGCGCTGAAGTAGGTTCTCCACCTCTCTTTTATTTGGGTCTCCTGGACTAAAACTCTCCCTCCCGCATCTTTGATACATCTAACATTTGTAAGATCTCTCGACTTCCTCTCTCGACTCCTTGCCAATCTAAAAATATCATTTTCTCCCTCTTTACTTTTCAACTTATCATATAAGCTCTCAAAGGCAGTCGCTTTAGCCAATGCAACACTTCTCTTGGCCTCTCGTTTCGCCAACTTATACTTCTCTTTCGCAACTTGGCTTTCCTCTTCCCTAGTACAAATCCTCATTGCATGATATGCTTCATGCTTTTCCTTCACCCTTGCTTTCACTACATCATTCCACCACCACGCCCCTCTAAATCGAGTTCCGCCTCCATGCGAAACTCCTAAAATATCTTTAGCCACTCTCCTAATACAGTCAGCCATCCTTTCCCACCTAGTACCTCCAAACTCTCTTGACGCCCATAGCCCCTCTTCTGTAATGCGATTCTTCAAGGATTGAACATTCTCTTTATCTAACCTCCACCACTTGATGCTACTAACGCCCCTACCCCTACTCCTATGTATGGAGCTCTTCATTTCCACATCCACAACCAAAAGTTTATGCAGAGTCGTCAAATCCTCATTAGGTAACACTTTACAGTCCTTGCAAGTAGACCTATCACCGACCCTAGTTAGAAAATAATCAATTTGCGTCTTGGAGGACCCACTCGAGAATGTCACCAAATGACTCTCCTTTTTCTTAAACCACGAGTTCACAACGGCAAATTCAAAGGCGATTTTAAAATCTAAGAGTGATTCCCCACCACTGTTAAGGACCCCAAACCCAAAGCCACCATGCACAACCTCATATCCCTCATTGGAGGCCCCAATATGCCCATTGAAATCCCCCCCAACCATAAGTTTCTCGCTACTAGGGACACTACGAAAGGTCACATCTAGCTCATCCCAAAATTGTCTTTTAACCTCATCCGCAAGACCTATTTGTGGAGCATACACACTCACTATATATGTTAAAAATATCTACCCCTAAGACGACCTTGATTAACATAATACGATCACTCACTCGGTTGATCTCAACTACTTTGTTCACTAAGTCCTTTCGACCAAGATTCCAACTCCGTTACGACTTCTACACTTGCCCGAATACCAAAGCTTGTACCCATCAATCTCCTTAGCTTTCCTGCCCACCCATCTGGTCTCCTGCACGCAAGCAACATCTACTCTTCTTCTATCTAAGGCTTTAACTAACTCTAGAGACTTACCCGTAAGCGTGCCAATGTTCCAAGAAGCAAAACGTAGCTTATTGACCGACTTTACCAGCCTAGCCCTACCCCCCCCCCTTGTGGGGTAGGTGATGAGAGAGGATGTAAAAAGTAGAGAGGAAAAGTGAGGAGAGAGAAAAGTAATGGTTTGCGGTAAAATGTGGTGGGTTGTGGCAAATTGCGGTAGGTTGTGCACCGCAGTTTGTCAACCGCAGAAAAGAACAGTACTAGTATATATATATATTTCTGGGTACAAAGGGCGAAGATCGTAATATATGTGTTTAAAGAGGGTATTTTCGTAAAGTTGTAATTGTAGTTTTAAATTTTTTAAAAAAAATTGTATTATGCACATTAATTGCTATGATGCATTACTGCTAATAATAAATAAAACTTAATTCATCTCAAAAGGAGAATAATATGAGTAAATAAAAAAATTTCACATTTCATATAAAATACTTTGTTAACAAGAGAAATGACACGTGTATATATAAACTTTATTTTTCTTTATTTTTATGTTTTAAAGGAAATTATCATTTTAATTATTACATATCTTTTATGTTGATCATAATTTTGCTATTACATGTATAAATAATAATTTTCTTAATAATGGTTGGGAGACAATGCATTTTATCTATGATATTATATTTCAGTTCATTTAAAATATTTAATTTTGTCACTACTAAAAAGAACCATTTTCCAAAAATAGCATTTTAATTTTTTTTATCAAGAACATGAACATCATTCTAACTATTGCACATAAATACAAATCTTTTTTTGGCATCTGTATCGTCAAAAGTTTGTCACGTATATATTCTGTGTTTTTAAAAAAAAATTGTTATCTTTATTAATTGATAAGGCCCATTAATTTTAATGTTTAGGCTATGATAATAACTTTTGTAAAATAAGGTGAATGAATATAGTTTTTAATTTCAAACAAAAAAATAAATATAACCAAATGTGTATTTTGACAAGTGCGTAACATATTGTCTATTAAATATATTAAAACAAAACAAAAAAAAAGTAAAATTTTATTAAAAATTCAATTATTATATATCATTATTGTTCGATAATTATAACCCCATAAGTTTTTTTCCTATTCATATAAACAATAATGGAAAAGACAGCCAAAAGCTACTGTAACTGGTACAATATTAAGTTGTAACGGAACCACAGAGTATTAAATCTCATAAAAGCTTCGTAAAAAACTAATACCAGCAACAGTCCAAACTTATATTAAAATTATAGCAGTTGATGGCCTATGGACTACCACTACCCACCGACTGCAAATAACAATAGAGAACAATAGTTAAAACTCAAAACTCTAACTCAAATGTCAAGGATACTTTTTATTATCATAATAAATAACAAATAATAAATAATAAAATAAATAACTCCAATTTTCAAAAATACCCACAAATCTCATGAATAATTTTTTGTTTTAGGTAAGTTAATGCACTCAATTTCAGTTTCATTTTCTACCTCATTCGTAATTTATTTTAATATCCTTATGAAACATTACGCTTAAATTTTAATACTGAAATAGGAGAACATATGCAATTTTATATCTTATAATCTTCATTTTTAAGCCTAAAATCAATATACAATAGAAGAAACTATCAAAAACAAATCGCTTTACTGTCAAAGTTACAAACATATCATTTCCATCTACTAGGTTACCTATGTATTAACTTTAATAAAATATACTACTCAAAAATATCAAATTTATGTTTATCAAAACTCATATTTACCTTTATCATTTGTACCAATTCAACGCTTATTTTGAGAATGAGAAATATCTTAAATAACAATTTGTGGCTTAGTATCATGCCTAATGTATGTAAATTAATATATCCATCTGTATTCCCTCAAAAAAATCATATGTATTAATATGATGAGAAGGTTTATGATATAATAATCACTTTATTACAGTACAATCATAAAAATGGTAATGTTTGACACAATAGCATGAAAAAATAACAATACTCAGGAGAGTAACAACAATGACGAACATCAAGGACAACATAATAAAATGAAAACTACAACTCCATGAAAAACACTCAATTACATGTGATTTTCTATTTTAGATCATGGATATTAAGATACGTTTTACTACAACAAACTTTTCGTTTACTAAACATATCTAGACGTGTTTGACAAAATAAAAAATGAAAACCTTTTAGTAAATTTCATACCACCCATTCAACCAAAAAACAAATTCAAAAAGGAAATAAACTTTAAATAAAAAATAAATAAAACCGACCAATAAGACAAATTAACCCATGCATCGCATGGGTACAAACACTAGTTTTGATGTTATTACAAGATAAATTTGAATAAAAATATATTAATAGGAATAAAATTTTAAAATAAAGTTTCATGAGGGAATATAAAACAATTGTTTTTGATAAAACAAATTATTATAACGGTAATTGAGGGGGCACTCAACTCAAGTCATAACCGTTGATTTGTAATTAGTACTTTTGTAATTAGAATTGATTTGTATGTATAACTGATGCTATTTTTCATCAAGAATTACAACTATACCATTAATTGGGCTCTCCTTGACATATAAATTGGAGAAAAAACTTTAGCCTCATTATTATTGAAGAATGCTTTTGTTAAACACACAACATATTATATTCTAAGGCTTTATTCCATATATGGATTAGTATGATACAGAATGCTTCTTAGCGTTTTTTTTTTTGATTTTGTGTCAATAATGATTATTTTTTTTTACTCTTTAATATCATGTGTGAGTATAATTTGCATAAATAATTAATTTGTTCATTTTTCTTGCAAGGTTGTTGTTATAATCATAGTTATTAAAATCTCGATCCTGATTTACGATCCTACGATTTTATGGTCCAAAATCCTCGTTACGATTCTACAATTTATACATGATCCACGATCCTACAAGGGTTAATTTCCGATCCTAACTTCCCCATAGTTTCGAGTTAGGATCCCGATTTTAACAACCTTGGTTGTAATAAGTCAACAATTGGTATATTTTGAAAAAGCTTTAGTCTATAATTGGTACTTTCTTCTCCTATTAAAATTCTAACTATGTCAATTTAATTTTACTTCTCTAAAACAATTTTTTTTTTGGAAATCTAATAATCTATTCATAATCAATATACATAGAAGTGAAGTTGTATATTCTTTCAATGTTTTTGATTCTATAGATGCTAATTTCAGATACACATGCATGTCAAAGCATTTTTATGTAAGAATGTTCGTGTATTTATGTCTTTCTATTAAACGTATTATCAATTTTTTATGATAGTTTACATATATGGACATGTTTTTCTATCTAAGAATAAAATCTAATAAGAATAAGGGAAAAAAAATATATTTATTAAGTCTTTTATAACAAATATATTGGTGTTTACAATTCGAAAAGAGAAAAAAGAAATAGTAGGTTATTATAAATAAAACATAATAACATTTTGGTAAATAGATGGAATCATATTCATAACAATTAATATTTATTTCAATTGCATGCTAGTCATATCTAAGTCCTTCAATCTAAAATAATTATGTTAACTTGGATTTATGTAGTTATGCAGCTAAAATTTAACTATCAATATCTATCAAATCCATCCAATACATTCATTTTTATGATCTATTTCTGATATCAAATAACGCTCACGTTTTTACATGAAGAAAATTTTAATTTTTAACTATATTAATAAGGTTATTGATGAAGTTTAAAACTATTTATAGCAAAATAAGATATTATATTTCTTTAAAAAAAGAAAAACGAAATTTATAGGATAATTTATTAATTTTGCTCAAATAAATTTCTTAGATTTTTATGATAGAATAAAATTTCTAATATTTTAAATTATATGAAAAACATAACATAAATTTATTATATATTCTAACTCTTCAAATTATATATAATTAGTTAAATGGTGAGTTATAACTTAATTAAAGGGTTGAAAAGACTATATTGAATAATAATTAGTCAATATGAGTAAGTTTTTACATTATCTTTATAGCAATTTCTGTTACCAGAATATTTTGAATTGAAACTTATATATTGAATAATTAACAATTATTATGCACTATTGGCCAAGCTTATTTTATTAATTATATTCCGTTTATTATATTAATTAGGTTACAAGAATATTTTAAAAAGTTATATTTATTATTTTAGCCTTATTAACTTAAAACCATTGACCTATTAATTTCTCAGTTGAATATTTATGTTTAATTTGACTAATTATTTTCATTTTACTTGAATACAACTATACATAACATCTATGTTTCTTCTACTAAAAAATGAATGTGTTTATACTCTAAGAAATGGGACATATTTTCCCATCAAGAAAAAAAAGAAAGAAAAAGGATTATATTTTAATGGTAAAGTTTTGGCAGAAAATTTATGTTTTAATTATATTTGTTGTTATAATATTAATTGGCTACCGATTTATTTTGCAACATTACTTGATTAAAAATAAATTAGTGCTAGATATTAATATAAATAATTTATATTTTTTAAAATCCATAACATGTAGTTACCTTTATTTATTGGAGGAGATATTTTTATACCTAATTTAGATTTTGCTTCATATTATATGGTTCAATTAAAATGTTTGATTGTGAGAGATCTTAATATTTGAAAAAAGATCTTAAAAAATATATTTACATATTATAATCATAATTACAAAATCTTTTATTTTTGTCAAAATATAAGAAAATTATACATTCATCATATTGTAACATAAGCAATATCTTCAACAATATGTATGTAGTTTAATTTTATGCAAGCAATATGTATAATTTAAAAAATATTAGAAAAATATACTTATGAACTTACCATCATTTTTGACATTCTCTTAGCAATATTTTCAACAATATGTGTGATCTATTGTCGTCCCGTGCAATGCGCGGGTCTGAAAACTAGTTGTATTGTATAACTGAGATCCTAATCAAGTGCGATAGATTTTTCATGTCCCCCATTTTATTATATTGCAATTATATTACACTACCCTGCAATTTGGTTGCACCAAAAAAAAAAAACTAAGTTATAAAACTAAATAAAATATACGAGGTTAACATGAGATAATTATAATAGTTCTCACAAAAAAGAAAGATAGTTGATATAATATACTTTTCTACTAAAAATAAATTAAATACCACAATTTAAATTTGGATAGCTGATATAATATAATTTTCTACTAAGAAAAAAGCCAGAATGTTTAACTCATGTATAAAGTATTAATTGGATATACAACAAAAATTTTCAGTATATCAAACACGTAAAATAATAAATAATTTACCCAAATCACCTCTACTCTGATTGAAGATAATAGTTGTTGGGGTTGTAAAAAGTGATAAATAAATTTATTAATTAGGGGTAAAAAAAGGAATGACAATTATTGGAGTTGTAGAAGAGACAAAAAAAATTAATTAAAAGTACAAATATTTTAAACGGAAAATAGTAATATTTTAATAGATTAAAGATAAACCATCACTCTTTTTTTACAAATACAAATGAATGGTTTTGACTATTTCACATATTCTAACAAAATGGTCACTCCAAAGACATTAATGATAGCCCTCCATAAACTTGCATGCTGGTAGGTTTCAGACATTTGGTAAGCTCAACTTGAGTTTGGACTGAATTGGACACTTAGGGGGCTGAATTCGAAGAAATTAATTCTTTGCTGGTTGGGGCTGAAAGCAAATGTGGCAAGTTGTGTAACTTGTGTACAAGTGTCTTTGAGCGGTGGGCATAATAAACTAATTTACCAAGGCACTTAGGTAGTTGGGTTGTGGCCGTCAAAATTAAGCCAAAAATTTTAAGGTTATTCACTATAAAGGGCAGCCCACTAAGACTTTCAACCCAAAAGGACTAGAGGGACCATGGAGTCCCAAATTAATGGAGTATAGGGGTCCAATTATTAAATGTAAATTGTGACCTATTGGTCTTGCATTACAAGAAATATGACTTTCACCAGTAGGGTCCTATCTGTTGGTAATAGCTTTTACCAACATATAATTATTTGTCACAAAATTGTTGGTAAAAACTCGTTAGTAAGGGTGGTACCAATAGATAAGTGCATCTGTTAGTATTGTTTAGTAACACCATCATATCAAATATGTTGGTATTCCATAATGCTTTACCAACAGATATTGAATTGATGGTAAAAAGACTTTTACCAACAATATAAATTGTTGGTGTTACAATTTTGGCGCCAAAGTTATCACTAGTACCAACAGATTGTTTATGTTAGTAATACCATTTTGGCGCCAAAACTTATTATAGTCCTCATGTATCTGTTCTTAATAGTATTCCAAACATGCACACATCTGTTGGTAATAGTAATCTACACTTGCATACGTCTGTTGGTAATAGTAATCTACACCTGCATACGTCTGTTGGTAATAATCATATAGCAAAATTCTATATTTATTAATAATAACATTTTTGCCACCACCTGCTAGTTGTAGATGCCTCTTTCAATATATCCCTGTATTAACAATATTTGTATATATGTAAATATTTGTTTCACCTAAAAAGAACACACCTAAAATTAAAAGTCATTTCAAAGCATTACATATCATAGAGTAACAAATATATTGTTGTAAAGCTAGCTAGAATGCATGGTTTGAATTTGTTAAAGAAAACTTGCTAATAACTTGTTTGTACCTAGTACTTACACAACTAAAAACACAAGTCTCAACATAATTTGTCTCTATATATATATAGACAAATTATTTAAATAATCCCTGCTTTCACAATTGGACATCAATAATCCCTACTCTCAATTTGAATTCTGGTGGTCTAAAAAAAAAAATTATATTGTAGTGGGACATCATTGAGAGTATACCTTAAATATCATAGATTTTGTGTTGCGTTTGATTCAAAACTTAGTATAACACTTTACCATGATTTTTAATGAATTTACGACGTTTCTCCCAATTTATTTCAACTTGTTAATGATTTTTTTTTACAATTTTTTCACTTTTATTCCTTTTAAAAAATCATAATAATTGCTTGGAGTACCAAAAAATTATTTAAAAAATGTTTTAGTAACTACATTTCATTACCTTTCTGGGAGTAGGAACGAAAAAAACAAAAACAATATGGGGTATGAATGAAAAAAATAAAAAGAATATGGAGGTGAATTTGGTACCACTACAATGCACTTTTATTTTTTTTGGACCACCAAAATTCAAACCGAAAGTAGGGATTATTGCTGTCCAATTTGTAAAAGTTGAGATTATTATAATCAATATATATATATATATATATATATATATATATATATATATATATGCTATCATTTCCCATGATCATCAACATTGTAATCATGATTAATTGTTGGGACATTCATCATCATTTCGGCCATCAATATCTTTAAATTCATCTTCACCTTCACTTTCACGTTCAGCAGCATCATCCTCAAGTGATGAAAGAAGATCATTTGACAATCTCTAATAATCTTAATGACAGAAATAAGTTAATGAAATTTTTTTTTAAAAAAAAAAAAACAGAAAGAATCATTGTCAACCCACAAAGAGCTCCCCCTTTTCCCCATAATACTCCCTAGTGTAGACTCATTAATAGTAAAAACTAATAAACCTTAAGAACACCTGACATGCAAAGGAAGGTTATATTTCCGATTCCATCACTAAAGTAGACTTGTTAATACTATCACTAAGCTCCAATAAATTTCAAGATTCTGAATACTTCCAATCATTGTAGAACGATAGGCATTCAAGTTAAGATCAACATTAAACCAAAAAACACAAAATTAAAACCAATCCATATCATCCAAACCCTAGAAACCCCACAGAGGGGAAAACAATTACTGCATCCCCAGGGACTAAATCAAACGAATGACACTAGCAACCGCAATATTAGGTTGATGAGTTGTTTGGAGAAGTTACCGTACTATGATGGCACCAGTGTAAGAACAACGGCAATGGAAGACGGCGAGCAACAACAATGGTAGACAACGAGCAGCAGCAATAGAACTATAGAAGTTTCCTAAATGAGCGTTATAGTGTAGAATTAGGGGGAGGAGACTAAGGAGAGTTAGAGAGCCATTGTTTCAATTTTGCTAAATTCATTTGTGTATTTGCAATTTTTTTAGTCAGAATGGCACCCAAGTGTTTAGGTTAATTCCAACATTTTTTTATCTGTTGGTAAAAACGCTACAATACCAACATATATTTTAATTGTTGGTACTGTAAATGTAATACTAACAGTTAAAATTCTATCTGTTCGTATAAAAGTCCTTTTACTAACAGAAAAAATAAGTGTTGGTAAATTAATAATAATAATACCAACATATACTTGATTTGTTGGTAAATATGTACTTTTACCAACAGATAATATGTCTATCACTAACAATCTATTGGCAAAAGCGACTATTTTTGTAGTGTTGAGAGGACTTTTGGGTCAAAATTGCTATTGGGTTGTCCTCTATAGTCAATAACCCATATTTTTAAAACGTCCTGGATCCTGGGCAGTTGTTCCTTGGGCATACCCCGGGACTGGGCCTAAAGAAAATTAGTTAAAATAACAGATAATAGAGAAAGAAAGGAATAATTAAAAAAAATGAAAGGCTATGAGCGTTTGAGTTGTGTAAATTGAACGTGTAAAATGAACAAGTGGATACATGCCTCTATAAATAGCCACCCGATATTGAAACTAAAACCAAAAGCTAAAGATGGCATTGGCATCCAACCCTGGTGTTCTTTCTCATTTCCCATGGGAAGCCCTTGGCAGCTTCAAGGTTTGTTTCCCTATCTCTCTTTCTTAAATAGACATGTGCGCAGCATGTTAACATGACTATTCTGGCAAAAAAAAAAAAAAAAAAAAAAGAGACATGTACACTCATGTATGAGAGTATTTAATAACTCAGTTGTCTCAAAATTATCATATGATCATGTATTTAAAGAGTTTTATTTGTATATTTAATTAATTTGAGATCGCCATGCTTGTTGAGGTTTACTCCCTACGTTCTAAATTAACTGTGTCTAGACATTGTTAACACAAGAAAATATTATCATTAGATTTTATAATGGAAATACTAATGTACGTGACATATGATGTTGTAATTTTTTTTTATAACATATGCTATAAAATTTCTTAAGCAAAGAGTATATTGTTGACAATTGATATAGAATGGAGAGAATATATGAATTAGGCCTTTGTATAAGAACTGAGAAGTGCACTATGCATATGAGTAAAGCCCGGTCATTTTTGGATATTAGTTAAATTTAACCAGACTTACTAAGTGTTTATTCCGATTTATATATATTTAAAAATTATATATTCAAAAAGTGTTGTGATTATATATATATATATATATATATATATATATATATAAATATTCACGTATTATATTATAATGAAACCTTTTTCTAGTATCTGATTCAACAGTTTCTGGGTAGTGTGTAGTTGAATTTGTGTTATGAACTTAGATGTAAAATATATTGATTTTCCCCAACTGGATTTCTGGGGGTTTTGATTGGTTTATTTATGTTGCCACTTGTTATTCTAGTGTGAACTAACAATGAAACCTTCAAGTTGTTACTTTTGTCGCATCATCCTTTGTTGCTTAATTACTCCAATATATTTTCTTGTAAATTAATGATACTATTTCATGACTGACGATGAAAGTATGGCACAAAAAAAGAAGACAAAGTATCGCTCAAGAGAAGAGAGGGAACAAGCGTTTTTTTATCATTCATGACTGACGATGAACCCGGGGCAAGAAAGTAGAGGGTAAATAAACTAAGAGAGAGTATTTAATTAAGGGGTATAAGGAATTTTATTTTTAGTTGACTAATCCAAATCTGAAAAGCAAGTATAAATATTATTTATAATAGTTAGGTGATAAATTTATTACGTTTAGTCATTTACTATATAGTAAGGGGTGGATTTTTATAATTTCCCATATATTAAGGGTAAAATTTTCATTTCAAAAAAGTTGGGAGGAGTTATTTGTTATTACTTCAAAAATTAATTAATTATTACAATTATGATTATATATTCCTTAAGTATTTTATTTAGAAGAGGGTTATGCAATCAGAATATAATATGTAAATATTTTAAGTATTTTAATTGTATATTATCTCGTCAAAATCATTGTATAGCTCACGCTAAACCTAGCTGTCAATAATTTTATTTGTTCTTAGTTTTACTAGGTCAACGTCTAGTTCTTTTTTCACATTCTGCATGCTATAACTTTTTGGCTTTCGAAGGGCTTACTTATACCAACTTTGTTTTGTGTTTGTTGTTGTGTTGGTTCAAGTATGTGTTAGTGGCGCCATGGACACTTCACAGTATGTATTCGTACTTCATCAAAGGAGACGAGAGAGCTCTGTTTTATGTGATCGTATTTCCGCTTATGCTTTGGAGGCTGCTTCACCATCAGATCTGGATTACTTGCTCACGACATCGTACTGCCAAAGGCAACAATCGTATTCTTGATCGAAGCCTTGAATTTGAGCATGTTGACGGAGAGACAAATTGGTATAACTTCATTTGCATGAAACTACTAATTAATTTCTTTATCCATTTTCAGTCTATATAACTACGCATAGTTAGACTTGCAACATATTCACCCTTAATCATATCATAAGATCCTCGAGGATTATACTGGAGTAAGTAATTAGTAATCTCAACTAAATATATGTCGAGAAGTAAAATCGTTTTTAATGCGATTTATAATTTATTGTCCATTTTTCCCGCTGTCAAGACGTGTATTATTGTCCCTATAATTTATAGGTTTGGATTGAATCTTTTTTCCCGCTGACTTCTTGTTTTCGACAGGGATGAGCAGATATTGCTTAATTGGATAATACTGTATCTTATATATTGGGGGATGGAGGGTGCAAAGTACATGCCCTTATGGAGAACAGATGGCATAATTGTTACTTTCTTACTTCACATTGGTCCAGTGGAGTTCTTATACTATTGGCTCCATAGAGCTCTCCATCATCACTTTCTCTACTCGCGATATCACTCTCATCATCATACTTATATCGTCACCGAACCAATCACAGGTAAATTTTTCTCTTCTTCAATTTTGGATTTGCTTATACTATGCATGTGCATGTCGAAAATATTATTGTCCCCTGAACCAGGGAAAAAAAAAAAAGATGATTACCCCAATACCCCATATTTCTTTTAAGTTCCCACTCTTTGGGAAGCAAAATATTTCCATTTTATATCATTGGTACAACTCAGACATAACTATGGAAATTTGTATATACTCTTATTTATGTTTATAACATTTATAAATGCAACTCTCACCTTTTCAAGTTAATATTTACCTCCTCTAATATTTTGAACCAATCTAATTTAGCAATCTTTTCAGTAAATTTAGCAACTTTTTCAGTGAAGACATGACTTGTGGTGAAATTTGTTTGCTAATATTATCGTCAATTTTAGCAAATAAATATCATCGTAAATCATACGTTCACCAAACTAGTTGCTAAATTTACCGAAAAGTCGCTAAATAAAATTGGTTTGAAAGGTTTGTGGGAGGTAAATATTAACTCAAACAATGTCAGAGTTAACGAAAAGGTTGGAGGAATATTAGCAAATAAATTATAAATATTAAAAACATGAAAGGGGGCATGTACAAATTTTAATTTCATAAATCACACATTCACGAAACTATTCGCTAAAATTAACGAAAAGGTTGCTAAATAAAATTGGTTTGAAAGGTTGGAGGAATTAAATATTAACTCAAAAAAGTAAGAATTGAAATTACAAGTATTATAAACGTGAAAGGGGGCATGTACAAATTTTCCTATAATTGTGGGCTTAATTAGTAGGTCAATTACTGCTGGAGTTATATGTGCTGGAGTTATATGTGAATAATTTAGGCATTAATAGATGGAAAAGAAATGAGTATGGTGACGTAGGATTTGCCTGGATAAGGTAGTTAGGATGATTAACCATGCCTAACTACTCTTATCGACACAAAAAAAAAAGTGTTTAAATGAATTTGAGCATGTAAAAAACAAGACAAAACTTATCTTGTATTCTTAAACTTAGTTTTTCACAAATATAGCTCACCAATCATACATAGACACTTGAAAAAACATCAACAAATAAATGGTCTGCTCTTAATAAATACCTCACATAGATAGAAAAGTATAATCTCTCACTGTTTATAAGATAAAAAGTATTATGGACTTATAAATTATGGAGTGAGCTAACTCGTGCTTGTATTCAGGTTCAATGCGAGATATTGAACCCCATACATTCATGACCCGAGCTACAAAGCCTTGATAGTAACTTTTAAGGGGGAATGGGTGATTGATGATTATATAAATGAAAATTATGTGAATTTTGAGGCAAGACATCTCTGAAGTGTCTTACCTTGATATAAAGCTTATATATTTGCATATAAATTGAAAACAAATGATATGATTAACTTCTATAACTAAAATACAATATATAAATTTTATAACATTATATTTTTAACAAAAAATTTGCATAAAGTATGTCTAACAGTCAGGGTTCATTCGATTAGGGTATCATCCATAATTCTTGACGTAGTAACTACATTGTAAGCTTCTTGTAATTGATAATTAATCGTACTTATCCAAAAAGTTTGTGTCAAAATTATAATAATTGTTCATTTCATTGAAAGCAAACACTTAATTAAACCTTGTCTTGTCTCAAGACATGTATCATTACTAATATTTAATAACCAATCAGAAAGATTTGTTGTATCTTAAAAACACAATTTTGCATATGAGGTACATCTCATCTTAAAATAGTAATTTACTCGAGCTTCAATTAATTCAATCCTAGTTTTTCTAACAAAGTATGTATTCAAGTTGGTAAGCTATGTCATAGTAGATGAAACCTCATTTGAGCTTGTATACATGTCTCCTTGAAATAAAAACCTATTAGTATCATTTTGAAAATTTCGTTTGCCCTTAAAGTTATATTTATTCATTTGCGATATTGTTGGTATTAATTTTTTGTACGTGATGTTATGATGTTGGTAGCGGTGATCCAACCATTTGCGGAGCTCCTGGCGTACTATTCTCTCTTTGCCCTACCGGTGCTTATAGCTACTGCTACTCATATGAACTCTATAGCTGCAGTTATCATCTATATTACTTACATTGATTTCATGAACATGTTGGGTCACGCCAACGTTGAGGTCGTCCCTAAATGGGTGTTTGAGGCCTTTCCTCCTCTAAAATATCTCATGTACACCCCCACGTAAGTAACTTATTTCATTTTGCATTGTTCATTTTGAAATATGTAGAGTTTGAAAATCCCAAAGAGCTAGTACCTACAATTTCCAGGGTTTTTTGGATTTTGGACCCTCAACTTTGGGGGGATTTATTATTTGATACCACACTTTTCAAAATTTATTATTTGGACCCTGTACTTTGTCTCCGGTGACATTGTGGACATTATTATAGCAGTTCGGTCAAAAAAAGCCCTTAAGTAAGTTTGACTATTTTTCCTTGCAACTTTGCCCTTTAATTAATAATGAACTTCCAAGTTTGCCCTTGATTTATTAATTCATTATTTCCCCTTCACTTATTTATTACTACCAAAATTTTCACATTTTAAATTTTTTAATTTAAAATTATTAAGAACATCAAAATTTTAAAAATTATAAATTATAAATTAAAATAATAAAACATTTAAATAGCTAAAAACGTTTAAAAATAAAAACATTAAATATAAACTTAAAATTTAAAATGTTAAAATTTTAAGATTTTAAAATTTTGAAAAATTTAAAATGTTAAAATTTTTAAATTTTTAAAATTTTAAATTTTAAAATTTTAAAGTTTAAAATTTTAAAATTTTAAAATTTTAATATTTTAAAATTTAAAATTAAAAATTAAAAAATGTGAAATTATAAAAATTAGAAACTAAAAATTAAAAATTGAAATTTCAAAAATTACAAAATTGAAAATTTAAAAATGTAAATAAAAAAAATCAAAAATCAAAAATCAAAAAATTTAAAAATAAAAATTAAAAGATTAAAAGATTAAAAAAATTGAAAATTTTTATAATTTTACAATTTTAAATTTTAATAACTTGGAAATTAAAAATTAAAAATTAAAATCAAAATGAAAATGATAATTAAAAATTTAAAAATTATAAAATTAAAACTTAAAAATTGAAAATTAAAAATTAAAAATTAAAATTAAAAATTTAAAAATTTTAAAATTAACAAAAGTCAAAAACCTTTAAAAATTGATAAGGGCAAATCGGGAATTTTTTGTGTATTTTGGCCCTTTGCAGGAGTAAAACATAAAATTGGGCTAGATTTTTGGGGTACCCAAAGTCTAAGGTACAAAAAATAAACTTTGAAAAGTGTGGTACCAAATAATAAATACCCCCAAAGTTGAGGGTCCAAAAACCAAAAAACCCACAATTTCCATATGGTGGGAATTGTTGGTACTCAAGATGAGTCATATGTGTTTGCTTTCAAGATTAAACTTCATTGTGCCTAATATGGGGTTTGTGTTATTTTCTTCTGCCGCTAGCTACCCGCTGGATATGCAACTCTAAATAGAGAAATTAGCTTCTTTCATAAATCAAAAATTTTCATTGAACACTTTCAATGATTTGGCAGGTTTCACTCATTGCATCATACCCAATTCAGGACGAACTACTCACTCTTTGTGCCATTTTATGATTACGTGTATGGTACAGTAGACAAATCCACAGATGCCCTATATGAAACATGTCTAAGGAAACCAGAAGAAGTTCCAAACGTGGTGCATTTAACACATCTGACAACATTGCAATCTATTTACCATCTTAGGCTAGGGTTCCTCTCCTTTGCCTCCACGCCGATGACCCCCATTTGGTACCTATGGCTTATCTGGCCCATCACAGTATGCTCCATGATCATTGCATGGGTTTGTGGTCGGACCTTCATTGTTGAAAGAAACACATTCAACAAGCTCAAGTTACAATGTTGGGTCATTCCACGTTATACTATGCATGTATGTAAGTTTTTGTTTTTGTTTTATATTCCTAAATCAAATGGTAAAAAATATAAGTGTCTTATCATTAGCAATCTATAAATACTTGCAGTATGTCTCAAAACGGCAACGAGTGCCCATAAACAAGTTGATCGAACAAGCAATACTAGAAGCTAATGCTAAAGGAATTAAAGTCGTGAGCCTTGGGCTTTTGAATCAGGCAAGATATATCTTATAACCATATATGTACAAATTATTCTCTTACTCCTCATAAACATTAACTAATTATGAATGCAATTGTGCCCTTGATCGATCTTTGATATTGAGTGTTTGATTTAAGGGGGATGAGCTGAATAGATATGGCGAACTTTACTTGAAAAAGCATCCCATGCTAAAAGTGAAAGTGGTAGATGGAAGTAGTCTAGTTGTGGCTGTGGTGCTTAATAGCATTCCTAGAGGAACTTCTAAAGTTCTTTTTGGAGGAAGACTCTCAAAGGTTGCATATTCCATCGTCTCTACTCTCTGCCATAAGGATGTTCAGGTATTTCATGTATCTTCTCTTAGTTATGATTAATTGAAAGAACCATTGGCATAGCCAAGGATAAGGTATAAAAACGAAATGTAAATAACGAAAATAAAAGAAGATAATACACAGGAATTTAGCCGATGTTCACCCTTCCAAATAGGGCTACGTCACCGGACCTAAGCTTCTCTTCACTTAGGATGTCAAACCACTTCACCTCTTGTTCACTTAATAAGTACAACTAGGTCCTCAATCTTGACTCCCTTGAGTACCTCCAAGGCAAGCTTACAAAAAACTCAATCAAGAAGACACGTCCCCCTTGATCTACAATTAGGGCAACACCCTTGATCTACAATTAAATCAAGGCAACACCGTTGATCTACAAAACACTAAGGATTAACAATACTTACCTACCCAAGTGAGTTTCCCAACTCACTTAATACAAGTCCCATTATAAGAGTATACTTTCAGACCAAGGACCTCATGATATAAGAGATTAAAGGATGTTAAATTACAAGGTGCCTCTCTTGTAGAGTTGAGTGTTTCCCTCATTTTTCTTCTATATCTTCGTCCTCTTTTTATACCCAAGAGGTGAGGTGAATGTTGAAATTTGAAAGGAACCTTCAATTGGCAAGATGTCATTAGAGATCTTCACATAGATGGTTTCTCATTGATTTCTTGCTGGAAGCAAAGGCCCACGTGATATTTATTGGAACTTCAACAATCAAGCCTTCCTATAATAGTTGGATACTCAAAAATATCCAGGTTATATGCCAATAATATTCGAATTTTGACATTCACTCAAAACCGTTCCAATCGCCAAGGTCTTTGCGTCTGGGTCTACCGAGGTCCTTGCGTATGGGTCTATCATGGTCCTTGAGGGGTTCTAACATTAACGCTCACTTCTTTCAAGTTGTTAATTGTACATTTGAGCATGTAATGATTCGAATTTTGATATTATAGGTCATGGTGCTAAGAAAGGATGTATACAATAACTTGAAAAAAATCTTGCCTGCGGAGTGTAGTAGCAACCTAGTTCCTTACGAAAGACGGGATATTGATATTAAGGTAATTAAGCCCCTATAATCTTCATTAATTATAGTAAGGAAAACAATGTTGGAATGAACCAATATATTCTTTTTGTGGTAGATATGGTTGGTTGGAGATGATTTAAGCCTAGGTGAACAGTACAAGGCTGGCAAAGGAAGTGTGTTTATTCCTTTCTCTCGCCTCCAAAACAAATAAAAGATTGTGCAGATTTGAATACTCCGGCTTTGGTAGTCCCCAAGTCTTTCACCAATTTACATTGTTGCGAGGTACTGTTCTTTTCAAACTAATTATCACTTTAACTTCAAATTATATAGTAAGTTGAGGTTTGTTTAATGTGCGCATCTGCTTTTCTCTTGCTTATATATTAAAACAGAATTGGTTACCGAGGAGGGTAATGAGTGCATGGCGAGTAGCCGGAATAATCCATGCTTTAGAGGGATGTGAAAGCAACGAGTGTGGAGATAAACTCCTCAACATCGACAAGGTTTGGGAAGTGTCACTTCGACATGGTTTTCGCCCTCTTCCTACGCCTATTACTAGTGCTAGTTGAATATTTATTTTTTTTTCTTTGTACTTTTTAGAAACCTATTATAAGAGCTAAAATCTATATTTCTACTTGTCTCCATGCATAATCACCTAGATCCTCATATATATACAAGCGTAATAGAAATAAAGCAATTCAATTTGAATAATTACATCTATGTATGTCTATATGTATCCTAATGGGGAACTTATTGTAATACTTCCAACTTTCATATCGTTATTTATTTTTATATGTATACATGCACACACATAGGAGTACTATGGTTTATGTGATTCAAAGATTTTAAGGATGTACCTACTTACCAAACACCACTATCAAGTTTGTTTAATGTGCACACTTGCTTTCCCAAACACCACCAGAAAGACCCAACTTTTGGCTCCCAACCAATCAAAAATACTTCCCAAAAATAGAGTATTCAACATTAAACCCAAAAAAGAGTATTCAACATCAAAACCACCAAAGAATGAACATAGATTCAACTCACACCCAAACAACGAGAAGAAAACAAAGATATGTTCACTTATAAGGAAGAGACTCATCAAAGTGACCTAGGCATTTCTATGGATAATTAACTAAAGGAGAGCTCAAGATATATCTTATAACCATATATGTACAAATTATTCTCTTACTCCTCATAAACATTAACTAATTATGAATGCAATTGTGCCCTTGATCGATCTTTGATATTGAGTGTTTGATTTAAGGGGGATGAGCTGAATAGATATGGCGAACTTTACTTGAAAAAGCATCCCATGCTAAAAGTGAAAGTGGTAGATGGAAGTAGTCTAGTTGTGGCTGTGGTGCTTAATAGCATTCCTAGAGGAACTTCTAAAGTTCTTTTTGGAGGAAGACTCTCAAAGGTTGCATATTCCATCGTCTCTACTCTCTGCCATAAGGATGTTCAGGTATTTCATGTATCTTCTCTTAGTTATGATTAATTGAAAGAACCATTGGCATAGCCAAGGATAAGGTATAAAAACGAAATGTAAATAACGAAAATAAAAGAAGATAATACACAGGAATTTAGCCGATGTTCACCCTTCCAAATAGGGCTACGTCACCGGACCTAAGCTTCTCTTCACTTAGGATGTCAAACCACTTCACCTCTTGTTCACTTAATAAGTACAACTAGGTCCTCAATCTTGACTCCCTTGAGTACCTCCAAGGCAAGCTTACAAAAAACTCAATCAAGAAGACACGTCCCCCTTGATCTACAATTAGGGCAACACCCTTGATCTACAATTAAATCAAGGCAACACCGTTGATCTACAAAACACTAAGGATTAACAATACTTACCTACCCAAGTGAGTTTCCCAACTCACTTAATACAAGTCCCATTATAAGAGTATACTTTCAGACCAAGGACCTCATGATATAAGAGATTAAAGGATGTTAAATTACAAGGTGCCTCTCTTGTAGAGTTGAGTGTTTCCCTCATTTTTCTTCTATATCTTCGTCCTCTTTTTATACCCAAGAGGTGAGGTGAATGTTGAAATTTGAAAGGAACCTTCAATTGGCAAGATGTCATTAGAGATCTTCACATAGATGGTTTCTCATTGATTTCTTGCTGGAAGCAAAGGCCCACGTGATATTTATTGGAACTTCAACAATCAAGCCTTCCTATAATAGTTGGATACTCAAAAATATCCAGGTTATATGCCAATAATATTCGAATTTTGACATTCACTCAAAACCGTTCCAATCGCCAAGGTCTTTGCGTCTGGGTCTACCGAGGTCCTTGCGTATGGGTCTATCATGGTCCTTGAGGGGTTCTAACATTAACGCTCACTTCTTTCAAGTTGTTAATTGTACATTTGAGCATGTAATGATTCGAATTTTGATATTATAGGTCATGGTGCTAAGAAAGGATGTATACAATAACTTGAAAAAAATCTTGCCTGCGGAGTGTAGTAGCAACCTAGTTCCTTACGAAAGACGGGATATTGATATTAAGGTAATTAAGCCCCTATAATCTTCATTAATTATAGTAAGGAAAACAATGTTGGAATGAACCAATATATTCTTTTTGTGGTAGATATGGTTGGTTGGAGATGATTTAAGCCTAGGTGAACAGTACAAGGCTGGCAAAGGAAGTGTGTTTATTCCTTTCTCTCAGTTCCCTCCAAAAACAGTCAGAAAAGATTGTCTGTATTTGAATACTCCGGCTTTGGTAGTCCCCAAGTCTTTCACCAATTTACATTGTTGCGAGGTACTGTTCTTTTCAAACTAATTATCACTTTAACTTCAAATTATATAGTAAGTTGAGGTTTGTTTAATGTGCGCATCTGCTTTTCTCTTGCTTATATATTAAAACAGAATTGGTTACCGAGGAGGGTAATGAGTGCATGGCGAGTAGCCGGAATAATCCATGCTTTAGAGGGATGTGAAAGCAACGAGTGTGGAGATAAACTCCTCAACATCGACAAGGTTTGGGAAGTGTCACTTCGACATGGTTTTCGCCCTCTTCCTACGCCTATTACTAGTGCTAGTTGAATATTTATTTTTTTTTCTTTGTACTTTTTAGAAACCTATTATAAGAGCTAAAATCTATATTTCTACTTGTCTCCATGCATAATCACCTAGATCCTCATATATATACAAGCGTAATAGAAATAAAGCAATTCAATTTGAATAATTACATCTATGTATGTCTATATGTATCCTAATGGGGAACTTATTGTAATACTTCCAACTTTCATATCGTTATTTATTTTTATATGTATACATGCACACACATAGGAGTACTATGGTTTATGTGATTCA
The DNA here is from genome assembly GCA_029582165.1 of Portulaca oleracea. NCBI lineage: Eukaryota > Viridiplantae > Streptophyta > Magnoliopsida > Caryophyllales > Portulacaceae > Portulaca > Portulaca oleracea. The sequence goes on from CM055886.1 coordinate 20,800,770, forward strand.
AAGATTTTAAGGATGTACCTACTTACCAAACACCACTATCAAGTTTGTTTAATGTGCACACTTGCTTTCCCAAACACCACCAGAAAGACCCAACTTTTGGCTCCCAACCAATCAAAAATACTTCCCAAAAATAGAGTATTCAACATTAAACCCAAAAAAGAGTATTCAACATCAAAACCACCAAAGAATGAACATAGATTCAACTCACACCCAAACAACGAGAAGAAAACAAAGATATGTTCACTTATAAGGAAGAGACTCATCAAAGTGACCTAGGCATTTCTATGGATAATTAACTAAAGGAGAGCTCAACCATCAATCTCCCAAAATCAGCACCAATACTCGACCAAAATAGCATAAAGATTCACCAACTATTTATGAAGAAGTATCATCAAGCACCACTAACGAGAAAGCATAAAGCTTGGAAAGAGCTCAAAAATATCAAGGTTTATTTCACTAACATAAGCTAAGCTCGTCCCCCTACAAAGGCCAAATATGTATGACTAAAGTTAGGGCAAATCCCTAGGGAAAGAACCCCAAAATCAATGACTAAATAAACCATACTCAATCCAAAGGTTGAGACTAAGTCTTATAATTACATTGGATACGATAGAGAGGTAGTTAGGGAAACTTACATGAAGCAGTAATAAAACCCAAACAAGGGAATAGTGGGACATTGCACTTGAAACTAGGTGAAGCTTGAGCGGCATGATCGTGCGACTCGATCGTGCCTTGCATGCCACATGATTGTGCGCCTTCCAAAGCCCATCAAAAACCTTAACAACTCGACAACAATACAATCATGTCATAGGGGCAACAGGATAATGCCATGCTCTTAGGAAAGTCTGCACGGACGTGCACCCCTCTGGCACGCTCGTGCTATGCTTGAAAAGCAACACCCCCTATTTCTCAGACTCTGCACGCACGTGCTACTTGTAGGGTACGCACGTGTGCCTCAAACGTTTCCCCAAGCCTAGGTTCTTCCTTCTCCCATGTTGACCCACTTCCTTATTGCCATGTCAAGGGTATTTCGCTCCCCTTTAGAGACGTAAATGGGCCTCAGAAATACCCTAAGTGCTAGTGACCTTCAAAGGAACTCCAAGAACATCCGAGCCAAACCGAGAGAAGAGTTTGGTCAAGGCCCGAATGTTTTGTGTGGATGTTTTGATGATGGCCTCTTCTTGGACTCCGAGATGAACGAGGCTGACCTGGGAAGTTGGTAGGGCGAGGTACGCATCATCCTCCCCTTCTTGCGGATGATTTGTCCTCAAATCCTCATGATCTTCTTCCTCCTCTAGATAAGGGTATGTCTCCAATATTGAATGTAGAAGATACATTCCCTGTATCACCGGGAAACTCGAGCTTGTATGGACTATCACCGATCCTCTCAAGAACCTTGAAGGGCCCATCTCCCCTTGGTAGAGGCTTGTTTCTCGTCAAGGATGGAAATCTTACTTTGCGTATATGGAGCCATACTAGATTTCCCGGTTGGAATGAATAACCCCTCCTATATTTGTTCACTCGAGCCATATACATCTCATTCCCGTTTTCAATTCGGACCCTCATTTGTTAATGAAGCCTTTTGATCTCTCTGGCCTTAGTAGTGGCCTCAATATTACCCCGAGCATCAACTGGAAATGGCAATAGATCAAGGGGCGTAAGAGGATTCACCCCATATAAAGCTTCAAATGGAGAGATTCCCCTAGCACATCTTATTGAAGGCAAACTCAGCAAGTACCAACTGGAGATCCCATTCGCGCACATCGTTTTTCATCAAGCTCCTTAGAAGAGTCCCTACTACCCTATTCATAACCTCATTTTGTCCATCTGTTTGCAGGTGATACGCGGTGCAAAATAAGAGCTTGGTTCCCATCATCCTCCATAATGTCCTCCAAAAATGACCCATGACTTTAGTGTCTAATCAGACACAATTCTCTTGAGAATGCAATGTAGCTTGTCAATTTCATGAAAATACAAATGAGCAATGTAGTCTACATCATTCGTCTTTGATCAAGCTACAAAACAAGTCATTTTCGAAAATCGATCCATAACAACCATAATAACATCAACACCTCGAACAGTCCTAGGCAAGGCCGCTATAAAATCCATGCTAAGGTCTTCTTATGGACCATGAGGAATACGTAAAGGTATGTATAAACTTTGATGGAAGCGAATCTTAGCCTTATGACCCTCAACACATTTGGACACCACCTCTTGAACATCACCGAAGATCTTAGGCCAAATGAAGTGCTTCCAAAGCATATCAATTGTTTTGTTCAACCCAAAATATCTATGCAACCCACCACCATGTACTTCTTTCGCAATCACCTTCCTAAGGGGACAATAGGGAGCATAGTTTGTTGTCGTTAAACAAAAATCCATCATGCTTCACAAAGGGGGACTTAAGGTCAAAATTTTCATCCACAAAGAAGGATCAAAATCGGGATCATTTATATAATACTCTTTCATGCAAAAAAACCTAAACAATTAACAATGGACAATAAGGAATACTTTCGAGAAAGTGCGTCGGCCACGATGTTGGAACTCCCCTTCTTATGCTCTAGCACAAACTTGAAGGATTGCATGAATTCTACCCATTTGGCATGTTAAGCATTCAATTTGTGTTGATCGTTGAGGTACATGAGGGCTTCGTGGTTCGAATGCAATACAAACTCCTTGGGCTGGAGAAAATGTGACTAATGATCAAGGGCTCGTACCATGGCGTAGAACTCCTTGTAATATATATTATGGTTCGAATGCAATACAAACACCACTTGCATCACACTCAACCTTAAACAAAATATCAAAGTTCAGGAGTGCTAAAAACGGTGCACTAGAAAGCTTTTCCTTGATAGATTCAAAGGCCTTTCGAGCCTTCGAAGTCCATGTGAAGACTCCTTTCTTCAAACATTCAGTGATCGGGGCCATAAGTGTGGAGAAATTTTAGATAAAATGCCAGTAGAATGAGGTGAGGCCGTGGAAGCTACGTACTTCAGTAATAGTGGACGGGTGTAAGCAGGTTTTATGAGGTCTCCAATATGTGTTGTGTACTTATGCCTGTCTACTTTTGGGCTGGAGGGAGAGTAAGGAGGGTAAGCACTACATATATGGCAAGAAAACCAAATCTGGGAACTGAAATGTCTGAATTTCCAATGAGTACTAACAGCTTTTAAAAGGAGGTTCCTTATCTATCATATGTCTACTTCAATTTCATTATGGATTGATCATAGTATGTCAAATCTTAACAGAACCACCTAATGGATCTAGAAAAGTGACAGGGTCGCAAGCGCACGGTGTATGTAGTAGCACGTCAAGGTCGATCCCACAGGGACTCAATTAGCAGCATAGAAAACTAATCTCTAATGCGATTGCTAAGCTAATAAGGTTTTAGGTTTTGGAAAAGGTTTAAAAACTAATCAAACTTTCGTCTGCCTTTTAGATTAATCACATAATCTATCAAGAGAGAAAGACTTCTAGGGAGATGTTAACCTAACAACGAGTTCGATTACTAAAACCTAGCCTGCACAATCATACATTCAAGAATGAATAAAGAATCGATAACCTCTGAATTCTATCGCCCTTTCGATGCTAAATAGAATTATTCTAAACAACCTAACCAACAACTTTCGTCTGCCTTTTAGATTAATCAGAATAGAAGGCCTTAAAAAGTCAGGTTATCTAATGATTCCCTAGTTTATTACTCCTTTTTCAACTTTCGTAAGCCTAGGTAGACAGGTTGTGTACTTATGTCTGTCTACTTTTGGGCTGGAGGGAGAGTAAGGAGGGTAAGCACTACATATATGGCAAGAAAACCAAATCTGGGAACTGAAATGTCTGAATTTCCAATGAGTACTAACAGCTTTTAAAAGGAGGTTCCTTATCTATCATATGTCTACTTCAATTTCATTATGGATTGATCATAGTATGTCAAATCTTAACAGAACCACCTAATGGATCTAGAAAAGTGTCAGGGCCGCAAGCGCACGGTGTATGTAGTAGCACGTCAAGGTCGATCCCACAGGGACTCAATTAGCAGCATAGAAAACTAATCTCTAATGCGATTGCTAAGCTAATAAGGTTTTAGGTTTTGGAAAAGGTTTAACAACTAATCAAACTTTCGTCTGCCTTTTAGATTAATCACATAATCTATCAAGAGAGAAAGACTTCTAGGGAGATGTTAACCTAACAACGAGTTCGATTACTAAAACCTAGCCTGCACAATCATACATTCAAGAATGAATAAAGAATCGATAACCTCTGAATTCTATCGCCCTTTCGATGCTAAATAGAATTATTCTAAACAACCTAACCAACAACTTTCGTCTGCCTTTTAGATTAATCAGAATAGAAGGCCTTAAAAAGTCAGGTTATCTAATGATTCCCTAGTTTATTACTCCTTTTTCAACTTTCGTAAGCCTAGGTAGACAGGTTGTGTACTTATGTCTGTCTACTTTTGGGCTGGAGGGAGAGTAAGGAGGGTAAGCACTACATATATGGCAAGAAAACCAAATCTGGGAACTGAAATGTCTGAATTTCCAATGAGTACTAACAGCTTTTAAAAGGAGGTTCCTTATCTATCATATGTCTACTTCAATTTCATTATGGATTGATCATAGTATGTCAAATCTTAACAGAACCACCTAATGGATCTAGAAAAGTGTCAGGGCCGCAAGCGCACGGTGTATGTAGTAGCACGTCAAGGTCGATCCCACAGGGACTCAATTAGCAGCATAGAAAACTAATCTCTAATGCGATTGCTAAGCTAATAAGGTTTTAGGTTTTGGAAAAGGTTTAACAACTAATCAAACTTTCGTCTGCCTTTTAGATTAATCACATAATCTATCAAGAGAGAAAGACTTCTAGGGAGATGTTAACCTAACAACGAGTTCGATTACTAAAACCTAGCCTGCACAATCATACATTCAAGAATGAATAAAGAATCGATAACCTCTGAATTCTATCGCCCTTTCGATGCTAAATAGAATTATTCTAAACAACCTAACCAACAACTTTCGTCTGCCTTTTAGATTAATCAGAATAGAAGGCCTTAAAAAGTCAGGTTATCTAATGATTCCCTAGTTTATTACTCCTTTTTCAACTTTCGTAAGCCTAGGTAGACAGGTTGTGTACTTATGTCTGTCTACTTTTGGGCTGGAGGGAGAGTAAGGAGGGTAAGCACTACATATATGGCAAGAAAACCAAATCTGGGAACTGAAATGTCTGAATTTCCAATGAGTACTAACAGCTTTTAAAAGGAGGTTCCTTATCTATCATATGTCTACTTCAATTTCATTATGGATTGATCATAGTATGTCAAATCTTAACAGAACCACCTAATGGATCTAGAAAAGTGTCAGGGCCGCAAGCGCACGGTGTATGTAGTAGCACGTCAAGGTCGATCCCACAGGGACTCAATTAGCAGCATAGAAAACTAATCTCTAATGCGATTGCTAAGCTAATAAGGTTTTAGGTTTTGGAAAAGGTTTAACAACTAATCAAACTTTCGTCTGCCTTTTAGATTAATCACATAATCTATCAAGAGAGAAAGACTTCTAGGGAGATGTTAACCTAACAACGAGTTCGATTACTAAAACCTAGCCTGCACAATCATACATTCAAGAATGAATAAAGAATCGATAACCTCTGAATTCTATCGCCCTTTCGATGCTAAATAGAATTATTCTAAACAACCTAACCAACAACTTTCGTCTGCCTTTTAGATTAATCAGAATAGAAGGCCTTAATAAGTCAGGTTATCTAATGATTCCCTAGTTTATTACTCCTTTTTCAACTTTCGTAAGCCTAGGTAGACAGGTTGGTAGTCAGATTACCCTAATTCACCTTTCAGTACTTCTTAGGTTAATCTCAAACTCATGAATATTCGAGCGCTCAGAGAACACACATGAGCATGGAAAACACAACCTTCTATTGATTCTAATCAAGAATTCATGCACAAACTAATAACAATCAATCAAACTACATAGCTTCAGGTGGCAAAACCCTAGAATTCAAGAAATATACTCACTCATATTCAATGAAAACACAAAACAAGTTCCAAACATCTTAATCGAATCTCAAAACTAAGAAGGAAATCGAAAAGAAAGAATAGAATTGCGAAGAATACAACCCGTCGAGTCTTTCGATCCCGGGGTAGAAACCTTCTCCGCGAACGTCGCTCCTTTCCTTTGTAAATCTTGATCTTGGTTTCTCTAGAATCGATTCGGTCTTGAATCTTGATGGTTGGGAAGAGGAGTAGAATGGAAGTATTAGGGCTCTTTTTTCTCTCCTTCCCGACCAAAGAATGAAGGAAAAACGATAGATAATGACTTTTTTTTTGAAAAACCGTCGTTTTTCCTTGCTTTTCTACTCGCGAAAACAACCGATCTACATAGGCAGTCCGCCTCGGTCCGTACAGGTCCGTACACCACGGGCTGCCCGAGGTTGCCACTGTCCCGCTTCTTTCTTGTTTCCTTCGCCAAAATGAGTTGGGCACAAGAAGCTGAACCGCCACGGACCGTGGCCACCACCTCGGGCTGCCCGAGGTTGCCACTGCCCGGCCATTCCTTGCTCCTTTCCATCCCAAATTTGTACCACGGTTTGGGTTTGACATGTAGAGGTCCGTGGTATATTCACTCTTGCTTGAAGTTGAGAGAAAGTTGGTGTTTTGGCCTCAAAACCTACAAATTCACATCAAAAACAACAACACTAAGTGTAGTAGGGAAATTGGCATAAAAATCAAGGTTCACACACAAAATTATCCCTAATTCACTATTGAAAACCCCCAAAAACATAGTCAGGAAACGCAGTTATCAAATCCCCCATGCTTACTTCTTGCTTGTCCCCAAGTACAATACTCAAAACAAGATGAAAAGACTTGAAAAGGAAAAGAAATCTACTCATACCTCCTCTAATAAAAAGGGCATATTAGAAAGCCAAAACAAGCATACACAAAGAGACTCCCTAGCAAGATTAAGAATCAAATTGAAACAAAAATTGCTGTTCGAAATAGAATCACAAGCCAGGAAGCAACACAACTAGTCTATCACAACTCAAATGCAATCAAAATTCATTCACATGTTTGGCGAACTAGTTGGGATCAGTAGGACCTCACTTTAGGGTATGTGAATCACTCCCCTCATGTGTTTTAAATATATATGACGGTTCGCTCAAAACCTTCAACCAATGTAAACAACCTACCATAAGCTTGACAAGACTCTCAATTCTCTACCGCTATAGATAATATGCACAAATGTTAATCATGAGGACTTTTCAAGGGTTGTAACGGGGCTTAGGTGTAGGGTAAGGAGGGAAATCATTTAGGAAATGTGGAGCTAAAAGCCAAGAACCTAAAGAGCAACATTCCCAATACATATAGCACAACGCCTCTTACATCACACCGCAATGAAGCATAAATACATCCCCGAAACAAAGAAAAGCAAGGGAAGAGTCAATATAAACAAGAAAACCACCATGCGATTCACCTTATTCCTCAAAACGTCTCTCTTTTTTTTTCTTTTTTTTATACTTTTCATTCTTTTTATTTTTTTGTGGTGAATAGCATAGATACATAAAGATGGACTCATTTCCTTTCAACCCAATTTCAACCTCAAATGAAAACAGGGGATAAATAATGATTATGAGGAATGCTTCCCTCATCAAGCAAACGAACCAACAAAGTCACCAACAATTAGACTACAAAACTGCCCCCAACTGAATTGTTGCTCCATTAACTTGGCTAAAGGGAAATAGGATTAAGAACAGGCCAATGGTGAACACTTATAGGGTGACAACAAGGCAGGAAAAAAAAAAGGTTAGTAAAGGCTAGCAAAAAGAAGTCAAAATGTCAGGTGGCTTTTTGGCTTTGTTGCTACAAAATGGGCCTCAATCATATTAACACAATGCACAAGTCAAATGCAGTTTCAAAGTCAAGTCAAGTTCTAGAGATGCAAACATGGTAAGGTCACACTCAAAAGAAAATGAGACTATAAAAATAATAGTCTTTTAGGCTCAAGAAGTCTCACGGGTTAACCTACCACAATCACAAGCAACTAATTCCTTTGATGTACCAAACACAGGAATTTCATTGCCATGCACAAGAATCGATCAAGACTAGATGAATCACAAACAAGACAGACAATCTAGATCAAACAAGCAACCAAGTCTCTCCTCTCATCCTCATCAAGCCATAAATCACATGAGTACACACTTGCAATGACAATCCAAACACACCTCTTAAAGGCGAAAGACAATCCTAAATTTTTTCTTTTTTTACTTTTAGCAAGAAAGCAAGAAAACTACTCCTATATGCAACCTAGATGCAAATTCAATGCCTAACAAGCACAAAAAGAAACTGAGAAATATGCAACTATAAATGTAAGTCTCACTCAAGCACATGATTTTAAGACAATCAACCCAAATCCCCCATGCTTGGACAAAGCAGTGTCCGTAATGCATTTCGAATAAGGGTGGCATGCAACAAGAGGGAAACAACATAATGCACCACACTCTAAAAAAAACGAAGAAAATTAAAGGAACGAAATAAAACCTAATAAAGCAATTAAACGCTTGGTTGCCTCCCAAGAAGCGCTAGTTTAACATCTTTAGCTAGACGAAACTCACCTCAGATGCAGTCAACGCTCTTAGAAGCTTGTCAAACTCCGCAGCATGCGGTTCACAAGCCTGCATATAAGAGATAACAAAATACTCATGGCAAAGAAAGTTAGTTTCACTCTCTCAAATAAGTCAAAAGTACTAGAAAAATCAAAAGAATCAAAATAAGTTGTCCACATGATTTTTCTAGCTGAGTCCTCTAGGCATTCACAATATGGATCAAGATAGGGATGAAACCCTTCTAAAGTGCCTAAGGACAAGTCAAAGACATTGTTGGTCCCCTCAATCACAGTCACATCACAAGAGTTAACCACACAATCCACATCAGCATGAACATCAATGGTCTTTTCACAAGTAATGGGCTCCTCAAGGTTCTTAGGGGCAAGGGAAAGTGGTGAACAAGGTGTAGAAACATGGAGTGCATCAACAGATTCCTCGCTTGAAGGATCCAATCCACCCACAAACCCCTCACAAGACTCCTCATCAATAGCATCAATTGACTCATAACAAACATCATCATCATACCTAGCATCAAACCCATGGGAATCACTCACCTCAAACCCCGTCGACTGAGAAAAAGGTAAGGATGCATTATGAAAAGCAAAGACACCATCAGTAGTGTCTCTAGGTAAGCTAGGATGAGAAGGAGCAACAGTTGGCAAAGATGACTTAGAAGGGTCAACTATTTCATCTATTTTCTCTAGACAAGCTTCCAACTTATCTTGTTGCTCTTGCATTGCCCTCATCAAAAAATCAAGTTTGGCTAAAACAGGGCATGTAGAATCATCATGGTCAAGAGAATTACACAAACGACAAGGATTCACACAATGGGGTTGAGTATATAATCTAGCATGATGTGCACAAGGATTAGGATAAGAGTAACTAGATACACAATAAGAATTTTCAAATTCAAGAGTATCACGTTCAAGCAACTCAAGCAAGCTCCAAGCTTCATCAACAGTTTTAGCATAGAAACTAAAATACTCTAATAGAGTACGAGTCTCACTATTCACCCCCTCGGAAACAATGTCAAGAATATCTGATATCCCAGGCACTACACCACATGGAACAGGACATGCACGTAATCGTTCAAAATAGTGCCAAAATAATTCCTGCTCAAATTGGGGAAAATCAAGAATTGCCAATTTTTTTTGTGTTTTTTTTTTAAAAAAATAAAAGATCAAAGATAAAAAGAAAAGAAAAAAGAAAAAGAAAACACCCTAGTCAACCTAAGAGAATTCGTTTACCGACTGCTAGGGACAGAGTCCCCGGCAACGACGCCAAAAACTTGACAGGGCCGCAAGCGCACGGTGTATGTAGTAGCACGCCAAGGTCGATCCCACAGGGACTCAATTAGCAGCATAGAAAACTAATCTCTAATGCGATTGCTAAGCTAATAAGGTCTTAGGTTTTGGAAAATGTTTAACAACTAATCAAACTAATAAAGCAGGAAAAATCAATCACAAAATCTATCAAGAGAGAAAGACTTCTAGGGAGATGCTAACCTAACAACGAGTTCGATTACTAAAACCTAGCCTGCACAATCATACATTCAAGAATGAATCAAGAATCGATAACCTCTGAATTCTATCGCCCCTTCGATGCTAAATAGAATTATTCTAAACAACCAATCAACAACTTTCATCTGCCTTTTAGATTAATCAGAAAAGAAGGCCTTAAAAAGTTAGGTTATCTAATGATTCCCTAGTTTACTACTCCTTTTTCAACTTTCGTAAGCCTAGGTAGACAGGTTGGTAGTCAGATTACCCTAATTCACCTTTCAGTACTTCTTAGATTAATCTCAAACTCTTGAATATTCGAGCGCTCAGAGAACACACATGAACATGGAAAACACAACCTTCCATTGATTCTAATCAAGAATTCATGCACAAAATAATAACAATCAATCAAACTACATTGCTTCGGGTTGCAAAACCCTAGAATTCAAGAAATCTACTCAATCATATTCGATGAAAACACAAAACAAGTTCCAAACATCTTAATCGAATCCCCAAACTAAGAAGGAAATCGAAAAGAAAGAATAGAATTGCGAAGAATACAACCCGTCGAGTCTTTCGATCCCGGGGTAGAAACCTTCTCCGCGAACGTCGCTCCTTTCCTTTGTGAATCTTGATCTTGGTTTCTCTTGAATCGATTCGGTCTTGAATCTTGATGGTGGGGAAGAGGAGTAGAATGGAAGTATTAGGGCTCTCTTTTCTCTCCTTCCCGGCCAAAGAATGAAGGAAAAATGATAGATAATGACTTTTTTTTGAAAAACCGTTGCTTCCTTGCTTTTCTACTCGCGAAAACAACCGATCTACATAGGCAGTCCGCCTCGGTCCGTACAGGTTTGTACACCACGGGCTGCCCGAGGTTGCCACTATCCCGCTTCTTTCTTGTTTCCTTCGCCAAAATGAGTTGGGCACAAGAAGCTGAACTGCCACGGACCGTGGCCACCACCTCGGGCTGCCCGAGGTTGCCACTGCCCGGCCATTCCTTGCTCCTTTCCATCCCAAATTTGTACCACGGTTTGGGTTTAACATGTAGAGGTCCGTGGTATATTCATTCTTGCTTGAAGTTGAGAGAAAGTTGGTGTTTTGGCCTCAAAACCTACAAATTCACATCAAAAACAACAAGACCAAGTGTAGTAGGGAAATTGGAATAAAAATCAAGGTTCACACACAAAATTATCCCTAATTCACTATTGAAAACCCCCAAAAACATAGTCATGAAACGCAGTTATCAAAAAGCCAAAAACCCCAACCAACCTAGTAATTTCTAAAGAAAGCAAAAGAACAAAATAGAGAATACTAGCTAGAAACTTCCTTGATTCCTCACCTCAACTTTATATGTTTTTTATGCGTACAAAAATCTGATTAAAGATGAGCTATTAGATAGCTCTTTTGCTTTCGCCTTTTCCTTATTAGGTTATTTTATTGTTGAAGAACGTTACCCGTATAAATCAAGTAATCTTCCACATGAGAAATTCTGATTTAAGACTAAAAATAAAAAGAAAAACTAAAGACAATAAAGCTCATGGTCAAGCCGTAGACTCAAAAGTCACCTACTAGTAACTAACACCCCATTTCTTCTTCTTCTTCTTCTTCTTCTTCTTCTTCTTCTTCTTATTATTATTATTATTATTATTATTATTATTATTATTATTATTATTATTATTATTATTATTATCTCCCTCCATTCCATATTAATTATCATCTTTGAAAATTATGCAATCTAACTTTAAAAATTTTGATCATAAATTTCTTAATATATACAATAATTATATAAAACTATTGTTAGAGGTATAAAACCATCATTGAGCCTACAACCATCATATTAAGCTTTTGATTGAGATGAATTATGATATTAGAGACCATGGCCGTTAACAAAATGACATTTAATATGGAACAGAGGGAGTATTATTATTATTATTATTATTATTATTATTATTATTATTGTTGTTATTATTTTTATTATTATTATTATTATTTTATTTCTTGAAGAAAGGTAAAAACAAAACCAATACCGTCACACTGAATTGCTGATCCACAGTAGAATGAGGTGATGCCGTGGAAGCTACGTACTTCAGTAATAATGGACGGTGTAAGCAGGTTTGAATTACTTCAACTTTGGATTCATCCATATAGATTCCACCGCACCGCAACTTACCGCACCGCAATTCCACCGTATAGAAGAACGGTGCCTTAAATTAACTTACAATGGCTGGAATTTTCTGTTACTTTGCTAAAATGCAGATCATTAAAATTCAGGCTATTGCAATATTCAGATTATATATTCGACATGCCAGGACTAGAACTTGAAATACAAATAATCCCCGACCTATACAATAAAAGTGGGGTGGATGACAAGTTTGTTTGAAGAGTCTGTCTAGTTGCTAGATTGTGTTCACACATAAATTTACTTTTTTTTATCCCTGAATATAATAATGAATCAATCGTTTGTCTTGTAGCTTGTAGTCACACACAAATTTACTCTTTCACCCTTCAGTATACTAATAATTAATTAGTAGTTTACCTTATAACTTGTTTTCACACACAAATTTACTCTTTCACCCACGAGTACAATAACCAAGGATACTAGCATCAAATGAAAATTACGTTACTAACCTATCAGTTCCAATGGGTGGATTAGTACGGGTCATATGTATATCACATTAGGACAAATACAAGCTGGGTGTATTTCGAATTCAGGCAAATTTGACATTAAAAAAATATCCAAGTCGGGTGCATTTTAAAATTTGGAAAATGCTTATATTTTTTGTTCACACGCCCATTTAATATTCACACTATAATACAATAATAAAAAATCATATCATCTAATGTGAAACTTAATTACTAGACTTGTTAATTCAGACAGGTGGGTTAAATATAGCTAGAGGGTATATTTCGTTACGACAAATACAGATCATGTGTATTTTAAACTGATGTAAATTTGACGTTAAAAACACAAGTTACGCGTGTTTTGAGTTCAGGAAAACACAAGTTAAGTCAAGTGTATTTAACTTGTATTGGACGGACCGAGCCAATTAACTAGTATTTTTGTAACAAGGGCAAAGAACAACCACCTAGGAAACCCTTTTCTCAAGGGCTTTACCTAGGGCGTCCTCAAAAATTATAGAAGAAAACTCTCTAAGGAAACTCGAATTACAAACTATCGTCCTACTAATAGAATGACCAAATTTCGCCAACCAATCTGCAACCCTGTGACCTTTGAGAAATATATGAGGCATGTGAATTTCATTACACCCCTTCAAATACTTCCAAATGTCCTGGACCAACATGTTAATCTCCCAGGGCACCTGATAGAGCCCTTTTACTTCATTAACTAAGACTAGATTGTCACCCCCAAGAAGATTCTTAGATAGCCTGCTTGAATCACGTCTCTAATTCCATTACACATAGCAGCTTCCGCAACCAGAATGGAATTGCACCTCGGGTTGTAAGATGAAAGTTGAAACACCCGCCCTTATGAATCTCGAATGATATATCCTCCAGCCGCCTTGCTCTGACTTCTTGACCTATGAAAATTGATCTTATCGAACCGCGAGGTGGCTTAGCCCAAGTGACCAAAGACGAACCCTTAACAACTTTTTGGCCATTTAAGGTGCGCGCCAAACAACATTCAAGGAGTCCGTGAGTTTATGTCGGATTCTCCATTTAGCAGATACTCTTTTTGCTCGAATCAGGGAGCTTTCATTTAAAACAGATATATTATTAAAAGTGATAAAGTTCCTAGACTTCCAATTATACTCAACATAAGAGCAACTATCCTATTAAAATTATTTTTAGAAGGATCAATCCTACATTTCATTCTGAAATCATATACCTCCTCCTATCCATGGGCTTGTTGACTAGTCTGAGACATCCCACAAACAAAAAGAACAAAAACAGGACATAATTAAATATATAAGATTGAGGGTGAAAGTGACCCTGATATTTTCCCATTTGGACGAGTGGCTAATCCTCATAACACCAACTTGTATTAATTAATTATGGGCAATCTGGAAGGCTAGGAATGCTGTTTGTATGAATGGGGATCATGCTCATAGCAGGCTGCTTGAAAGGATGATCCGACAGGCCTAGGAGGAAGAAGTGCGATGACTAAAGGGGAGAGGAGGAGGTAGGAGCATTGTGATGGATGGAAGGCCTCCTGGGGTATGTATGTTCGTTTGAGAAGGGGGAGAAGTCACGGGGGCTAATGGGCCTGTGTTTATCATTGATGGTACCAAGGATAAAAATGGAGGGCGGGCTGCTACAGCATGGGTGTTGAAAGAGGGTGGTATAGTTAATGCTTATACTGCGGAGAGTCTTTGGGCAATATCGGTTGTGCAAGAAGAGGTTTACGCCGTGTTTCTGGCACTTAGGGAGGCGCAGAGAAGAGATATTCCAGTGGTGGTTATCTACTTTGACTCAAAGTTGGTGATTGACTTTCTGTGAAGGCCTCAGTCCACCCCGATGAAATGTAGATGGTTAGCATTGTGTTCCTTCTTATGCGCAGGGTTGTCGGTTGGGATGGTGTAGAAAGTGGATTGGCAAGTTGTTGAACCTACTCACAGCTTAGCGAAACAAGCCAAGCGGAGCTAGGGATCGGGTCTTTAGGAGTGTGTTGATTACTTAATTTGGTAAAAGATAATTATATGTAATGAAAAATATAGATATAAAATTAGTAATAATTATGTCAAAAATGTAAAATGATAAATAATGAGACATAAAAAACAATAATTTCATTGATAAATAAATAAGAAAAGTGAGTATGAGCTTTTGAAATTTTTAGGCTGTTGGGGAGATCCAAGATGGGAGCCTACTTCAACCAAGACCCATGGTACACAAATTAAGTGAAGTTCTTTCTTAAAATCAATTGGTGTTAAGCGGAGCAGCTCACTTTACTTGTATACCATGTCCTTTCTCTTTATTTTTCCGATGTAGGACATTCTTACTCATGGGTGAATCCCAACAATCTCCCCCTTCATACATGAGTCTCTCCCCCTTGATCGGAAGTCTCTTTTTCCCAAGGTTTCAAGTAATCATCAGGAGCCCATCATAGCCGCACCTTACTCCACAGAGCCGCACCCTACTCCACCTGGGTCTCATGTCACCACTCCGCCTCAAGAGTCTCAGTCGCACCTTACTCCATAGAGTCGCACCCTACTCCACCTGAGTCTCATGTCATCACTCTGCGCATTCAGGAGACCTAGCCGCGCACACGCCATGGTCCCTGCTCATGTCCATTTTGATCTTCCTGTAACTTACGCCAAGCCGAACGAACCATTGGTCTTGATACCACTTGTTGGGGAGATCCAAGGCGGGAGCCCACTTCAACCAAGGCCCATGGTACACAAGTTAAGTGAGGTTCCATCTTAAAACCAATTGGTGTTAAGAGGAGTAGCCCACTTGACTTATATACCATGTCCTTTCTCTCTATTTTTCCGATGTGGGACATTTTTAGTCATGGGTGAATCCCAACATAGGCCTTATTTTTTAGAGTGGTAGAATAAAGTTATGTTTGGTAATGCAAGGAAAAGAAATGAAATGAAAAGTAAGGATAAAATTTGTTGTAGGTAAATTAATTGTGGGGTAGAAATATTTTATTATTAAAATTGTGACTTTAATTTGAATGTTATTAGAGAATCAAATAAGATAAAATAAAATTAGACAAAAATAAATTTAATTTATCATCCCCCGTAAAAAATAGAAAGACTATCAGATTTTGAGTTGCATGTGTAAATTGATTCTTGGAATAACTTGTAGAATAACTTGCATTGGTAGGCCTCTATAAATACCTACTCAATGTGGAAACCAAAACCAAAACCAAAAGCCTAAGATGGCATTGGCATCCAACCCTGGTGTTCTTACTCGTATCCCATGAGAAGCCCTTGGTAACTTCAAGGTTTGTTTCCCTATCTCTCTTTCTTAAATAGACATGTACGCACATGTATGAGAGTATTTAATAACAAAGTTGTCTCAAAATTACCATATGATCATGTATTTAAAGAGTTTTACTTGTATATTTAACTTGAGATCGCCATGCATGTTGAGGTTTGCTCCCTCCGTTCTACCATATCATCCTCGAGGCCGGATTATACCAGTGTAAGTAATTAGTAATCTCAACTAAATCATATATGAAGAGGCAATAACATTGTTGATATTAAGTATAATTGCGACTTATAATTTATTTCAGATAGATATGATAAAATTCTCTCACTATGAATTACTTCTTTCACTCTGTATTATTTGTTATCTTCAAAATAATGCAGTCAAATTTACGAATTTTGATTCTTAATATATGATGGTTTGTTATATGAAAGTAGTGTTTGATTACTTGTGCTATTCATAGTAGATCTCTTTATTAATTTAGCTAATTTATTTTTAAGTGTAAATTATAATAATTATCAATCTAAGCCTTAAAGTTTAATATCACATGGAGAAAGTTTGTACCAACATAATTCATATATTTTATTCTTATGATATTTTTAAATACTAAATTTATTATATAGTTGTAAAAGCATACTAAAATCTATGTATAAAAACTTGCAATATCCGTTTGTAATGATCAATTGTAGAAAAAGCTAGAAATTGAAAAATTGTATTATGTAAATGGAGAATTAAACTATATTTTGTAAATAAAAGCATCTTCAAGTTTTAATATTTAATTATTTACCATAAAAAAATCCCATATATAGTATAAATGAATTACATATTAATTTTACTTTAAAATTGTTAAAAAATATATGTTTTCTGCAATGGTTATGCTAACTTAAACAATTGTAATAATACTCTATATTAAAAATTTTTCCCCTAATTTATTGTTTCCGATAGGGATGACCAGAGATATTGCTTAATTGGATAATACTGTATCTTATATATTGGGGGATGGAGGGTGCAAAGAACATGCCCTTATGGAGAACAGATGGCATAATTCTTACTTTCTTACTTCACATTGGTCCAGTGGAGTTTTTATACTATTGGCTCCATAGAGCTCTCCATCATCACTTTCTCTGCTCGCGATATCACTCTCATCATCATACTTATATTGTCACTGAACCAATCACAGGTAAATTTTGCTCTTCTTGAATTTTTGATTTGCTTATAGTAATAGTATGTATGTGCATGTCAAAAATATTATTGCCTCCTGGACCAAGGGGAAAAAAAAAAAGAGATGATTGCCCCATATTTCTTTTAAGATCCCACTCGTTGGGAAGTAAAATGGTTGGGGTTTTAATAAGAGCAACTTAATCAGCGGAAGTCGAAAATAAGATGACTACAAAATATAATATCAAAAGATATTATCCCAAAGTAATATCAAAGAAAATATTCCAAATAGGATCCTAATATAATTAGAAAACAACTAATTGTGGGTTTGAGAAATTGAAGGACTTTAGGACACTTTCCTAACAAAAATATTTCCATTTTATAAAATTGGTACAACTCATACATAACAGTGGAAGTTTTGCATATACTATCCTTCATGTTTATAACATTCACAAATTCAACTCTCACCTTTTTAAGTTAATATTCATCTCCCCTAACCCTTTGAACCAATTTAATTTAACAATGTTTTTGGTAAATTTAGCAACATTTTCAGTTGAAGGCATGACTTGTGATGAAATTTGTTTGCTAATACCGTCGTCAATTTTAACAAACAAATAAATATCATCGCAAATCA
Source organism: Portulaca oleracea (assembly GCA_029582165.1). Lineage (NCBI taxonomy): Eukaryota > Viridiplantae > Streptophyta > Magnoliopsida > Caryophyllales > Portulacaceae > Portulaca > Portulaca oleracea. The sequence continues at coordinate 20,818,563 of CM055886.1, forward strand.
CATTTTCACCAAACTAGTTGCTAAATTTACCGAAAAGGTTGCTAAATAAAATTGGTTTGAAAGGTTGGGGGAGGTAAATACTAACTCAAAAAGGTCATAGTTGAAATTATAAATATTATAAACGTGAAAGGGGGCATGTACAAATTTTTCACAAATCACACATTCACCAAACTAGTTGCTAAATTTACGGAAAAGATTGCTAAATAAAATTGATTTGAAAGGTTAGATGAGGTAAATATTAACTCAAAAAGGTTAGAGTTGAAATTATAAGTATTATTAACGTGAAAGGGGCCATGTACAAATTTTTCTATAATTGTGGGCTTAATTAGTAGGTCCTAGAGTTAGATGTGAATAATTTAGGCATTAATAGATGGAAAAGAATTGAGTATGGTGAATAGCTAGTGAAGCAAATAAATGGGTTGCTCTTAATAAATATCTCACATGGATAGAAAAGTATACTCTCTAACTATTTATAAGATAAAAAGTATTATGGACTTATAAATTATTGGATAAGCTAAATGGTGGTTGTATTCAGGTTCGATGCGAGATGTTGAACCACACACATTCACGACCTGAGCTGCAAAGCCTTGATAGTAACTTTTAAGGGGGAATGGAGGAGGGGGAGGGGGATTGATGATTATATACATGAAAATTATGTGAATTTTGGGGCAAAACAATTCTAAAGTATCTTACCTTGATATAAAATTTAATTTGTATATTAATTGAAAATAAATGATATGATTAATTTCTATAACTAAAACACCATATATAAATTTTATAACAACATACTTTTATCAAAAAATTCGCATAAAGTATGTCTAACGAGCATTGTTCATTCAATTAGGGTATCATCTATAATTCTTGACGTAGCAACCACATTACAAGCTTAATTCTTGTAATTGATAATTAGTAGTACTTATCCAAAAAGTTGGTGTCAAAATTATAATAACTATTAATTTCATTGAAAGCAAACACTTAATTAAACTTTGTCTTGTCCCATGACATGTATCATCGCTCATATTTAATAACCAATCAGAAAGATTTGTTGTATCTTAAAAACACAATTTTGCATATGAGGTATATCTCATCTTAAAATAGTAATTTACTCAAGCTTCAATTAACAATCCTAGTTTTTCTAACAGAGTATGCATTGAAGTAGGTGAGCTATGTCATACTAGATGAAACCTCATTTGACCTTGTATACATGACTCCTTCAATTGAAACGCCATTACTATAATTTTGAAAATCTTGTTTGCCCTTAAAGACATATTTATTCATTTGCGATATTGTTGGTATTAATTTTTTTTGTACATGACGTTATGATGTTGGTAACGGTGATCTAATCATTTGCAGAGCTCGTGGCGTACTATTCTCTCTTTGCCCTACCGGTGCTAATAGTTATTGCTGCTCATATGAACTCTATAGCTGCAGTTGTCATCTATATTACTTACATTGATTTCATGAACCTATTGGGTCATGCCAACGTTGAGGTCGTCCCTAAATGGGTGTTTAAGGCCTTTCCTCCTCTGGAATATCTTATGTACACCCCCACGTAAGTAACTTATTTCATTTTGCTTTGTTCATTTTGAGACATGTCAAGTTTGAATATCCCGAAGAGCTAGTACCTAAAATTTCCATATGGTGGGAATTGTAGGTACTCAAGAGGACTCGTGTGTGTTTGCTTTCAAGATTAAACCTTTATTGTGCATAATATGGGGTTTATGTTATTTCCTGTCGCCGCCAGCTAGCCTGCTAGATATGCAACTGTAAATAGAAATATTAGCTTCTTTCATAAATCTAAAATTTTCATTGAAGACTTTCAATGATTTGGCAGGTTTCACTCGCTGCATCATACCTAATTATGGACGAACTACTCACTCTTTGTGCTATTTTGTGATTATGTGTATGGTGGTACACAGACAAATCCACAGATACCCTATATGAAACATGTCTAAGGAAATCAGAAGAAGTTCCAAACGTGGTGCATTTAACACATCTGACAACACTGCAATCTATTTACCATCTTAGGCTAGGGTTTCTCTCCTTCGCCTCTACACCGATGACCCCCAATTGGTACCTACGGCTTATTTGGCCTATCACATTATGCTCCATGAACGTTGCATGGATTTGTGGTCGGACCTTTATTGTTGAAAGAAACACATTCAATAAGCTCAAGTTACAATGTTGGGTCATTCCACGTTATACTATGCATGTACGTAAGTCTTATTTTTGTTTTATATTCCTAAATCAAATGGTAAAAATTGTAAGTGTCTTATAATTAACAATCTGTAAATACTTGCAGTTTGTCTCAAAACGGCAACGAGAGGCCATAAACAAGTTGATCGAAGATGCAATACTGGAAGCTAATGCTAAAGGAATTAAAGTCGTGAGCCTTGGGCTTTTAAATCGGGCAAGATATATCTCATAACCATTTAAGTACAAATTATTCTCTTACTCCTCTTAAACATTAATTAATTATGCATGCAAACGTGACCTTGATCGATCTTTGATATTGAGTGTTTGATTTCAGGGGGATGAACTGAATAGATATAGTGAACTTTAATTGAAGAAGCATCCCATGCTAAAAGTGAAAGTGGTAGATGGAAGTAGTGTAGCTGAGGCAATAGTGCTTAATAGCATTCTTAGAGGAACTTCTAAAGTTCTTTTTAGAGGAAGACTCTCAAAGGTTGCATATTCCATCGTCTCTACTCTCTGTCATAAGGATGTTCAGGTATTTCATGTATCTTCTCTTAATTCAGATTGATTGAAAGAACCCTTAAAGGGGGTTGATTGAGGTGGTTGGCTAACATTAAGTCAAGGCTACAAAACTTAACACATAGGTCAGTCAAGGTCCTCGGCATAGTTGGCATTGCCAAGGATAAGGTATAAAAACGAAATGTAAATGATGAAAATAAAAGAAGATAATACACGAGAATTTAGCCGATGTTCACCCTTCCAAATAGGGCTACGTCACCGGACCTAAGTTAGGATTTCAAACTACTTCACTTCTTGTTCACTTAACAAGTACAACTAGGTCCTCAATCTCGACTCCCATGAGTACCTCCAAGGCAAGCTTACAAAAGCCTCGATCAAGAAGACATGTCCCCCTTGATGTACAACTCAATCAGGGCAACACCCTTGATGTACAACTCAATCAAGGCAACGCCGTTGATCTACAACTCACTAAGCATTAACAATACTTAGCTACCCAAGTGAGTTTCCAAATTCACTTAATACAAGTCCCATTACAAGAGTATACTTTCAGTCCAAGGACCTCATGACAGAAGAGATTAAAGGGTGTGAAATTACAATGCGCCTCTCTTGTGGAGTTGAGTGTTTCTCTCATTTTTCTTCTCTATCTTCATCCTCTTTTTATACCCAAGAGGTGAGGTGAATGTTGGAATTTTGAAGGAACCTTCAATTGGCAAGATGTCGTTGGAGATCTTCACAAAGATGGTTTCTCATTGATTTCTTGTCGGAAACAAAGGTCCACATGATACTTGCTAGAGTTTCAGCAATCAAGCCTTCCTATAATACTTTGATAGTCTAAAATATCCAATTTATATGCCAATAATATTCAAATTTTGATTTTCACTCAAAACTGTTCCAGTCGCCAAGCTCTTTGAGTTTGGGTTTGCCGAGGTCCTTGTGTCTGGGTCTGTCATGGTGCTCGAGGGGTTCTAACACTAACACTCAGTTCTATGTAAGTTGTTAACTATACATTTGAGCATAGAATGATTCAAATTCTGATATTATAGGTCATAGTCCTGAGAAAGGATGAATATAATAACTTGAAAAAAATCTTGCCATCAAAATGTAGTAGCAACCTACGTCCTTACGAAAGGCGGGATATTGATATTAAGGTAATTAAGCCCCTATAATCTTCATTAGTTATCGTAAGGAAAAAATGTTGGAATGAACCAATATATATATTTTTTGTGGTAGATATGGCTGCTTGGAGATGATTTAAGCCTAGGTGAACAGTATAAGGCTGGCAAAGGGAGTGTGTTTATTCCTTTATCTCAGTTCCCTCCAAAAACAGTCAGAAAAGATTGTCTATATTTGAATACTCCGGCTTTGGTAGTCCCCAAGTCTTTCACCAATTTACATTGTTGCGAGTTACTCTTCTTTTGAAACTAATTGTCATTTTAACTTAAATTTATATAGTAAGTGAGGTTTTCTTTAATGTGCACACATGCTTTTCTCTTTCTTATATATTAAAATAGAATTGGTTACCGAGGACAGTAATGAGTGCATGGCGAGTAGCCGGAATAATACATGCTTTAGAGGGAAGTGAAAGCAACGAGTGTGGAGATACACTCCTTAACATAGACAAGGTTTGGGAAGTGTCACTTCGATATGGTTTTCACCCTCTTCCTACTCCTATTGCTAGTGCTAGTTGAACATTTGGAGCGGCACCATCCGATAAAATTTGTCCATTACAAACCTATTCTTGGAACTAAAATCTATATTTCTACTTGTCTACGTAATCACCTAAATCCTCATATATATAGAAATGTAATAGAAATAAAGTAATTCAATTTGAATAACTACATCTATATATGTCCATATGTGATCCAAATTGGGAACTTATTGTAATACTTCCAACTTTTAGATCTTTATTTATTTTTATCGGTATACATGCACACATGTAGGAATACTATGGTTTATGTGATTCAAAGATTTTAAGGATGTACCTACATTATAGTGTTTGAGTAAGTTAATTGTGGTTACCTGCTTACCATGCATCATTGTTTGCCATGCATCATTGTTTGAATATATTGGTAGTTTAGCATTTTTTTTTTGGTATATATTACCTTAGGTTTGTGTAATTCATTCAGTGGAAAATTTGCATATACCTTCCTCCAGGTTTATAACATTAATAAATCCAACCCTGACATTTTTGAGTTAATATTTACCTCCCCTGACCTTTTGAACTAAACTTATTTAGCAATTTTTCATATGAATTTAGCAACTTTCACAGTGAAGCTGTGATTTGTAATAAAATTTGCTTTTTAAAATTGTTGTGATTTCAACAAACAAATGTCATTACAAATCACACCTTCACCAAAATAGTTGCTAAATTCATCCGAAAAATTGCTAAGTGAATTTGGTTCAAAAGGTCAGGGAAGGTAAATATTAACTAAAAATATCAAGGTCAAATTTATAAATGTCATAAACTTAAAAGGAACATATGCGAATTCTCCTTCATTCATTTACCCATCAATTTTTCAATTTGATATTCTTATTATCTAAACTTTAATCGATGTATTTTTAACACTAGTAAAATTATGTATGCTGGCCACATTGCCCTCGCATGAAATGATATAGTATGTGATGCATGCTTTGTGCGAAAAGTATAATCTTTCTAAATCAATTATGCCCCAAAGATCGTCACTTGCTTTCCCAAACACCACTACAAATACCCAATTTTTGGATCTCAAACCAATCAAACATACTTCCCAAAAACAAAGTATTCAACATCAAACCCACCAAATAATGAACATACTTTCAAATCACACCCAAACAATGAGAAGAAAATAAAGATATTTTCACTTATAAAGGGGAGACTCACCAAAGTACCATCAAGCACCATTAACGAGAAAGCATAAAGCTTGGAGAGAGGTTTTTGAGAGGGTCTCAAAAATACCAAGGTTCATTTCATTAACATAAGCTAAGCTCTTTCCCCTTCAAAGCCCAAATATATATGACAAAAGTTAGGGCAAATCCCTAAGGAAACAACCCCAAAATCAATGACTAAGGCTCTATTTGGTCCTTGAAAAGTAGGATGGAAAGAAAAAATTTTGAAATATCATTTATTTTCCTTAACTTGGCTTTAAAAAGGTGGAGGAAGAAGAGTTAGATGGAAAGCATAATGGAAAAGTTACATTGAGTTTGTCATGAACATTTTCCTTCCAAAGTTGAGAGGAAAGTGAGATGGAAATATGATAGGCTAAATGAGATGGTAGTGTGAAGTGATATTTTTTTTTTTTCCATTTCATTTTCCAAAGACCAAACGGAGCCTAAATAAACCATACTCAATTCAAAGTTTGAGACCAAGTCTGATAATTAAATCAGATATGACAGAGAGGTAGTTAGGGAAAATTACATAAGGGAATGTTTGGTAAGAACCCCAGGGAAATTTTTCTCGGGGAAAATTTCCCATGGAAGTTTTCCATGGGAAATATTTCCTTTATCCCCCCTAAGGGAAATTTACCCTAGGAAAATGGAGAAAATGGTGCACCCATCGTGAAAACTTTCTCGAAGTCAACCCGCATCCAAACATGGGGAAAATAAGTCAACCCGGGAAAATTGACCATTTCCCTGGAGTTATTGACGAACCAAACGCACCCTAAAGCAGTAATAAAACCCAAACAAAGGAAAAGTGGGACGTTGCATTTGAAACTGGGCGAATCTTGAGCGGCATGATCATGCCTTGCATGTCGCATGATCGTGCGCCTTCCAAAGCCCACCAAAAACCTTAACAACTCGACAACGACACAATCATGTCGTAAGGGCAGCACGATCGCGCCATGCTCCTAGGAAGGGCTACACGGACGTGCACCCCTCTGGCACGCTCGTGCCAGGGTTGAAAAGCAGCACCCCTTATTTCCGGACTCTACACGCTCGTGCGCCTCAAATGTTTCCCCAAGCCTTGGTTCTTCCTTCCCCCATGTTGACCCACTTCCTAATTTCCATGTCAAGGGTATTTCACTCCCCTTTAGAGACCTGAATGGGCCCCATGAATACCCCAAGTGCTAGTGACCTCCAAAGGAACTCTAAGAACATCCGAGCCGAATCGAGAGAAGAGTTTGGTCAAGGGTTGAATGTCTTATGTGGATGTTATGATTATGGCCTCTTCTTGGACTCCAAGATGAACGAGGCTGACCTAGGAAATTGGTAGGGCGAGGCACGCATCATCCTCCCCTTCTTGCGCAGGATTTGTCCTTAAATCCTCATAATCTTCTTCCTCCTCAAGATAATGGGTAAGGTCTCCAATATAGAATGTAGAAGATACATTCCCGGTATCACCAGGAAACTCAAGCTTGTATGGACTATCACCGATCCTCTCAAGAACCTTAAAGGGCCCATCTCCCCTTGGTTGAAGCGTGTTTCTCCTCAAGGATGGAAATCTTACTTTGCGTAAATGGAGCCATACTAGATTTCCCGATTGGAATGAATAGCCCCTCGTGTATTTGTTCACTCGAGCCTTGTACATCTCATTCCCCTTTTTAATTCGAACCATCATTTTTTAATGAAGCCTTTTGATATCTTTGGCCCTAGTAGTGGCCTCAAACCCCGAACATCAACCGACAATGGCAATATATCAAGGGGCATAAGAGGATTCACCCCATATAAAGCTTCAAATGGAGAGATTCCCCTAGCACATCTTATTGAAGGCAAACTCAGCAAGTACTAACGGGAAATCCCATTCGCGCACAATGTTTTTCATCAAGGTCCTTAGAAGGGTCACTACTACCCTATTCATAACCTCATTTTGTCCATCTGTTTGCGGGTGATACGCGGTGCAAAATAAGTGCTTGGTTCCCATCGTCGTCCAAAAATGACCCATGACTTTAGTGCCTAATCGGACACAATTATCTTGGGAATGCCATGTAGCTTGACAATTTCACGAAAATACAAATGAGCAATGAGTCTACATCATTCGTCTTTGAGCAAGCTACAAAATAAGCCATTTTCGAAAATCGGTCCACAGCAACCATAATAACATCAACACCTCGAACTATCCTAGGCAAGGCCACTATAAAATCCATGCTAAGGTCATCTCATGGGCCATGAGGACTAGGTAAAGGTGTGTATATAAACTTTGATGGAAGCGACTCTTAGCCTTATGACCCCTAACACATTTGGACACTACCTCTTGAACATGACCTACGATCTTAGGCCAAAAGAAGTGCTCCCAATGCATATTAACTGTTGTTCAACCTTAAATATCCATGCAACCCACCACCATGTACTTCTTTCGCAATCAACTTCCTAAGGGGACAATGGGGAACATAGTTTGTTGTCCTTGAACAAAAATCCATCATGCTTTACAAAGGGGGACTTGATAAGTCGTTTTTATATAGGGTTTTTAGGGCTAAAAACATGTCAGTTCCATGCTTTTTATATCCGAAATCCTGTATTTTTATGTCAATTTTTGTGATTTATACACTTGTTCGCGAGATTGGTGTGTTTTGCCGGAATTAGTGGAATTATATCAAAAAGCATGAAAAATTGAAGGAAAAGTGGGAAAAATCAAAGAAAATAAAAAAATAGCTGAAGAAGAAGAAAGGAAAGAAGAGGAAACAGCCTAAACGTGCCACGACCCAACCCAATTGAGACGGAGCAACAAGGCACAGCCAGCGTTTTGAAAACGCAGCCAGCGCCTTGTCCAGAAGCTTCAGAGGCCGAACAAAACCAAAACGCAGCCAGTGCTTTTCGGGCGCAGCCAGCACCCAGACGGGGAAGATCCCCACTTTTGAACTAATCGCAGCCAGCGTTTCTAAAACGCAGCCAACGTTTTATGCCCTAATCCGGCCCTATAAAAGGGGTTCATATCCGCCGTTTGAAAAAGGGAGTTTTGGGGAGTCGCTTTTAGTTAGTTTTTATCATCAGTTATCGAGAGTTTAGAGAGCTTTTTAGGGGTAGATTTTAGATACTTTCTTAACAGTTAATTCACTAACATTGTTATTAGATTAGACTGTTGCTTGTGATCGAAGAACACGAAAGAGATCGATTCGGGTGACACGAAGAGATCGAATCCGTCGATTCAAACACGGTTATTTCTATTTTACTTCCATATTTTCTTGTTCTTGTTTAGATTTTGTGATGTTTACTTTCAGTAATATGAGTACCTAATTTCCTTTGTTTGGAGGATAAACTTGATGTCTTTCGATTGAATTTGAATACAGTCTCGGTATTATGTTATCCTTTTATTCGTTTAATCCGCGTGTATTGTATGTCATAGTAATTTGGCAACAGAACGACAGTTTGAGTCTTTACTTGGTAATAGATTCTTGACAACATGACGACAGTTTGAGTCTTGAATTGGAAGGCGTACATTGAATAGGTTTAGAAAATAGTTAGACATAATGATTCTTGCCTAGAGTTAATGTATAATCTGTTCTTTATCTTTGATTGTATTAAGTAGTTAGAAATAATGTTTAGTTTAATCACTGTAACTTTTTTCGGATCAAAAGATCGAAGTGATAAGGCCTAGAAATATTATAGACCCCAAATTATCTTTTTACCTGCACCGGGATTGTTGATAATTTGATTGATTAACTAGAGTGGACTCCCCTGAACGTTTTTAATTAATTGGTTAAACCCTAAAAATTCCTGCTTTCTTAGTTTAGTTTTAGAAAACCTTACCACAACCCTTAGATCGACCTAGCATTCTTTGTAGCGAGTTCAGTGCGTGGTTGAACGCAAATCCCTGAGAGAGAACGGTATTTTTATTACTACAGAGCCGTACACTTGCGGTACACAGACACCATATACTTTTAGGTTTGTCATGTTTTTGGCGCCGTTGCCCGGGATTTGTCCCCCCAACCGCCATTGGATGAACGCGCTCTAGGTGACTAGGTTTTTATTGCATTTCTTAAAACCCTAAAATCAAATAAAAATTAAAAAAAAATTTAAAATCTAAAAAATAAATATGGCATCTTTTTCTTTTCCCTAACTTGAACGGGAATTATACTGGAATTATTATGAGCGTTTATTTGCTTTTCTTGTTGAAAGTGAGAGTATGATTGGAAAACGTGAAATTCTTGATGTTATTTTTGAAGGTATGAATACGGAGACACATAATAATTTGAATTATTTTTGCTTTCGTGAAAAATCCGTTGATGAAGCTTGGAATTTACTTAAATCGCTTGAACGTGATACATATGCTTTTGAAACTTCTAATGATGTAACTGAGTACTTTAATCCTTGTGCCTTTCACGCTAAGTCCTACATCCGATCTCATAATTCAATTTCTAGTGTTTCTATGAACAGGATGATTGCCCTAGTATTACCTTATTTAAATCTTTATTGAGGGCAGAGGTAGAAAGACTGAACGAGTCAAATAAATTGTCAGAAAGGTATGACTTGTTGCAGGACATTGACCATAGTTCTAATCCTTCCAATAATGTAATATGTGATGATAACAAGTCCCCCTCCCCTTTAGAAGTCAGTTTTGGTGATCCTTCTAGTCTTAGTTTACCTGAAAACACTACTGATGTTGTTTCTGATTTGCATGACACTTCCTTACCTTTTTCTCAATCGACGGAGTCTGAGATCAGTGAGACTTTTGAGTTAGATACTGTAGACATCGGGATTTGCACCGATATAATCTTGACTTGTAAGAAGGGCCGGATACATCATTGGGCCAATGTAGCAAGCAAAGCAAACAAGATAAACCAAGCCGGCCCACTACCAAGGACAAAACCTACACGGGTTTTAATCAAATGAAACGGCCTAGAACCAGGAGAAGCCCAAGGCGCGCCCCGGCCCAGGCACTCCAAAACCCGCGCGGGTTTTCTACAGCCTGATGCGCGTCGTTTTGCTCCGTCCACGTCAGCGATCCGTGTGTGGGATTTATAAAATCCGCACGGGTTTTATCTTTAAGAATCCGGCGCCAAAACTTGATCATCATCCCATGATATTAGCCCATGTGTTTTTGACCTTAAGCCTTGACTTAGTGATTGCATGGGGATAGGGGCATGATTGTTGGGATGTGTCTCCCTCCATTTCCATCCTAAACACTACCCTCATCACCTATAAATACCCCCCTCCATTCCATTCATTTTCACCAACTATCATCATAATTCCACCAACTTACACCATTATTCTACCCTTACTCTCCTAAACTCTCATCATACTCTCATCATTCTCACTATTCTCATTCCCATTACTCTACCAAAAATATCACTCACATACTATCATTCTACTCTTCTTATACTCATCTTTCATCCACGGAGTCAAAGGCGAAGTCAAGGAAATTCAAATCAGCATTCGGGCTCCTAAGTCAAAGAGGTTCGCTTTACGTTTCTTTTGTTATTATTATTTTAATTATGTAATTTGTAATTTAAATTCCATTATATGTGCATATTTTGTAAACCAAAAATCTCATTTTATCTTGCATGTTAAGAATATAAACTAGCGAAATTAATTAAACTTCTCCCCGCTCAATTTCATTTTAATGTCGATTTTAGTAAAGTCTGTTTTCTAACAGGCGAATTCGAGAATTCTTATAATTCTCGAATTCGTAACCTTACCCCCGGACTTAGAATCGGGTTTCGTAGACCGGAATCATTTTCATTATTTTTATGGTTTGTCGGTTTCCTTAAATCGACTGGCGACTCTTTCATTTTTTTTATAATCCGTTTAGTTATTTAATATTAGATTTTGCACTAAAATAATTAAAAAATGGCTTAACATCTCCCATTCATCATATTCAAGGCTAAAATCGAGAGAAAGTGGGCCAGGAAACAATAAAACCCGCACGAGTTTTACTATTTCCAACCCTCTTTCTCTGGCTCAGGAAAACGGACGGCCCAGTCCGAGACTGGTCAAAACCCGCGCGGGTTTTGACAGTCCTTGGCGGCCCGGTTGCTTTCTTTTTGGCCTGAATTTGTTGTTTGGGCCGATTTTAAGTTATTATTAATACATTTTGGCGTAACTTCAAGTATTTAAATAATATACAACGGATTTATAAAATAAATAAAATTTCACCATCCCAAATATGAATTTCGAAAATAAAAATATCCTTATTTAAGGATGAATCAACCTTAGTCAGCTACCGATCGTTTAAGTAGCGTATCACGAAGAAAAGGGGTGCACCCTTTTTCCGGGGTCCTACAGATTGGCGACTCCACTTGGGACTTAAACTTAAAAAGATGGTAAAACTTGAAAAAATCGAATTAATTTGAAATTGTAAAAGGGAGAAGTTGATTATTTTCGCGATTTTATAATTCTTTTTAGGCATCCTTTGCATACCGGGCCACTAATCGCGTCTTTTGACACGTTAGCAAAAAGGCGACGATTAAGTTATACCTAGGTGATTCCCTCGAGAGCGGGCGGGCCACTACTTGTGGGATGCACCATACATCGCCAAGCATTTGGTCCCCTCTCTCCTCGCGTTACACTCAAAGGGCTTCCTTGAAGTTCTTTGAGCAATACCTCACACTCCTTACCCAAGGGTATGGAGCACGGACATGAAAACGTGTGGTAGGCAATGTGATCCAACCATAGAAAAATCCATGAACATAGAGCCTTGGTTTAGGGTGTCCCTTCATGTTGTATGCTATATGCTATGTGCTACCCCTTCCCCTTTTCCTTTTATTTTAGAGTCGACTCTAGTTAAGAGGTTTTGTTCTAGTCCATATAAAACTCGTTGGGTTCAGAAAATGATTATTTATTAATTAGAATAATTAATTCAAAAGGCATCATGGGTAGCCCAATTGGAAGGGCCCATTTATGCTCGAAGGGTGATTATTTTAATTAATAAATAAAAATCGACTCACCTTTGATGATATTGTACGGCCCTTTACGAAATTCTCCTAACAAAGGTCCAAAAAAATTTAATTAAAAAGTACCACAAAGTTAATGGATAGCGTTTTAGATTGCATAATAGTCACTAAGCTGGAGGAAATTAATTTGTCGATTTAATTAATAAATCCACTGTTTTTTGTGGCCGACCCATTGTTAGGCCCAACCATATTAGATTTATTGATTAAACCAATAAATTAATGACTCGCTTAATGTTGGCTTTATTCAATCCTTTAAATATCTGTTTTCCTCGACTAAAAAAATATAAAGTAGATAAATCATGTTCATTCACTTATTTCATGTTATCCCCATTCATTCATTGATTATCACTCCCTCATCCAACCATGCATGCCTTGAGTCTCTAGGTACCTTTAGAGGTTATGATCCCCTCCTTGACCCATATCATGTTTACCTAGATGACTCGCCTAGAAAAATCATGTTCATTCACTTATTTCATCATTCTAGTGATTTTTCTAAGGCTTTTGATAAAATGTTGAGAACACTTACCTATTATTACTCATTGATTTTTGTGTTCTCATACATTCATGGTTGTGAAATGCATTCGAGGATGCATGATCTTCTCCTATGGGCGTTGAATTCTTCGGATCTTGAAGGCCCAAATCTTGAAGAATAAGGAGCGGCTGATGCTTCATTGGTAATCGAGGTTATCCAAGTGCTTTTCTTGCTTTTATTGAAGACTTCATGGTAACCTCGTTCCACCCTTTCTCTTTTTGTAAATATTTCGTTGTTTTTGTATGTTTAGTTTCTTTTCTTTTTACATGCTTGGTTTTACTTTCTGGAGACGCACCCCTTGGTATGCTTTATGTTGGAATTTCCTTGCTGTTGGAGCCGTGTGGGCTCGGGGTGCTACCCCTTTTCTATGTGCTTGATATTTGTATATATGGTTTTCATAATTTTTCTACCCATCATGAGACACCCTTTCCACAATGAGAACATTGTGTCATTTTAAGTGTGTGTGTGTGGGGGGGGGGGGGGAGATCTTCATGTTTGGGTTAGCACAACTAGTCTTTTTAGGTCTCTTTTGTTGCCTTTCTTTCTTAGAAAAGTTCGTGAAAAAAAAAGAAAAAAAAGTGAAAAAGTGGTAAAATTTGAAAAAAAAAAGTGAAAAAGGTTGTGAAAAATGAAAGAGAAAAGGGGAAAAAGTTGTGAAAAACCTCAAAAGTGTTTCTTTTTTCTTTAGATGATGTTCTTATCCATATTAGTATAGATAGTTATTTAATTGACTTAGTTAATCATTTGGAATCGGCCAATATTTACAATAATAGGACTTAGTTTGAATTGTTGTCATGACTCACTTTAATTAGATTCCCTTCATCGAGTGTTTAGCAAGGTTCCTGATTTATTTCACGTTCTGGTTGAAACCGGGAGATTTTAGGGATTTGTGTCCGAGCTTGTTTTTCTAAAAGGCGAAAGCAAAAGAAAGAAAAAGCAAAAGCAAAAGCAAAAAGAAAGAAAAAGAAAGCAAAGCTAAATAATCGTATTAAGTGGGGCGAGTCGGCTGAACGACATCAAACCACCATAAAGCTAGACGACCTAAACGGAGCCGGTATTAGCGGTACGACGCTATTTGCCCTTAAGCTCCTCCTATACCGAATTCTTGACGGAGGAGTGTATGGAAGAGCCGTGTTGGGAGGGTAAACCCCGCATTATGGGCCGTTGCAATTCCCGAAAAGCTAGTCTCGACCTTAAAAAATTCGTTGGGAAAATCCAACCCCAAAAAGGAAAGCTTTTAGTGTTAATAAAGTGTGGGGCCTCTCCTTGCATCACCTGCGGCCCTCACCAAGCCAAGGGCGACCAAATGCGGGGAAGGACAACTCTTTTCTTTCCTTGTTCGTTTCGTTTGTTTTTGAGCTTGGGTGTGAGTCTTTGGGGTCGATCGGAATCAGTTAGAACCCACTTGCACTTGTACACGAGGAATACGCTTTTCATGAAATGCTTGGGGTTGAAAATCTCTAAGAATGACAACTTTTCGACCCAAGTATCCTTGTTTGTTTTTATTCGCTCCTTCCTTGTGATTGATAAAATCGGTTGAGCAATTAGATGCGTTGTTATGAATGCGAATATCTCCTTCCTTCTTTTCGGTTTTAGTTTTGTTTTTCACTTTCCATTCCCTTCTCTCTTCCATTTCTTCTCTTGGATTTTGTGGGTAGAGTCACTACAAACCCTCACGAGACCCACCTCGTCCACCCGGGCTATCAGGGGGTTTAAAGGGCTTGGCGCATACGCTGAATGCACTCGTTCCCTCCCACGAAAGTGGAGTAGTTAGGTAGTTTTGTTTTGTTTTGCTCAAGACGAGCAAAAGTCTAAGTGTGGGGGGTGTTTAAACCCGATTTTGCATGATTTTCCCCCTCTATTTTATGACTCTTAGCTTATTTTTAATAATTAAATTAGGTTTTTTAGTATGTATTTAGTAATTTTGCAATTTTATTAGATTTTTAGCTATTTTTAGTGCTAAATTGATCAAACTTAGAAATTGAAAATAAAAACCTGAATTTTCCTAATCTAAATCCCAATTCCCAGCCCATTCTTTCCATTACCTGGCCCAAAACCCTCAAACCCATACCCGCCTCTCCTAACCCGTCTACCCGCTCCATTAACCCTGCCCGTATCCCCCCTTCCATATCCAGCCGAATATAATCCTCCCCACAAACCCTAATTCCTCATTTCCTCCTTTCCCTCTTCCCGTCTCTCACATGTCCGTCCCCCTCTCTGATTCTTTTCCCCTTCTGCGCAAACAACCCCCGAGCAACCATCCTCCATAACCAACCATCGAACTCCTTCTCTCCTCTTCTCCTCTCTTCTTATCTCATTCTCGCATCTCCTTCTCTCATCTCTTCTCTTTTCCATTATCTCGTGGATTTCTCAATCTCTCACTCTTTTTCTCTTTGATTGCGACAGATTCGGTTGAGAAAGAGAGAGAGCTGCGAAGAAGAACGCGCAACACATCACCATCGTCATCATCTTCGTCCTCAACAACCAAAAGTATCTGGACCGTCCAAGAATGAGGAGATCGAAGGGTGGAGATTGAATGAAAGGTTGGAGTTTGACTATAAAAGGGGAAGAACGAGCCGTTCGAAGCTTCATGGAGGTTTCGGCCTTCATCTAGGGTTAGTGTTTAGGATAGAATTAGATTTAGGTTTATTTCTGCTTTGAAGCTCTGATTTCATTGTTCCCGTTAATTGTTATGTGTTTTGGTTGTGGTTTCGATTCTGGGAATGGATAATTTATTCTGATTTTCATGGTTATAATGTTGTGAATTTCTGGGAATGAAAGTTGATGGATTCTGTATTTCGGTTTTGAATCTGAGTGTTGATTTGATCTTGATGGTTGAATGCAATTTGGTATTTGTGTTTGAATTTGATTCGGTATGATTTGCTGAACTTTCTCACTATTTTGCTTGTTTTCTTTCTCACCTGTTTCGTTCAAGAATAACAGCAGGTATCCTGCTTCTTCTTTCTTTTCTTCTTTGCTTTGTGTGTGCTGTTGGTGATTTGTTTGATTCGGTTCCGTGTTTGAATGCCCTGTTTCATTCTCTTTTGCTTAACGTGCTCTATTTTCTGTCTTTGTTTTCTTTTCCTTTGCTTATTTCGGTCAGTGGCAGTTGGTTTGTGTTCTGTTTATTTAGGTTTCTTTCGGGTCTGGTTGGGTCTGTATTAGATTTCCCTAGGGTTTTGGTTTTGTTCTGTTCTAGATCCCTTCATAGGGTCAGTATTAGGGTTTGATTGTTTAAGTCTTGATCAGTTTAGGGGTTGTTTTGGTTGGGATAGTATTAGGGTTCTTATTAGATTTTGTTAAGGTTCTGTTTTAGGGTTGAATAGTTTTAGAGTTAGGTTTTCAGGGTTTGCAGTAGGGTCTGGATTAGTGTTTGCTTTCAGGGTTTGTTTTGGTCTTACGAGGAATGTGCTTCAAGTAGAGTTGAGTCTTTTTCCCCATTATCCCCTGATATTCATGATAATCCCCCTTTGTGTGAAAATGGTGATAATGACTCGCTTTCTCCGTCTTTGACTTGTGTGCCTCATTCTCATGATATAGAAACTATCCCACATGATGCATATGTGTGTGAGTATGAATCATTTGTTGAGGATTATGAACCAGAACGTGACACTTTCACCTTTAATGTTCAAGATGATGCATCTCCATTATTAGCAATCTCGATTCCTTCTTCATGTTTAGATTCCTCAAGTGATGAGTTTGAGATTGTTGATGATAATGATAATACTTTATGCGATGTTAAGAGTGTTGCCGTGGAAAGTAGTCCTACTTTTTCTTTGCATACATGTGATAAGGATAATGAATTAAATGATAATCTTGGGTTGGGACTTGTTTGTGATGATATTGTTGAGGAAGTTGACAACCCTTCTATGTGCCTTGAATGTGATGATGTATCCTCCTCTCCCAATCATGTTATCCCCATTCATTCACTGATTATCACTCCCTCATCCAACCATGCATGCCTTGAGTCTCTAGGTACCTTTAGAGGTTATGATCCCCTCCTTGACCCATATCATGTTTACCTAGATGACTCGCCTAGAAAAATCATGTTCATTCACTTATTTCATCATTCTAGTGATTTTTCTAAGGCTTTTGATAAAATGTTGAGAACACTTACCTATTACGACTCATTGATTTTTGTGTTCTCATACATTCATGGTTCTGAAATGGATTCGAGGATGCATGATCTTCTCCTACGGGCGTTGAATTCTTCCGATCTTGAAGGCTCAAATCTTGAAGAATAAGGAGCAGCTGATGCTCCATTGGTAATCGAGGTTATCCAACTGCTTTTCTTGCTTTTATTGAAGACTTCATGGTAACCTCGTTGCACGCTTTCTCTTTTTGTAAATATTTCTTTGTTTTTGTTTGTTTAGTTTGTTTTCTTTTTGCATGCTTGGTTTTATTTTCTGGCGGCGCACCCCTTGGTATGCTTTATGTTGGGATTTCCTTGCTGTTGGAGCCGTGTGGGCTCGGAGCGCCATTCCTTTTCTATATGCTTCCTTCTTTTCGGTTTTAGTTTTGTTTTTCGCTTTCCATTCCCTTCTCTCTTCCATTTCTTCTCTTGGATTTTGTGGGTAGAGTCGCTACAAACCCTCACGAGACCCACCTCGTCCACCCGGGCTATCGGGGGGTTTAAAGGGCTTGGCGCATACGCTGAATGCTCTCGTTTCCTCCCACGGAAGTGGAGTAGTTAGGTAGTTTTGTTTTGTTTTGCTCAGGACGAGCAAAAGTCTAAGTATGGGGGGTGTTTAAACCCGATTTTGCATGATTTTCCCCCTCTATTTTATGATTTTTAGCTTGTTTTTAATAATTTAATTAGGTTTTTTAGTATGTCTTTAGTAATTTTGCAATTTTATTAGATTTTATTAGATTTTATCATTTTTTGCTATTTTTAGTGCTAAATTGATCAAACTTAGAAATTGAAAATAAAAACCTGAATTTTCCTAATCTAAATCCCAATTCCCAGCCCATTCTTTCCATTACCTGGCCCAAAACCCTCAAACCCATACCCGCCTCTCCTAACCCGTCTACCCGCTCCATTAACCCTGCCCGTATCCCCCCTTCCATATCCAGCCGAATATAATCCTCCCCACAAACCCTAATTCCTCATTTCCTCCTTTCCCTCTTCCCGTCTCTCACATGTCCGTCCCCCTCTCTGATTCTTTTCCCCTTCTGCGCAAACAACCCCCGAGCAACCATCCTCCATAACCAACCATCGAACTCCTTCTCTCCTCTTCTCCTCTCTTCTTATCTCATTCTCGCATCTCCTTCTCTCATCTCTTCTCTTTTCCATTATCTCGTGGATTTCTCAATCTCTCACTCTTTTTCTTTGATTCATGCAGATTCGGTTGAGAGAGAGAGAGTCGCAAGAAGAACGCGCAACACATCACCATCGTCATCATCTTCGTCCTCAACAACCAAAAGTATCCGACCGCCCAAGAATGAGGAGATCGAAGGGTGGAGATTGAATGAAAGGTTGGAGTTTGACTATAAAAGGGGAAGAACGAGCCGTTCGAAGCTTCATGGAGGTTTCGGCCTTCATCTAGGGTTAGTGTTTAGGATAGAATTAGATTTAGGTTTATTTCTGCTTTGAAGCTCTGATTTCATTGTTCCCGTTAATTGTTATGTGTTTTGGTTGTGGTTTCGATTCTGGGAATGGATAATTTATTCTGATTTTCATGGTTATAATGTTGTGAATTTCGGGAATGAAAGTTGATGGATTCTGATTTCGTTTTTGAATCTGAGTGTTGATTTGATCTTGATGGTTGAATGCAATTTGGTATTTGTGTTTGAATTTGATTCGGTATGATTTGCTGAACTTTCTCACTATTTTGCTTGTTTTCTTTCTCACCTGTTTCGTTCAAGAATAACAGCAGGTATCCTGCTTCTTCTTTCTTTTCTTCTTTGCTTTGTGTGTGTTGTTGGTGATTTGTTTGATTCGGTTCCGTGTTTGAATGCCCTGTTTCATTCTCTTTTGCTTAACGTGCTCTATTTTCTGTCTTTGTTTTCTTTTCCTTTGCTTATTTCGGTCAGTGGCAGTTGGTTTGTGTTCTGTTTATTTAGGTTTCTTTCAGGTCCGGTTGGGTCTGTATTAGATTTCCCTAGGGTTTTGGTTTTGTTCTGTTCTAGATCCCTTCATAGGGTCAGTATTAGGGTTTGATTGTTTAAGTCTTGATCAGTTTAGGGGTTGTTTTGGTTGGGATAGTATTAGGGTTCTTATTAGATTTTGTTAAGGTTCTGTTTTAGGGTTGAATAGTTTTAGAGTTAGGTTTTCAGGGTTTGCAGTAGGGTCTGGATTAGTGTTTGCTTTCAGGGTTTGTTTTGGTCTTACGAGGAATGTGCTTCAAGTAGAGTTGAGTCTTTTTCCCCATTATCCCCTGATATTCATGATAATCCCCCTTTGTGTGAAAATGGTGATAATGACTCGCTTTCTCCGTCTTTGACTTGTGTGCCTCATTCTCATGATATAGAAACTATCCCACATGATGCATATGTGTGTGAGTATGAATCATTTGTTGAGGATTATGAACCAGAACGTGACACTTTCACCTTTAATGTTCAAGATGATGCATCTCCATTATTAGCAATCTCGATTCCTTCTTCATGTTTAGATTCCTCATGTGATGAGTTTGAGATTGTTGATGATAATGATAATACTTTATGCGATGTTAAGAGTGTTGCCGTGGAAAGTAGTCCTACTTTTTCTTTGCATACATGTGATAAGGATAATGAATTAAATGATAATCTTGGGTTGGGACTTGTTTGTGATGATATTGTTGAGGAAGTTGACAACCCTTCTATGTGCCTTGAATGTGATGATGTATCCTCCTCTCCCAATCATGTTAACCCCATTCATTCACTGATTATCACTCCCTCATCCAACCATGCATGCCTTGAGTCTCTAGGTACCTTTAGAGGTTATGATCCCCTCCTTGACCCATATCATGTTTACCTAGATGACTCGCCTAGAAAAATCATGTTCATTCACTTATTTCATCATTCTAGTGATTTTTCTAAGGCTTTTGATAAAATGTTGAGAACACTTACCTATTACGACTCATTGATTTTTGTGTTCTCATACATTCATGGTTCTGAAATGGATTCGAGGATGCATGATCTTCTCCTACGGGCGTTGAATTCTTCCGATCTTGAAGGCTCAAATCTTGAAGAATAAGGAGCAGCTGATGCTCCATTGGTAATCGAGGTTATCCAACTGCTTTTCTTGCTTTTATTGAAGACTTCATGGTAACCTCGTTGCACGCTTTCTGTTTTTGTAAATATTTCTTTGTTTTTGTTTGTTTAGTTTGTTTTCTTTTTGCATGCTTGGTTTTATTTTCTGGCGGCGCACTCCTTGGTATGCTTTATGTTGGGATTTCCTTGCTGTTGGAGCCGTGTGGGCTCGGAGCGCCATTCCTTTTCTATATGCTTCCTTCTTTTCGGTTTTAGTTTTGTTTTTCGCTTTCCATTCCCTTCTCTCTTCCATTTCTTCTCTTGGATTTTGTGGGTAGAGTCGCTACAAACCCTCACGAGACCCACCTCGTCCACCCGGGCTATCGGGGGGTTTAAAGGGCTTGGCGCATACGCTGAATGCACTGGTTTCCTCCCACGGAAGTGGAGTAGTTAGGTAGTTTTGTTTTGTTTTGCTCAGGACGAGCAAAAGTCTAAGTATGGGGGGTGTTTAAACCCGATTTTGCATGATTTTCCCCCTCTATTTTATGATTTTTAGCTTGTTTTTAATAATTTAATTAGGTTTTTTAGTATGTTTTTAGTAATTTTGCAATTTTATTAGATTTTATTAGATTTTATCATTTTTTGCTATTTTTAGTGCTAAATTGATCAAACTTAGAAATTGAAAATAAAAACCTGAATTTTCCTAATCTAAATCCCAATTCCCAGCCCATTCTTTCCATTACCTGGCCCAAAACCCTCAAACCCATACCCGCCTCTCCTAACCCGTCTACCCGCTCCATTAACCCTGCCCGTATCCCCCCTTCCATATCCAGCCGAATATAATCCTCCCCACAAACCCTAATTCCTCATTTCCTCCTTTCCCTCTTCCCGTCTCTCACATGTCCGTCCCCCTCTCTGATTCTTTTCCCCTTCTGCGCAAACAACCCCCGAGCAACCATCCTCCATAACCAACCATCGAACTCCTTCTCTCCTCTTCTCCTCTCTTCTTATCTCATTCTCGCATCTCCTTCTCTCATCTCTTCTCTTTTCCATTATCTCGTGGATTTCTCAATCTCTCACTCTTTTTCTCTTTGATTGCGACAGATTCGGTTGAGAGAGAGAGAGAGCTGCGAAGAAGAACGCGCAACACATCACCATCGTCATCATCTTCGTCCTCAACAACCAAAAGTATCTGGACCGTCCAAGAATGAGGAGATCGAAGGGTGGAGATTGAATGAAAGGTTGGAGTTTGACTATAAAAGGGGAAGAACGAGCCGTTCGAAGCTTCATGGAGGTTTCGGCCTTCATCTAGGGTTAGTGTTTAGGATAGAATTAGATTTAGGTTTATTTCTGCTTTGAAGCTCTGATTTCATTGTTCCCGTTAATTGTTATGTGTTTTGGTTGTGGTTTCGATTCTGGGAATGGATAATTTATTCTGATTTTCATGGTTATAATGTTGTGAATTTCTGGGAATGAAAGTTGATGGATTCTGTATTTCGGTTTTGAATCTGAGTGTTGATTTGATCTTGATGGTTGAATGCAATTTGGTATTTGTGTTTGAATTTGATTCGGTATGATTTGCTGAACTTTCTCACTATTTTGCTTGTTTTCTTTCTCACCTGTTTCGTTCAAGAATAACAGCAGGTATCCTGCTTCTTCTTTCTTTTCTTCTTTGCTTTGTGTGTGCTGTTGGTGATTTGTTTGATTCGGTTCCGTGTTTGAATGCCCTGTTTCATTCTCTTTTGCTTAACGTGCTCTATTTTCTGTCTTTGTTTTCTTTTCCTTTGCTTATTTCGGCCAAGGCGCGCTTGGTTTGTGTTCGCTTATTTAGGTTTCTTTCGGTCCGGTTGGAGTGCAGATTAGATTTCCCTAGGGTTTTGGTTTTGTTCTGTTCTAGATCCCTTCATAGGGTCAGTATTAGGGTTTGATTGTTTAAGTCTTGATCAGTTTAGGGGTTGTTTTGGTTGGGATAGTATTAGGGTTCTTATTAGATTTTGTTAAGGTTCTGTTTTAGGGTTGAATAGTTTTAGAGTTAGGTTTTCAGGGTTTGCAGTAGGTCCGATTAGTGTTTGCTTTCAGGGTTTGTTTTGGTCTTACGAGGAATGTGCTTCAAGTAGAGTTGAGTCTTTTTCCCCATTATCCCCTGATATTCATGATAATCCCCCTTTGTGTGAAAATGGTGATAATGACTCGCTTTCTCCGTCTTTGACTTGTGTGCCTCATTCTCATGATATAGAAACTATCCCACATGATGCATATGTGTGTGAGTATGAATCATTTGTTGAGGATTATGAACCAGAACGTGACACTTTCACCTTTAATGTTCAAGATGATGCATCTCCATTATTAGCAATCTCGATTCCTTCTTCATGTTTAGATTCCTCATGTGATGAGTTTGAGATTGTTGATGATAATGATAATACTTTATGCGATGTTAAGAGTGTTGCCGTGGAAAGTAGTCCTACTTTTTCTTTGCATACATGTGATAAGGATAATGAATTAAATGATAATCTTGGGTTGGGACTTGTTTGTGATGATATTGTTGAGGAAGTTGACAACCCTTCTATGTGCCTTGAATGTGATGATGTATCCTCCTCTCCCAATCATGTTATCCCCATTCATTCACTGATTATAACTCCCTCATCCAACCATGCATGCCTTGAGTCTCTAGGTACCTTTAGAGGTTATGATCCCCTCCTTGACCCATATCATGTTTACCTAGATGACTCGCCTAGAAAAATCATGTTCATTCACTTATTTCATCATTCTAGTGATTTTTCTAAGGCTTTTGATAAAATGTTGAGAACACTTACCTATTACGACTCATTGATTTTTGTGTTCTCATACATTCATGGTTCTGAAATGGATTCGAGGATGCATGATCTTCTCCTACGGGCGTTGAATTCTTCCGATCTTGAAGGCTCAAATCTTGAAGAATAAGGAGCAGCTGATGCTCCATTGGTAATCGAGGTTATCCAACTGCTTTTCTTGCTTTTATTGAAGACTTCATGGTAACCTCGTTGCACGCTTTCTCTTTTTGTAAATATTTCTTTGTTTTTGTTTGTTTAGTTTGTTTTCTTTTTGCATGCTTGGTTTTATTTTCTGGCGGCGCACCCCTTGGTATGCTTTATGTTGGGATTTCCTTGCTGTTGGAGCCGTGTGGGCTCGGAGCGCCATTCCTTTTCTATATGCTTCCTTCTTTTCGGTTTTAGTTTTGTTTTTCGCTTTCCATTCCCTTCTCTCTTCCATTTCTTCTCTTGGATTTTGTGGGTAGAGTCGCTACAAACCCTCACGAGACCCACCTCGTCCACCCGGGCTATCGGGGGGTTTAAAGGGCTTGGCGCATACGCTGAATGCACTGGTTTCCTCCCACGGAAGTGGAGTAGTTAGGTAGTTTTGTTTTGTTTTGCTCAGGACGAGCAAAAGTCTAAGTATGGAGGGTGTTTAAACCCGATTTTGCATGATTTTCCCCCTCTATTTTATGATTTTTAGCTTGTTTTTAATAATTTAATTAGGTTTTTTAGTATGTCTTTAGTAATTTTGCAATTTTATTAGATTTTATTAGATTTTATCATTTTTTGCTATTTTTAGTGCTAAATTGATCAAACTTAGAAATTGAAAATAAAAACCTGAATTTTCCTAATCTAAATCCCAATTCCCAGCCCATTCTTTCCATTACCTGGCCCAAAACCCTCAAACCCATACCCGCCTCTCCTAACCCGTCTACCCGCTCCATTAACCCTGCCCGTATCCCCCCTTCCATATCCAGCCGAATATAATCCTACCCACAAACCCTAATTCCTCATTTCCTCCTTTCCCTCTTCCCGTCTCTCACATGTCCGTCCTCTCTCGATTCTTTTCCCCTTCTGCGCAAACAACCCCCGAGCAACCATCCTCCATAACCAACCATCGAACTCCTTCTCTCCTCTTCTCCTCTCTTCTTATCTCATTCTCGCATCTCCTTCTCTCATCTCTTCTCTTTTCCATTATCTCGTGGATTTCTCAATCTCTCACTCTTTTTCTCTTTGATTGCGACAGATTCGGTTGAGAGAGAGAGAGAGCTGCGAAGAAGAACGCGCAACACATCACCATCGTCATCATCTTCGTCCTCAACAACCAAAAGTATCTGGACCGTCCAAGAATGAGGAGATCGAAGGGTGGAGATTGAATGAAAGGTTGGAGTTTGACTATAAAAGGGGAAGAACGAGCCGTTCGAAGCTTCATGGAGGTTTCGGCCTTCATCTAGGGTTAGTGTTTAGGATAGAATTAGATTTAGGTTTATTTCTGCTTTGAAGCTCTGATTTCATTGTTCCCGTTAATTGTTATGTGTTTTGGTTGTGGTTTCGATTCTGGGAATGGATAATTTATTCTGATTTTCATGGTTATAATGTTGTGAATTTCTGGGAATGAAAGTTGATGGATTCTGTATTTCGGTTTTGAATCTGAGTGTTGATTTGATCTTGATGGTTGAATGCAATTTGGTATTTGTGTTTGAATTTGATTCGGTATGATTTGCTGAACTTTCTCACTATTTTGCTTGTTTTCTTTCTCACCTGTTTCGTTCAAGAATAACAGCAGGTATCCTGCTTCTTCTTTCTTTTCTTCTTTGCTTTGTGTGTGCTGTTGGTGATTTGTTTGATTCGGTTCCGTGTTTGAATGCCCTGTTTCATTCTCTTTTGCTTAACGTGCTCTATTTTCTGTCTTTGTTTTCTTTTCCTTTGCTTATTTTGGTCAGTGGCAGTTGGTTTGTGTTCTGTTTATTTAGGTTTCTTTCGGGTCCGGTTGGGTCTGTATTAGATTTCCCTAGGGTTTTGGTTTTGTTCTGTTCTAGATCCCTTCATAGGGTCAGTATTAGGGTTTGATTGTTTAAGTCTTGATCAGTTTAGGGGTTGTTTTGGTTGGGATAGTATTAGGGTTCTTATTAGATTTTGTTAAGGTTCTGTTTTAGGGTTGAATAGTTTTAGAGTTAGGTTTTCAGGGTTTGCAGTAGGGTCTGGATTAGTGTTTGCTTTCAGGGTTTGTTTTGGTCTTACGAGGAATGTGCTTCAAGTAGAGTTGAGTCTTTTTCCCCATTATCCCCTGATATTCATGATAATCCCCCTTTGTGTGAAAATGGTGATAATGACTCGCTTTCTCCGTCTTTGACTTGTGTGCCTCATTCTCATGATATAGAAACTATCCCACATGATGCATATGTGTGTGAGTATGAATCATTTGTTGAGGATTATGAACCAGAACGTGACACTTTCACCTTTAATGTTCAAGATGATGCATCTCCATTATTAGCAATCTCGATTCCTTCTTCATGTTTAGATTCCTCATGTGATGAGTTTGAGATTGTTGATGATAATGATAATACTTTATGCGATGTTAAGAGTGTTGCCGTGGAAAGGAGTCCTACTTTTACTTTGCATACATGTGATAAGGATAATGAATTAAATGATAATCTTGGGTTGGGACTTGTTTGTGATGATATTGTTGAGGAAGTTGACAACCCTTCTATGTGCCTTGAATGTGATGATGTATCCTCCTCTCCCAATCATGTTAACCCCATTCATTCACTGATTATCACTCCCTCATCCAACCATGCATGCCTTGAGTCTCTAGGTACCTTTAGAGGTTATGATCCCCTCCTTGACCCATATCATGTTTACCTAGATGACTCGCCTAGAAAAATCATGTTCATTCACTTATTTCATCATTCTAGTGATTTTTCTAAGGCTTTTGATAAAATGTTGAGAACACTTACCTATTACGACTCATTGATTTTTGTGTTCTCATACATTCATGGTTCTGAAATGGATTCGAGGATGCATGATCTTCTCCTACGGGCGTTGAATTCTTCCGATCTTGAAGGCTCAAATCTTGAAGAATAAGGAGCAGCTGATGCTCCATTGGTAATCGAGGTTATCCAACTGCTTTTCTTGCTTTTATTGAAGACTTCATGGTAACCTCGTTGCACGCTTTCTCTTTTTGTAAATATTTCTTTGTTTTTGTTTGTTTAGTTTGTTTTCTTTTTGCATGCTTGGTTTTATTTTCTGGCGGTGCACCCCTTTGTATGCTTTATGTTGGGATTTCCTTGCTGTTGGAGCCGTGTGGGCTCGGAGCGCCATTCCTTTTCTATATGCTTCCTTCTTTTCGGTTTTAGTTTTGTTTTTCGCTTTCCATTCCCTTCTCTCTTCCATTTCTTCTCTTGGATTTTGTGGGTAGAGTCGCTACAAACCCTCACGAGACCCACCTCGTCCACCCGGGCTATCGGGGGGTTTAAAGGGCTTGGCGCATACGCTGAATGCACTCGTTTCCTCCCACGGAAGTGGAGTAGTTAGGTAGTTTTGTTTTGTTTTGCTCAGGACGAGCAAAAGTCTAAGTATGGGGGGTGTTTAAACCCGATTTTGCATGATTTTCCCCCTCTATTTTATGATTTTTAGCTTGTTTTTAATAATTTAATTAGGTTTTTTAGTATGTTTTTAGTAATTTTGCAATTTTATTAGATTTTATTAGATTTTATCATTTTTTGCTATTTTTAGTGCTAAATTGATCAAACTTAGAAATTGAAAATAAAAACCTGAATTTTCCTAATCTAAATCCCAATTCCCAGCCCATTCTTTCCATTACCTGGCCCAAAACCCTCAAACCCATACCCGCCTCTCCTAACCCGTCTACCCGCTCCATTAACCCTGCCCGTATCCCCCCTTCCATATCCAGCCGAATATAATCCTCCCCACAAACCCTAATTCCTCATTTCCTCCTTTCCCTCTTCCCGTCTCTCACATGTCCGTCCCCCTCTCTGATTCTTTTCCCCTTCTGCGCAAACAACCCCCGAGCAACCATCCTCCATAACCAACCATCGAACTCCTTCTCTCCTCTTCTCCTCTCTTCTTATCTCATTCTCGCATCTCCTTCTCTCATCTCTTCTCTTTTCCATTATCTCGTGGATTTCTCAATCTCTCACTCTTTTTCTCTTTGATTGCGACAGATTCGGTTGAGAGAGAGAGAGAGCTTCGAAGAAGAACGCGCAACACATCACCATCGTCATCATCTTCGTCCTCAACAACCAAAAGTATCTGGACCGTCCAAGAATGAGGAGATCGAAGGGTGGAGATTGAATGAAAGGTTGGAGTTTGACTATAAAAGGGGAAGAACGAGCCGTTCGAAGCTTCATGGAGGTTTCGGCCTTCATCTAGGGTTAGTGTTTAGGATAGAATTAGATTTAGGTTTATTTCTGCTTTGAAGCTCTGATTTCATTGTTCCCGTTAATTGTTATGTGTTTTGGTTGTGGTTTCGATTCTGGGAATGGATAATTTATTCTGATTTTCATGGTTATAATGTTGTGAATTTCTGGGAATGAAAGTTGATGGATTCTGTATTTCGGTTTTGAATCTGAGTGTTGATTTGATCTTGATGGTTGAATGCAATTTGGTATTTGTGTTTGAATTTGATTCGGTATGATTTGCTGAACTTTCTCACTATTTTGCTTGTTTTCTTTCTCACCTGTTTCGTTCAAGAATAACAGCAGGTATCCTGCTTCTTCTTTCTTTTCTTCTTTGCTTTGTGTGTGCTGTTGGTGATTTGTTTGATTCGGTTCCGTGTTTGAATGCCCTGTTTCATTCTCTTTTGCTTAACGTGCTCTATTTTCTGTCTTTGTTTTCTTTTCCTTTGCTTATTTCGGTCAGTGGCAGTTGGTTTGTGTTCTGTTTATTTAGGTTTCTTTCGGGTCCGGTTGGGTCTGTATTAGATTTCCCTAGGGTTTTGGTTTTGTTCTGTTCTAGATCCCTTCATAGGGTCAGTATTAGGGTTTGATTGTTTAAGTCTTGATCAGTTTAGGGGTTGTTTTGGTTGGGATAGTATTAGGGTTCTTATTAGATTTTGTTAAGGTTCTGTTTTAGGGTTGAATAGTTTTAGAGTTAGGTTTTCAGGGTTTGCAGTAGGGTCTGGATTAGTGTTTGCTTTCAGGGTTTGTTTTGGTCTTACGAGGAATGTGCTTCAAGTAGAGTTGAGTCTTTTTCCCCATTATCCCCTGATATTCATGATAATCCCCCTTTGTGTGAAAATGGTGATAATGACTCGCTTTCTCCGTCTTTGACTTGTGTGCCTCATTCTCATGATATAGAAACTATCCCACATGATGCATATGTGTGTGAGTATGAATCATTTGTTGAGGATTATGAACCAGAACGTGACACTTTCACCTTTAATGTTCAAGATGATGCATCTCCATTATTAGCAATCTCGATTCCTTCTTCATGTTTAGATTCCTCAAGTGATGAGTTTGAGATTGTTGATGATAATGATAATACTTTATGCGATGTTAAGAGTGTTGCCGTGGAAAGTAGTCCTACTTTTCTTTGCATACATGTGATAAGGATAATGAATTAAATGATAATCTTGGGTTGGGACTTGTTTGTGATGATATTGTTGAGGAAGTTGACAACCCTTCTATGTGCCTTGAATGTGATGATGTATCCTCCTCTCCCAATCATGTTATCCCCATTCATTCACTGATTATCACTCCCTCATCCAACCATGCATGCCTTGAGTCTCTAGGTACCTTTAGAGGTTATGATCCCCTCCTTGACCCATATCATGTTTACCTAGATGACTCGCCTAGAAAAATCATGTTCATTCACTTATTTCATCATTCTAGTGATTTTTCTAAGGCTTTTGATAAAATGTTGAGAACACTTACCTATTACGACTCATTGATTTTTGTGTTCTCATACATTCATGGTTCTGAAATGGATTCGAGGATGCATGATCTTCTCCTACGGGCGTTGAATTCTTCCGATCTTGAAGGCTCAAATCTTGAAGAATAAGGAGCAGCTGATGCTCCATTGGTAATCGAGGTTATCCAACTGCTTTTCTTGCTTTTATTGAAGACTTCATGGTAACCTCGTTGCACGCTTTCTCTTTTTGTAAATATTTCTTTGTTTTTGTTTGTTTAGTTTGTTTTCTTTTTGCATGCTTGGTTTTATTTTCTGGCGGCGCACCCCTTGGTATGCTTTATGTTGGGATTTCCTTGCTGTTGGAGCCGTGTGGGCTCGGAGCGCCATTCCTTTTCTATATGCTTCCTTCTTTTCGGTTTTAGTTTTGTTTTTCGCTTTCCATTCCCTTCTCTCTTCCATTTCTTCTCTTGGATTTTGTGGGTAGAGTCGCTACAAACCCTCACGAGACCCACCTCGTCCACCCGGGCTATCGGGGGGTTTAAAGGGCTTGGCGCATACGCTGAATGCACTGGTTTCCTCCCACGGAAGTGGAGTAGTTAGGTAGTTTTGTTTTGTTTTGCTCAGGACGAGCAAAAGTCTAAGTATGGGGGGTGTTTAAACCCGATTTTGCATGATTTTCCCCCTCTATTTTATGATTTTTAGCTTGTTTTTAATAATTTAATTAGGTTTTTTAGTATGTTTTTAGTAATTTTGCAATTTTATTAGATTTTATTAGATTTTATCATTTTTTGCTATTTTTAGTGCTAAATTGATCAAACTTAGAAATTGAAAATAAAAACCTGAATTTTCCTAATCTAAATCCCAATTCCCAGCCCATTCTTTCCATTACCTGGCCCAAAACCCTCAAACCCATACCCGCCTCTCCTAACCCGTCTACCCGCTCCATTAACCCTGCCCGTATCCCCCCTTCCATATCCAGCCGAATATAATCCTCCCCACAAACCCTAATTCCTCATTTCCTCCTTTCCCTCTTCCCGTCTCTCACATGTCCGTCCCCCTCTCTGATTCTTTTCCTTCACAAAAACAACCCCCGAGCAACCATCCTCCATAACCAACCATCGAACTCCTTCTCTCCTCTTCTCCTCTCTTCTTATCTCATTCTCGCATCTCCTTCTCTCATCTCTTCTCTTTTCCATTATCTCGTGGATTTCTCAATCTCTCACTCTTTTTCTCTTTGATTGCGACAGATTCGGTTGAGAGAGAGAGAGAGCTGCGAAGAAGAACGCGCAACACATCACCATCGTCATCATCTTCGTCCTCAACAACCAAAAGTATCTGGACCGTCCAAGAATGAGGAGATCGAAGGGTGGAGATTGAATGAAAGGTTGGAGTTTGACTATAAAAGGGGAAGAACGAGCCGTTCGAAGCTTCATGGAGGTTTCGGCCTTCATCTAGGGTTAGTGTTTAGGATAGAATTAGATTTAGGTTTATTTCTGCTTTGAAGCTCTGATTTCATTGTTCCCGTTAATTGTTATGTGTTTTGGTTGTGGTTTCGATTCTGGGAATGGATAATTTATTCTGATTTTCATGGTTATAATGTTGTGAATTTCTGGGAATGAAAGTTGATGGATTCTGTATTTCGGTTTTGAATCTGAGTGTTGATTTGATCTTGATGGTTGAATGCAATTTGGTATTTGTGTTTGAATTTGATTCGGTATGATTTGCTGAACTTTCTCACTATTTTGCTTGTTTTCTTTCTCACTGTTTGCTCAAGAATAACAGCAGGTATCCTGCTTCTTCTTTCTTTTCTTTGCTTTGTGTGTGCTGTTGGTGATTTGTTTGATTCGGTTCCGTGTTTGAATGCCCTGTTTCATTCTCTTTTGCTTAACGTGCTCTATTTTCTGTCTTTGTTTTCTTTTCCTTTGCTTATTTCGGTCAGTGGCAGTTGGTTTGTGTTCTGTTTATTTAGGTTTCTTTCGGGTCCGGTTGGGTCTGTATTAGATTTCCCTAGGGTTTTGGTTTTGTTCTGTTCTAGATCCCTTCATAGGGTCAGTATTAGGGTTTGATTGTTTAAGTCTTGATCAGTTTAGGGGTTGTTTTGGTTGGGATAGTATTAGGGTTCTTATTAGATTTTGTTAAGGTTCTGTTTTAGGGTTGAATAGTTTTAGAGTTAGGTTTTCAGGGTTTGCAGTAGGGTCTGGATTAGTGTTTGCTTTCAGGGTTTGTTTTGGTCTTACGAGGAATGTGCTTCAAGTAGAGTTGAGTCTTTTTCCCCATTATCCCCTGATATTCATGATAATCCCCCTTTGTGTGAAAATGGTGATAATGACTCGCTTTCTCCGTCTTTGACTTGTGTGCCTCATTCTCATGATATAGAAACTATCCCACATGATGCATATGTGTGTGAGTATGAATCATTTGTTGAGGATTATGAACCAGAACGTGACACTTTCACCTTTAATGTTCAAGATGATGCATCTCCATTATTAGCAATCCCGATTCCTTCTTCATGTTTAGATTCCTCATGTGATGAGTTTGAGATTGTTGATGATAATGATAATACTTTATGCGATGTTAAGAGTGTTGCCGTGGAAAGTAGTCCTACTTTTTCTTTGCATACATGTGATAAGGATAATGAATTAAATGATAATCTTGGGTTGGGACTTGTTTGTGATGATATTGTTGAGGAAGTTGACAACCCTTCTATGTGCCTTGAATGTGATGATGTATCCTCCTCTCCCAATCATGTTATCCCCATTCATTCACTGATTATCACTCCCTCATCCAACCATGCATGCCTTGAGTCTCTAGGTACCTTTAGAGGTTATGATCCCCTCCTTGACCCATATCATGTTTACCTAGATGACTCGCCTAGAAAAATCATGTTCATTCACTTATTTCATCATTCTAGTGATTTTTCTAAGGCTTTTGATAAAATGTTGAGAACACTTACCTATTACGACTCATTGATTTTTGTGTTCTCATACATTCATGGTTCTGAAATGGATTCGAGGATGCATGATCTTCTCCTACGGGCGTTGAATTCTTCAGATCTTAAAGGCTCAAATCTTGAAGAATAAGGAGCAGCTGATGCTCCATTGGTAATCGAGGTTATCCAACTGCTTTTCTTGTTTTATTGAAGACTTCATGGTAACCTCGTTGCACGCTTTCTCTTTTTGTAAATATTTCTTTGTTTTTGTTTGTTTTCTTTTTGCATGCTTGGTTTTATTTTCTGGCGGCGCACCCCTTGGTATGCTTTATGTTGGGATTTCCTTGCTGTTGGAGCCGTGTGGGCTCGGAGCGCCATTCCTTTTTCTATATGCTTCCTTCTTTTCGGTTTTAGTTTTGTTTTTCGCTTTCCATTCCCTTCTCTCTTCCATTTCTTCTCTTGGATTTTGTGGGTAGAGTCGCTACAAACCCTCACGAGACCCACCTCGTCCACCCGGGCTATCGGGGGGTTTAAAGGGCTTGGCGCATACGCTGAATGCACTCGTTTCCTCCCACGGAAGTGGAGTAGTTAGGTAGTTTTGTTTTGTTTTGCTCAGGACGAGCAAAAGTCTAAGTATGGGGGGTGTTTAAACCCGATTTTGCATGATTTTCCCCCTCTATTTTATGATTTTTAGCTTGTTTTTAATAATTTAATTAGGTTTTTTAGTATGTCTTTAGTAATTTTGCAATTTTATTAGATTTTATTAGATTTTATCATTTTTTGCTATTTTTAGTGCTAAATTGATCAAACTTAGAAATTGAAAATAAAAACCTGAATTTTCCTAATCTAAATCCCAATTCCCAGCCCATTCTTTCCATTACCTGGCCCAAAACCCTCAAACCCATACCCGCCTCTCCTAACCCGTCTACCCGCTCCATTAACCCTGCCCGTATCCCCCCTTCCATATCCAGCCGAATATAATCCTCCCCACAAACCCTAATTCCTCATTTCCTCCTTTCCCTCTTCCCGTCTCTCACATGTCCGTCCCCCTCTCTGATTCTTTTCCCCTTCTGCGCAAACAACCCCCGAGCAACCATCCTCCATAACCAACCATCGAACTCCTTCTCTCCTCTTCTCCTCTCTTCTTATCTCATTCTCGCATCTCCTTCTCTCATCTCTTCTCTTTTCCATTATCTCGTGGATTTCTCAATCTCTCACTCTTTTCTCTTTGATTGCATGATTCGGTTGAGAGAGAGAGAGAGCTGCGAAGAAGAACGCGCAACACATCACCATCGTCATCATCTTCGTCCTCAACAACCAAAAGTATCTGGACCGTCCAAGAATGAGGAGATCGAAGGGTGGAGATTGAATGAAAGGTTGGAGTTTGACTATAAAAGGGGAAGAACGAGCCGTTCGAAGCTTCATGGAGGTTTCGGCCTTCATCTAGGGTTAGTGTTTAGGATAGAATTAGATTTAGGTTTATTTCTGCTTTGAAGCTCTGATTTCATTGTTCCCGTTAATTGTTATGTGTTTTGATTGTGGTTTCGATTCTGGGAATGGATAATTTGTTCCGACTTAATGGTTGTAATTTTGTGAATTTCTTGGAATGAAAGTTGATGGATTCTGTATTTTGGTTTTGAATATGAGTGTTCATTTGATCTTGATGGTTGAATGCGATTTGGTATTTGTGTTCTAATTTGATTTTGTATAATTTGCTGAACTTTCTCACTGTTGTGCTTGTTTTCATTCTCACCTGTTTCGTTCAAGAACAACAGCATGTATCCTCCTCCTTCTTTCTTTTCTTCTTTGCTTCGTGTGTGCTGTTGGTGATTGGTTTGATTCGGTTTGGTGTTTGAATGCCCTGTTTCATTCTCTTTTGCTTATCGTGCTTTATTTTCTGTCTTTGCTTTCTTTTCCTTTCCTTGTTTCGGTTAGTGGCAATGGGTTTGTGTTTTGTTTTTTTAGGTTTCTTTTGGGTCTAGTTGGGTCAGTATTAGATTTCCCTAGGGTTTTGGTTTTGTTCTGTTCTAGGTCCTTTCATAGGGTCAGTATTAGGGTTTGATTGTTTAAGTCTTGATCAGTTTAGGGGTTGTTTTGGTTGGGATAGTATTAGGGTTCTTATTAGATTTTGTTAAGGTTCTGTTTTAGGGTTGAATAGTTTTAGAGTTAGGTTTTCAGGGTTTGCAGTAGGGTCTGGATTAGTGTTTGCTTTCAGGGTTTGTTTTGGTCTTAATTAAGGTTTGTCCTGGTTAGGGTTTGAGTTCTGTTAGGGTTGAGTTAGTGGGTTTTGCTTAGGTTCTGCTAGGTTTTATTAGGGTATTGTCATTAGGGTTTTAGATGTCTTTAGGTTTTAGGGTTTTTGTTGGTTTTAGTTTGGTCTTTAATATGATTAGTCGCTAGGGTTCTTTGGGGTTAAGGGAGTGATTAAGGCACCATTGGATGATTAGTTATAGGGGTTAGTGAATTATGGGGTAATTAGTTGGAAAAATCTATTCCCACCTCAGTCCTTCCTTCAAGTGAGGTATATTAGGGATCGGAAGCTCTCTAATGTACTAATCACTTGTCAATGGAAGGCTAAGGACGGGATAGTTAGTCACTCTCTCATGAAAGTGAGATAGAGACTAATTAGGGAATCTTGTTCGATTAACCCCCGGGATCCATGGTGGAGTTCGGGGAAGTTAATCTGGATTACCTTCGAAAGAGGGACTCCCGTGGCCTTTTTTCTAACAAGATTCTCATATGATTTATCCTATCTTTTTGCCTCTTGAAAACAAAACTCACATAACCATGAATCCTTTGGTTTCCTAAAGCTCTCGAAACCCTTTTTCTTCTCTTTTTGTGTTTTTACTTGTGTTTCCTATTTGCTTGAAAACCAACCTTCTCTTAAATGATGATGAACCCCCAACCTAGTAGGTGAGAATTCGGAATAGGCTATTGGGTTTAGAAGCCCCAACTCCCCGAGAGAGAACGACAAAACCGGGGTATAAAAACCACGTTACAGCCATGACTAAGATCAACACTAAGTTAGGGATGAATGTTGAAGAGGATGACAAAGAAATGCAGGGATATAAATCTGAACCTGAAATCATCAAGACATCATTAGATTCTAGAGGAGTAGGGATATCTAAGGCTAAGGTTAACACGCCTGAAGTGTCAAAACCTACGAGGGACTCCGCTGTTAAGGCCCTTGAGCAGAAGTTAGAGAGCCTCACCAAAGCAATGAGCTCTGTGTCAGCCTTTGCTGACAAACACTTGGAGGTTCCATTACCTGTTCAACTGACTTTAAAGATAACTGACAAAGTTGAGGTGCCAAATATCAGGTTCAAACCTTCTGAGAACCCTATTCATCATGTTGAGGAGTTCATGAGGCTGGCACCTTTAAACCGGATTGATGCCGACTTATACTCTACCGTCTTCCCATCCACCCTAGATGGAGAAGTAAAGGTATGGTATCATGCCATGTCACCGCAAATCAAAGCCAACTGGAGTGAGTTGTTCAAAGCTTTCATTCACCATTACACCCGCATACAGAAGAAGCAAGCTACGGTGGATGACCTAACCGCCATGAAGCAACGGGATGTTGAGTCCTTTTTAGATTACTTTGAAAGATGGCATACAAAATTGTCGAACATCAATGAGACAATTCCTCTCCGCTTGCAGTTATCTACCTTTAAGCAAGGACTCAAGAACAGCCTATCCAAGCACTTGGGGTACCATGTCGTCAAAGACTTTGATTACCTAAAGGACATTTGTGTCCAACTAGAGGCGATGCACAATGATAAAACTAATTCGTCTGGATGGAAAGGGTCCAGCTCCAATAAAAGGGCCACTATTGCGGCTAGCCACCCTCCTGAGATTATGGAGACTAACTCTATCCAGGGCAAGGGGCCTTACGTACCGAAGTACAAGACTTATATTCCATTAGATGTTCCTTACTCTCAGGCTCTCGACCGTCTAGTCAAGAAGGGTATCTTGGTTTTGCCCTTACCGAAAGAAGATCCAGAAATCAAAGGCAGAAACTGGGATGGCAACCAATTTTGCCGTTATCACCGTTGCCGAGAGCATGACACTGAGAAATGCTAGACTCTCAGGAACAAAATAAAAGATATGATTAGGGCAGGGACATTACCAATGCCAAAAGTTGCCAAGAAACCAATCAATCAAAGTAATCCCATGCCCGAGCATGCGAATGCTATTCTCTGTGGCGACTTCAGCTTCGATCCCTCTGCTTTGATTGTAGAAACAGGTAACTTGTCCCCCAAGTAGTTGGGTTCCTTGAAGGTCTTTTCATCCATGGAATTTGGGACAGTCATGAAGATGATGAACATGAGCATTCCGAGATAGAATGGGTGGAGACAAATGAACCAGGCAATGTGGCATTTCTTACTCGGTCTGGCCGCCACAACCATAGGAACACCACCAACCCAGTGGCTGTTCCTAACCCAACACCAACGGTCGGCAATGGCGATCAGGTCTCCCCTGAAGATCTTCTTCTTTCTCAACTCAAAAAGACAAGGGCAGAGGTCACCATATGGCAACTCATATGCACGTCACATGCTCATAGACAGAAGATGCTAGATGCCCTTACAGCACTCACGGTATCTCCTACGACGACTCCCGAATCATTGGTTGCTCATGTGACTACCCAACAGGAGATGATTACTTTTGGGATTGGATCTGCCTCAAGGAGGAGCATCTTACAACAAAGCCTTGTACCTTACAGTGCAATGCTCCGACAAAACTATCCCGCTGGTTCTGGTCGACAATAGTTCAGCTGTTAATGTGTGCCCTTGAAGGACGACGCAAAAGTTAGGAGTTCAACAACAACACTTGGCTCAAAATGGGGTACAACTAAGGGCATATAACAATTCACCTCGGAGATCTGTCGGATCTATAGTATTGCCCATTACTACTGGTAGCGTCACTCGTAATGTGGAATTTGTGGTGCTAGACATACCAGCCTCCTTCAATCTACTATTAGGGAGGCCATGGCTGCACGAATGTAACGCTATAGCATCCACTCTACGTCAAAAGGTGAAAATGTTGGTTCAAGGGAAAGTGATCACAATCTCGGGAGAGTCTATCAACGTTGTTTTCGCTCCTAAACAGTCAACTCTCGAAGTGGAACACAGGGCCTGTTTGGAGAGATTTCAGGAATGGAATTAGAAACCTGGAGGGATGGGTATGGAATTAGAACCCAGAACTGAAGTTGTTTAGAGAAAAACTGAAATGGAATCTAATTCCATTCCTACTGTTTGGTGAGCAGTTATGGAATGGAATCAAGTCTGTTTTTATTTTTTACTCATTATATGTATTGTGGGATATATTATTGTGAAACAATTTGATATTTTGATTATTTATACTTAATTTTTTTTCGATTTTAATAGTTAATGATTATAAATTTATAATACATACTGCTACTGTGTTCCTTTTTTTTTTGAGGAAATCATGTTCAATTAAGTGAAAGAAATGAAATTTTCTTTTTTTTTTTTTGAGGAAAACACAGCAGCAGCAGGGAGTGCACTGCTACTGTGTTCCTTTTTTTTTGTCGAGGAAATCATGTTCAATTCCTTTTTTTTTTTGCTATTAATCACCAGCAGTAGTAGGAAAATTTAGATTATTACTGTGTTTCTTTTATTAATCACCAGCAGCAGGAAATCATGTTCAAAGGCTACCATGGTGGCCACCTCCTCAGGACACTCACTCACCCATACTTTTCTACAAGAAGATGAAAATCGAGAAAGGGTATGTGGAACCCCATTGCAGAATCTCCGTACAAACTGGAACCAAATGACTCAAAGTTAGATGCAAGAAATTAAATTTTCTGGAAGAAAAAAACTGAAGAAATTTAAGTATGAACCACAGCAGCCGAAGCACTAGCAATCAGAATGGGATTCTCGGACTGAATATCCCACACAAGAATGTTCAGAAAAATTTAGGGTTGAAGGAAACAAATCAGAACTGGAAGATTCTCGGACTGTTGGATGCGGCTTCGGACGCGGCGGCTTCGGTGCGACGCTAGGCAGTGGTGGTGCGGCGCTGGGCAACGGCGAGCTGCTCGTCGGTCGTCTGTCTTCCCTCAGGGATAGGAATTGATTCCACCCAGTTATGGGAGGTATCTAATTCCCCCCATTTGGGAGGGATAAGAATTCCCATGGAATAGTAATTCCATTCCATATCATGTTCTCCAAACAGGTAAAAAAGGAATACCATTCCATTCCACCTTAATCTCATACCTTTTTATCTCACCAAACACACCCACAATTCAATGGATGAAGAACTCCACAACTTTGAGCTTGTGGCAATGATGAGCCAGGATGAAGCACCTTTCGACTTCGATCCCTACTCAAATCCGAAAGTACATGCTATGCTCAAAAGACAAGGATACTTCCTTGGGATGTCGCTGGGCAAGAATCCGAAGAACAAAATTCCTCCTATGTTCAAGACCTTTAAACAGCAAGGAAAGTTTGGCTTAGGCTACAAGCCAACTGAGAAGGAGGTCAGCCTCGCAAAGATGGCCATCGTTGAACAGAAGAAGATGGACAATCCTCCCGCTTTATTCCAAATGAAGCCCTATCCACTTACTCTGAATGGGCAATTTGTTATGGAAGGTGATGACTTCCCCTACTATGGGTTCCCTGAGCCATTCTATCTAAAGAACAAAGGAATTCAAGTTGTTGGACTGGAAGTCTTCGATGATTGCTCCATTAATATGGCTACTGTCTTTGTTCCCGCTCGGGACAAGCAGCCTCCATTAGAATGGACTCATCTTGCTGGGAGCAACATTTTTGGCATGTTGTTTGGACAAGAAGCTGTCCAAGAGAAGTCTGAAGCTGATGCTATTATTGCTGCTTTGTCCAACCCAAGCTTCGATCCAAGTTCCACGATTACTGAAGACGGAGAAGTTAAGGCAGTCTCGTGGGTCGATTCTAAGGAGAATAATTTTGCTTTATCTGTAGGAGAGTTTGTTCCTAAGGACATAGGGTCAGGTCTTAAGGGTCTAGAGTCAAGTGAGTCTGGTCTTGAGTCTGTTGGCGATGTATTCTTTTCTACATTCAATAAGATGAACCTTTCTGCTTACTTTGATTCTTCTTTCCCTTCTTCCCTGAACTGCTGCGCCAATAATAATCTGAAATTTAATGAACCCTTAAAAGAATTTTCTAATGAACATGAGCATAAAATGGCGGTGTTGGAAGACACCATCACCATAAATGTGGGCACGGAAGAACAACCTCGGGAGTTGAAGTTAGGTAGCTCACTCACAACAGAAGAACGGGTAGCATTCACTGAGCCTCTCAAGGAGTTTGTGGACGTTTTCGCGTAGTCCTACGAGGACATGCCGGGGATTGATAGAGAAATTGCAGAACACACCATACCTTTGCTTCCTAATGCAAACCCAGTTCGACAAAAGGCTAGGAGGATCAAGCCTGAATGGGCTAAGAAAATTGAGGAAGAAGTGATCAAACAGCTTAACGCTAAATTCATCAAAGCAGTTCAATATCCTGAATAGATTGGTAACATTGTCCCGGTACCCAAGAAAGATGGGAAAGTGCGCATGTGTGTAGACTTCCGAGACCTCAATAAAACTAGTCCCAAGGATAGTTTCCCGCTACCTCACATTGATGTATTAGTGGATAACACTTACGGACATGAGCTCCTATCCTTTATGGATGGATATGCTGGTTACAATCAAATTAAAATGGCAGAAGAAGACATGGAGAAAACCTCATTCATTACACCATGGGGAACATACTGTTATGTGGTTATGCCTTTTGGTCTCAAGAATGCCGGAGCGACATATCAAAGAACCGCCAACACTCTACTTCATGACATGATGCACATAGAGGTAGAGGTTTATGTGGATGACATGATTGTTAAGTCCAAAACGAGGGAGGAGCACATTCCTAACCTTCTCAAGTTCTTTCTGTGACTTCACAAATATAAGATGCGACTTAATCCAGCAAAGTGCACCTTCGGTGTTACCTCTGGGAAGCTGCTAGGTTATGTGGTTAGCCAACGGGGTATTGAAGTTGACCCTTTAAAGATAAAGGCTATCCAAGAATTGCAACCTCCCAAGACATAAAAAGAGATAAGAGGCTTCCTAGGACGAGTACAATATATCAGCAGTTTCATTTTAAAGCTCACCATGACTTGTGAACCTTTATTCAAGAAACTAAAGAAAGGAAGCAAAATAGAATGGCACGATCAATGTCAAGCTGCCTTTGATAAAATCATTGAGTATTTGTAGCATCCTCTAGTCCTCATGTCGCCAGTACCAGATGAGCCTCTATTCCTTTACCTTACCGTGACTAGCTCTGTAATGGGGGCTACGCTAGCCCAGAAGGTTAAAGGTCAGAGGAGCGCCACCTACTACTTGAGCAAGAAGTTCTTGGACTATAAAAGTCGATACGCAGACATAGAGAAAATGGCTCTTGCATTAGTATGGGCCACCAAGAAGTTAAGGCATTACATGCTTTCACATACAGTATATGTCATAGCTGAGAATAATCCCGTCAAGTTCATCATAGAACAACCTACCATCAACAACCGCATCGCTCGATGGGTGGTCATGCTTTCAGAGTTCAATCTTCAGTACTTGCCTCAGAAATCCATCAAAGGACGGGTTGTGTCAGATTTCCTAGCTGCTTCACCATCACAGGAACCTCCAAGCACTCACTTGGAATTCCAAGATGAGAATGTATTCTTCACTGATGAAATAGCATGGGAAATGTATTTCGACGGAGCTTCCAATCAAATGGGCTGCGGAGTAGGAATACTACTAATCTCTCCAGAAGGGGCACATGTCCCTGTGTCTGTGAAGTTGGACTTTGATGCTACTAACTACGCCGCCGAATATGAAGCATGCATTAAGGGTTTATAAGAGACATTGACCTTGGGTATACGCCATATAAAGGGGTTCGGAGATTCTAGCCTTATAATTAATCAGGCTAAAAATACGTGGAAGGTCCGGAATGAATGTCTTATGGCATACCA
The DNA here is from genome assembly GCA_029582165.1 of Portulaca oleracea. Taxonomy (NCBI): domain Eukaryota; kingdom Viridiplantae; phylum Streptophyta; class Magnoliopsida; order Caryophyllales; family Portulacaceae; genus Portulaca; species Portulaca oleracea. Next base: position 20,859,369 of record CM055886.1, read on the forward strand.
ACAGAAGCTCTTGGGACTTGCTGACCAATTTGAGCAAATCAGCTTCCAGTATCTCTCAAGGGATCACAATGAATTGGCTGACGCCCTAGCCAAGTTGTCTTCAATGATATCGATACCATCAGGCACGCTCCAATTACCAATAGTTGTAGAGCGACAATCTGAACATGCATATGTTTGCAATATGGAGGCACAAGAGGAAGAAACTGAGGAATGGTTCCATGACATATACAATTTTCTTCTGAAAGGAGAATATCCAGCTGAGTTGGATGCTCGAGGACAACGAGCGATGAGGTCTCTAGCAGCACAATACTGCTTGATCCAAAATCGCCTTTACAAGAAATCACCTACTAGCATTAATTTATGATGCATCGATGCTAAGAGCGCCAAGGAGGTCATGGCTACTGTACATGGAAGAGAGTGGGGTCCCCACATGAATGGACGTATGCTGGTGAAGAAGTTTCAAAGGTCTGGTTATTATTGGTCAACTATGGAGGCAGATTGCTTAGAGTTCGTTCCAAAGTGTCACAAATGCCAAGAGTATGCCAACATACAGCATCAACCCCCATCATATCTAACTACTTTGACATCTCCATGGTCGTTCTCAGTGTGGGGTATCGACATCATTGGCAAGATACACCCAACCGGAACAGGAGGACATGAGTACATTTTGGTCGCCATCGATTACTTCACTAAGTGGGTAGAGGCAGCCTCTTTTGCCAAACTCACATCCAAGCAAGTGGCCATATTCATCCTTCAAAACATCATATGTCGGTATGGAGTGCCTCATGAGATCATTAGTGACAATGGAAGCCATTTTCGGAAGGAAGTAGAAACTTTGCTCGCCACTTAGAAAATTCAGCACCGTATTCTTCGCCATACCGACCTCAAGCTAATGGAGCTGTGGAAGCGACCAATAAGACAGTGTCTGGAATCATTAAGAAAATGGTTGTCACTTACAAGGATTGGCCTGATAAATTGGCATTTGCCTTGTGGGGATACTGAACTTCTATATGAACTGCTACAGGTGCAACACCGTATTCTTTGGTATATGGGATGGAAGCAGTCCTACCGATTGAAATAGTTATTCCTTCACTGCGGATAGTATCAGAAAGTCAATTGCCAGAAGTAGAATGGGCTTGGGCAAGGTTCGAGGAGTTAATGTTAATGGATGAAAGGCGATTAAGGGCATTACATAATGTGCAAGTATACCAAAGTAGGATCGCTCGTGCTTTTAATAAGAAGGCGAAAATTCGTTCACTTCAAGTAGGTGATTTGGTGCTTAAGGAGATGAGGGCACCTATACAAGATCCAAGGGGAAAATTTGGACCTAATTGGAAGGGTCCTTATATGATTAAGGACATTTTGCCATGAGGGGCAGCTCGGCTTGCTATTATGGATGGAGAAGATATAATTCAGCCCACGAATTTGGATCAACTCAAGCGATACTATGCTTAATATAACCAAGCAACTGGAAAACCAATTTTCAGACACTTGGGATATATTTAATAAATGCTCATGTACATAAATAAAATAAAGTTTGCAAGAACACAATAATTGTAAATAATATTTCTTCTTTATTAATGCAAGTACACTACTTGTAACATAAGAAAATTCATAAGGCATAATTAAATAAAAGACTATTGTGGCAAAGCAGTTTCAATTCCTTAATTTTCATCCACCTTCTAATCTTACTTCACTTTCTCTACTTCGCCAGTTGTCTCATGGTCAGTCTCTGTGTCTCTAGGTCCGTTAAGAGCTCTCTCTTTGTCTTTGGGCTTATAGGGCCCCCTGCTTGGTTTTCGTGCGTCCACTCTCGGACCGAGCCTATCTTTCACCGAGTCTCTTGCGCCCAGACGATCCTTCACCGATGTACAAGGACCCAGTCTTTCCTTTCCAGATGCTTATCTCCTTCTCGCTTCCCCAGCACGGTGAGATTAAACAGCAGCAATTAGCCATCCATGATAGTCAGCATCGGCAATATGAGACACGTGTATCTTTGGAGGGGCTTTGAGAGTTGGTTTTCTTTCCCAATATTTCAGCCACGACTCAATCACCGATTTTCGAAGCTTCAATTGTTCGGGAGTCTCACACAGAAGCTCAAGAATGTCCTGCTTGCGACCCATCTGGCGTTTCACTCGTGCCGGAAAATAAAAGGTCATGTGCGTCAAGCCGGCGAGACACACGTAGGCATTGCTGAAGTCATGGGTCACGTATTCAGAAATGTGCCACCATTCGATCCCCCATGAGATCTCCCGAGGCTCCTTTAAAAAGGCGATCCATTCTGTTACCGAGCGAAGATCGGTATACTTCTTCTTCCTCTGACAGTAGTTCGCCATCGCGGAAGAAGTCCGAGGTTCTTCATCAAGACCCAAGTGCTCCATTAACCAGATCTATCCAACAGTTAGCCAGGGTTAGATTGCATGCCAATTATCCCAAACTAAAAAAAAATGTCAAAACCCGCGCGAGTTTTGTAGACAGTAGAGGCAAAAGTCAGACAGGAGTGAAAAGGAGGAATGAAATACTGAAGTAGCAAGGGACTTACTCGAAAGTCATGTTCTGGATTCGGGTCATCCAAGCCCATCATGGTTTCCGCTAACATTAGAGGCACGGGATTGTAGCCTCGGGACATGTCATCGACGATTTGGATCAAATTCGCCGGTCCGATTCTTTTGCCGCAATGGTAGAAGCAAAACTCGCCGAGGAGACATAATACGAGCGCTCGCACTCGTATCATGGGACCGTATTCCAAGGTATCAGGAGATTGAAAATATTCAACTATGGTTTGGAAGTGTACCTACTCGCGGAATATTGCACTTCCGATGACCCAAGACGGCAGACATAAGAGCTCCTTGTATTGCTTGGGGATGTCTGCTGGCGTTGGGGTGACGTCGGCCGAGCAAAGTGATTTGTCCCTAGGATAGAGGACCATTCCTCCGGAAGTGGACATAACTCCTTCCATGAAAAGCGGAAGACATGCATCTTTGGATCCCAAAAAGTCTCCGCCGCACGGAGAAAGTCGTGATTAATCCTCACTTGTAGAAGACTCATCAAGCTTGTTAACTTGTATCTTCTGAGCTCCTTCTTCTCTTCCTTGGACAAGCTGCTCATCCAAGTTGCAAGCTTCTTCTCAAATGCCATGAGAATTGGGAGGTATTTCTTTGTGTTTTTGGAGAATATGTGATGAAGACTTGGAGATGAAGATGAGGAGTAATGATCATATGCACCAAATGAGGTATTTGTACACCTCCATTCATGATCAAAATGGAGAAAAGAAACTAGCAAGTGATCATGTAGCCGTTGCACCCATATGCCATGATTTTAGCCCATCTACAACGGCTAGCAAAAAAAAAAGGATAAGAAAATCAAAACCCGCGCGGGTTTTAATATTCTTAGACCAGTAGCATTGTCAAGCCTGTGCCCATGGCCTGCTGAAGAAGAAAACTCGCGCGGGTTTTCTGACGACATGGGCCGCCTTTCGCAGCTCAGCCCACCTGTTTCTGATTGTAATTGAGCCCTGGAATTAAATTGGCCCGTTCATGTATCTTTAATGTTTTGGATCCTGTCATTGGCCCAATGATGCTCGGTTCTGAAATTTTTGCTCGAGTTTACTCTGACACTTAAGTTTTTGTTTTCTTTTATTTTTTTTCTTTTTGGGGAAGCGAGATTAAGTTGGGATTAATCCCGTCATGTAGAAAGTCATTCAGATATGCGTTAATCGTGCATTCACCGAGTCTTGCATATAAAATAAGAAATAAAATGCATAAGAGTCTTGCATTAAAATAAAATAAAAAAAGAGTACAAAATAGTCTTGCATATAAAAGTCTAAAATGCATGGAGTCTTGCTTGGCATCAGTTTGATCACCACAGGGAACCCGAATCGCCGCTATCCTCGACCGGGTTGTTACCAGCATGAGAAGTCCCAGCGTTGGAGGCACCAGCTATGCCGAAGTATGTGTCCCAAGAATAGTAGACAGGACCACGAGCCATCTGCGGTGGTCCATACAAAGGAACTTTAGAAGGATGCACGCTTGACGGTGATGATATGGAATGCTCCTGCGAACCGGCTAGCCATGAATGGTCAGGAACGTGCCATTCAACAGAAGGGGTAGGCCATACAGGACCAGTTTCGTAATCGGGGGCTAGCCAACCGGAAGAAGCAGATACTCCTAGCCAAGAGTGTTGAGGTGCAGACCACTCTTGTGTGCCCGCAGGCCATGAAGGACCCATTCCAGGGGTCGGAACTGACCATCTAGCAGAATAAGAGCCAGAGTTAAAAGAGGAGGCGTTGTATGGTGCAGGACGTGAAGTAGCGTCATCCGCTAAGGCCTGACCGCCAGGGTACCCTACGGATGCACCTGAATCATGATCCCTCACCACAATCTCCCGACCACGACGAGCAGAACGCACTGAAGCTGGAGTGCGGCGAGAATGAGAAGGCCGGTTGGTAACACTCGACTCCGAAGCATCTTCCACCCAGTAGGAATGGGGCTGGGTATCGCCACTATACCCAACACTGTGATGTGACCCCCTTTGGCCAAGTTGTTCCTCCAAGGACATTTGAGCTATGTCCTCTTCCACAGGATGACGATCTCTGCTATCGGATCTACTACGATGGGACCCAGTTGAATGATGACCCTCGACCATAATGCCTTTACCGCAACCCTCTGGCACAACCGCTAGGGGAGGACGAGAGGACCCACCAACCTCCTCCCGAGATCGGCCCCAGGAAGAATACTCCCCTGTCAAAGAACGACGTGGGGGCTCGGTGCGAGGGATCCCTACAGTAGAACGCCGAGGTAGATCCCGAGGCCTCCACATCAGCCTTTCCGGTGGTGTTCCCACGATACCTGCATGAGCCGGTGAATGCCCGGTCAATGTGCTTCAGCATAGTACTCAACTCCTTGGTCACTTGTCGGAAGATATCCCATCTTGGCTGGAAGACGATGAGACCAAGGTCATACATGTATAAATGGCATAAGGGAGAAAAGGGAGCAACATGAAGACTTACCGTTTCCGATCAAACTCTCGGAGTGCAGAGCATTGACTGCTGGTCTCTACATCCAAGAAACCGCCGATCCTTCTTCTCGCTGGTGGGGCCTCCACCTCAGCGGCCTTAGCATAGGGCCCTAGCTATAAACATTATGGTTAGAAATCAGCCAAAACATGACAGAAATAAAGGAAGAAGGTACGCACCACCCGGGGCGGTAAACGGCTCAAGTAGCGCTGAAATTCCTCATCAAATTGCTCCTGTGGGACGTCATGCACAAAGTTGTCGGACTCTTGGCCGCAAATCCAATCTCCCAAGGCACCCAGGGCAATGCGCCATGGCTGGAACATGTACTCCGGAGGATCCTGGGGTATAAGGTCGGGATATCCCCCCAGGATTTGCCTCGTAGCTCTCTCTCCCAAGTACCATATGAAGCCTGAGGGTCCCTCCATCAGAATGAGTATCATGTTCCACCGTTTGCAAAGGGGTGGGCAATCCGCCCAAGTTAAACTCCGCCCAAGGACGCGAGTTCACGTGGTCCTGTGAAAGAAAGAGAGTCACTACAAGAATAGAAGCAAAATAAATAAAGGCGTTAGGTATAAAGAAATACCGGGGAGAGGTCATCCAGCATACGACGAATGCGATCGAGACTGTCCGACTGGAATTTTTTCCCATGAACAGCCTCGGTAGACCAGCATTCAGCAGCTGGGACTGTCTTATTCTTCTTGGAGCGAATGCCCAAAGATAGAATATACTCATATGCCCATGACTGCATGAATATAAAGTCAAAGAAGGAGCGAAAAAGTAGCAAAACTACAAAGAGAAGAGTCTCGGGGACATAGCTCGAGCACCTTCCACAGAGAAGGGTCGTACTGATAGCGAGTATGAGACTCGTGGAGGTAAACTGGATCGTTATCCTGTGAAAGCCTAAGACCGCGACGAAGCCAGAGGATGAAATTCGCATAAGCCGCCTTGCCCCAGTTCAAGTTCCGGACATTATTTATGTCCAGAAGATTCCGAAGCCACTATAAAGTGATGTTATCTCCCCAGTTGGAAAATAAGGTGGCAGAAATGATGTACGCCAAGAAAATGAAGCGGCGTTGATCCCCAGGCAAGTTCTGGAAGTTGGCGTCACGGATGGCCGCCTTGTGCGCGTGAACAAGGTTGGAAAGGCCCTGTTCTTGGCCTAAGCATGCTGACACTGGACCCAGAAGATCCAAGACCATTGGCGGAATCTCGGCGTCGAAAACTAAATCACGCCCGCCCTAAGGAAGACTAGTGATCATGATAAAATCTGTAGGGGTAACCGTCATCTCGCCCACAGGCAAATGAAAGGAGTTGGTGGTGTCCCAAAACCTTTCAGCTATAGCACGACCTATAACACGATATGTACGACCCTTCCAGGCCACCAAACATTTCCAGAACGGCATGAGTCCCGCCGCGGTCAAGGTGTTGTCAACAAAGTTCCCAGAAATCGAGGCGGCTACCTTAAGGGGATCCTTTAGGACACCGGGGGTTTTCAAGTTACCCTCCTAAAGGCAAACAGAAAGGGCCAGTTAAAGTTGGGGGCTCATCTAAATATGTTGGACCAAGGCATATTCTCTCGGGCCCTAGCTGGACCTAGCACCGACACTGGGCTCACAGCCATGGCCCACAAGATAAATAAATTGGAAAACGAAGAATACAACCAAAAAAAAAAAGAGATGCCTTAACACGGCCCAAATGTGACGGCCCAATGGAGCTAAAACCCGCACGGGTGTTAGTTTGTTAATGGGTCGCACATCCAGGCCCAGTGTCTTTTTAGGTGGTCTATGGGCCAGAAAACCCGCGCGGGTTTTCTCTATTCTAGTGGGCCAATTTCTTTGTCAATTGGGTCGAGCATGCATAAAACCCACACTGATTTCCTCTTGGGTCGGGTTTGGTCCTTCTTTCAAATTGGGTTATCGTTGTAAATAAATAAAAAGAGCCATCATGAAGACATGCATACGCATCAATTTAAAACTTGCTTAAAATAATGAAAAATCGACAAGACATGAAAAATAAATTCGTGCTTGCTCATTTTTTATTAAACTAAGCATAAAAAGCGAGGTTTTGGAAAGTACCTTGCCATGGGAGCGGTACAACCATGCATGGTTCCAAGGCTGAATAGTAAGGTCCGAAGGGTCGGCATTCGCACCCGGAATAAAATTGCGACGTGAAGACATCTCATGGGACCATGCAGCCGCATGTAGAAGAGGAGGATTCCTATGACCTCGGGGATGCATTTTCTAAAGAACTCAAATTATCTTCGAAGAGCAAATTTTTCTAAAGAGAGAAGAAGGAGCTTGAGAGATAAGGAAGAGTTGAAGATGTGAGTGAATGAGGTGAATGAGGCTTGGTATTTATAGAAATGTTGAGTGGATATGAACCGCTCATCTCTAGGACCCACCTCCAGATACCAAATGCGTTTCATTGGTCGAAAATCCAAAGGTCATCCCTTTGGCACCCAAAGAGGAGACCAAGTCGAGTTGCACATTCTCATCCACACATGAATCGGGCTCACCTTGGATTCTCTTCACGAGAAAAAAAAGAAGAGAAAACCAAGCCAAAACCCGCGCGGGTTTTGTGTGAGCTACAGGCCCGTTCTTGCGGCCCAGCGCCTTTCAATGGCCCAATGGAGGTTATAAAATCCGCGCGGGTTTTATACCAATATATGCCAAAATTCAGCAGCCCAAGGTCCCACAGCCCACTTGAAGCAAGTCATGCAACCCAAAAGACTGACGGCCCAAAGACTGTGGCCCAAGGGTTCCTAAAATGCAGGTAAAAATCTGAACCCATTTGCATTTCCAAAAATTAATACTTAATTTTCTTGTGATTTTCAAGTTGCCGCATAAAAGAGCACCATCATCTGGTTGCCGCTAAAAAGGGACCATCCATTATCCAGTTGCCGCATAAAAGAGCACCATCATCTGGTTGCCGCTAAAAAGGGACCATCCGTCATCCGGTTGCCGCATAAAAGAGCACCATCAACGACAGTCGTCAAACGGTTGCCACCTAAAGGCCTCCAACGATGTCGTCAGCGACAGTCGTCCAACGGTTGCCGCCTAAAGGAATCCGACGATGTCGTCAACAACAGTCATCCAACGGGTTACACATAAAGGACTCTCACGATGTTAGCCACAGCAGTCGTTCAAACGGTTGCCACCTAAAGGCCTCCAACGATGTCGTCAGCGACAGTCGTCCAACGGTTGCCGCCTAAAGGAATTCGACGATGTCGTCAGCAACAGTCGTCCAACGGGTTCCACATAAAGGACTCTGACGATGTTAGCCACAGCAGTCGTTCAAACAGATTCCACTTAAAGGTCTCCAAACGACATTCTTAGCATTGGTCGTCCAACGGTACCACCTAAAGGTTACCGACAATCTCTTCATCAGCAACAGTCGTTCAAACGGATTCCACTTAAAGGTCTACAACGACACCCTCAGCATCAGTCGTCCAACGGTTGCCACCTAAAGGTTATCGACGACATCATCAGCAGCAACGTCACCTGGTCGCCATATAAATGAGCACCGCCAACATCGAGATAGACATCAAGTCTACTTTGACCTTCGTCCTATTCGGACTCGATAAAAGTGGGGGCTCTCTGTAGACACCGGGATTTGCACCGATATAATACTGACTTGTCAGAAGGGCCGGATACATAATTGGGCCAATGTAGCAAGCAAAGCAAACAAGACAAACCAAGCCAGCCCACTACCAAGGACAAAACCCGCACAAGTTTTAATCAAATGAAACGGCCCAGAACCAGGATAGGCCCAAGGCGGGCCCCGGCCCAAGCACTCCAAAACCCACGCGGGTTTTCTACAGCCTGAGGTGCGTCGTTTTGCTCCGTCCACGTCAGCGATCCATGTGTGGGATTTATAAAACCCGCGCGGGTTTTATCTTTAAGAATCCGGCGCCAAAACTTGATCATCATCCCATGATATTAGCCCATGTGTTTTTGACCTTAAGCCTTAACTTAGTGATTGCATGGGGATAGGGGCATGATTGTTGGGATGTGTCTCCCTCCATTTCCATCCTAAACACTACCCTCATCACCTATAAATACCCCCCTCCATTCCATTCAGTTTCACCAACTATCATCATAATCCCACCAACTTACACCATTATTCTACCCTTACTCTCCTAAACTCTCATCATACTCTCATCATTCTCACTATTTTCATTCCCATTACTCTACCAAAAATATCACTTACATACTATCATTCTACTCTTCTTATACTTATCTTTCATCCACGGAGTCAAAGGCGAAGTCAAGGAAATTCAAATCAGCGCATTCGGGCTCCCAAGTCAAAGAGGTTCGCTTTACGTTTCTTTCGTTATTATTATTTTAATCATGTAATTTGTACTTTAAATTCCATTATATGTGCATATTTTGTAAACCAAAAATCTCATTTTATCTTGCATGTTAAGAATATAAACTACCGAAGTTAATTAAACTTTTTCCCGCTCAAGTTCATTTTAATGTCGATTTTAGTAAAGTCTGTTTTCTAACAAGCGAATTCGAGAATTCTTATAATTCTCGAATTCTTAACCTTACCCCCGAACTTAGAATCGGGTTTCGTAGACCGGAGTCATTTTCATTATTTTTATGGTTTGTCGGTTTCCTTAAATCGACTGGCGACTCTTTCATTCTTTTTATAATCCGTTTAGTTATTTAATATTAGAATTTGCACTAAAATAATTAAAAAATGGCTTAACATCTCCCATTCATCATATTCAAGACTAAAACCGAGAGAAAGTGGGCCAGGAAACAATAAAACCCGTACGGGTTTTACTATTTCCAACCTTCTTTCTCTGGCCCAGGAAAGCGAACGGCCTAGTCCAAGACTGGTCAAAACCCGCGCGGGTTTTGACAGTCCTTGGCGGCCCAGTTGCTTTCTTTTGGGCCTGAATTTGTTGTTTGGGCCGATTTTAAGTTATTATTAATATATTTTGGCGTAACTTCAAGTATTTAAATAATATAAAACGGATTTATAAAATAAATAAAATTTCACCACCCGAAAATGAATTTCGAAAATAAAAATATTGTTATTTAAGGATTAAGCAACCTTAGTCGGCTCCCAATCGTTTAAGTAGTGCATCACGGAGAAAAGGGGTGCACCCTTTTCCCGGGGTCCTACAGATACTAGGAATGAAGATGATTTTCATCATGAGTCAGTTGATATTATTAATGAGGAATCTAGCGAGAAAGTTGATAGTGAATTAAATTTTTTGAACAAGGATCCTAATAATATTATAATCTTTGATTCCAGTGATTTATTTCATGCTTCAATTCCTTTTTCACTACCTTCAGTTTCACCAGAAATTAATAAGGAACCCATACCTGAACAAAAGACCTCTGACATTCAGATTAAATTAGGGTATGACGTTAATTCTTGTAATGAAACCAACAGTATTAGTGGTGAGTTGTCCTTAGGAAAATTTAGAGGTTATCAATATTGGATACACCTAGAGGTCATTTCTAGAAAATTCTTGTGGACCACATATTTTAGTTCTTTTGATTTATTACTGAGAGCATTACTAACGTTTTAGCTTATAAGATTCCAGTGGCTCTCTTATTTAGCTTGCAGACTGCATGAAGGAGAGTTTGACAAGCTACTAAGGGCATTGACGGCATCCGGAACGAAGACCCTGAACCTATCTTTTTAGGGGTCCATAACGTCGAGCTAACGACGTTAAACAAAGCACCCCGGGGAGGTACATCAATATTTAATATCTATCCCTCCCCACCTTTTTATTTTATTTCAATTATTTCTTTCAGTTTTTATTCCTTAGTAATGTATTTTAGTTGTTTACTAATTATTTTTCTTTAGTGTGTAGAAGAAAAAGAAGAAATTCAAGAAATTTTTTTGCTATTATTGAAATTATATTAGCTAACCTAATAAATTTTAAGTTGGTGAATGTTTGTAGGGAATTTTGGTATGTCAAATTGTAGGGAAAATAAGGAACAAACAAAGAAAAAGGAGAAGACAATGCAAAAATTGGCCAAGAAACGAATAAAATCATCAAGTGACAAACCGCTGCCTGCGTTTTCAAAACGCTGGTAGCGTCTCGTCCATAGAGTTCAGGTAAAGAGTTTTAGCAAAAGGCTACCCGCGTTTTAGAAACGCTGGCTGCGTTTTGCTGTTTGCCCAGAAATTTTTGCCCGCCTTTGGTTTTTAATCGGGGCCCTCTTTTTCTTTTTAATTGAAACAACCCTCATTGTTGTTTCCCTAACCCCGACCCCTCTCCCCCAAACGCTCCCAGCGCCACCCTCCTCACCACCGCCGACCGTCGTCGTCGACGTCGTCGGCGCCGCCACACACCACCACCTTCTACCTTCTCTTCTCTCCTCTCTTCTCTCTTCTCACTTGCACTCTAATACTTTGAACTTTCAAGTTCCATTCCTCTTCTCTCTTCAAACTCAAGGTATGAATTTCTCAACTCTTTCTCTTAATCTTTTAATTACATATTTTGATTGTTGTATAATTTGGATGAATTCTTGAGTTTCTTGAGTGATTTGTTGAATTTATACCAATTACTATGTCCAAATTTTGAATTTCTTGTTTGAGTTTGATTCTTAGATTGAATTCTTGATTAGGGCATGAATTGAGATGTTGAATTTTGATCCTTTTGTTCCAGAGTAGAGTGAATTATAATGTTGGGTGTTTTGTGAGAGTAATGTGATCAAAATTTGAGAAATTTAGGTTTAGAGTTGGATGGTGAATGTGATGTGGTGTTGTACTCTGTTCTTGGTGTGGTTTTAGGTTAGGTTATTCTTAATTTCAATCCCTAGTATCAAATAAGCATGGGGGAGTGTTAGTATTAAAGTATATACTTTGAGATCATGCTTATTTGATACCTAGTGTTGTTCTTGGGGGTTGCACTGATTTTGTGAATGTTTTTAGATGGTAAGGATGAAAATTCCGAGCTTCTCCGGACCTCCGGGCGATGACGATGGAGCCAGAAACGCAAAGCTAGGGCAGCCGAGAAGGGTAATCAGAAGGCTACGCCTCCGAGGGACTCGAGGAGCTCGAACCCCTTCAACTTTGAAGGGGAGACCATGAAGAGGTACGATTCCCTTTCCCAACGAGCCCTCATCCCCACCAAATATATGCATGAACCTTTCTTGCGTAATTGCGGCATGTTGGATGATGTTTTCTGGATGTTAGGACGTTGTAATATGACCGACATAGCTAGGCTCGGCGAACCGACCTATAGGGGGATCACCCTTGAATTTTTATCTACCCTAGTTGTGAACCTCCAAGGGAGGGATGGGTGTATCCGTTTTCAGCTTCTGGGGGTGGAAAGGACGTTGACTGTATCCGAGTTTGCCCGTGCCTTTGGGTTACCTGAACATACGTGTCGGGAATCGTCCCTCATACCCTTAGAGTGGGATGGGAAGGGTTTCTTTTACAGAATTTCTGGTTTTGACAATTGGGACCCTAGCAACACGCCCGCGACCCGAATTAGAAACCCCGTATTGAGGTATGTTCACCGCATACTCTCTTGCGGTATCTTCGGGAGACGCGGTAGCTCAAACAAAGCTACCCGGGCTGATTGTTACATGTTGCGTTGCATGCTTGATGCCGATACACGTGCCGACCCCGCAGCTATGCTTGCTCATCACCTTTCGAATGTTGCTACCTCATCCAACAAGGGCATTGCCATAGGAGGTTACATCACACACTTAGCACGCCAATACGACTTTAGACCTCCTAGGAACCCCACTGACCTTGTCCCGGGTAGCATAGTTTTGGATGGTGATCAGTATAACTATTTTGGTTTATGCAAGTTTGACAAAGACTCGCGTTGTCTTTGGGTTTATCCCAACAACGCTAAGTTTCCCGTCCCTCATCCTCACATCTCACCCCAAGTTGTTGAGAATTTGCTTTGGATGCCTCCTTTTCCCGAGTTTGACCCCGAGCCTGAACCTGAAATCTACCCTGACCCTCAACCCGAACAACCTCAGTTAGACTATGAGGCGCATTTTTGCGACCTCAAAACCTCCATTGACCGGACCGAGCTCCGTATGAATGAGTTGCGGGAGAGTTTTGCTGAGTATAGGGGTCAGACTGACTTGCGTTTTGACCGTCTTGATGAGTCCATCGCTAACCTTGCCGGCCTTATACAGGCCCTGTTTGATCGAGCCTCATCACCACCAGGACCGAGCCATACCAACCTTTCCCCACCGACAAAGGATCCTTAATCCTCTACTTGCCCTTACCCTTCACTGTTGTCTTTTACATTGAGGACAATGCAACGTTTAAGCATGGGGGGGTTGAATATTTCACTTCTGTGAATATTTTTCTTGTTTCTCTATTTTTCGTTTATTTTTTCTTTTATTTTCGTCTTTCTTTTTCTTGTTTCATGCTTATTTTTCAGTTTTTAGTGTGATTTTTTCTTGTTTTTGTATGTTTCTTTTATTTGCTTGTTCTTAGTTTAGTGTGTCTTCTAGTTCTTAGCTTGTTTGCTTGCTTTATTGGAGCTTTTAGTGTGTTTTTTCTTTAGCTGTTCTTTGTTTTCTTTCTAGCTTTCTTAAGTTTTTCTTTTAGTTTTTAAAATTGCATCCACCTAGATTGCATTAGATAGTAGCATATAGATTTTTTTTTTCCTTTTATTTCGTTTCTTAGTTTGTTTCTTTTTCTTTCTTTTCCATTCACTTTCCTCAAAAAATTCAAAAAAATCCAAAAAATTAGAAAAAGACCAAAAAAAATTAGAAAAGACTTGAAAAAAAAACAAAAAAATATAGGATAGGACCAGGATTTAAAACTGGAAACACCTTCGGTGATGATTTGTATACCTTTCTTATTTTCAGTTTAACTTGCTTCGCTTAGAAAAGTCTGGATGAGATCTCAAAAGTTTTTGAAACATTTTCCTTCAAATCTTCTGATTTGAGTCAAGTTATGAAAGTTGTATCTTACTGCTTTGACTATCTTAGAAAGTATAAATATGCCTGCCGCAAATCTTTGGGCTAAATTTAGTCGATTGAGCCACATCCCGTGAGTCCACATTACCTGAAATTTCGAATTGATCGCTTTTATCAATTCCATGATTTCCTGAATGACTCACCCATTAGTTGCATCTCTAGAACTTGCTTTGCATCTTACTTGAGACTACATATTTGCGTTGCACGCTGTGGCAAAGTGATTAAGGCATTCATTTTATTTTGTTAAACTACATAGCCAAATAGCCTACCTTGCGTTATATTTACCGTTCTTTTTGCCCCGCCTAGCCTTTGTTTATCCTTCTTTCATGATTGAACCCTGACAATACAAGCCTCGGCCTTTGATATTCAGTATCCCTTTGCCTTGCTTGGTTGAATGAGAGTTTGTCGTTTTTTGGAAGGAACAGTTGGTTTGGTGTGTTTGTGAACAAAAATATGAAGTTTGGGAGAGATTGTGCTTATTGTTTCAAGTTGGGAGAAACTGAAAGTCCCACCTTTTGAATAATTGGAGTTTGGTTATGTTGTTCGTACACTATATCAAGGTCGAAGTTATAATTGCAAAGTTTTCTTCTCCTAGATCACCCACCAAAATAAAATTAAAAAAAAAAAGAAAAAGAGTTCCAAAAGAAAAGGGTGATTAGGGAGATTCCATTTAAAAGTTCTGAAAGCTTTGACCTAGTTGTATTCAGTTGAGATTTTGATATTGTTGAGGGAGAAAGGTGAAATTCCTTGCATACACTAAGCAAGAATGAGAGTTTAGAGTGTTATACTCATTGAAAATCAATCTAAGCATGGTCTTAACTCCTCATTCCCAAATTTTACCGATCCTTTCCCCAACCTAAGCCCGGTTACAACGCGGAAAAGTCCTTTTGATTGTCACTTGTGCATTGCATACCAGTAGTGGAGAGCGAGGTTCTTACCAAGCTTTTGGCAGTTTGTTTCTATTGGTCTGAGTATGAGAAAAACCCACATACATATTCAAATTTGATTGATTGAGTGTTTTTATTCATTCCTATGTGAGGTTTGCTCTTTTTTACAGACTTACGTCCATAACCAACCGCGCATATTTGCATTATTCTTAGGATTGATGGCGGATTCATGCTTTTGAAGTACTTGTTCTTTCCCATCTGGTTTCTAAAATTTCTTCCTTTCTCTTTTGAAATGAGTTTTGATCTTGTCCAGACTGATCTTTGTGTTTGCTTGTTGAATTGATGTGTTGGAATGGTTAGCCTGAGGGGGTATTAAGATTTTGCTTTTGTATTCCTATCCAAAACTCTTTCCGCTTCTTTTTCTTCTTAGGTTTTGTTTTTCCTGTTTGAGCCCTAATCCTCCTGTTTTCAATTCTGACTTGCTTGGGGACAAGCAAGAGCTAAGCATGGGGGGATTTGATAAGTCGTTTTTATATAGGGTTTTTAGGGATCAAAACATGTCAGTTTCATGCTTTTTATATCCGAAATCCCGTATTTTTATGTCAATTTCTGTGATTTATACACTTGTTCGTGAGATTGGTGTGTTTTGTAGGAATTAGTGGAATCATATCAAAAAGCATGAAAAGTTGAAGGAAAAGCGGGAAAAATCAAAGAAAATAAAGAAAGAGTTGAAGAAGAAGAAAGGAAAGAAGAGGAAGTAGCCCAAACATGCCATGGCCCAACCTAACTGAGACGGAGCAACAAGGCGCAGCCAGCGTTTTGAAAACGCAGCCAGTGCCTTGTCCAGAAACTTCAGAAGACGAACACCACCAAAATGTAGCCAGCGCTTTTCGGGCGCAGCTAGCGCCCAGACGCGGAAGATCCCCACTTTTGAACTAAACGCAGCCAGCGTTTTATGCCCCAATCCGACCCTATAAATGGGGTTCATTTCCGCCGTTTGAAAAAGGGAGTTTTGGGGAGTTGCTTTTAGTTAGTATTTATCATCAGCTATCGAGAGTTTTTAGAGAGCTTTTTAGGGGTACATTTTAGATACTTTCTTTACAGTTAATTCACAAACATTGTTATTAGATTAGATTGTTGCTTGTGATCGCAGAACACGAAAGAGATCGATTCGGGTGACACGAAGAGATCGATTCGGCCGATTCGAACACGGTTATTTCTATTTTACTTCCATGTTTTCTTGTTCTTGTTTAGATTTTGCGATGTTTACTTTCAGTAATATGAGTACCTAATTTCCTTTGTTTGGGGGATAAACTTGATGTCTTTCGATTGAATTTGAATACAGTCTCGGTGTTAGGTTATCCTTTTATTCGTTTAATCCGCGTGTATTGTATGTCATAGTAATTTGGCAAAAGAACGACAGTCTGAGTCTTTACTTGGTAATAGATTCTTGACAACATGACGACAGTTTAAGTCTTGAATTGGAAGGCGTAGATTGAATAGGTTTAGAAAATAGTTAGACATAATGATTCTTGCATAGGGTCAATTTATATTCAGTTCTTTATCTCTGATTGGATTAAATAGTTAGAAATAATGTTTAGTTTAATCATTGTAACTCACTTCGAATCGAAAGATCGAAGTGATAAGGCCTAGAAAGATTATAGACCCCGAATTATATTTTTACCTGCACCGGGATTGTTGATAATTTGATTGATTGACTAGAGTGGACTCCCCTGAACGTTTTTAATTAATTGGTTAAACCCTAAAAATTCCTGCTTTCTTAGTTTAGTTTTAGAAAACCTTACCACAACCCTTGGATCGACCTAGCATTCTTTGTAGCGAACTAGTTTAGTGCGTGGTTGAACACAAATCCCTGAGAGAGAACGATATTTTTATTACTACACAGACCCGTACACTTGCGTACACAGACACCATATACTTTTAGGTCTGTCAGGACAACTTATATAATACTCTTTTATATAATACTCTTTCATACAAAAAACCTATACACTTTAGCTTCAACAATGGAAAACAAGGAATACTTTCGAGAAAGTGTGTCAGCCACGATGTTGGAACTCCCTTTCTAATGCTTTTGCACAAAGTGGAAGGGTTGCATGAATTCTACCCATTTTCCATGTCACGCATTCAATTTGTGTTGGTCGTTGAGGTACTTGTGGGCTTCGTGATTCGAATGCAATACAAACTCCTTGGGCTGGAGATAATGCAGCTAATGATCAAGGGTTGTACCAAGGCGTAGAACTCCTTGTCATATGTATTGTAGTGGAGTCTCGATCCACTATGCTTTTAATTAAACAAAGCAATGGGTCTTTAGTATTCTTGGACCAAAATCGCACCAATTCCAACGTCAGTTGCATCACACTCAACCTCAAACAAATTATCAAAGTTCAGGAGTGCTAACAATTAATGGTGAAAGCTTTTCCTTGATAGATTCAAAGGCCTTTTAAGCCTTGGAAGTCCATGTGAAGACTTCTTTCTTCAAACATTCAGTGATCGTGGCCATAAGTGTTGAGAAATTCTGGATAAAATACCAGTCGAATGAGGTGAGGCCGTGGAAGCTACGTACTTCAGTAATAGTGGATGGTGTAAGCAGGTTAGGATTGCTTCAACTTTTGATTCATCCATATAGAGTCCTTCCTAGGACACGATGTACCCTAAGAAGGTCTCCTTCAATGAGAAGAACTTGTGTTTCTTGATTTATCCATAAAGCTTTTGTTTCTGGAGAATCTCAAAAACCTCCTTGAGGTGTTACACATGCTCCCGTTCATCCTTGGAGTAGACCAAGATCTCATCAAAGTACACCACAAAGAATTTTCCAAGAAGAGGCCTTAGAACTTCGTTCTTTAATCTCATGAATGTGCTAGGTGCGCTGGAAAGACCAAACAACATCACTAGCCAAGCCACCTTTAATCTTAAAGGCCATCTTCTATTAGCCTCTTTGCTTCATACAAATTCGGTAGTAATCACTCCAGAGATCAATTTTGGAGAACACGATAGCGCCATATAGTTCATCCAAGAGATCATCAAGGCGGGGTATCGGGTATTGATACATAACCGTGATGTTGTTGATAACACGACTCTCAATACACATCTGATAGGTTCCATCCTTCTTCAATACTAGGAGAGCTAGCATGAAGCATGGGCTCAATCTCAAACATAACCTTGGGGAATGAGTTCAACGACTTGACGTTGGAGCTCGTTAGTTTCTTCAGGGTTGCATCGATAAGCGAAATTGTTGGGAAGCACCGACCCCAAAACCAAGTCTATTTGGTGTCAATACCCCGAATCGTTGGGAGGCCATGAGGAAGATCCACGGGAAAGACATCACAGTATTTGGTGAGGATAGGTTTAATTTGGGGAGCTAAGGGTGTCACTTCCATACATTGGTTACTCTCACAATAGTAACCGCTCCGGAGATTAATCTTAGAGAACACGATAGCGGCATAGAGTTTATGCGAGAGATCATCAAGGCGGGGTATCGGGTATTGATACTTGACTGTGTTGTTGTTGATGGCACGACTATCGACACACATCTGATAGGTTCCATCCGTCTTTGACACTAAAAGAGCTAGCACGAAGCATGGGCTCAATCTCTCACAAACATGACCTTAGGGGATGAGTTCGACGACTTGACGTTGGAGTTCTTTGGTTTCTTCGAGGTGCATCGATGCACCGACCCCAAAACCAAGTCTATTTGGTGTCAATACCCCGAATCGTTGAGAGGCCATGAGGAAGATCCACAGGAAAGACATCACGGTATTGGGTGAGGATAGGTTTAATTTGGGGAGCTAAGGGTGTCACTTCCACACATTGGTTACTCTCGAGCAAAAGGAACCGTGATGTTGTTGATGTCACTTCGGGGTTGCATCGGTAAGCAGAATTGTTGGGAAGCACGACCCCAAAACCAAGTCTATTTGGTGTTAATACCCCGAATCGTTGGGAGGCCACGAGGAAGATCTATGGGAAAGACATCACGGTATTGGGAGAGGATAGGTTTAATTTGGGGTGCTAAAGGTGTCACTTCCTCACATTGGTTACTCTCGAGCAAAAGTAAGGTGAGGACTTGCTTTCCTTTGTTCAAGGCACGCTCTACCCATGTTCCCTTCATGAGATGGTTCCCCTTCTTACTTTCCAACCCGAGTGTGTTTTGTGGAGTTGAGTATGGGGTAAAAGGTTGAACATGTTATTCACTTTTCCCATGAACAATAAATACATATTTTTTACTTTATCATGCATGACACCTTGGTAGAATTTCCACAGACAAAACATGACATGCATCCATATGCACAATGTCATGACATAACACAACATCTCTATAAGGACCGATTGAAAATGAAATGAGAGATTATTGGTTTACCTTTACTTCATCGGTCTAATTGAGCCACTTAAGAGAGTATGCAGAGGATGAGCAATGAAGGGAAGGTTCAAATTTTCCATGAGTGGTGGAGGCCACACTTGTACAAATTCCACAATCAATCATCACATGGAAAACTCTATCTTAGATCTTGCACTAGGGGCGAAACATCATTTACCTTTGGGTTAAGTCCCGAGGTCCCTCTTCAATGTGAAGAGATCTTTGAAGGACTAGCACCTCGCCATCTTCGACATCAACTCCAACAACATCCTCAACATTTCCGAGTGTCACCTCTTCATTGTTTGTGGTGCTTGGTACGTAACCGATTCATTTACATTGATTGACTCTTTAATTCATATTAAAATTACATACACATAATCATCTATATTTTTCTCATGTGTATTACTATAAATAGGATATATAGAAACTTAGGAAGTCTATCTATTAGACATATATATGGTTGGATAATAAGTATTCATTTATACCTTGAGGATGGTTTGTGGTAGGCGGTAAACTATGCTTTTGTTGTTGCATATATAAATGGTGGGTTTTTTTTTTTTAAATGTGAAAGAAGAGGTGCATAGTACGTGGTTCTTTTTACCACGCACAAAATATATTTGTAATAGTCTTTTTGAATTTTTTGAGACCTTCATGTTATCTAATGTTACTCAGTATTGTATATATCCTTAGATCAAAGATTATTCGTAGAGTGTAGAGTGTGATTGATGGTAAAGATTTTACTCTTTGGTTGCCATAATTTAATTCTTACAAAATATATATATATATATATATATATATATATATATATATATATATATATATATATATATGCCTTAGGTAATAATTGATTTCTTATTCTTTTTTTTTTATCATGAAGTTGTTATTCATGTAGTGATCTGTTGCCGGGAAGGATAGCATATAGATTATTCTTTATTTAGTTAAGTTTGTTGGGTTCTTATTTAGTTAGTTATTTGTTTCTTTTCTGTTTTCCCTTTCCTCTTCCCTTTCTCCCTATATATAGGGATCATCTCTACTGTTGTATTCAAGAAGAAAAGACTCAGATTTTTCTGAGCATTAATACAAACATTTCATGCATGATCTGATCACAAATATAATGACGATGTTATAAGGAAGATAGGGAGTTTGACATGGTATCTGATCTATCCGCTTGAATCATTCTTCTTCATCAACTCAATGGTCTTGGGATCTTCTGCTGATACTCTTCTTTTTCCTCTGGTGATATCCTTTCTCCTTTCTTCTTCCTTGTTTCCTCGTGATTGGTATATAGTCTTTCTTTCTTTTGTTTCCTCCATGTCTGGTCTCTCCTTTGATTCACCGTGGGCGAGGAAAAGGCTATAATTCCAGAAGTAGTTGGTCCTGATCACCCCTTGTACCTACATCATTCAGACAACCCCAATTTTAGTCTCACCAATGAACCGTTAATTGGCTCAAGTTATGGCCAATGGAGTAGATCATGTATTGTTTCTTTGAAAGCCAAGAACAATCTGACCTTCATAGAAGGAAAGATTGCAAAACCTGCTGCCAATTCTCCTCTCTTGCCTTTTTGGGAAAGGTGTAATAGCATGGTTGTTTCTTGGTTTCTTCATTCTGTCACAAAAGATATTGCATCAAGCATTCTTTACACTGAAACAACAGCTAAGATTTGGAAAGATCTGAAAGAAAGATTTAGCTATAACCAAGGAGCTAAAATCTATCAATTACAACAAGAAATGAGTAACCTCAGTCAAGGAAACTTGTCCATTTCGAGTTATTACACAAAATGTAAGCAAGCTTGGGATGAGTATGTAATGGTCATCACACCTTGCAACTATATGTCAGATTGTTCTGCATCCAAGCTCATAGCTAGACAACAATTATTTCAATTTCTGATGGGATTGAATGAATAATACAGAATAGTAAGGGGCAATATCCTCATGATTACACCCTTGCCTAGTGTCAATCAAGCTTACAGTATTGTTCTTCAAGAAGAGCAACAACAAAATATAAAGAAACCATCCATCCCTGATGAAGGATCCATGGTGTTCAATGTGTCTAGAAATCAAAATCCCAAGAACCAGTATAATGCTTCCCCACAATACCCTGGACATTCTGGCTACTCATCAACTCAGTCTACACCTAGGCCTCCTAATAGTAGCTCTATTTCTTAGCCTATTCAAAACGAAAGACCCTATTGCTACTATTGCAAGAAACCAGGACACCTTGCTGAAAAATGTTTCAAACTGGCCAGAAAACAAGCTGAAAGGTCCCAGAAAATTGCTGCTAATGTTCAAACCACTTCTGAAGTTGCACCTTCTACATCTGAAAATCAAGAAATGACTAGGCATACACTGAGTAATGAAGAGTACACACAGCTGATGCAGCTTCTTGGCAAGCAGAACATACACATTTCTGATCAGATAGACCCACAACGGTCAGCATTCTTGGCAGGTAAATCCTTCTGTTTAATTTCTGACAATCAGAATGTGCAATGGGTAATTGATAGTGGTGCAACTGATCATATAACCCCTCATATACATCTTTTGTCATCTTTTACACCTGTTGTTACTTCTTGCCTTATTACATTACCTAATGGTGAGCAAGTACCAGTAAAGAATGTAGGAAATGTTACACTACAATTTGGCATCACTCTTCAAAATGTCTTACATGTTCCTGCTTTCCATTTAATTTGATTTCTGCCTACAAATTAACTAAAGACCTTAAAACGAATTTAGTTTTCATTCCTGGAAACTGTTATATCCAGGACCCTATGAAGACTCAACATCTAACCCTTGGTAGACAACAAGGAGGTCTTTAGTTGGCCAATAATCCTACTAAAATCAAGGCTACAATTGAAAAACAAGAAAATGATTGTGCTCTCCTCTCCACATCAGAGATTTGGCATTGCAGGCTAGGACACCCTTCTTTTGAATATCTCACAAAGATTCCTGGGATATCTAGTATCCCTAACACATCAGTTTGCAAGATTTGTCCCCAAGCAAAGCAACACAAATTGTCTTTCCCCTCCAGTACCAATAGAGCTGTAAACAAGTTTGAATTGTTACATGTGGATATTTGGGGGCCTTTTAGAGTTCATACATATGATGGTTTTCATTCTTTTTTAACCATTGTAGATGATTGTACTCGAACCACATGGATATACCTATTATCTAGTAAAAGTAATACTTTCCCTATGGTTGAGAATTTTATATATTTTGTAACAAAACAGTTTGGTGCTGTGGTCAAAATCATTAGGACTGATAATGGGAAAGAATTCTGTGATAATCATGCAAATTCCTATTATGCTCAAAATGGTATTTTACATCAAACCTCATGTGTTGAAAGACAACAGCAAAATGGCATTGTGGAGAGAAAACACAAGCATATTTTGCAAGTTGATAGATCCTTGTTAATTCAAGCTAGACTCCTATTGAAATTTGGGGTGATTGCATCCTGATTACCACCTACTTGATCAATAGGATTCCCAATTCTGTTATTAATTTTAAAACACCCTATGAAATGCTCTACAATTCTACTCCTGATTACAATCACTTAAGAACCTTTGGATGCCTTTGTTTTGCTTCCACCCTAAATGTTAACAGACACAAATTTGACCCAAGGGCACATCCTTGCATTTTTTTAGGATATTCATTCAATAAGAAAAGGTTATAAATTGTATGATCTCACTGATAAAAGGATTATATTTAGTAGGGATGTCAAATTTTATGAAGAACATTTTCCTTATCATAATCTGACTGCTACTAATGATGTTGCATTACCTAACTCTATTTTCTTATCAAACATTGCTGAGGATGGAGAAAACCATGACAAAGCTCAGTCAGTTCAAAGTTATGTGATCCAGGAACAACAAAGTCTGACCACTACCAATAGAGAACCTCTCTTGCATATTCAAACATCTTCAGAAGCTACTAGCATACCAACCAGAAGATCTACAAGACCCACCAAACCCCCCACATATTTAAAAGATTATGAAACACAACTGCCCAAATTTAGCAATGCCATCCAGTTCACTGCCCTCTCTGCTTCTCAACAACAACAAATTAATGAACTTGATTATTTGGAAGAGCCTAAATCCTATAAACAGGCTGCTAATCACCAACAGTGGGTTAATGCTATGAAGAAAGAGATAGAGGCTCTTTTACTAAACAACACTTGGACTGAGGTGGATCTCCCCCCAGGAAAGAAGGAAATTAGTTCAAAGTGGGTATACAAAAAGAAAAGCTTAGATATGATGGCTCATTGGAAAGATATAAGGCTAGACTGGTCATAACGGGAAACACTCAAAGAGAAGGACTTGACTACAATGAAACCTTCAGTCCTGTGGTCAAAATGACCACAATTAGAACCATTATTGCTTTGGCTGCATCAAGAAATTTGTCCCTCTATCAACTTGATGTGGACAATGCCTTTTTACATGGTGATTTACATGAAGAAGTGTATATGAAGATGCTTGAAGGAATTCACAATCCTCAAAATAAAGTGTGCAAACTACAGAAATCTTTATATGGCCTTAAACAACAAGGATACAATCAGTCCAAAAATGACTACAGTTTGTTTACTAAAAGGACTTATGATGATCTAACTATTGTGGTTGTTTATGTTGATGATGTTTTGCTTACAAGTTCATCTATTATAGAAATTGACAAACTCAAGGATCAGCTAAACAATGCTTTTGGCATTAAGGATCTTGGACTCCTCAAATACTTCCTAGGTCTTGAAGTCTCTTATTTACGTCAAGGGATCAGCTTATCTCAAAGGAAATTTACACAAGATCTCATCAAAGAATCTGGGCATCTTAATTCTAAACCTACTGCAACCCCTCTCCCTTTAAATTGCAAATTAAATTCTTACTCTGGAACTCCTCTAACAGACCCTAGTATTTACAGGAATTTTATTGGCAAACTTAATTTTCTTTCTAATACTCGTCCTGACATATCCTTTGCAGTTCAAATACTCAGTTAATTTATGCAATCTCCCAAGACATCTCACATGGTTGCTTTGGACAATCTCATCAGATATGTAGCTGGTACATCAAGACAAGGGATCATACTCAAAGGCATTGACAACATATATCTTACTGCATTCTCTGACTCTAACTGGGCAACCTGCTCCATATCTAGAAGATCAGTCACTGGCTATGTAATTTTGATGGATAAATCTCCCATCAGTTGGAAATCCAAAACGCAATCCACTGTGGCAAGATCATCAACTGAAGCTGAGTATAGAGCAATGGCCCAAAGCTGCAGCTAAGATAACTTGGTTGGTTAGCTTGTTGAGAGAACTAGGAGTTGTTATTTCTAGTCCTGTTACTCTCCACTGTGACAACTAGTCTGCCTACACATAGCCAGAAATCTTGTCTTCCACGAGCGCACAAAACACATAGAGGTGGATTGTCATTTTACTCGAGACAAAGTCATGGAAAGTTTGCTTTAATTGAGTTATCTTCCAACACAATCACAACTGGCAGATGTCCTCACTAAAATCCTTCCCTCAAATCAGCATTGGCACTTACTAAACAAGCTTGGCATGCTTCCACAGCATCTAAGCTTGAGGGGGGGTGTTGGCGGGAAGGATAGCATATAGATTATTCTTTATTTAGTTAAGTTTGTTAGGTTCTTGTTTAGTTAATTATTTATTTCTTTTCTGTTTTCCCTTTCCTCTTCCCTTTCTCCCTATATATTAGGATCATCTCTACTGTTGTATTCAAGAGGAAAAGACTCAGATTTTTCTGAGCATTAATACAAACATTTCATGCATGATCTGATCACAAATATAATGACGATGTTATAAGGAAGATAGGGAGTTTGACATGATCATGTATAGAATATTGCCTTCTTCTATCTTTTTCATTTCCTTTTGGTGTGAGAGTGTTACTCCATGCGAATCATACTCAATGTTTAAAACCTAAAATGATATTAAGAAAGTTAGCATTAGTTCCTTTTTTATTTTTTTTTGCCATCATGTAACTTTTAAATCTCATATCACACCATGTAATATTATAATTTATTTGTTTAATATTATGATTGTTATTATGATATCTGATATTTTCATACCATCATTCAAATGCATATCTTATGAATTGAATCAATCTTTTATGAATTTGTTTATATTATGTCACAAAATTAATGAGTTCTTGAAATTTTTAAGTTCTACTAATATTAAGTGTACAGTACAAATGTATGTTTGAGTTTGCCTTCTATGATAATAACAACAATTTTAGGGTATCATAGATTCCTAGACATTAAACTATTTTACTTCAGTAGATACATTATTTGATAAGATTGGTTTATTAATGATAAAATTAAGTACAATATAATAAACACAATTACGTTACATTATAGATTAAATTTTATAATATTAGAAAATTATATGTATAATCATTTTATATATGCTCCATTTTTAACAATACAAGCGTTTTATTATCGTCCCGTGCAACACACGGTTCTATGTATCAACATTTAAATATATATGTGTATAGTAAAAGTTATTTAAGTGTGTATAGTAAGAATTATTTGTGTGTGTGTGTTGGGGGGGGGGGAGGGGGAGTGTGGGTACTACCTCCTTAAAATGTCTGTCAATTTAACTAAGTTTTGATTGTTAATTACTCATAAATCATAATGAGTTACAATATAAAATTAACACAATTGTAAATTTTAGTGAGGTATCTTTCTAATGGCGGTAATATATTAATTATATTAAAATAAAACCTAAATCAACGCCAAGTTGCCTTGTGTCAACCACCAAAAACAATTCAATAAAGAAAATTTACTTAAGCAACCCTTCAACTTCGCAGCCTGTCAGTTATAGTCTTCAGTTTAAATAATTACTACTATCATAATATGTTATATCAGTTGCCATGTTTCAACCACAAAAAAAAATTATTCAATAAAGAAAATTTGTTTAAGCAACCCTTCAATTCCTCCGCCGTAAAACTGTAGGTTACAATCTTCAATTATTATTATTGCTACTATCATAGTATGTTATATCAGTTACAGAAAAACATGCATGTACACGCACTCACTTACTGTGAAGAAGAAGAAAAAAGAAAAAAGAAAAAAGAAGAAAGAAGAAAGATAGAAGAGGAAAGGAAAAGGAAAATAAAAAAGAAAGAATTTTATTATCATTTGCAAAGAATGAATAGCTAGCTAATAAATAAGAGCGGTGAGGTAGCAAAGGTGTATTAGTAATTTGATTCATCTGACTGAAAATAATAGGAGCATGCAATAGGTTATATGTTCTACTCTACACAATTAATAAATATATGCTTTCAATTCTTTGTTCCATTCCACTAAATTTTTCTTTTATTTTTCAAACTTTTTTTTTGATGGAGTTATTTTTCCAACTTTTACGAAGCAACAAAAAAATAAAATAAATATAATAAAATATTAAATTAATCATTATTATGTGAGTCGATGAAGCTACACCATCCCCCCCCAACTCATTTTTCTTCCCTCATATTTTAGTGTCAATATCTTACTTATAGCCAAGCAAGGTTGGAGACTTTTGCACAACAAAGACTCCCTTTTCTACAAAGTGTTTCATGCAAAATACTTCGCCGGCAAATCTTTCTTGGATGTTGCATTGGGCTATGCTCCTAGTCATTCGTGGAAAGGAATTTGGGCTGCTAAATCTCTTCTTAAGGAGGGACTCTATTGGAGGGTAGGAGATGGGAGTTCAATTAATATTTGGGAGGATGACTGGCTCTTTGATGAACAGGGGAAACGCGTGACTACGATGCAGCCATCACAGGAAGGAGTCCAAAAGGTTAGTGAGCTAATATATCATGATAGCATGACTTGGAGGGAGGATATTGTTATCGGTATCTTCAATGAGAGGGATAGGGCTCTAATCTTAGCTATTCCCCTTAGCAAACGGAGAAAGGAAGACGTGCTAGCCTGGTGTTTTTATGACCGAGGGCTATATACGGTGAAATCTGCATACCTTCTCGGTGCAAGCATCGATTGGAATGATTATGAGAGGTATTGGCCTAAACTTTGGGACTCATGGTGCATACCGAAGGCAAAGTTTTTTTTGTGGCAGTGGATTTCAGATATACTCCCCACGAAGGAATTTCTTAAAAGGAGACATATAGGGATAGAAGCAATGTGTAGAAGTGCCAACAAGTGAAGGAGAATAGGTGGCATGCCATTGTTGAGTGCAAGGAAGCGAGAGAGGTGTGATGCAGATGGGGGATGAGACCATTAGCACGGTGACAGACAATATAGCCCCGGAGGAACTTCTAACAGCTTGGCATGAGAAGTGTGAAACTGAAGCATTTAACCTGCGTTTAGTGACTGCATGGAAGCTGTGGGGAGCTCGGAATAATTTCATCTTCGACATACAGTGCACCCCTCCCCAAGTTCTTTTGAAGTCGGCACAACAAATTGTGGCTGACCAAATCAAGCTGCATGAGGCGGTTACGAGGCAGAAGAGAACTGTAAAAGAAGTGGGTACAGCAGTGTGGTCTCCACCTCCCACAAACTGGGTAAAAATGACCTTGGACGCTTCTCTTTCGGAGCATGGCATGGTGTGTTTGGGAGCAGTAGGGAGGGACTCCAATGAGGAGGTTGTGATAGCAACAGCGAAGAGAATTACACCATTCTGGAGCCCCTTGATTGTGGAGATAGAAGCAGCCATCTTTGCGGTGCAACTGGCACGAAGGTTCGAGTATGATTTGGTAATTTTTGAGTCTAATTCTCTCACCTTAATTCAACAGATGAGAAACCCTAGATCTTTTCTTGGTGAGTGTGATGTAATTTTAGAGGACTTATTGTGTTTGAGTAGCTCTCTGCTTGGTTGTAAGTGGAGCCATGTGAAACGAGAGGGTAACTTGGCCGCTCATAATATGGCCAAAGTGATCCCGGTTGGGGAAGAACAGATTCGGCTGGGGATATGTCCCAGACAAATTGCCTAGCTTGTATCGGAAGCCAAAATTGCAATATAAGTTTTACATGTTTCCTCAAAAAAAAAAATATGCCTACTTTTTCGATCAATTTAACATTTTACACTCTCGACGCTCTCTATAGTGTTGCTACAGCTGCTTCTATTCCTGATTATCCGCATCATAATCAATAGGGTACAGGATAAAAATAATTGTGAAAAATATTCTTCAAAATACACTTAAAATGAGGCCAATTAAAAAATTAGGTAATTGGACAAATAAAAAAGGGACTACATGAGCACTAGTTACCATTCTAAGTTTTGAGAATAAATAAATAATGATATGATGAAATAAAGGGAAACGACTATTTAGAATATTGAAAAAATATTAAGGGATGAAAAACAAAAGTAAAACAGAGTTGAATGATTTTTTTTTTTTTTGATAATAGGCAATTGGGGGAGGAAGAATCAAACCTAGAACCTCATGTCCTCTGGGATTTAAATATGACTACTTGAATTGAAGGGTTGCTATCGACTGAAATGTTATTGGAGTTAAACAGTCCCAGAAATTCCCTTATTACCAAAAAGTTAAATAATAAGTTTCTATTACAACAATTGGATGATTTTTGTTTGGTAATAGGCAATTAGAAATATTAAATTTGATGTTGAAGACAAGGTCAAGGTCTTTCACCTGTGCATTCACGAAGGATCTTAGGTTTTAATGAAAGCCAAAATCTAGAAAATGGAAATTTCCTTATATTATATATTCTGATTATATAATATATATTATGATATATTCTGATTGTGTGATTTATTTGTAGATACAAATCATAAGGAAAGCATAAGGAAAACAAATCAGGAGGATTGTGCAATCAAATACAAGACCAAAAGTAAAGAATCCATTGGATGATTGATGATTGAGGAAGCTGTTGGGAATGTCCCGACAATGTTCGATATACACGGAGATTAAACCAAAATAATATAGTAATTATATGTCTTGCTAGAGACCTCTATAATTAGTAATTAAATATGTTTAATTACAACTATATTATTTGGTCCTACTGGGTCACACAAGTCAGTGCCCTGGAACAATGTATGTAACCTAAATGATATTGTATCAGGTTTAGAAAAGTTGGAAACTGATTTATGTGAAAAATCAGCCCAACACGGACCGAATTGGGGTCAACACGGTCCGTGTTGACCCAACACGGTCCGTGTTGACCGTGGGCCGAATGTTTGGACTTTCTGGAGTCCAACACGGACCGTGTTGTTTCGACACGGACCGTGTTGAGCACAGAAATCGCGCCGTTGCTCTTTGCGGCCCTTTAGGGTTTTGAACCCTATCCCTAGGTTTTCTAAACACTATATAAAGGGGTCTCTGGGAGAGATTATTCCACACCAACTGCCTTCGACTCTTAGAGAGATACCAGGGTGATTTCCTGAGTTCCTCTCTCTTTTAGTTTGCAGTTCTAGTTTCAGGAAACACTATTAGTTTCCTGAAACAATCTCACATACATCTTAGATTGAGATTCGTCTCGATCGGGTCGATCTAGCAATCGGGTTCCCGGAGTGCTGCGTGGACTTTTCAGTAGAGGGTTTCAGCGTTGGAATCTGGAAGGTCAACCTCTTCTTCAGCAGGAATTAGCGATCAGGTATAATTACTGAAGCCTCTACAATTGTGTTGATTAATTGTTTATAACTGTTATAATATTCCGCCAATTAATGTGTATCTGTTTATGAAATAGACAACCTAAAACCTAACAGTGGTATCAGAGCCACCTTTTGCATGCCAAAGTATTGTACTTGTATTCATAATTAATTTTGTCAATAGTTGAATTATATTATGAATATGCTAGAGTAGATTTATGCCTAAAATTTTGAATCTTTATGAAAGTTTTAATCTTTGATGTTCATGATAATAAATCTGAGATTTTATTGTAAAATTTCATGCTTTGTTATTATTTATTGCCTTTAATTAATCGATTTTATGTTTGTTTAATTGTTAAATATAGCATGATCTCGATTTAATTTTGAATGTTTTAGAAACAATCATGTTTAATATTGTTAAACAGTAGGCAATGCATGAAATAGGTTTTAATTCGCAAAATAGGGTTTTGTAGAATTTTCTGATTTAGTTTATTTACGGTAAACATGAAAAATCGAAATAAACTATCAAACGAACTCGAAAATTTCTGAAATTTTTTTTACAGTAGCATATCAGATGAACCTACTGTATGGGAAAATTATAAAATTTGATTTTTAAACTTATCGGACCGTTGTTATTTATTTTCCTCTTAAAATGGAGAATTAAAATTTTTTTAATTCCCTAAAATTTTACAATCTTTTGAAAATTGTTAAAATTCTGGAAAATATTCATATTGGGTTATTATATAACGCTGTGATATGAAATCTTTAAATTCGATAAGTTACGATAGTTTTATTTAAGTTTTTCATTCACGAAATTGACCGAAACTGGGAAGCAACACGGACCGTGTTAGTTCAACACGGACCGTGTTGCCAGCAGTTTTGGTGAATTCGTGTGTTTTAGAGTTTGTAATTAATTTTAGAAATTAATTATTAAATCCTATTACTACTAAATCAGATAATAGGCATAAAATCTATTACTTTGTAAAGTTTAGGAAACTTGCAAATAATTTTGAAAGATATAGTATCTTTTAGACTCCTTGATTTTAGGAAATTCAAGTATTTTGTATGTATAGGTATAAAATCCTAAATCTGTTTAGGTAACTAAGATAAAATTTGGATTTTATTTACTTTATTAGTCATGCAAACCTTTTAGGAAATTTTATAAGTATTTATTTCCTTATGTGTTATATTGCAAATTGTATATATGCCTTTATAATTTGTTATTTAAGCATGTGTTATATTTGATATAATTGTTGCAATATTACATGTTTTGCATGTGCTTCTAGTATGGCCATAGATAGTCGGTTTTACCGGTCTGCGTACCGGGTTGGGTGAAATACGGTCTGCGTACCGTCTTTGAATTAAATTTAAAATTCCAGTTAAGTTTATTAATTCTCAATCGTGAGGTCCAAATTGTAAATTGGTTGTAATTGGAGACATCAAATTGAGTGGGAGCCCAACAGCAATGGAGGTGTCGATTCGAGGGGGAGCTCATCCAAGGAAGTTGCAAGACCCAAGAAGATTTTCTTGAAGACTATCAAGGCTTAGTTAAATTAGTTTGATTAAGTCTAGGTGGCCATACTAGGGGTTTTATTTATGCTTTAATTTTGTTATTGCATGTTTTATTATGCCTTTTATGCTTTTCGAAAGAGTTCACCTAGAATTGCATGCATAGGATAATAAAACCTACTCTCATAATTGAATTATTGCTCAACCTACCGAAACACCACTTAGATGGATAAATAAAGAAAGCCAAAGCGAATTATTTGTCCATCATTAATAAGGAGGGTGGGAGCTAGGTCAATTCAAATTGGCTATCAAAATAGTTTTGGGCCAAGAGCAGAGGAAGAGAAATATTGTATTCGATACAAATTTCTTGCCAAGAGTCATTTTTTGAATGATCGATCATAAGGTGATCCACCAAAGACAACATGGGACCGAGTTTTGTTGGGCCAAAGTCCACTTGAAGCCATGGGTCTTGTGGGTCTTGGTTAAATTAAAACACTAAGTGAGAGTTGATAAAGTGTTTTGATTTGAAATTAAAATTAGTTTAATTTCTTTTGATGAATAATAACTAAAATGAACCAACTTGTCTCATAGAATTATTTATGTCTTTTCACTCAAACATCCACCACTAATAAAATATTGTTTTTTCCTTGAGAAAGAGAAAAACAATTAACACCAATTCCTTAATTGGCATTGCCATCGTAAGATTGTCTTGAGGGCGAATTAAAAGAAATATGTCTTTGATATAACATTGAGCTAGGCATCAATATTAAGAGGTCAATCAAGCCAAATGAATACATGTAATGTCATAGTATTCATACAACTTTAACTTCAAAATGTTTGAAGGTTAGAGGAAGTTTTTTCAATATTTCCAAACTCAAAACCAAGTTCTTCGAACTAGTTAGAGTTGATAAATATGAAACCAATAACCAGATAGGCTCGGTTGAGCTAGATAAAAGCCAATTGTTAGCACTCATGTTCTGAAATAATTTGACTAATTTAAAACATGAGAAACCTCAGACCCCCTTTAGCCAAAAGATTGGCGATCGAAGATAGTCTTTTAGTCAAAGGGAAAATAAAGATTTAAGAAATCTATCAAAGACTAGAAGTCAAAGGAAAGGTAAGGACAAACAGTTGTACATACCCAACCAATGACAGCAATCGGTTAACAACCAGATCATGTATGACACTGGGAGCGTGAATAACTATAAGGAAGACTTGAGATATGATTTCAATTCTAGGAAAATGCGTATATGATACACACTACCCTTATTAAACCCACTTTGAGTATAAGATACCGGCTGTGAAACTCGCATTTATGCAAATGTGCAGTATCTACAGCAAAGTAGATGTGCTTTGAAGGATGAGAGTCAGCCTACAAATAGGAACATACAATTAGTTGTAGTTCCTTATGAAGAGTTGGTTGTTTATCCATTTCCTCAAGACTTATAAGAGAAATATATAGGTGATTCTATGTTCTCATTATAAGTGTTTCTTACTCTCAACTAGAGAGAGAGAGAGAGAGGATCTCGGATAAACACACCCAACACATCGAAACCAAAAGGTTTAAAAGGAATAACCCTTGTTCAAACATAAAACTTGTAACTATCTATTAAGTCATGCAAATCGGAGCGCATTCAGAAGCGTCACAGTCATAGACTTTTGAATGATAAGACTTTGAAACATGTGATGTCTGCAACGCATGACTGTACCTTTTACAAGAAAGGGTGAACGTGCCAACAAACACTCATGCATATGGATGTATGTAGCCCAATTGAGCACAAGTACAAGAGATTGATTACTTCAAATCTTCAAAGATGAATAAAATAACACATGGTGATTTATGTCTATGAGATTCATCTGAAGCTGGAATGTTGAAATAGTTTGAAGATTTCAAAAATGAAGTAGTCTTGGCGAAACAATGAGAGCACCTAGATAAGATCGAAAGGATGCTAATGGTTGAGACAAGAGTTTGAACAAATGACTCAAATGAAACATAATTATGGCACTATAAGCTTAAGTCATATTAATCAGAAATGTATTCGGAAACTGCATAGTGCAGGATTTTGGAAAACCTAAACTTTGAAAAGTTCAATGTTTGCAAAGCATGTCTGATGAGTAAGATGACTAAAATCACCTCTTATTGGAATTGGTGAACAAGCTAATGACTTATTAGGATGCATACATACTGATGTATGTGGGCCTATGAGCACTAGTGCTAAAAGAAGGTTTGTTATACATTTCATCACTTTCAGTGACGATTTTTTAGTAGATAAGGGTATATCTACTTAATACGCCACAAGTCCAAATCCTTTAAAAATGTTCAAAGAGTTTCAAAGTGAAGTACAAAACCAACTTGGCAAGAAAATCAAAAACCCTTCAATTAGATTGAGGAGGTGAGAATTTGAGCCAAAGATTTCATTGACCATTTCAGAGAATATGAAATTGTTTCATGACTCTCTCCTCTAAGAATACGACATCTCAATGACGTATCTAAGAGCAGGAATCACACCTTATTAGATATGGTGTGATCAATGATGGTTGAGTCAACATTGCCGATTACCTTTTGGGGATACACGCAATTAACTATAGCTGTAATTACTGAATAAAGATTATCGGAAGCATTAGGAGAAGAGAGGTTCTTGAACCGTCTTCTGAAAGAAAGGAGTTTCACTTCTACAAACTGTTGTAGAGAAAAGTGTTTGTGTCTCAAAATACTTTCTTCTTAGAGAATATGTTATTTTCTAAAAGAAAGAGTGGGAGAGATTTTGAACTTACCGAAGTTCGAGAGACACAAAACACTATAATCATCACATAAAACTCCGCTACTTGATCCTAGTTCATATTTTCCTATTTGTCGGAAAATTAAGAACAAGGTTGAGGCAGTTGAAGTTTCTCAAAATGTTGAGGAGAGGATGTCATGAACATTACTCCAAGCAAGGTCAGGTAAACAACTCCGTCAGCCACAAAGATATCGATCTTCTATGGATGAACGTGAGATGTTACTTTTAGAAAGTAATGACTCTACCTACATCAAAGAAGCTTTAAGTAAATCAAGATTCCATGCAACCAAGTCTAAAATGGATTCCATGTATTCAACTAAGTTTAGAACTTGGTTGATTTGTCTGAAGGTGTGAGCCATCAGGCATATGAGGGTTTTAAGGCAAAACATGGGTTCATTAAGGTAGACATCAAGACTGACTTCAAAATTAGATTTTGAAGAAAGGTGTGTACTTGACACAACTGAGTGGTCTTTTGTTGGAATACTTATAAACTTCAAGAGACCATCTGTGGTCTTAAGGAAGCTTCTAGGAGTTGGAATCATTGACCTTCTTGACCAGGATATCAAAAAGGTTTGACATACCGGGAAGTGCCAAAGATAATATTGTGTTTACAAGAAGTTCAATGGGAGCAATGCATTTTCTGATATTGTATGTGATTGACATACTGCCTACTAAGAAGAATATTCCAATGTTGCTTCTACTGAGGTTGACTTGGAAATAATTTTCAAAGTGAAGGATTGGTGGGGCTAAGAATTTTATCGGAGACTAGATCTATAATGATATATTAAAGATTTTGATTGTTTGAATCAAAGTTAACTAGGTGTTGAATAAGTTCAACTCACTTCCAGAATGGATTAATTTCAAAAATCATGGCATATCCTTACGGAATTTGATTGTCTCAAAACAATCAGAAGTTCTAAAGAGGATGAGACATGTAACTCATGCTCAGGCGTGAGATTAATGTATGCCATGAGATGTTCAAAGTCCAACATAACATATACATTGTATATGTATAAGCAAAACTAAGGATGTGTCCTAAGTCTAAAGTGGTTGATAAAAGCTAAGTGTGAAGAGTTGCATTGATGCTACACTCATGCAGAGAAATATGATTATCTGAAAGGTCAGAGAAAATTATACGATCTGTATTGAGTGGTATTGAGGTGAACTGGAAGAAGTTCCTAACATGACATGCGGTTAATTCTACAAATAAGACAAGTATGACACAACTTTAGAAGTTGTGGCAGAAACTGTTAGGATTGCGAAGTTCGTTTAGAACTGGGTGATGTTTCTAGCTCATGAGAAATGAAGCCTTATTGAAAGGAGCCATCACTCAAGCAAAGGAATTGAAGCTCACTATGAATCCAAACATGTGTTCCGGAAATATCTTCCTATATGAAAGGTCATTAGTGAGATGGTATATGTACGAGGTTCATTGCAAGTATTATGTACTAAACCCCTGTTGTAGTTAGAGCATGATAGTCATGCATGGGCAACATGTATTAAACACATTCCGGAATATTAACAAGTAAAATTTATGAATTATGACCTTGTTGATTCATCATTGAGAATAAGATTCCAAAATTTACATCAATTGTGGTTTAGAATTATGTAAATGTCCAAAAAGGTTAGCGCATTCAAAATGGGAAATTGGATGAGGTTCGATTTCTGAAACCCCATTAGTGAACTTGATAACGCTAGCCTTGGTCGATAGTCGACCTGGTTCCTAATTGTATTATCACGTAGGAACAGTGATAATATCAACACAATTAGCATGTTGGATTGAGGTGATGATCAAGTTTCGTGGTCATAGTGATGTGATGACATCATAAATCAATCACATGGGTACTGTTGAGAACAACTACCGAACTGACCCGCAGTGGGAACTCTTTAAGTTAGGAATGTCATAAGAGCTCTCACTACTCAAAATTCCTAAATCCTGAGTTCAATACATAGACTACATGGTCTGCTGTGACTTTGGAGCGCGTCAAACGTCTTTCGTAACAGTAGGCTATAAAGGCGGTGTCTGGGTTACAGTTGGATCATGTGAGAATGTGTGTCTGAACAAGATGGCATTGTCCTCCCTATTAGGGACAGTTGTCTCGTTGGCCACTCGGTGAGATTGGACTGAAAATGCTTGGCCGAGCTCAGTTGAATCAATAGTTGATCATCTGTTTTTCAAAGTCTAAACTCGGAGATCGAGGAAACGTTCGGGTCTTACATAAGGATGAATTTAGCTTACCTTATCCGAACTAGAGACAGTAAGTGACAAGGGAATTCAAGGAATCGAACACTTGTGGGACAAGTGGGAGATTAATGGGAATGTCCCGACAATGTTCGATATACACGGAGATTAAACCAAAGTAATATAGTAATTATATGTCTTGCTAGAGACCTCTATAATTAGTAATTAAATATGTTTAATTACAACTATATTATTTGGTCCTACTGGGTCACACAAGTCAGTGCCCTGGAACAATGTATGTAACCTAAATGATATTGTATCAGGTTTAGAAAAGTTGGAAACTGATTTATGTGAAAAATCAGCCCAACACGGACCGAATTGGGGTCTACACGGTCCGTGTT
Organism: Portulaca oleracea; assembly: GCA_029582165.1. Classification (NCBI taxonomy): domain Eukaryota; kingdom Viridiplantae; phylum Streptophyta; class Magnoliopsida; order Caryophyllales; family Portulacaceae; genus Portulaca; species Portulaca oleracea. The sequence continues at coordinate 20,895,983 of CM055886.1, forward strand.
GACCCAACACGGTCCGTGTTGGGACACCACGGTCCGTGTTGACCGTGGGCCGAATGTTTGGACTTTCTGGAGTCCAACACGGACCGTGTTGTTTCGACACGGACCGTGTTGAGCCCAGAAATCGCGCCGTTGCTCTTTTCGGCCCTTTAGGGTTTTGAACCCTATCCCTAGGTTTTCTAAACACTATATAAAGGGGTCTCTGGGAGAGATTATTCCACACCAACTGCCTTCGACTCTTAGAGAGATACCAGGGTGATTTCCTGAGTTCCTCTCTCTTTTAGTTTGCAGTTCTAGTTTCAGGAAACACTATTAGTTTCCTGAAACAATCTCACATACATCTTAGATTGAGATTCGTCTCGATCGGGTCAATCTAGCAATCGGGTTCCCGGAGTGCTGCGTGGACTTTTCAGTAGAGGGTTTCAGCGTTGGAATCTGGAAGGTCAACCTCTTCTTCAGCAGGAATTAGCGATCAGGTATAATTACTGAAGCCTCTGCAATTGTGTTGATTAATTGTTTATAACTGTTATAATATTCCGCCAATTAATCTGTATCTGTTTAGGAAATAGACAACCTAAAACCTAACAGAAGCATCTACACAAAAGGGAAGAATCAACAATGAAGGCAAGTTACCATTGGAATGACTCAAGTTCTAGCATCCAAAGCCCTCTATAAAAAGGACGATTGAAGAACTGAGAACATAGGCGATTCCACGGAAGTAATCGCGGAGTAAGAAATCCAAGGGATTTTTGAGTGTTTAGCCAATGGTTCCAAGGCGAAGGTAGCCAGTAAAGGACCTCTGGTGAAGGTATAACTGAGGACCTTGGTGAGTGCTCGTTGTATCCATATGTGATGGTGAGAGATGATATGTAGCAGAGTCTTGACGGACTAAGGCTGATGAGTTAGGGTTTAAGTTTACTTTAGTTATTGTTCATGTTTATGTTGTTATTTGGATTTCGTTATAATGCAGACTATTTGATTTACTAAGTGATCTTATGTTTTTCCTTGCAAATAATTTCATATTATTAAGCAAATTATTTAACTGTATATTATTTTATGAGTTATTATAGTTTTAATTAAGTATTCATTTTACACGAAAAAAAATTATGTTGTAATTACATAAATAGTGTTTGAGACCTCTTTCCTGTTTTTATAAGTTGTATGATGTTTTATAATTATTAATGTTTCGAACTTTACATATTTATGTTATTATTATGTGAATATTAAGTGATTATATTATTATTTCGTTTCTATCGGAGTTTCTCTATGTAAAATTATATTGTAATTACCAAAAGAGCATTATAAAACTCCTTTGATTGTTTTATACATCTTTATAACGTATTATGTTTAGTATTTTCAAATGTTATGTATTTATATTATTAGTACATGGTTATGTGATTATTACGTTATCATCGAGTTTCTTTACGTAAAAGGGGTGGACTTTTGTTTATACTTGGTGGTAGTTGATCGTGTCTTGGGATGTGTGGTTCAAATATGTTATTACTTGAATGATGGGAACCTTATAGTCTTCCTAGGGTGGGGTTAGGTAGAATGTAGTGAGTACTAACTTCGAGAGACGTTATTAATTATAGAATTATTCTAATTTTAGGCACGATCTATGTCGTGTCGTTTTAGTGAGCTCAAGTGTGTTTGTGGAAGTGAAGTGAAGTGAAATGAAGAAATCCAGGTAATGTCTATACCTTAATCCCCACTCGGATGCTCTTTTATTTGTTTCATGGTTTTAATATGTTTTATGAAGTATGCATCCCATAGGGGACTTTCTGTGAAATTAGACTGTTTGATTTGAATGTCTGTGTGAGTCGTTTACCTGAGTTGAGATAAAATGTGACAGTCTATTAAACTCTGAGTTTTATTCTGTTGGTTTTGGAAAATTGGGATTGGTTTTGGTTTAAAAAGTATGACGTCCGAGATTCATAAGATACTAATAATCAAAGTGAAACCATAAGCGGGTTTAATCGGGTTGCGGGTAACGACCCAAAGACCAGGATTTGTTCTTGCAGGGAGTTATCAAGAGATCAGGGGAGTCCCTGATATGTTTGCGGGTAATGAACCAAAGACCAGGATCTGTTCCTGTAGGGAGTTACCAAGAGATCAGGAAGTCCCAATATTTTATGAGATAAAGTGTGCACACGTGTGATTATGATTCTAGGATGGCCACCCATGTTCTGATTATGAGGATTTGTGATCCTGTTATGATTCTGAGATTGTGACTCTGATTCTGATATTACGGGATAGGCAAATCCCGTCCGCCTAATAAAATTCTGAATTGTTTTATGAGGAAATGGTTATTTTGTTATCTGATTTCTGATGTTTGATTTTGAGATTGAAAGTCAGTTGAGATTTTTGGAACGTTGTGATTCTGAGTTGAATTTTCTGAATTCTGTTATTTTTGAACTTTGTTATTTCTGGGTTGGGATTCAAATGAGTTGCGAAAAGGTTTGACATGTTCACTTCTCTTCCTAAATGAATTTAAATGAATCTGAAATTGTTTTGACGGTTAGGGGTAGATATATCCTCATGTTTTTACATGTTTTGTTTTCAGGTGAAGAGTTCTATGATGGGAACGGGTTCTAGAAGTGTGGACGAAGAAGTTAGTAGTTTGAAAATAAAAGTTTAGTTTATGTTTTAGACTTGAAGTTGGTTATTGTTTAGTTTATGTTGTTCTAGAATTTGAAATTTCTTTTGTTTATTAAATTGAAGTAATTAATGATTAGTTGTTAGTTTTTCTTTCTTGCCTTGTATTCCTTTGGGGATACGGCAGTAATGTCCAATTAAAAAAGAGAGAGAGACTTACGCAGTTACCGTTAGTCAATGTTTGACTTTTTCATAATTGAATATCTATGGCGTTACACAAGCCCTCGCATCCAAGAACTTGAAGAATTGCAATCAACAGTCAAACTGCAAACGGTCAACTTTCGAGCAGCCTCCAGCTACCAAGCACTAAGGACATCAACGCTCAAGACCTGTAGCTGAAGAACTGCTACAGAGTTGTTCAGTTAGACCTGTTCGAGATCGAAATCAACCGTTCATGCCCTCGGCTCACCCAAATTTCAATAGATCGAATCAGAGGACTACTTTATTGTATTTAATACAGAGATTGTACCTGCATACATTCAAACATTAATTCAAATTAATTTTTTCTCAATTTCCTGTCTTTATTTGTTTTAGACTCAAAATTTGTGTTTATAATGTTGCTTAATTATCTAAAGTTTAAATTGACAGCTGACTCGTGTCTTAGCTAAAACTCGTCAAATTCAAGTGTATAGGTTTAAAATATTAATATATATTTAATTTAAAATTTTAATTTATTTGGTGGACATATTTATATGATGATGCGAAGTTTTGTTAAATTTTTAAATATGTCATTTAATTTTAATTTTTATTTTTATTATTATTTTAAATTATTTTATTTTATTTTTCAAAAATGCTTATATAATAATAAATATATTAGACATCCATAAATTAAATATATAGATGGGCGAAAATTTTTATATCGTCCCGCGGGAGCACACCTCGCCTCTATACTCCCGCTATACGTCATCGGTCGTCAGACTTTGTTCTTTATCCACGTTATAGTATCCAATAGATACTTTATCTCTTATCTCTTGCACATAGTACATCTCAACCTTTGTATGGCACATTGGTAAGCCAGCTGTGTGGTAACATTAGGGTATGGGGTTTGAGTCTGCAGATGGCAAGGGAAAAGTTACTTTCTCAGATCTTTTCCTTGTATTTGTTTTCTTCTTTAACTTTGGTTCATTATTCTTTTTCTTTTTTACATTTTCTTTTTTCTCATTTATTTAATTCTTTTCCCTCCACCTTTTTTATTTTTTCCTTGTTTCATTTCATTATTTTTATTTTTCTACAATTCTTTTATAATATGCAATTAAAAATTATTTAGATTTAAATTATTTATTTATTCATAAGCACATTACTTTTCGCATACAAAAATTATACGATAAGCACGCCAAGTTTACAACACATGCAACTAAGCCCCTTGGGCAGTATATATTTTTTTTTTGTTTTCTTCCTATTTCTAGTTACTTTTTTGTTTATTCCTATCTACTTCCCATTACAAAGTTTTCACTTTAGTTTTTATAAAAAAAATTAATCCATTTAATTATTCATTTAAAAGATTTTTTTTTAAATTTTAAATCCTTTACTAATTTTTTAAAATATTCCTTCAACTATTTTTTTTCATACTAGTGTAACTAGACAACAATTTACATATAAGTAGTTAGTTTGCAAAGAAGTGCATGTTAGTGATCAAATTAAAAGAGTCTTTGTTGGTGTGCAAATTTAGAAGCTCATACTAGTGTGCAAAGAAGTATGTGCTAGTGTGCAATGCGTCTATGCTAGTGTGTAAATCACTATGTATTAGTGTGCAAAGAAGTATTCATTAGTGTGCAAGGTGTGTATGCTAGTGTGTAAATGACTGTATTAGTGTGCAAAGGAGTCCATTTTCTCTATTTTCCATCATTTTCTATTTTTCTTTGTTTGATGGAGTCATTTTATATTTCTTGGTCTAATTGTTGGCATATTTTAGTTTTTTTCTTTTTTTGCACACACCCACACAAACTCCTTTGCATACTCGTACAAATTCATTTGCACACTAATACTAAATTAAACTGATATTAATTCCTTTACAGATCAATAATTACTAATTAGTACATTTGCACACTGATACACTAAACCTTTGCACACTGACACACTAATACTAATTCATTTGTTGTACACTGATATCGATTCCTTTATACACTAATATTTAGTAGCTTTGCACACTGGCACACAAAACCTTTACACACTAAAACACTAAACTTTACATACTGTCACACTAATACGAAATCATTTTTGCATATTATTAATTCCTTATGCACATTGGCACACTAATACTAATATTCATTCATTACATACTAACATCGACTTCTTTGCACACTAACAAATATCATTTTGCACACTGACACATACCCTTTTGCACACTACCTTTTATACTCATATTTACAATAGTGTGTATAAGAAATACACAAAAAGAAACAAAACTAATACACACTAAAGTTAATATTTATACGTACGGTGTGAAACACTTATATACATTTTTTTTTTAAGTTGTTAAAAAAAATTAGGATTTGCAAACAAAATAATAAAGATTGCTAAGCAGATAATTTTTTCTAAAATTAAAATCTTTATAAAAAAGAATATTAAATATTTCATGTAGAAGAATGAAATAATTGGAAGAATTAAAAGATATGATGATGGGAAGAAGGAAGAAAATATTTAAAAAGTGAGCAGCAGGCTTTGAACCCATGACCCAAATTATACTCAGGCGGCTACCAACAAACAAGCCACAAGCAGCTATGTTGATATATTCTTGTTCGCTTTTATTTATTCAATGACTACATAGTGGGAGTAATAATTAGATTTGTACTCCCGCCGGAGTACAATCTAAGAACCCATAGATGAGCTACTATCATGCAACCCCATCCTATTCCAGGGCCGGTTAGGGATGGCAATGGGTCGGAGGCGAATCGGAGGTAGGTACCTTCACCTTCGCTCCAATTAATAATCGGAGGTGGAGGTCCACCTCCAAATCCGACTAATCGGAGGTCGGAGGACCTCCAAATCCATATTCAATCGGAGCTAATCGGAGTCGGAGGTAATCGGATTACCTCCACCTACGATTACCTGTTATACGTTTCCATAATATGATTTCCTCCGACTCCGATTACTTCTAACTCCGGTTATCTCTTATTATATATCATACTTGTTAAAATAAAACACCAACAATAATTCTTAAAAATGTTTGTGTGCGGAGGTCCTAACGTTGCGGTGGTCAGGTGTCGTGAGGCGGTGCAGTGGTCAGCTGAGACAGATAGAGGAGACGGGGCCAGACTGCAGGTGCAGACAAAGAGAGGTAGAGAGGACAGAGGTTAGAGGAGACTGAATTGGAGATGATGGTGGTAACGACGTTGAACTCAAACTCGAAACTCGGAAGAAGAAATCAAAGGCGGTGAAGTGAAGGCGGTGGATGATGGTGGTAACGACGCTAGGATGGGAGCCTGGGGGCTAGGATGCGCAGGTGAAGAGCAGAAGAGGGTGGTGTAGTGAAGGGGACGATGGGAGCCTGGGGGGTGGGGGCTGGGATGCGCAGGGCAAGTGAAGTGAAATTGATGAAATGAAACCCTAATGACTAATAGTAATACAAGATTTCCCTTTTAAAAAAAAAGAAAAAAATAAACTTTTACAATCTACTATAAAAAAAAATCGGTCATTTTAATTTTCATTTTTTTTAATTTTTTATATTAATTATTATAATTGGAGTTAATCGGACTTAATCGGATCGGAGGTGATCACCTCCATACCCGCCCCAATTATAATCGGAGTCGGATTTTTTTAATCGGATTCGGATTCGAAGTTTTTTTAGTCGAACTCGAATTCGGATTTTTTGGTCGGAGCGAATCGGATTCGCTTCGGATTCGGATTTGACTGCCATCCCTAGGGCCGGTTGACTAGTATGCGACATCCCACAAACAGAAAGAGCAAAAACAATTAATACGTGAGATTGAGGGTGAAAGTGACCATGATATTTTCCCGTTTGGACGAGTGGCTAACCGTCATACACATAGCCAAACACCAGCTTGTATTAATCATAATTCTTTACTGTTTGATAAAATTCAGTTAATAATTTCAACCAACTATAATGACACTCAATCCGTTATTTCCACTTTGGGAAGGTTGAAATATACCAAGAGTAGTTACAAATTAGGGAAAAACTATAGGGTTTTTGGCTGGGAAAAATCCGTATTGAGTGCTTTGTGATTGAGAATAATCCAAAGTGACTTTTTGGCTGGTGGCAGTCTATACTTATTCATTATTTTTTGTAGCATCCCAGATTGAAATTCCGGCACCGGAATGCTGATGTGACAACCGGAGCACGTGCCCTTTTAATTAAAAGTATGTCACGTCAATTTTTTTTAATTTTATTTTATCGTTTAACTTACATTATTCACCTTGCACTTACATTATGGGGGGAAAAACATTAGCAATGAAGTAAAATCATGCCACATCAATATTTTTTAATTCTATTTTGCCGTTTAACGATAAAATAAATTTTAAAAAATTGACGTGGCATACTTTTAATTAAAAGGGCACGTGCTCCGGTTGCCACATCAGCATTCCGGTGCCGGAATTTCAATCTGGGATGCCACGAGAAAATAATGAATAAGTATAGTCTGCCACCAGCCAAAAAGTCACTTTGGATTATTCTCGATTACAAGGCCCTCAGTACGGATTTTTCCCAGCCAAAAACCCAAAATTATAACATTACTTAATTTGATAAAAGATAATTAAAAGGAATGAAAGATACAAACATAAAATTAATAAAAATTATATTAAAAATATAACATGATAAATAATGAGACATAAAAAAGAATAATTTCATTGATAAATGAATAAGAAAAGTGAGTATAAGCTTTTGAAATATTTAAGCCGTGTTCTTTAGAATGGTAGAATTAAAATAAAATTTGTGATATATAATTTAGTGATGGAGTAAAAATATTTTTTTATTAAAATTTTGACTTTGATTTGAGTGTTTTCAAGAAATCAAATAAAATAAGATTAGGTAAAATTAGACAAGAATAAATTTAATTTACCACCGTAAAGATTAGGAAATTTTTCTTATCTCGAAAATTTGTTGAATGTGCTCGTACATTGATGACTGAAAATGAAGATTATTCACCTGACACGTTCAACCCTAGCCTCCTCCTCTTTTTTTTCTCTCTAGAAAACCCTAGCCTCCACTTCTTTGAAGAGGCTGTCATCGATTCTTTTGTTGATGGTAAGCCTCAATTTGATTGATTTCTACTCCAATTATTAGTTTGGTTTTACGTTTACGCAAAGAAAGTTAGTTCTTCTTTTGTAAGAGATTTTTATTGTACCCTTATTTAGGGTTTTTAGTCTCTTTCTAGAGTTTTTATTGTACCTTATTTAGGATTTTTAGTCTCTTTTTAGAGTTTTTGATCAGTTGGTGTGGTCTAATACATTGGATGGAGATCTACTTTCAAATCGCTTAGGTTGTGAGGTTCTCCGTCAATGGTAAAAATGCAGAGTCATCGAGGAAAGATGCAGAGTCATCAAAGAAATCGGAGTCGAACGTCAGTAAGATTGGTATTAGTTATTTGGAAGTTAAATTTCATATATATGTTAATTTAGATCTACAATTGTTCAATCACGATTTTCATTGTAAGTGTCGTATGGCTTGCTATTAATGAAATCGTTATGTTTGATTTCAAAAAAAAAGAAAATGAAGATTATTCACATTAGAGTCATCTCTCACCAGCAAACGCCCCCCCCCCAATAATATTCTCTCCTTCTCATATTATTTGTCACTTAAAACGTAATTCACAAAATCAAGAAAACTTTTAAGTTATATTAATTTGCATTTTTGAAAATGAGAAAATGGTGAATTAAAAAAATGGTGAATAAAAGAGAAAATTTGAAGAAAAAAATGTATTTGATGAGGCTAATTTGATGAATTAGTAATTAATTTGCCATTGGATTTGTAAGGTGACAGATACTATAGGAAAAAAGAAAGCAGGCCCTGTCCTGACATTTTTGGGACCCTAGACAATACAATAAACCAACTTTTAGATTGGGCCTCTGATACATCCCTTATTTAATTTACATAAGATGTTGAGTCTTTTAATACTACCACTTATATTTTCTGGTAGGTGCTAAAACTAAGGCCCTGGTTTTTGGATAGGTAACTTTTTCCAATCCAATCTAATCTAAACCTTACACAATTACCCAAAAAAACATTTCTAAAAACACAATTTCCTAAAAAAGCATCATTACTTATCCAATCCAATCCAATCCATCCAAACCTCATTTTATCTAATCCAAAAAATAGGGCCTTTTTAAATCAATTTTTTTTTAAAACCGTGGGCCTACCCCCACGACGGACCTGATGACCATGATTTTGGCCTACCATGAGACCTTAGCTAGGCATATTAGCTCTTAGGATTTTTTCCCTCAACTATTTAAATTTGTTGCAATCATATATATTTTTTTTTGGCTAAAAAGGAGAGAGTCATTCCCATTCAAACTGAAACAATACAACTTACTCCAAGCATACCCAGAGAATACACACAAATCAATCAAACTACCAACTTCTCCCAAATCAAGAAATTACAACCCCCTGAAATTTGGCAACACAGTCTCTTCTAATCATCTTAGAAACAATTTCCACCCCCTTTCCTGTATTTCCATGAGATCTACTATTTCTTTCCTGCCATATATAGTAAATGACACCAGTATATAAAAGGAATAATTTCTGTTTTTGGGCTTTAGAGCAAGTACCACGGGCCAATACAATTTCCAGCCAATCTTGATTCTCATGCATCTGGACAACTCTTGTGCAATTGCAGCTCGCACACCACGACTAAACGAGCAATCGAAAAACAAGTGACTATGGCTTTCTAAGTCAGCTTCACACAACCAGCAACGAGAGGCCAATGCAACCCCAAATTTTTGCACTCTGTCCTGAGTAATAAGCCTTTCCTACATAGCCATCCAAGTAATAAAGGAAAATTTTGGAATTCTCCATTTATTCCAAACAAGTCTAGTCCAGTGAGGTTTTTCATCCGAGAATTTCAGCAAATAATAAACCCGGTCTATCAAATAATTTGCACCTGGAGAAATCTGATGCACTATAAAATCACGAACCTTTAGGAGATGCTTCCAGTACCAAGCACAGTTTTGGGAAGACTTACACTCCCAAATAGAATTCTTCTTGAGATATATATGGTGTACCCACCTAATCCAAAGAGAGTCCTTCCCCTGGGCAATACTCCAGACATGTTTCCCAACAGCCGCATAATTCCACTTGTAGATATCTCTAATCCCAAGACCTCCATTATGCTTGAAACTACAACATTTCTCCCAGGACATCGGAGGAACATTGTTAGACCCCCATAAAAAGTTTCGACAAATTCTTACAATCTGATCGAGAACATACTTAGGAATGAAGAACACTTGAGCCCAGTAAGAATGAATCGAAATCAAAATACCATTGACAAGTTCAACACGCCCTGCATAAGTAAGTTTATTAACAGCCCAACCTCTAATGCGGGAGCACATTTTGTCAATCAAAATCTGACAATCATCTTTTGTGAGTTTGGTGGGTTTGAGTGGGACACCAAGGTATCTGAAGGGCAAAGTCCCTTCACTGAAACATGTTAACTCAAGTAAATGCTTCTTCGTAGATGTAGGAACACCAACAATAACAATTTCTGTCTTGGAAGTATTAATATCCAGACCAGAAGCAGAGCTAAATTTATCAAAAGCTCTAAGAACACAGAGTATGCTTTCTTCATCAGCATGACAAAATAGAAGAAGATCATCAGCAAATGATAAATGTGCCAATTTCAGACCCCGACATAAAGAATGAAATTTAAACTTCTTCTGGTTCTGAATTTCATACTCAATAGCTCTACTCAAATACTCCATGACTATAACAAAAAGAAAAGGGGAAAAAGGGTCACCTTGACGAAGGCCTCTTCCATTGGGAAAGTAACCAAAGCGTTGTCCTCCATAAGCTACTGTGAACTTTGCCGTTGTAACACAATACATCACTCGATCAACAAAAATCTTAGGAAATCCAAGACCCACCATAAGTAGTCGAAGGAAATCCCAATTTACCGTGTCATAAGCTTTACGGATATCAATCTTCATAATACATCGAGGGGAAATATGTTTCCGATTATATAAATGCACAAGATCTTCAGCAATCATAATATTATCCATAATAGATCGTCATTCCACAAAAGCACTTTGATTGGGACTTATAATGCATTGCAACACAGGCTTTAACCTCAGGCAAAGAAGCTTTGTTATAGCTTTGTAAAGCACAGAGCAACACGCAATTGGTCTAAGATCACTTGTACTGGTAGGATGATCAACTTTGGGAACCATTACAAGAAGTGTTGCATTTATCTCACCAACAAAAGCTCCAGTAGAGAAGAAGTCCCTCACCAATCGAATCACATCCTTCCTAATCACTGGCCACGCAGCTTTATAAAATTTACTGTTGAAACCATCCGGACCAGGGCTCTTAGAATCATCAATACTAAAGAAAGCCCCTTTTATCTCATCATCAGTAAAAATACAAATCCATGGCATCCCTTTGAAGATCAGACACTAAGGGGCCAGATTGTATAATGTTCCACATAGGTCCAGAACCATTACATTTAGCTTCAAAAAAAGTTTGGAAGCGTAAAGCTAAATGATGTCCAACATCTTCTGATATTTCCTTTGCTTGATAATAGAATAATAGAATGCCGAATTAGTATCACCTCTCTGAATCCAAGAAATTTTGGATTTTTGTTTCAGTATACTGAAAGCTGCATCAAGCCAATGATTATATTCCTTCTTTGGCTCCACTTCTAGATCATGTAACTCCAAATTCAAGGGATCTTCATGAATACTATTCTGAATTTTACAAAGCTCATGATACGCCTGTTGGACCTTCCCCTGTATACCACCATCTTTAAGTTGGACCAGCTTCATCAAAGGGGTTTTCAATTTCTTCAGTTTGTAAGTAAAAACAAAACTGGGAGTTCCATGACATTGTGCAGAATTCCAACAATCCCGAACAACCTCCTTGAAAGTAGGAAGATCCGCCCAAAAATTGCAAAACTTAAAACCCGATCTTCTAGGGATTGCACCGGATCTCAAATGCAGTATAATAGGGCAATGATCAAATAATCCTTCTGGAACAACTTGATAAAACAACTCCTCAAAAGAATCAATTGCCATATCATTAGCGATTACTCTATCAATCTTTGAAAAAACCTTCCTGTTACTCCAAGTAAAGAAATTTTCAGAAAACTTTACCTCGATCATAGAACACAGATTCATGAACTCCTGAAAATCCAACACATCTCCAGTAGTGTATATATATATATATATATATATATATATATATATATATATATATATATATATATATATATATATATATATATATATATATATATATATATATATATATATATATATATATATATATATATATATATATATATATATGTATGTATATATATGTATATATATATATATATATATATATATGTATATATATATATATATATATATGTATATATGTATATATTGTATATATATGTATATATATATATATATATATGTATATATGTATATATATATATATATATATATATATATATATATATATATATATATATATATATATATATATATACATATATATACAGATATATACATATATACATATATATATACATATATATATATATATATACAGATATATACATATATACATATATATATATATATATATATATATATATATATATGTATATATGTATATATCTGTATATATATGTATATATCTATATATATATTTATATATATATATATATATATATATATATATATATATATATATATATATATATATATATATATGGCTAAAAGGAGAGAGCTTTTCCCCTTCATAACCGAATCAAAATACAACTTACTCCAGACATACTCGGAGACTTACAAACTGACATCCACCACCCACAAACTTAGTAAACAAACACCCCCTGCAATTTTGCTTTACAATCCCTAATAATTACCTTAACTAAAATTTTCACCTTTTTCCTTCCTACATCATGGGACACACACACACACACACATATATATATATATATATATATATATATGTCTGAGTACAAAGGATGAAGATCGTAGTATGTATAGTTTGAAGAGGGCAATATTGGAAAACTCTAATTGATTGTTTTCATTTATTTTTTAAAATATTAATGCATATTAATTGATATGATAAGTTACTATACAATTGTAAATTGTAATATGTCTATTTTGATGAGGGAATTCTTTGAAAGCTTTAGTTATTATTTTTAATTTATTTATAAAAAAATATTAATGCATCATATAAGTTACCACTAACAATAATTAAATAAATAATATTAACTAATAAGAGAAATATTCATGCTTTAAAAAAAAGGAAGATAAATACTTATTAAAGTTATATGTTTTAAACGTAACATAGTAGAACAATGAGGGTATTGGAAACTATAATTGCTACTATTTATCCTTTTTATTAAAAAAAAAATTATGCATATGAATTGATGATGTAAGTTACTACTAACTTTTTTTTTATGGAAGTAAGTTACTACTAACAACAATTAAATAGATAATATTAAATTATAAAAATATAGTAATAATAATAATAATAATATAAATATAAATAAAATGACCACTACACTCCATTTAAGATAATTTATTTATTAATAAGAAAAATATTCATGCTTTCAAAAAACTAAGATAAATACTTTTTTTTTTGAAGGCCAAGATAAATACTTATCAAAGAGATATTTTTTAAACATAATAGAAAAATTATATAGAATGAGGACATATTTGTAGGACTATAGTTGCTAATATTTATCCTTTTATTTAAATAAAAATTTATACATATTAATTGATGATGCAAGTTACCACTACCACCAATTAAATAAATAATATTGACTAATTATAAAACTATAATAATGACAATATAAATATAAATAAAAAGATCGACGACTGCATTCCATTTAATATAGTTTATTTATTAATAAGGAAAATACTTTTGCTTTCAGAAAAGTAAGACAAAAACCGATTAAAGCGTTTTTATAACATAAAAGAAAAATTATTTGGAATGATACATACGTTACCAACATAAATATACGAGAATTTTCTTTGTTTGTTTTAATGGTTGACTATTTCCCTTTTTTCTTTCAATAAAATTACTATTGTATTAATGTTATACCAAATCACTATCTTTTTATTTTATTTTATTTTTATATGTTATAGAAGTTCTCTTTTTAAATAATATAGGCACATAGATCTTGATTCAAGCTATTGTATAACAGGAACTAAAATTAAAATATATTAATATGCAACAATGAATTGCTATTACTAGTTATACGTTACAATAGGGTGAAAAGTATTAGAGGCTCAATGGCTACATCATCTAATCATCTTGATAAAAAAAAAAAAAAAAAAAAAAAAAGACTACACCGTTTAATCATCAAGTGTAAACTGTCGAAATCTCTTTTTTGTTAAAAAGAACCATTACAACATCTTTATTAATCATTAATTGACATTTAAAACTAATAAGAATATGTTTATAATGCATTGTACATTTGTACAAGCTCCTGCTATGAAATAGTTAGTCATCAATGAAATTTAATCTAAATTCTAATAGCAATATCTCCGGCTTCAGTTGTAAGATTGTCTACACGATAACTTTATAGCGTGTACCTAAGATTATTGGTGAAGTTTATAAAGCAAATAGTAGATTAAGTGTATAACATGAAGATTATTATGCATCTTGCAACTGTATGCATCCCCAACCATTAATCCAAGGAGAAAAATAGTAGTAAGCTTTTTGGTTTGCGATAATCCTTTTTGTGATCCGGTTCCTGCTTTTTTATGTTCCCTACTGCTTTACTCTTCGATAATTCTATTGCTTCAATTTTCTGTGAATTGATGGAAATGGGTTTTGAGTTAACACTTAACAATTGCATAATATTCATTAAGATTTGCATTATATTCTAAGTCCTAATACCTTGATTATCTTGCTATTTAGTTTAGGCCCCATTCTTTTATACGGTACCGCACGGTGCGGTATCGCAGGTTACCGCAACTCACCACAATTTACCATTTACCTTTTTTATAAATTTCAAAAAGTTCTACGTACATAAATTTAAAATTGGACCACAATTTACCACAACTAACCGCAACTTACCGCAGTCTACTACACCGCAACTTATCGCACTGCAGCGATACCATATAAAAGAACGTGGCCTTAGTCATGATATTTTTTATGTTCTTCAATAACTGTGTTTGAATTTAGTTTGTATAAATAATTTGCAATTCGCTGATTTCTTTTGTGGGCAAGCTGTATCCGAAATAGTGCAATAAAAATATAGTCACATTTTGAATAGCCTTTTGTTTACAAAGGAACAACTTAAGCAAGGTAAGTATATTTTCTTTCAATAAAATTATAGCATATTTCAACCGAGCTTTACTCTTCCATAGGTGTTTTAATAAGAAAATAATATACGTGCAAGTGATATTGTGTCATTTGTTTTAATTATTTTTGATGTAGATGTTGATATGATATATCTATATGTGTGTATTATAGTAATTTCAAGTAATTAAGTATTCGTCGTTATCTTTATTTTAAAAATATTATAGTACATTTTATGGTTCGTTACACGTATAGACATGCCTTTCTTATCAAGAATAATCCAATTTTCAAAAGGAAGAAATGTTAAATAAGTTAAGAAAAATAAGAATAATACATGTTGATTCCAAATAAAATATACTAACACATTTACAAAGCAAAACATATGAAACCATCACAATTGATATTTTTATTAGTTGAAAAATCATGTATAATTGCTTACATTCAAATAGAGTATACAATTAACGTGAATTTAGGTAGCTAAAAATTAACTTATAATAACATTCAAATAATATTTTCAAATTTATTAATTAGAATAATATTCACCTTTTTCATATATGGAACAAAATTATTCAATAGAACTACATTTAAATAACAAGTACTACCTTCATCCCGAATTGCATGTCACAAAAACTAACTCATCAAAACCAATAAACATAGGGAATGAGGTGAAAAGTTTTGAAATTGTCAAAAATACCCTTATAATATTCTTGAAATGAGGCAAAAAAATGTATTTATTAGGGGTAGAATTGGTATTATGGTTGTTAGAAATGTAAAAATTGGGTAATTTGACAAATAAAAAGAGACATGATAGTTAGAAAATTTGACACTCATTTAGGGACGGATGTAGTACATAGCGTTTTTCAAATAAATAAATAAATAAATAATTTTTTTCACAAAATATGTAATTTAATTGCGTCCCGTGCAACGCACGGGTTTGAAAACTAGTATATATATATTTCTGAGTACAAAGGGCGTTGCAGCTATGCTCAAATTGTCAATTTCATCTGCTTCTTCAAATATTCATGTAATATATTTTTCATTTTTTACTAAGTAATTTATATGCTTCCTTTAAATATTTGAAAAAAAATAGAGAATCCATGACAAAATATTAATTACTGTCAATATTTTATTTATTTTGTTTCTAAGTAATTTCTATGTTTCCTTTAAATAATTGGAAATATTTTATTTATTTTGTTTCTAAGTAATTTCTATGTTTCCTTTAAATAATTGGAAAAAATAGAGAATTCGGTCATGCATGACAAAACACTAAACAATTACTATGAATATTTTTTTTGAGACACTATTTCTATAATAAAAATCAATTAAAACCATGTTCAATTTTTTTTCTAATTATTATTTACCAAATTACTCATTGAGTTATTTTATAAAACTATTATTATAAGATTTATGATAAAAAATATGTTTAACTTAAACATAATTTAGCAAGTCCGCCAATATAACGAAATTGGGATAATATGGGTAGTTAATGTAGAACAATAGAAATAGGTAAAAGTCATAAATAATCATTTAAGAAGTATAAAATTTATGTAAATTTATGTCAAAAAGTAATCAAAATTTGGTGGGAGTACATACAAAAACTCGAACCTAAGACCTAATTTGCCTAAGACCTCAATCTTAATCGCTAAGTCAAGACCTCATTGATTATTAATTAATTAATTGAGAATCCACCTTTTAAAGTTTGTGAATAATTAAAAAATTATAAATATTTGAAGTATAACTTTTTTTTTTATAAGTCTAATAATAGTAGTTCCATGAGATAGAATATTAAATATTAAAAAATATAAAATCAAACATTTTAAAAATATATTAAGTATGTTTTTTATAAATAGAATATTACAATTCTACAAAGGTAATAATAGTAGTACCGTAAAATAGACTATTGTATAAGCAGAATATCAACTCAATATACCAGCCAACATATACAACTTAAGTTTCTTATATAACAGCAAAATCAAACAAAAAATTAACAACCATGTAAGAGTGTTAGGTTATCCTTTTTTCTTAGTAATTTCCATAACTTTTTATTGGTGTGAATTGAAATATTAGAAAAAAAATAGACAGTTATGTCATTTTCTACCGTATTTTTTATTTGGTAAAATAAATTAATATAAACATGTGCAAATTGTGTGTTACTCCTATACAGACCTGGCAATCGGATGGATCGGATCGGATTCGGATCGGATTAACTCGGATTCGGATTTTTCGGATAAGCCGTACTCTGGTTCGGATTCGGATTCGGATCGGATGGGGTTCGGGTTCGGATTGACTCGGATGTGTTTTGTCGGGTTCGGATCGGATTCGGACCGGGTTTAATCGGATCGTAATGTTCGGGTGGGGTTCGGGTTCGGATTCACTCGGATGGGTTTTTGTCGAGTTTGGATCGGATTAGGACTGGGTTTGATCGGATCGAGATCTTCGGGTTGTTTTTGGATCGGACCAAATTCGGATCTAAGTTTATAATATTGGGTAAACAATCTAAACATGTCATATACACCGAAGTAATGAAATTAGTCTATAATTTTATGCCAATTACACAGACCTTGTTTGAAAAATTTGTAGTTTAGATATATAGTGGTTGTGGATTGGCGGATGGTTTCGAATAAACGTCTACTAAGCTCTAAATTCATAATTTTAAAAATCAAAATATATAATTTATAAATTAAAGGTAATCATCACAAAATTTACAAAAATCCAACTTAAAAGTAAAGTTGAATTATATAATTTATAAATTATAATGGTACCAGACATTTTTTATTGTGATTGGTCGAATTATAATCGAGTCGGCTTAGTTTGGTTCTATTTCGGGTCGAATGTGCGTCGAGCAGGGTGAAACTCCATTCGAACAATTTTCAAATTCGGGTTAAATCAAATTTGACTCGGGTCGGATGTAGCTTGAATAAGATAAAATTCGATTCAGGCAATTTTCGGATTCGGGTTAAATCGGATTTGGCTTGGCTTGGGTCAGATAAAATTCAGGTCGGGCAAATTCGGATTTTGGTTAACTCGGATTTGGCAATGCTCGAGTCGGGTTCAGATCGGATCAAATTATTTCGGATGTGGCTCAGGTCGGGTAAAAATCAGTTCGGCCAATTTCGGATTCGGGTTAACTCGGATTTGGCAATGCTCGGGTTGGGTTCGGATCGGATCGGATTATTTCGGATCCCTTTCTTATTCGGTAAAATTCGGGTTGAGATTCGGATCGGATTCGGGGTCGGATTATCTCCGGGTTCGGATCAAGACCGGATCATCCATTTCGGTGTCGGATCGGATTCGGATTCGGATTTTTCGGATCGGATTTCGGATCTCGGATCAGCTTTGCCAGGTCTACTCCTATACAATATTGAACAAAGAAAGGGAAAACCTCTTTACAAAAAAAAAAATGGAAAACAACAAATAAGAGAAAATAACCTGTGCATAGCACAGGTACCAAAAAACTAGTAATCACTTTTCGTTTACTAAACATAAAAATGGTAAATAGCATGAAAAAATAACAATACTTAGGAGGACAACAACAATGACGAACATCAAGGACAACACAATAAAATAAAAACTACAACTCCATGAAAGAAACTCAATTACATATGATTTTCTATTTTAGATTATGGATATTAAGATATGTTTTACTACAACATACTTTTCGTTTACTAAAAATATCTAGACGTTTGACAAAATAAAAAACGAAAACCTTTTAGTAAATTGTAAGCCTCATCATTTTTGAAGAATGCTTTTGTTAAACACACAACATATTATATTCTAAGGCTTTATTCCATAACTTACTGATCCACTATGGATTAGTATGATACAGAATGCTTCTTGGCTTTTTTTTTATATTTTATATTTTGTGTCAATAATGATTATTTTTTTTACTCTTTAATATCATGTGTGACTATAATTTGCATAAATAATTAATTTGTTCATTTTTCTTGCAGGGTTGTTGTCGTAATAACTCAACAATTGGTATATTTTGAAAAAGCTTTAGTCTACAATTGGTACTTTCTTCTCCTATTAAAATTCTAACTATGTCAATTCAATTTTACTTCTCTAAAACATTTTTTATTTTTGGAAATCTAATAATCTATTCATAATCAATATACATAGAAGTGAAGTTGTATATTCTTTCAATGTTTTTGATTCTATAGATGCTAATTTCAGATACACATGTATGTCAAAGCATTTTTACGTAAGAATGTTCGTGTATTTATATCTTTCTATTAAACATATTATCAATTTTTTATGATAGTTTACATATATGGACATGTTTTTCTAACTTAGAATAAAATCTAATAAGAATAAATGAAAAAATATATTTATTAAGTCTTTTGTAACAAATATAATGGTGTTTACAATCCGAAAATAGAAAAAAAATAGTAAGTTATTATAAATAAAACATAATAACATTTTCGTAAATACTCCTTCCGTCCCAAATTAATTGACATTGGGCTAAGTATTAATTACTAACAAATTACAATGAGTACCAATATGAAATTACCGTCATTAGAAAGATGTTTTATTAAAAATTACAATGGAGGTAATTTCATATTGTAACTCATTGTAATTGATGAATAATTAACGGTCAAAGTTTAGTTAAAATGTCAATTAGTTTGAGATGGAGGGAGTAGATGGAATCATAACAATTAATATTTATTTCAATTGCATGCTAGTCATACCTAAGTCCTTCAATCCAAAATAATTATGTTAACTTGGATTTATGTAGTTATGTAGTTAAAATTTAACTATCAATATCTATCAAATCCATCCAATACATTCATTTTTATGATCTATTTCTGATATCAAATAATGCTCACGTTTTACATGAAGAAAATTTTAATTTTTAACTATATTAATAAGGTTATTGATGAAGTTTAAAACTATTTATAGTAAAATAAGATATTATATTTATTTAAAAAAAGACAAACGAAATTTATAGGTTAATTTATTAATTTTGCTCATATAAATTTCTTAGATTTTTATGAAAGAATAAAATTTCTAATATTTTAAATTATATGAAAAACATAACATAAATATATTATATATTCTAACTCTTCAAAGTATATATAATTAGTTAAATGGTGAGTTATAACTTAATTAAAGGGTTGAAAAGACTATATTGAATAATAATTAGTCAATATGAGTAAGTTTTTACATTCTTTATAGCAATTTCTGTTACCAGAATATTTTGAATTGAAACTTATATATTGAATAATTAACAATTATTATGCACTATTGGCCAAGCTTATTTTATTAATTATATTCCCTTTATTATATTAATTAGGTTACAAGAATATTTTAAAAAGTTATATTTATTATTTTAGCCTTATTAACTTAAAACCATTGACCTATTAATTTCTCAGTTGAATATTTATGTTTAATTTGACTAATTATTTTCATTTTACTTGAATACAACTATACATAACATCTATGTTTCTTCTACTAAAAAATGAATGTGTTTATACTCTAAGAAATGGGACATATTTTCCCATCAAGAAAAAAAAGAAAGAAAAAGGATTATATTTTAATGGTAAAGTTTTGGCAGAAAATTTATGTTTTAATTATATTTGTTGTTATAATATTAATTGGCTACCGATTTATTTTGCAACATTACTTGATTAAAAATAAATTAGTGCTAGATATTAATATAAATAATTTATATTTTTTAAAATCCATAACATGTAGTTACCTTTATTTATTGGAGGAGATATTTTTATACCTAATTTAGATTTTGCTTCATATTATATGGTTCAATTAAAATGTTTGATTGTGAGAGATCTTAATATTTGAAAAAAGATCTTAAAAAATATATTTACATATTATAATCATAATTACAAAATCTTTTATTTTTGTCAAAATATAAGAAAATTATACATTCATCATATTGTAACATAAGCAATATCTTCAACAATATGTATGTAGTTTAATTTTATGCAAGCAATATGTATAATTTAAAAAATATTAGAAAAATATACTTATGAACTTACCATCATTTTTGACATTCTCTTAGCAATATTTTCAACAATATGTGTGATCTATTGTCGTCCCGTGCAATGCGCGGGTCTGAAAACTAGTTGTATTGTATAACTGAGATCCTAATCAAGTGCGATAGATTTTTCATGTCCCCCATTTTATTATATTGCAATTATATTACACTACCCTGCAATTTGGTTGCACCAAAAAAAAAAAACTAAGTTATAAAACTAAATAAAATATACGAGGTTAACATGAGATAATTATAATAGTTCTCACAAAAAAGAAAGATAGTTGATATAATATACTTTCCTACTAAAAATAAATTAAATACCACAATTTAAATTTGGATAGCTGATATAATATAATTTTCTACTAAGAAAAAAGCCAGAATGTTTAACTCATGTATAAAGTATTAATTGGATATACAACAAAAATTTTCAGTATATCAAACACGTAAAATAATAAATAATTTACCCAAATCACCTCTACTCTGATTGAAGATAATAGTTGTTGGGGTTGTAAAAAGTGATAAATAAATTTATTAATTAGGGGTAAAAAAAGGAATGACAATTATTGGAGTTGTAGAAGAGACAAAAAAAATTAATTAAAAGTACAAATATTTTAAACGGAAAATAGTAATATTTTAATAGATTAAAGATAAACCATCACTCTTTTTTTACAAATACAAATGAATGGTTTTGACTATTTCACATATTCTAACAAAATGGTCACTCCAAAGACATTAATGATAGCCCTCCATAAACTTGCATGCTGGTAGGTTTCAGACATTTGGTAAGCTCAACTTGAGTTTGGACTGAATTGGACACTTAGGGGGCTGAATTCGAAGAAATTAATTCTTTGCTGGTTGGGGCTGAAAGCAAATGTGGCAAGTTGTGTAACTTGTGTACAAGTGTCTTTGAGCGGTGGGCATAATAAACTAATTTACCAAGGCACTTAGGTAGTTGGGTTGTGGCCGTCAAAATTAAGCCAAAAATTTTAAGGTTATTCACTATAAAGGGCAGCCCACTAAGACTTTCAACCCAAAAGGACTAGAGGGACCATGGAGTCCCAAATTAATGGAGTATAGGGGTCCAATTATTAAATGTAAATTGTGACCTATTGGTCTTGCATTACAAGAAATATGACTTTCACCAGTAGGGTCCTATCTGTTGGTAATAGCTTTTACCAACATATAATTATTTGTCACAAAATTGTTGGTAAAAACTCGTTAGTAAGGGTGGTACCAATAGATAAGTGCATCTGTTAGTATTGTTTAGTAACACCATCATATCAAATATGTTGGTATTCCATAATGCTTTACCAACAGATATTGAATTGATGGTAAAAAGACTTTTACCAACAATATAAATTGTTGGTGTTACAATTTTGGCGCCAAAGTTATCACTAGTACCAACAGATTGTTTATGTTAGTAATACCATTTTGGCGCCAAAACTTATTATAGTCCTCATGTATCTGTTCTTAATAGTATTCCAAACATGCACACATCTGTTGGTAATAGTAATCTACACTTGCATACGTCTGTTGGTAATAGTAATCTACACCTGCATACGTCTGTTGGTAATAATCATATAGCAAAATTCTATATTTATTAATAATAACATTTTTGCCACCACCTGCTAGTTGTAGATGCCTCTTTCAATATATCCCTGTATTAACAATATTTGTATATATGTAAATATTTGTTTCACCTAAAAAGAACACACCTAAAATTAAAAGTCATTTCAAAGCATTACATATCATAGAGTAACAAATATATTGTTGTAAAGCTAGCTAGAATGCATGGTTTGAATTTGTTAAAGAAAACTTGCTAATAACTTGTTTGTACCTAGTACTTACACAACTAAAAACACAAGTCTCAACATAATTTGTCTATATATATATATAGACAAATTATTTAAATAATCCCTGCTTTCACAATTGGACATCAATAATCCCTACTCTCAATTTGAATTCTGGTGGTCTAAAAAAAAAAATTATATTGTAGTGGGACATCATTGAGAGTATACCTTAAATATCATAGATTTTGTGTTGCGTTTGATTCAAAACTTAGTATAACACTTTACCATGATTTTTAATGAATTTACGACGTTTCTCCCAATTTATTTCAACTTGTTAATGATTTTTTTTTACAATTTTTTCACTTTTATTCCTTTTAAAAAATCATAATAATTGCTTGGAGTACCAAAAAATTATTTAAAAAATGTTTTAGTAACTACATTTCATTACCTTTCTGGGAGTAGGAACGAAAAAAACAAAAACAATATGGGGTATGAATGAAAAAAATAAAAAGAATATGGAGGTGAATTTGGTACCACTACAATGCACTTTTATTTTTTTTGGACCACCAAAATTCAAACCGAAAGTAGGGATTATTGCTGTCCAATTTGTAAAAGTTGAGATTATTATAATCAATATATATATATATATATATATATATATATATATATATATATATATATATATATATATATATATATATATATATATATATGCTATCATTTCCCATGATCATCAACATTGTAATCATGATTAATTGTTGGGACATTCATCATCATTTCGGCCATCAATATCTTTAAATTCATCTTCACCTTCACTTTCACGTTCAGCAGCATCATCCTCAAGTGATGAAAGAAGATCATTTGACAATCTCTAATTATCTTAATGACAGAAATAAGTTAATGCAATTTTTTTAAAAAAAAAACAGAAAGAATCATTGTCAGCCCACAAAGAGCTCCCCCTTTTCCCATAATACTCCCTAGTGTAGACCCATTAATAGTAAAAACTAATAAACCTTAAGAACACCTGACATGCAAAGGAAGGTTATATTTCCGATTCCATCACTAAAGTAGACTTGTTAATACTATCACTAAGCTCCAATAAATTTCAAGATTCTGAATACTTCCAATCATTGTAGAACGATAGGCATTCAAGTTAAGATCAACATTAAACCAAAAAACACAAAATTAAAACCAATCCATATCATCCAAACCCTAGAAACCCCACAGAGGGGAAAACAATTACTGCATCCCCAGGGACTAAATCAAACGAATGACACTAGCAACCGCAATATTAGGTTGATGAGTTGTTTGGAGAAGTTACCGTACTATGATGGCACCAGTGTAAGAACAACGGCAATGGAAGACGGCGAGCAACAACAATGGTAGACAACGAGCAGCAGCAATAGAACTATAGAAGTTTCCTAAATGAGCGTTATAGTGTAGAATTAGGGGGAGGAGACTAAGGAGAGTTAGAGAGCCATTGTTTCAATTTTGCTAAATTCATTTGTGTATTTGCAATTTTTTTAGTCAGAATGGCACCCAAGTGTTTAGGTTAATTCCAACATTTTTTTATCTGTTGGTAAAAACGCTACAATACCAACATATATTTTAATTGTTGGTACTGTAAATGTAATACTAACAGTTAAAATTCTATCTGTCCGTATAAAAGTCCTTTTACCAACAGATAATATAAGTGTTGGTAAATTAATAATAATACCAACATATGTTTGATTTGTTGGTAAATATGTACTTTGACCAACAGATAATATGTCTATCACTAACAATCTATTGGCAAAAGCGACTATTTTTGTAGTGTTGAGAGGACTTTTGGGTCAAAATTGCTATTGGGTTGTCCTCTGTGGTCAATAACCCAAAATTTTAAAACGTCCTTGATCCTGGGCGGTTGTCCCTTGGGCATACCCCGGGACCGGGCCTAAAGAAAATTAGTTAAAATAACAGATAATATAGAAAGAAAGGAATAATTAAAAAAATGAAAGGCTATGAGCGTTTGAGTTGTGTGAATTGAACGTGTAAAATGAACAAGTGGATACATGCCTCTATAAATAGCCACCCGATATTGAAACTAAAACCAAAAGCTAAAGATGGCATTGGCATCCAACCCTGGTGTTCTTTCTCATTTCCCATGGGAAGACCTTGGCAGCTTCAAGGTTTGTTTCCCTATCTCTCTTTCTTAAATAGACATGTGCGCAGTATGTTAACATGACTATTCTGGCAAAAAAAAAAAAAAGAGACATGTACACTCATGTATGAGAGTATTTAATAACTCAGTTGTCTCAAAATTATCATATGATCATGTATTTAAAGAGTTTTATTTGTATATTTAACTAATTTGAGATCGCCATGCTTGTTGAGGTTTACTCCCTACATTCTAAATTAACTGTGTCTAGACATTGTTAACACAAGAAAATATTATCATTAGATTTCATAATGGAAATAATAATGTACGTGACATATGATGTAATTTTTTTTATAACATATGCTATAAAAAATTCTTAAGCAAAGAGTATATTGTTGACAATTGATATAGAATGGAGATAATATATGAATTAGGCCTTTGTATAAGAACTGAGAAGTGCACTATGCATATGAGTAAAGCCCGGTCATTTTTGGATATTAGTTAAATTTAACCAGACTTACTAAGTGTTTTTACCGATTTATATATATTTAAAAATTATATATTCAAAAAGTGTTGTGATTATATATATATATATATATATATATATTCACGTATTATATTATAATGAAACCTTTTTTTAGTATCTGATTCAACAGTTTCTAGGTAGTGTGTAGTTGAATTTGTGTTATGAACTTAGATGCAAAATTTATTGATTTTCCCCAACTGGATTTCTGGGGGTTTTGATTGGTTTATTTATGTTGCCACTTGTTATTCTAGTGTGAATTAACAATGAAACCCTTCAAGTTACTTTTGTCGCATCATCCTTTGTTGCTTAATTACTCCAATATATTTTCGTGTAAATTAATGATACTATTTCATGACTGACGATGAAAGTATGGCACAAAAAAAGAAGACAAAGTATCGCACAAGAGAAGAGAGGGAACAAGCGTTTTTTTATCATTCATGACTGACGATGAACCCGGGGCAAGAAAGTAGAGGGTAAATAAATTAAGAGAGAGTATTTAATTAAGGGGTATAAGGAATTTTATTTTTAGTTGACTAATCCAAATCTGAAAAGCAGGTATAAATATTATTTATAATAGTTAGGTGATAAATTTATTACGTTTAGTCATTTACTATATAGTAAGGGGTGGGTTTTTATAATTTCCCATATATTAAGGCTAAAATTTTCATTTCAAACAAGTTGGGAGGAGTTATATGTTATTACTTCAAAAATTAATTATTACAATTATGATTATATATTCCTTAAGTATTTTATTTAGAAGAGGGTTATGCAATCAGAATATAATATGTAAATATTTTAAGTATTTTAATTGTATATTATCTCGTCAAAATCATTGTATAGCTCACGCTAAACCTAGCTGGCAATAATTTTATTTGTTCTTAGTTTTACTAGGTCAACGTCTAGTTCTTTTTTCACATTCTGCATGCTATAACTTTTTGGCTTTCGAAGGGCTTACTTATACCAACTTTGTTTTGTGTTTGTTGTTGTGTTGGTTCAAGTATGTGTTAGTGGCGCCATGGACACTTCACAGTATGTATTCGTACTTCATCAAAGGAGACGAGAGAGCTCTGTTTTATGTGATCGTATTTCCGCTTATGCTTTGGAGGCTGCTTCACCATCAGATCTGGATTACTTGCTCACGACATCGTACTGCCAAAGGCAACAATCGTATTCTTGATCGAAGCCTTGAATTTGAGCATGTTGACGGAGAGACAAATTGGTATAACTTCATTTGCATGAAACTACTAATTAATTTCTTTATCCATTTTCAGTCTATATAACTACGCATAGTTAGACTTGCAACATATTCACCCTTAATCATATCATAAGATCCTCGAGGATTATACTGGAGTAAGTAATTAGTAATCTCAACTAAATATATGTCGAGAAGTAAAATCGTTTTTAATGCGATTTATAATTTATTGTCCATTTTTCCCGCTGTCAAGACGTGTATTATTGTCCCTATAATTTATAGGTTTGGATTGAATCTTTTTTCCCGCTGACTTCTTGTTTTCGACAGGGATGAGCAGATATTGCTTAATTGGATAATACTGTATCTTATATATTGGGGGATGGAGGGTGCAAAGTACATGCCCTTATGGAGAACAGATGGCATAATTGTTACTTTCTTACTTCACATTGGTCCAGTGGAGTTCTTATACTATTGGCTCCATAGAGCTCTCCATCATCACTTTCTCTACTCGCGATATCACTCTCATCATCATACTTATATCGTCACCGAACCAATCACAGGTAAATTTTTCTCTTCTTCAATTTTGGATTTGCTTATACTATGCATGTGCATGTCGAAAATATTATTGTCCCCTGAACCAGGGAAAAAAAAAAAAGATGATTACCCCAATACCCCATATTTCTTTTAAGTTCCCACTCTTTGGGAAGCAAAATATTTCCATTTTATATCATTGGTACAACTCAGACATAACTATGGAAATTTGTATATACTCTTATTTATGTTTATAACATTTATAAATGCAACTCTCACCTTTTCAAGTTAATATTTACCTCCTCTAATATTTTGAACCAATTTAATTTAGCAATCTTTTCTGTAAATTTAGCAACCTTTTCAGTGAAGGCATGACTTGTGGTGAAATTTGTTTGCTAATATTGTTGTCAAGCAAATAAATATCATTGTAAATCTCACATTCACCAAACTAGTTGCTAAATTTATCGAAAAGTTGCTAAATAAAATTGGTTTGAAAGGTTTGTGGGAGGTAAATATTAACTCAAAAATATCAGAGTTGAAATTATAAATATTATAAACGTGAAAGGGGGCATGTACAAATTTTAATTTCATAAATCACACATTCATGAAACTAGTTGCTTATATTAACGAAAAGGATGCTAAATAAAATTAGTTTGAAAGGTTGGAGGAGTTAAATATTAACTCAAAAAGGTAAGAGTTGAAATTACAAGTAATATAAACGTGAAAGGGGGCATGTACAAATTTTCCTATAATTGTGGGCTTAATTAGTAGGTCAATTACTGATGGAGTTATATGTGAATAATTTAGGCATTAATAGATGGAAAAGAATTGAGTATGGTAAATAGTTAGTGAAGCAAATAATGTTGAAATTAAAAGGGGTAGAAATTGGATGGAAAACTTAGATAATCAAGGAAATCGTAGGCGTATTCACTCTCTTTTGACTTATATACCGACCATATATAGTTGCAGGATAAAACTTTTGCCTTATAGGAAGAGACTTAAACAAACTCTCAATCTTTGTCTAGGATGCGCTGCAGTCACACCCTAGAAAGGGGGTGCATGGGAAGTAATGAAGTAAGTGTAAAGGGGAGGAAGAGCACCCTATTTATAATGCAAGCATGCACTCTTGGATATGGTAGAAAAGAGTTGTAGATAGGATCATGATGTAGGATTTGCATGGATAAGGTATTTAGGATGATTAACCAAGCCTAACTACCCTTATCAACAAAAAAAAAAAAAAAACATGTGCTTAAATGAATTTGAGAATGTGAAAAACAACACAAAACTTCTCTTATATTCTTAAACTTAGTTTTTCATACTTATAGCTCGCCATTCATACACATACACTTGAAGAAACATCAACAATCCTTCGTCATTTTGAGTGTACGGAACTCTTAACTCATATTCCAACACCTCCACCAACAAAATACATTAAATCACACAAATCAAAACACACAAGAGAGTAAGGGTTAGTCATGCATCTTAGATAGTTTCTTGCGAATTGAATTTCTAAGTAATGAACATAATTACAAATGTCTAAATGTGCTAGTTGACAAAGCATTGAACTTCACATCCTTGTTGAACGTTTGGATACATTACACCGTCATGACTTAGCCAAATCAAGAAACCTCAAACTTATGACACTATTAAACATCGTGTGTCCCATATCCTCTCGCAGCAAATTAAAGCCAAGCCCAATAGCTCCTTGAAGTGGCTACACTACTTGCTCACATAGTTAGACTAAAACTTATATGCTAGCTCCTGTAATCAAGCACCCATCCTTAATCAGTCTATTAAGAATAAACACTCATCCTCTTGTCATTAGAGAACTTATGCACAACACTTACCCTTAGGATGGTTTTGAAACTTGTGCTAACACAAACACTATGCAATAGAGTCACACTCCAAAGGCTTGACATCAAGTCAAGTATCAAGAAGAGGCATTACTACTAGTATTTGTTAAGATAGGGATTATACCCATCCCCCTTGATGATTTAATCACCATGTCCTTGGACAATCCCTTAGTCAAGGAATCGGCAAGGTCCTCACTTGAAGGCACATATCCGATAGTCACTACCCCATCCTTGATGAGTTGATGCGTGTATGCATGTCTAAGTCCAATATGTCTTGACTTGCCATTGTAGACATGACTATACACCTTAGCTAAGGTAGATTTACTATCACAATGTATGGAGATTGGTCCCATGGGCTTAGGCCAAATTGGCAACTCCAACATCAAATTCCGAAGCCACTTCGCTTCCTTGCAAGTAGCAGCCAAGGCTACAAACTCGGATGCCATAGTGGAATCTGAAATGCAACTTTGTTTCTTGGAAGCCCAAGAAACAATGCCACCACCAAGCATGAAAAGCCAACCTGTGGTTGAGGAATAGTCCTCCTTATCACTAGCCCAACATGCATCTAAGTATCCCTCTAAAATCGAGGGTTCTCCTTTATAATATAAGGCATATTTAGGAGTTTTCTTAAGGTATCTTAACACCCTCCTTATTGGATGCCAATGGTACTTACTAGGATTACTAGTGTACCTACTTAATTTGCCTATTGCATAAGCAATTTCCGTCCTTGTGCTTGTCATGGAATACATCAAGCTACCAATAACCTTGGCATACTCTTCTTGACAAATAACTCTTCCTTCATTCTTGACCAAATGAAAGTTTGCATTGAGAGGTGTTGAAACCGGAGTGAGTTCCTTACCTTTGAACTTCTCCAACACCTTTTCGATATACTGGGATTGTGAAAGGCTAATATCAGCATTATTTCTAATGATCTTAATGCCTAATATCACATCTGCCTCACCCATGTCTTTCTTGGAAAATTTGGATGAGAGAAAACCAAGTTGTTCTATATCAGTACCAAAAATCAACATGTCATCAACATACAAGAAAATAATGACTCCATTTCCATTCTCAAACTTATAGAACACACACTTATCAGATTCATTAATTGCAAAGCCAAAAGAAAGCACAACCTCATCAAACTTTTGATGCCATTGTTTAGGAGCTTAATTTAAACCATATAAAGACCTAACTAGTTTGCATACTTTCTTTTCTTGTCCCTTAGACACAAAGCCTTCAGGTTGCCTCATGTACACCTCTTCCTCTAATTCACCATTTAGAAAAGTAGTCTTAACATCCATTTGGTGAATTTCAAGCTTAAAAATGGTGGCTAACGCTATTAGAACTCTTATAGTCGTGCATAGGTGTCTAAGTAGCCTATAACATGTCTTTGTGTAAAGCCCCTTACAACTAGCCCGACTTTATGCCTTTCTATGGTACCATCTACTTTGCTTTTCCTCTTAAAAATCCAGTTAGAAGTGATAGGCTTACTACCGGGTGGAGGATCGACAAGGATCCAAGTATTGATCTCCAAAATTGAATCCATCTCTTCTTGTATATCCTCTTTCCAAAAGGGGGCATCTTGTGATCCCATGGCCTCACTAAAAGTCTTCATATCACAATCAATGCTATGAATTTAAGGGATTTCATTGCAAATCTCATCCCTTGTTCCCTCTTCCATGTAGAGATAGAAATCATCCCCAAATGATTTTTCTTTTCTAACTCTCTTACTTCTTCTAGATCCATCATTTTCATGATGTTCATTGGATACTTGTTCATTTGGAACCATGTCACAAGTGACATCTTTGGGTCTTGGTATTGAATGGAATCTTTGCTCATAAAATAAGGCATCAAAGGATTCTATAACAGTGTTCACCGTTACAAACTCATTAGGTTCACTAACCATGTACCTATAAGCCTTACTATCTTGAGCATATCCAATGAATATGCATTCAATACCCCTTTTACCCAACTTTCTCTTTTTAGGTTCGGGCATTTTCACAATTGCCCTACACCCCCAAACCCTTAAATGACTTAAGTTTGGTTTGTGTTTGTTCCAAATCTCATAGGGAGTAATAGAATTATCCTTAGTAGGTATTTTATTCAAGATGTAGCATGTTGTAAGCATGGCTTCAACCCAAAATCTCTCACTTAATCCAGAGTTAGATAACATAACATTAACCATTTCTTTAAGAGTTCGATTTTTCCTTTCGGCCACCCCATTTTGTTGAGGAGTAT
Source organism: Portulaca oleracea (assembly GCA_029582165.1). Taxonomy (NCBI): domain Eukaryota; kingdom Viridiplantae; phylum Streptophyta; class Magnoliopsida; order Caryophyllales; family Portulacaceae; genus Portulaca; species Portulaca oleracea. Next base: position 20,927,312 of record CM055886.1, read on the forward strand.
AGGGGGTTGTCACTTGATGAACAATACTGATTTGTTGAAAGTATTTAGGCTCATAGTACTCCCTACCCGTATCCGATCTAAGGATTTTAATAAAGGATTCACAATGCAATTCACTTTTGACCTTAAATGATTTAAATTTATAAGTGCTTCATCTTTAGTTCTTAATAGATAGATTTACAATATCTTGAATGATCATCTATAAAAATGATGTAGTACTTCTTACCACCAATTGTAGGATTAGTGTGAAAATCACCAAAGTCACTATGAATAAGATCTAGTAACTTAGATTCCCTCTTATATATGGAAAAGATGCTTTAGTGATTTTGGTTATCATGCATGTCTCACACTTCTTTATATTATCATCTACTTGTGGAATTAAATCAAGTCTAGGCATGGCTTGCATTTTCCAAAAATTCACATGACCAAGACAATAATGCCATAAAGATGAAAGGGAAAAAGGTTGCACATACATATAACCGGAAATCACTTCATTAACATTAGTAATATCAATAGAGTCATTACACACAACATTAAGTTTAAGCATGGTCCCACTAAGATACCCCTTACCCATGAAAATATCACCCTTAGAAAGTACATAATTATCTCCATAATAAACTTGGAGAAACCCATGCCTATTTAACAAGAACCCGGAAACTAGATTCTTACCTACTTCCGTGGCAAAATAAACATCCTTAAGAATAAGAGCTTTGCCGGAAGTGAACTTGAGATCGATTTGGGGAACACCTTTCACTAGAACCGGGGCATTGTTTCCCATGTAGAGACTCTTGCCCTCCTCGGGCGGAGTGAAACTTGTGAAGAAGAAGTGGTTGTTGCATACGTGCCTAGCGGCATCATAATCAACAAACCAAGCGTAGTCCTCACATACTACATTGATTTGTTCTTTGATCATAGCAACAAACTCACTTGGTGCTTTCTCCTTGCCCTTATCATTTTTATCAAGTAGGCCATGTTTCTTTTTCTAAACATAGCAACCTTGTTTCTTATGTATGGGACTATCACACCCCCAACACAAGGGCTTCTTGTTGTTGTTGGTCACCTCTTGCTTATGTTGTTCTTATTGTTGTCATTATGCCTTTTCCTCTTACCCTTTTGACCATAGCTCACCAATCATACACATATACTTGAAAAAACTTCAACAAATAAATGGTCTGCTCTTAATAAATATCTCACATAGATAGAAAAGTATAATCTCTCACTATTTATAAGATAAAAAGTATTATGGACTTATAAATTATGGAGTGAGCTAACTCGTGCTTGTATTCAGGTTCAATACGAGATATTGAACCCCATACATTCATGACCCGAGCTGCAAAGCCTTGATAATAACTTTTAAGGGGGAATGGGGGATTGATGATTATATAAATGAAAATTATGTGAATTTTGGGGCAAGACATCTCTGAAGTGTCTTACCTTGATATAAAGCTTATATATTTGCATATAAATTGAAAACAAATGACATGATTAACTTCTATAACTAAAATACCATATATAAATTTTATAACATTATATTTTTTTATCAAAACATTTGTATAAAGTATCTCTAATGGGCAGGGTTCATTCGATTAGGGTATCATCTATAATTCTTGACGTAGTAACAACACTATAAGTTTCTTGTAATTGATAATTAGTAGTACTTATTCACAAAGTTTGTGTCAAAATTATAATAACTTTTAATTTCATTGAAAGCAAACACTTAATTAAACCTTGTCTTGCCTCAAGACATGTATCATCACTCATATTTAATAACCAATCAGAAAGATTTTTCGTATCTTAAAAACACAATTTTGCATATGAGGTAGATCTCATCTTGAAATAGTAATTCACTCAAGCTTCAATTAATTCAATCCTAGTTTTTCTAACAAAGTATGTATTCAAGTTGTTGAGCTATGTCATAGTAGATGAAACTTCATTTGAACTTGTATACATGTCTCCTTCAATTAAAAACCTATTAGTATCATTTTGAAAATCTTGTTTGCCCTTAAAGTTATATTTATTCATTTGCGATATTGTTGGTATTAATTTTTTGTACGTGATTTTACGATGTTGGTAGCGGTGATCCAACCATTTGCGGAACTTCTGGCGTACTATTCTCTCTTTTCCCTACCGGTGCTTACAGCTACTGCTACTCATATGAATTCTATAGCTGCAGTTGTCATCTATATTACTTACATTGATTTCATGAACATGTTGGGTCACGCCAACGTTGAGGTCGTCCCTAAATGGGTGTTTGAGGCCTTTCCTCCTCTAAAATATCTTATGTACACCCCCACGTAAGTAACTTATTTCATTTTGCAGTGTTCATTTTGAAATATGTAGAGTTTGAAAATCCCGAAGAGCTAGTACCTACAATTTCTATATGGTGGGAATTGTTGGTACTCAAGATGAATCGTATGTGTTTGCTTTCAAGATTAAACCTTCATTGTGCCTAATATGGGGTTTGTGTTATTTTCTTCTGCCGCCAGCTACCCGCTGGATATGCAACTCTAAATAGAGAAGTTAGCGTCTTTCATAAATCGAAAATTTTCATTGAACACTTTCAATGATTTGGCAGGTTTCACTCATTGCATCATACCCAATTCAGGACGAACTACTCACTCTTTGTGCCATTTTATGATTACGTGTATGGTACAGTAGACAAATCCGCAGATGCCCTATATGAAACATGTCTAAGGAAACCAGAAGAAGTTCCAAACGTGGTGCATTTAACACATCTGACAACATTACAATCTATTTACCATCTTAGGCTAGGGTTCCTCTCCTTTGCCTCCACACCGATGACCCCCAATTGGTACCTATGGCTTATATGGCCTATCACAGTATGCTCCATGATCATTGCATGGATTTGTGGTCGGACCTTCATTGTTGAAAGAAACACATTCAACAAGCTGAAGTTACAATGTTGGGTTATTCCACGTTATACTATGCATGTATGTAAGTTTTTATTTTTGTTTTATATTCCTAAATCAAATGGTAAAAAATATAAGTGTCTTATAATTAGCAATCTATAAATACTTGCAGTATGTCTCAAAACGGCAACGAGTGCCCATAAACAAGTTGATCGAAGAGGCAATACTAGAAGCTAATGCTAAAGGAATTAAAGTTGTGAGCCTTGGGCTTTTAAATCAGGCAAGATATATCTCATAACCATATATGTACAAATTATTCTCTTACTCCTCTTAAACATTAATTAATTATTCATCAATTGTGCCCTTGATCGATCTTTGATATTGAGTATTTGATTTTAGGGGGATGAACTGAATAGATATGGCGAACTTTACTTGAAAAATCATCCCATGCTAAAAGTGAAAGTGGTAGATGGAAGTAGTCTAGTTGTGGCTGTGGTGCTTAATAGCATTCCTAGAGGAACTTCTAAAGTTCTTTTTGGAGGAAGACTCTCAAAGGTTGCATATTCCATCGTCTCTACTCTCTGTCATAAGGATGTTCAGGTATTTCATGTATCTTCTCTTAATTAAGATTAATTGAAAGAACCCTTGGCATAACCAATGATAAGGTATAAAAACGAAATGTAAATAATGAAAATAAAAGAAGATAATACACAAGAATTTAGCCGATGTTCACCCTTCCAAATAGGGCTACATCACCGGACCTAAGCTTCTCTTCACTTAGGATGTCAAACCATTTTACCTCTTGTTTACTTAACAAGTACAACTAGGTCCTCAATCTTGACTCCGTTGAGTACCACCAAGGCAAGCTTACAAAAAACTCAATCAAGAAGACACGTCCCCCTTGATCTACAACTCAATTAGGGCAACACCCTTGATCTACAACTCAATCAAAATACTAAGGATTAACAATACTGAGCTACCCAAGTGAGTTTCCAAACTCACTTAATACAAGTCCCATTATAAGAGTATACTTTCAGACCGAGGACCTCATGAAATAAGAGATTAAAGGATGTTAAATTACAAGGTTGTCTCTCTTGTAGAGCGGAGTGTTTCCCTCATTTTTCTTCTCTATCTTCGTCCTCTTTTTATACTCAAGAGGTGAGGTGAATGTTGGAATTTGAAAGGAACCTTTAATTGGCAAGATGTCCTTAGAGATCTTCACAAAGATGGTTTCTCATTGAATTCTTGCTGGAAGCAAAGGCCCACGTGATATTTGTTGGAACTTCAACAATCAAGCCATCCTATAATAGTTGGATACTGAAAAATATCCAGACTATATGCCAGTAATATTCGAATTTTGACTTCATTCAAAACCGTTCCAGTCGCTAAGGTCTTTGCGTCTGGGTCCGTCGTGGTCCTTGAGGGTTTCTAACATTAACGCTCACTTCTTTCAAGTTGTTAACTGTACATTTGAGCATGGAATGATTCGAATTTTGATATTATAGGTCATGGTGCTGAGAAAGGATGTATACAATAACTTGAAAAAAATCTTGCCAGCGGAGTGTAGTAGCAACCTAGTTCCTTACGAAAGACGGGATATTGATATTAAGGTAATTAAGCCCCTATAATCTTCATTAAATATCGTAAGGAAAAAACTGTTGGAATGAACTAATATATTCTTTTTGTGGTAGATATGGTTGGTTGGAGATGATTTAAGCCTAGGTGAACAGTACAAGGCTGGCAAAGGAAGTGTGTTTATTCCTTTCTCTCAGTTCCCTCCAAAAACAGTCAGAAAAGATTGTCTGTATTTGAATACTCCGGCTTTGGTAGTCCCCAAGTCTTTCACCAATTTACATTGTTGTGAGGTACTATTCTTTTCAAACAAATTATCACTTTAACTTTAGTTTATATACTAAGTTGAGGTTTGTTTAATGTGCACACATGCTTTTCTCTTGCTTATATATTAAAACAGAATTGGTTACCGAGGAGGGTAATGAGTGCATGGCGAGTAGCCGGAATAATCCATGCTTTAGAGGGATGTGAAAGCAACGAGTGTGGAGACAAACTCCTCAACATCGACAAGGTTTGGGAAGTGTCACTTCGACATGGTTTTCGCCCTCTTCCTACTCCTATTACAAGTGCTAGTTGAATATTTATTTTTTTTCTTTGTACTTTTTAGAAACCTATCCTAAGAGCAAAAATCTATATTTCTCCTTATCTACATGCATAATCACCTAGATCCTCATATATACAAACGTAATAGAAATAAAGCAATTCAATTTGAATAATTACATCTATTTATGTCTATATGTATCCTAATGGGGAACTTATATAATACTTCCAACTTTCAGATCGTTATTTATTTTTATATGTATACACGTACACACATAGGAATACTATGGTTTATGTGATTCAAAGATTTTAAGGATGTACCTACATTATAGTGTTTAAGTAAGTTGATAGTGGTCACCTGCTTAACATGTTTGAATATATTGATAGTTTAGCAGGCCTTTTCTTTTTTGGATATACATTACCATAGGTTCGTGTATTCATTCATTGGAAAATTTGCATATACCCCCTACAAATTAATTTATAACATTAATAAATTTGACCCTGACATTTTTGAGTTAATATTTACCTCCCCTGACCTTTTGAATTAAATTTATTTAGCGTTTTTTCAGATGAATTTAGCAACTTTCTCAGTGCAGCTATGATTTATAATAAAATTTGCCTTTTAAAAGTGTCATGATTTCAGCAAACAAATTTTAATTAAAATCACACCACCAAAAAAAGTTGTTAAATTCATTGAAAAGTTGCTAAATGAATTTGGTTCAAAAGGCCAGGGGTGGTAAATATTAACTAAAAAGATCAAGGTTGAATTTATAAATGTCATAAACATGAAGGGAACATGTGCAAATTTTCCTTCATTCATTTACCCATCAATTTTTCAATTTGATATTCTATCTAAACTTTAATCGATGTACTTTTAACACTAGTAAAATTATGTATGTAGACCACTTTGACCTTGCATGAAATGCTATCGTATGTGATGCATGCTTGGTGCAGAAAGTATAATCTTTCTAAATCAAATATGCCCCAAAGATCGTCACTTGCTTTCCCAAACACCACTACAAAGACCCTCTTTTGGCTCTCAACCAATAAAAAATACTTCCCAAAAATAGAGTATTCAACGTCAAACCCAAAAATAGAGTATTCAACATCAAACCCATCAAAGAATGAACATAGATTCAACTCACACCCAAACAACAAGAAGAAAACAAAGATATGTTCACTTATAAAGAGGAGACTCACCAAAGTGACCGAGGCATTTCTACAAATAATTAACTAAAGGAGAGCTCAACCATCAATCTCCCAAAATCGGCACCAATACTCGACCAAAATAGCATAAAGATTCACCAACCATTTATGAAGAAGTATCATCAAGCACCACTAACGAGAAAACATAAAGCTTGGAGAGAGGTTTTTGAGAGAGTCTAAAAAATACCAAGGTTTATTTCATTAACATAAGCTAAGCTCTTCCCGCTACAAAGGCCAAATATATATGACTAAAGTTAGGGCAAATCCCTAGGGAAAGAACCCCAAAATCAATGACTAAATAAACCATACTCAATTCAAAGGTTGAGACTAAGTCTTATAATTACATCAGATGCAGTAGAGAGGTAGTTAGGGAAAATTACATGAAGTAGTAATAAAACCCAAACAAGGGAAAAATGGGACATTGCACTTGAAACTGGGTGAAGATTGAGCGGCATGATCGTGCGACTTGATCGTGCCCTGCATGTCGCACGATCGTGCGCCTTCTAAAGCCCATAAAAATACTTAACAACTCGACAACCATACAATCGTGTCATAGGGGCAGCACGATCATGCCATGCTCTTAGGAAGGGCTGCACGGACGTGCACCCCTCTTGCACGCTTGTGCTATGCTTGAAAAGTAGCACCCCATATTTCTCGGACTCTCCACGCACGTGTAAGTTGTAGGGCACACACGTGCTCCTCAAATGTTTCCCTAAGCCTTGGTTCTTCCTTTTCCCATGTTGACCCACTTCCTTATGGCCATGTCATGGGTATTTCACTCCCCTTTAGAGACCCAAATGGGCCTTAGGAATACCCCAAGTGCTAGTGACCTCCAAAGGAACTCCAAGAACATCCGAGCCAAACAGAGAGAAGAGTTGGGTCAAGGCCTGAATGTCTTGTGTGGATGTTTTGATGATGGCCTCTTCTTGGACTCCGATCAAGATGAACGAGGCTGACTTGGGAAGTTGGTAGGGCGAGATACGCATCATCCTTCCCTTCTTACGGAGGATTTGTCCTCAAATCCTCATGATCTTCTTCCTACTCAAGATAAGGGGTAAGGTCTCCAATATTGAATGTAGAAGATACATTCCCGTATCACCGGGAAACTCGAGCTTTATGGACTATCATCGATCCTCTCAAGAACCTTAGAGGGCCCATCTCCTCCTGGTAGAAGCTTGTTTCTCCTCAAGGATGGAAATCTTACTTTGCGTAAATAGAGCCATACTAGATTTCCCGGTTGGAATGAATAGTCCCTCCTATATTTGTTCACTCGAGCCTTATATATCTCATTCCCATTTTCAATTCGGACCCTCATTTGTTAATGACGCCTTTTGATCTCTTTGGCCCTAGTAGTGGCCTCAATATTACCCCGAGCATCAACCAACAATGGCAATAGATCAAGGGGCGTACGAGGATTCACCCCATGTAAAGCTTTAAATGGGGAGATTCCCCTAGCACATCTTATTGATAAGCCGCAAGTGCACGGGTGTACATGTAGCAAATATCAAGGTCGATCCCACAGGGACTTTGCTAACTACACACCAAACTAGCTTCCTATGTGATTGCTAAATCGGTCGGGTTTTTGATTGAGGAAAACTAATTCTATTTCTAATTGCTAAAAAAGGCAAAACCAACAAATATTCACACAATTTACTTGGATTAATCAATATGAAAAGACGTTCAGGGGATAAAACCTAAGTAACTATATGAATCAAACAAGTGGATTGAACATGTATGTCACTAATTTGGTACATTTTAGGGTCGATAATCGCATAAATTCTTCCGTAGCGAGCTTTCGGCAATGAAACAAATTGCTTATAAAATCAATCACCTATTGTCGTGGTTATTTCAATTTTATCTAAGTTAAAGATCAAATTATCAAAAGACCCCTAATTACAAAGTCCTCTATGTCTAGTTCACTTCATAATTAATTTAATCCTAAGGGTTTCGATTGTCGAACTTCTCTGTTTGGTACTTCATTCAACAATCTAATTCCATATTCTTGATGGCCAGTAAAAAACAATGACATACATAATCAAAGGATAAATAAAATGCATTCAAACTAGATTAACATACTTGTTCAATCCAACAAAATTCAATCCATAAGAGAAACTAATAAGGGTTATCCCCCAAACTAAAGAAAACTACTCACTACTCATGTTCGAAACACAAAACATAACAAAATCTACTCTAAAAGCATATGAATCTAAAGAGAATGAAGAAATAACCAAAGATATGCAGAAAACCCTTGAAACAATTGGGTAATTGTGGACTTTTGCTCGTCCAACACCGTACCGATCTTGAGTAATCTTCAATCTTCAATTCGCTCTCAAACTCTTGATTATTATGGGATTGTGGAAGATGGATGATGGTAGAGATGGAGATGGATGGTATGGAAGGAATAGATGGTGAATGAAGATGGATGATGATGGATATGATGATGAGGAAGATGATGAATGGGAGTGAATGACAGCAAAAACAGTCGGATACATCAATTATATACCATTAAGAGCAACCGAAACGACATTTTTGCATTTAACAGAGCCAACACGGGTGATTCCAGGCCAACACGGACCGTGTTGAATTCAACACGGGTCGTGTTGCCATGACACGGACCGTGTTGCTCACTGGAGTCGATTTCTGGACTTTCTGGAACGTAAAACGACCCGTGCTGCTTGGTTTTGCATCCGTGTTGCAACCTGATGGAATCCAATGATGATTGGGCCTAAAGTTTGGGTCTTGGGGTGGATTTATCTCTTGCTAAAGTTTTGGCCTTGGGGTGGATTTATCTCTTGCTAGTGATCCACTTAGACTTCATATACTTGATTTTGAGCTTGAATTGATCAATACTAGTCCAATTTCCTACAAAATCATACCAAACTCCAACCAAGCATAATATAGAGAATTTGAGTATAAAAATAATTCATTTATATCCAAAATCACTTAAATTAATTCCAAATAATCCTAGATCACATATATATAAAATACACTTATCACTTATTGAAGGCAAACTCAGCAAGTACCAACCGGAGATCCCATTCGCGCACATTGTTTTTCATCAAGCTCATTAGAAGAGTCCCTACTAGGCTACTACCCTATTCATAACCTCATTTTGTCCCTCTGTTTGCGGGTGATACGTGGTGCAAAATAATAGCTTGGTTTCCATCATCCTCCATAATGTCCTCCAAAAATAACCCATGACTTTATTGTCTAATCGGAACAATTATCTTGAGAATGCCATGTAGCTTGACAATTTCACGAAAATACAAATGAGCAATGTAGTCTACATCATTCGTCTTTGAGCAAGGTACAAAACAAGTCATTTTCAAAAATCGGTCCATAACAACCATAATAACATCAACACCTCGAACTGTCATAGGCAAGGCCGCTATAAAATCAATGCTAAGGTCTTCTTATGGACCATGAGGAATACGTAAAGGTATGTATAAACTTTGATGGAAGCGACTCTTAGCCTTATGACCCTCAACACATTTGGACACCACCTCTTGAAAATCACCTACAGTCTTAAGCCAAATGAAGTGCTCCCAAAACATATAAATTGTTTTGTTCAACCCAAAATATCCATTCAACCCACCACCATGTACTTCTTTTGCAATCAACTTCCTAAGGGGATAATAGGGAACATAGTTTGTTGTTGTTAAATAAAAATCAATCATGCTTCACAAAGGGGGACTTAAGGTCAACATTTTCATCCACAAAGAAATGATCAAAATCTGGATCACTTATCTTTTATGCAAAAAAACCTAAACAATTAACAATGGACAACAAGGAATACTTTCACAAAAGTGCGCCAGCCACGAAGTTAGAACCCCCCTTCTTATGCTCTGGCACAAACTTGAAGGATTGCATGAGTTCTACCCATTTGGCATGTCAAGCATTCAATTTGTGTTGATCGTTGAGGTACTTGAGGGCTTCGTGGTTTGAATGCAATACAAACTCCTTGGGCTGGAGATAATGTGGCCAATGATCAAGGGTTCGTACCATCGCGTAGAACTCCTTGTCATATGTATTGTAGTTGAGTCTCGATCCACTAAGCTTTTCACTAAAGAAAACAATGTGTCTTTAGTCATGGTCCAAAATCGCACCAATTCCAACACCACTTGCATCACACTCAACCTCAAACAAAATATAAAAGTTCAGGAGTGCTAAAAACGGTGCACTAGAAAGATTTTCCTTGATAGATTCAAAAGCCTTTTGAGCCATGGAAGTCCATATGAAGACTCCTTTCTTCAAACATTCAGTGATCGGGGCCATAAGTGTGGAGAAATTTTGGATAAAATGCCAGTAGAATGAGGTGAGGCCATGGAAGCTACGTACTTCAGTAATAGTAGACGGTGTAAGCAGGTTCGAATTACTTCAACTTTGTATTCATCCATATAGATTCCATCCCAAGACACTATGTACTCTAAGAAGTTCACCTTCGGTGAGAAGAACTCGTGTTTCTCAAGTTTTCCATAAAGCTTTTGTTTCCGGAGAATCTCAAAAACCTCCTTGAGGTGTTGCACATGCTCTCGTTCATCCTTGGAGTAGACCAAGATGTCATCAAAGTACTCCACAAAGAATTTTTCGAGAAGAGGCATTAGAACTTCGTTCATTAATCTCATGAATGTGTTAGGTACGTTGGAAAGACCAAACAACATCACTAGCCACGCCACCATTAGTCTTAAAGGCCATCTTCCATTAGTCTTCGTACTTCATACAAATTTGGTAATAACCGCTCCGTAGATCAATCTTGGAGAACACGATAGTGCCATAGAGTTCATCAAAGAGATCATCAAGGCGGGGTATCGGGTATTGATACTTAACCATGATGTTGTTGATGGAACGACTATCGACACACATATGATAGGTCCTATCCTTCTTCGACACTAGGAGAGCTAGCACGAAGTATGGGCTCAATCTCTCACAAACGTAACCTTGGGGGATGAGTTCGATGACTTGACGTTGGAGCTCATGGTCTGTTCGCGGTTGCATCGATAAGCGGAATTGTTGGGAGGCACCGACCCCAAAACCAAGTCTTCTTTGTGCTCAATACCCCGAATTATTGGGAAGCCACGAGGAAGATCTCCGGGAAAGACATCACGGTATTGGGAGAGGATAGGTTTAATTTGGGGAGCTAAAGGTGTCACTTCCTCGCATTGGTTACTCTTGAGCAAAAGTAAGGTGAGGACTTGTTTTCCTTTGTTCAAGGCACGCTCTACCTGTGTTCCCTTCATGAGATGGTTCCTCTTCTTACTTCCCACCCGAGTGTATTTTGTGGAGTTTAGTAAGGGGTAAGGGGTTGAGCACATTATTCTCTTTTCCCATGAACAACGAATACATATTTTTGACTCCATGATGCATGACACCCTGGAAGAATTGCCACAGATACCCATGCAAAACATGATATGCATCCATATACACAATGTCACATAACACAACATCTCTATAAGGATCGATTGAAAATGAAATGAGACATCATTGCTGGTTTACCTTTACTTCATTGGTGTCATTGAGCCACTTGAGGGAGTACACAAAGGATGAACAATAAAGGGAAGGTTCAACTTTCCGATGAGTAGTAGAGGCCACATTTGTACAAATTCCACTATCAATCATTATATGGAAAACTCTATCTTAGATCTTGCACTTGGTGCGAAAGATCATTTCCCTTTGGGTTAAGTCCCGAGGTCCCTCTTCAATGTAAAGAGACCTTTGAAGGACTAGCACCTCACCATCTTCGACATCAACTCCAACACCATTCTTAACATTTTCGAGAATCATCTCTTCATTGTCTTGCTCATCAACATCACTTTGAGTTGTCTCCTCAAAAACAACTTCTTTGATTTCTTCAATTTCTTGGACAGTCACCACACACTTGGTGGGACATTCAAATTGGTAGTGACCATATCCGTGACATTTAAAACATTTACAACACTAAAGCTTCTTGAGAGGCTCTTTAGGAACCGTTTGGGGAGAAACAGGTGTCCTGCAGCTGAAAAGAACTTGATCAATCCGTCAGCAAGAAAAGATTAGTTTAAGGTGCGATGCCTATAAGGTAAGAGCTTACGGGGAGGGAGAGAAAAGAAAGGGCTAGAGAAGTAAGAGCAAGTACAACTTGAATTTATCTCCTTTAGGATCTTAAGGGAACATCGCCTTTAGAACAACTTCCTTTGGCAAAAGAACCAGACTTGGCGATGGGTATGGCCCCTTCATTCTTCTTCCTTCTTCTTTCTTCTACAAGAGAGGCCAACATATATAGATCATTAAGGGAAAATTACTCATACATATTCTCCTTGGAAGTGATTTTGTAATTAAGTCCATTGAGGAATGAGTCCATGAGTTATTCTTGGGATTCTAGGGTCTCACATTTCATCAAGAGTCATTAAAACTCTCAAATATACTCAGAAATAATCTTAAAACCTTGCTAGTGTGTGAACATTTGGTTGTAAGGATCTTGTTTATAGCATGAAGGCACAAATCATAGCTCCTTATACTTCTTCAACTTTTCCCAAGTCCGAATTTGAGACTTGCCTTCCTTGACCCTTTCTTGCTTGACATTCTCAAACCATAGAGAGACATATTCTCAAACCATCATCGAAGCCAATAAGACCTTGGGGAACATGAAGAGGAGAATGTGCTCAAATGGGAAGGGAAGACCACCAATTTGTGAAAAGGGTGATGGTTAGGGATTCACCTCAACTCTCATTGGAGCGTGAAGACGTAGGGCTTCAATTGATCCAACTAGTTCGCCAATTTGTCATTGAAGCATATTTTGATTGTTCACAACAAATTGTTGAATATCCGTAACCGTTGCAAAGTATTCTCGAGGCTACTTTGAGATTGAGGAATTTGGTTTTAAGGAGAAAATAAAGATATGATCACTTCTAAAGATGCGACTCTCCAAAGTGACCTGGGCACTTCTATGGATGATTGACTAAAGAAGAGCTCCACCATCAATGTCCAAAAATCAGCACCAATACTCCACCAAAATAACATAAAGATCCACCAACTATTTCTAAAGAAGTATCATTAAGCACCACCAACAAGAAATGATAAAGCTTGTAGAGAGCTTTTTGAGAGAATCTTAAAAATACACAGGTTCATTACATTAACATAGCTGAGTTCTTCCCCCTTCAAAGGCCAAATATATATGACTAAACTTAAGGCAAATCCTTAGGGAAATATGTGGACATTTTTCTTCGTCGTTTGGGCTTCCGAACGTCCACGTTTGGATTGGGGTGTGATTCGGTGATTTGTGCTTGGGTTTAACCTTTGAAAACTCTTTAAGGAAATCTGTCATATATTTCATGAATAATGCTTTGTAAAATCATTATCCCTTTACTTATTCATTTTATGAGTCATGGAATTAAACCTTTAAGAGTGAACATCCACTTGCTCCAAACTCTTCTAAATTTAACCCAATTTGCTCATTTAAATGTTAGGCTCGAAAGAGAGGGATTTATGCAACCATTATTTAGAAATATAAGAAAGAAAACCCTAAAGTTGCATCGATACGTTGTAAAACCATGTTAACCATAGTTTATGCAACCCTCGATGTATTTTAGTTCGAAATGGGAGTCGCCACCCGAATTTTTAAGGGAAAAGCCAAGACAAAACCAAAAGGAAAATAAAGAAAGGCTCCGCCTGCGAAACCCAAGAATGGATTCGGGGGTAAGGCTGTGAACTCGAAAAGTAAACTTTAAGAGTTCGCCTCTCACAAAAGGAAATACTCTACTAAAAGTTTAAAATGAGCTTTTGATAAAGTTTGGAAGGGAAATGAATAAGAACTTTATAGGATTATTTCATTGAACATGCAATAATAAGAATGAAAGGAATATACAACATGTACACTTTATTCCCATAAGGAAAGAAAAACAATTAAGAGCTTACATTGTGACCTTTCTTTAGGGAAGCCTTGCCTGGCCTTTGTAGAAGCCTCTTTGGATGCCTTTGAAAGCCTTGAATACTCCTTTTGAAGATGCCAAAATGGTGCTAAAAATGGATGGAGAAAGGTATGGAAAAGAGGTGAAGAAAAGGTAGGAAAAGGCTCATTTTGTGGTGTTTTAAGTAGTAGAAAGGTTAGGCTTTTGTGGAGTTTTAGGGTTTTGTTGAAAGATAATGGAAGGAAGATGAGAATGGAGATAAGAGGCTTAAACAAGTAGAGAAAAGGAGATAATAATGATAGGAAAGTGATGAAGAAGGTTAGTAAAAAGGTAGGGAAAAAGGATAGGAAGAAAGGGCTTTTTTGTGGGTTTTTAGTGGTGTTTTAGGATGCTTTTGTGAGGGTTTTATGTAAGAATGGTGAGGATAGTATGACAGTAGGGATGAGAGGTTTAAGAAGATGAAGATATGGAGATTGGGATGATAAGAAAATAGTGGAGAAGGGATAGAGAAATTGTGGTAGAGTGATAAATACTAGAATGGGCAGATTAGAGAGATGAGAGAATAGAAGTGTAAGGGAAAGAATGAATGAATGATTGAGTGACTTTGGCCTTGAGAGGAGGGTGGTATTTATAGTAGAATGAGAGAGTAGAGATACATATGCATGCATGCACACACATAGTAATCTCCAGCTAGGCACAAAACACTAAGGCAGTAGGGGGGTGAACTTGGAATGGACGGCAACACGTGGTCAATTGACCACGTGTGGTTGGTGTGTGTAGGCCGGTCGGCCACTACGCCTTTACGTCCATGCATGCATGGACGGTGGAGTGTGAAGCCAATCTGCCTAGGGAAGCTGCCCTTCACACTGGACGGAGAGAGCATATATTATTTAGCTTTTGAGAGTGTCTTTGAATGCTTTTGTGAGGATTCGATCTCGGGACCTCTTGGAGCATCTTTGCATGTCACCTTTACGTAGCTCATGCATGACATGCATGGTTGAATTTATTATTTTAATTACGTAAAGGTTGTGCATGCAATTTTCGCATAAAGTCGAGAATGTAGAGTGCATGCATGCGAGTCTTTTGGCTTCGGTTTTGGCTTCCCTTATTTCCTAATTTTCTAGCTAAAAATACATAAAAAGGAAATAATAAAAAATTACATTTAAAAGTATATAAAATCTGTGCTAAAAATTCAGCTTATCGATCGAATTCTTCTTCTTCAATTTTGCTTCATTATATATAGAAGTGCTATATATTTATGTGACAAAATCCGGTGTCTACAGATAGCCCCCACTTTGATTGAATACTGGATAGGATGAAAATCAAAGTAGAACTGATGTGATGGACACCGGTCGAGATATGACTTTAGAATGCAAAGCCTGAGGATATGACTTTGTGGAGTGCAAAGCCTGGGGTGATGCTTGGAAGCTGAGTCCTGCATCGCAGTTGTGGGCGGCATGCGCCTTTGTAGAGGATGATCTCGAGCAAGAGTGATGCTCTACTTGAAATGATCTCAGACGTTTGACGACGTCCTACTTGAAAAGGTGAGTTGACACTTGGAAGCTGAGTCCTGTGTCGCGGTTGGCGAACTTGCACCGATAAGTGTTCTCAGGCGAGAATGAAACCTTACTTATTATAGAGATTTTGTCGAACCTGATGCCGACGACTCGTGGATGTTGATGTTGATTTTCTAGTCTTTCCCAATGTCGATTCCAGTTTTTCCCGTGTCGTTTCTAGTCTTTCCCGGTGTAGATGTTGATGATTGTTGGCATGTTCAATGCCGAAGGACTTCATCGATCGCGATGTCGATGGCCTGGGGGTCGAGACTTCATCGGGCGTGCTGCCGATGGCTCGGGGATTAGGACTGCATCGAAACTCTGCCGATGGCCCTGGTTATCGAGACTTCACCGAAACTCTGCCGGTGGCTCTGATGCTGATGGGGACTTACGCCGATTGGCGACCCTGTTTTTGGTCTTTTTGATGATGACGATGATAGCGGCGACAAACTGGACGCGAGGCCAGATGCCGAGACTAACCAGACGCGAGGCTGGAAGCCGCTGATGATGATGATGATGATAGTGGTGATGATGATGATGATGATGATGACAAATTGGACGCGAGGCCAGATGCCAGACTAACCAGACGCGAGGCTGGAAGCCGACCAACCAAACGCAACGCTGGAGGTGAAAGGGATTGCACCGAAACTCTGTCGATGGCCCTGATGTTGAGACTTCACTGATCTCAATGCCGGTGGCTCTGTTGCCGATGGGGACTTAAGCCGATTGGCTACCCCGTTTTGGCCTTTTCAGATGATGATGACATTTTTTTTTATGCCGATGAGACTTCACTGGACGCGATGCCAATGGCTCTTATTCCTGAGATCTCGTCGAAGCTGATGTTGACGACTCTTATTGCTGAGACTGCACCAATCTCTGCCGGTGGCTCTGATTTTGATTTTCAGTGGCAATTCAATGCCTAGAGACTTCATCGATCGTGATGTCAATGACCCTTATTTTCCTCAGATTATGTCAGCACGATCATTAGGAAAATGCTCTTATTTGGGGACTTGATGCTCTATTCTTGAGAAGACCACTCCTCCTTATTGGGCATACTTAGCCGTGCTCCTCCTTGAAAATGTGCAAGCTTGAGCCCTTTGAAACAAGCATGGAGGAAAGGCAAAGGCTCCTTCTTTCCCTAGGCCGACCGGACACTAGAGAGAAGAGAGGAGTCCTTGCATTCACTCGGTCGCTTAGCAACAAGCATGGAGAAAAGACAAAGGCTCCTTTTTTCCCTAGGCCAGCCGGACACTAGAGAGAAGAGAGGAATCTTTGCATTCACTCCAGCTTTTGCAGGCCATGCAAGAGACAAATCTTATCACAATTATTGTAGATAGCCTCAAGGTTAATCGATCTAGAGCCTGGGCATATGAGGGCATAACACGTGGCCGTGTTTAACCAAGCTCTTGATCTTATAAATTGGAGCTTCTTCTTGGCCTTCTTCTTGTTTTCTGGATTTTCTTCTTTTTTGTTTGTATTTTCGACTTTTATTGAAAAGTGATGGCTTCTTCCACTCTCACGTCTGGCATACTTCATTTCTTCTACAAGCTTATTTTATAGCATGTTGTTGTTGAAACGACTTGCATGTTACTGCTTGTTTAAGCACTTTAAGTTGAATTCAAAGTAAATGATACTTCAGATTTTGCTTTAAGCGCATAGACGCCAACATCTTCTTTGCTCATGGTTACATGAGTTTGGAATTCCACTGGGGAACATGGATTCTTGAATTTCCCCCGGTCACCAATCCGTATCAGTCATGTGAAGAATCTATCCTTCGTGTCAGACAGGTGCCATTCGGGTTTGGCTGAAGAGGATGTTGTCCTTCGTGTCGGACAATTGCCATTCATGTCTAGTTGAGAAAGATTTTGTCCTTCGTGTTGGACAATCGCCATTCTTGTCTGGCAGATGATGAAGATTCTATCCTTCATGTTGGACAATCGATTTATGACTTGATTGGATGCTAGCTTGACTTGCTAGAATTGGATTAGAGATTGCTCCAATCTTGCTCTCAGTGATAAGAAATCATGTTGACCGGTCTGGATGAGATGACCTACGGGCTTAACCAGCCCCTAGTGTTGCGTTCTGGAGCAGCGATGTGACACTTCTTTGCCTTCCTTTTTTTTTGTTTTTATATGCAGGTATGCATGTGTGGACATTTTCCCTCCCCGTTCAGGCTTCCGCACGTCCACGTTGGATTGGGGTGTGATTCGGTGATTTGTGCTGGGGTTTAACCTTTGAAAATTCTTTAAGGAAATCTACCCTACATTTCATGAATAATATTTTGTAAAATCACATTCCCTTTACTTATGCATTTTATGAGTCATTGAATTAAACCTTTAAGAGTGAACATCCACTTGTTCCAAACTCTTCTAAATTTAACCCAATTTGCTCATTTAAAATGTTAGGCTCGGAAGAAAGTAATTTATAAAAATATTATTTAGTAATATAAGAAAGAAAACCCTAAAGTTGGATCGATACATTGTAAAACCATGTTAACCATAGTTTATGCAATCCTCGATGTATTTTGGTTTGAAATGGGAGTCGCCACCTGACTTTTTAAGGGAAACCCCAAGACAAAACCAAAAAGAAATAAAGAAAGACTCCGCCTGCGAAACCCAAGAATGGATTCGGGGGTAAGGCTACGAACTCGAAAAGTAAACTTAAAGAGTTCGCCTCTCACAAAAGGAAAGACTCTACTCAAAGTTTAAAATGTGCTTTTAATAAAGTTTGGAGGGGAAATAAATGAATAATTTATAGAATTATTTCATTGAATCATGCAACGAGTATGAAATATACAAGATAAAAGAAACATACAAAATACACAATTATGTACAAGTAAAGAAGAACACTTAGAAGCTTACATTGCTACTTTGTTGGGGAAAGCCTTACCTAGCCTCTTGGTGCCTTGAAGAATCCTCTTTGATGCCTTAGAAACCTATTCTCACAGTGCCAAGATGACGATAGAAAAGATGATAAAAGATGATAAGAAAGAAGGTGGAAAGAAGGATTTTTTTGTGGTTATGAATGTGTTTAAGCTTGGGTTTTAGGTGGAGTATAGGATGGATAGAATAGGATATGTATTTAGGATTTTTGTGATAGAAGAATGAGGATTATGGTGGTAAGAAATATGATGGAGGATAATAAGGATGTTAGTAGAATGATAAGAGAGACGATATGAGAGTATAAGAAGTCGAGAGTGTTTATGAGATTTGAGAGATGAGAGATGAGAGAATTAGTAGGATGAAGAATGGATGAGTGAATTGGTGAGTTTGGCTTGAGAGAAGGGTGGTATTTATAGGAGGAGTAGAGGGTGGACAATACATGTATATACATACACATGCATTCACCTCGGATGTGGCAGTCAACAATGCAAGTTTCTAGGCAGTAGGGGGAGTGTATGGAGATGGACGACAGCGTGGTTAATTGACCACGTGTGGTTGGTGTCGTGTAGGCCGGTTGGCCACTGCGCCAGGGGGGAGAATCAGCTTTGTCCATACATGCATGGACGATGGAGTGTGAAGTCAAACTGCCTAGGGAAGCTGTCCTTCACACTGGACGAAATGAGAATGTGTTTAGCTAGCTTTTTAGGTTTTTGGAGTGTTTTTGTGAGGATTCAATCTTGAGGCCTCTTGGCACGTGGCTTGCATGGCTTGGCTTCCCTTTTTCTAATTTCCTAATTTTCTAACTAAAAATACATAAAAAGGAAGTAAAAAGTTAAAAAGTATATAAAATTTATGCTAAAATGTAGCTTATCGACTGACTTCTCTTTCTTTATTTTTGCTTCATTTTTATATAGGAATGTTATATATATATATGTGTGCCAAATTCCGGTGTCTACTGAGAGCCCCCACTTTGATTGAGTCCGAGGATAGGACGAAGTTCAAAGTAGTCTTGATTTGATGGACACCGGTCGGGATATGACTTTGTGGAGTGCAAAGTCTAAGGTGATGCTTGTTCTCTCATCAATCTTATTCTCTCCTTTTGCCCGATTTGCCTCAATAAGGTTTTCAAATCGGCCAGTCTATAGTTTTTCACTCTTTTTTTTATTCTTTTTTCATTCTTTTTTCTCTTTATCTCTCTAACCCTGAATTCAAGAAATGAAGGGATGGGAATGAGGTATATGACAAAAATGGGAAGATAAGAGAAAGTGAATTTGTCAGACTTGGTTTATGAGGATGGCAGATGGATAAGAGAATTTTTCAACTCAAGTCGGGAGTACAAGCACGAAATTCTATTTCAACAAATAGCAACAAGAGCAACCGAATCGAAGAAATGTATTAAGAACTGACTTTTAACTCTAACAGACTCTAGAAACGAAATGCTTGGCAATAAGGAATGTAGCTAACTCTAAGGTTCCCTTGATGATGTGCCCTCCCTGTCTTCGTCTAGGGAATCCATGTTCTATCTCCCTTTGTGCTGCTCTTGGCAGTAGCAGTTTCTTCCTGAATGGATCATGTCCTTAATCTTGTTCTTCAAAGTCCAACAATTCTCCGTATCGTGTCCCCGTAACCTATGGTGATTGCAGAATTTCACGCCATCCCAAAATTCCTTTTATTGCTGGTTCGGGCCTTGACCCTAACACTGGATAAATGAAGAAAAACCCATCCCAATGAATGCATGACCTAAATAACCTATATGGACTTCCTAAAAATGAAAAATGCTTATATGCTGACTCGAGAGAGACTCACCCAGGACATGGGTTTGAATATGCTAATTGACCTACATGGGACATACTAGGATGCAAGACTTCTATATGCTGACTTAAGGAAAAGACTTACCTATGACATGAGTCTATATGTCCTAAAATCTATATAAGACTTCCTAAAATGCAAATGCCTATATGTTGACCCTTAAAGACTAACCTATGACATAGGCTACACTAGACTTACTAAAAAAAATGAAAGACATCCATATAATATGCCAATATGAGAAAAGACTCACCCATGACATGGGTTGACACTGGACTTCTAAAAAGACAGACATTTACATGATGACGTTAGACACAGACTTACCAATGACTTAGACCTTATACTAGAATCTATACAAAAAACAAAAAATACTTATATGCTAACTCTAGACAAAGACACACCCATGACATGGGTTTGCAGTTGACAACCTCAAAGTGAAAGACACATGCTGACTTGGGAAAGGACCTACCCATGACTTAGACCCTATATGAGACTTTCTAAGGAATGAAGACACTTACCTGCTGGCTCAAAAAATGACCTAACGTCTTACCCATGGCATGGGTTTTACTTTGGACTTTCTAAAAAAAGACAGACTCACATTGACTTAAAAAAGGATTCACCTATGACACGGACCTTACATGCGACTCACTAATGACTGAAAGACCCTTACGTCCTAACCCGAGAAACAACTCAACGACTCACTTATGACTTCCAGGACCTAAACCCTATATGCGACTTCTTAAAGAATGAAAGACACTTACACAATAACTCAAGAACTTACCCATGATCTGGGTTTACATTGAACTTTCTAAAAAATGATAGATGTATATTAACTCAAGAAAAGACTCGCCGATGACCTAGACCTCGTATGAAAACTTTCTAAAGAATGCAAGACACTTACATGTAGACACTAACACAAAGACTCATCCTAGACCTAGGTTTACATTGAACTTCCTGAAAGAGGAACACACATGTTGACCCAAGGAAAGACCCACACATGACATGGACTCACATTGGACTTTCTAGAAATGAAAGACACACATTGACTTAGGAAAAGACTGACCTAGGACCTAGACCCTATATACGACTTCCCAAAGAATAAAAAACACTTGCATGATGAGTCTAAAACAAAGACTTTCCTATGACCTGGGTTTGCATACCCTATACACCTATATAAGACCCCTTAAAGAATGCAAGACACTGACATGCAGACTCTGAAACAAAGACTTACCCATAACCTGGGTTTACTAGACCATACATGATATCTCCTAGCGTGTAAGACACCTATATACTGACTCAGGAAACGACTCAGCTCTGATACTGGTTCACCGGTCCTAACCTCTATGAGACGTCTAAAGAATGAAAGACACTTATTTACTGACTCAGGAACTCTTAACCTCTATACGACTCTAAGACAAACATTAACACTTTTTACAACAAGAGCATTATAAAGGGCCGGATAAAGTCAAACATAGCGAGTTGACATAAGTTGGAAAGTGCAAGTGAGTGTTTCTCAATTCGGATGGGCTTAAACCACAAGCCGACCGTTTTAAGGAGAATCCGTCACTTGCACTAACAAACTTGTGTCAACTCAAGCTATGTTGGCTATTATGCGGACTAGAATAATGCTCGACACACTGACAGCCTAACTTCTAGACTTCTATTTACACACTCTTTTTTATTTAAAACCCGACGTATTTATTTATTTAAACTCATGGAAAGCGGATGTCATAAAGAACCGAATAAAGCCAATAAAAGGTGAGTTAAAAAAAGACATAAACTCAGTCATTAATTCCACCATAGATGGGCTTACCAACGGGCCAACCATGGATTTTTTTTAGACTTAACAATCAGCCTTATAAATTTATTTTCTCTAACCTTGAGATTATTACGCGGGCTAGAACAACACACACTGACTTTGTTTTATTATTAATCATTTTCTTTGGATCCAAAATAAGAGAATACTGAGAATGGCCAAATAAAACCATCAAAGTTGAGTTATAATGAATCGATAAACAGGCCAATTAACCTTTAAAATGGATTGGCCTCGCAATCAAGCCGACCATGAAGTTTAAGGTTAGTCAATTGCGTTTATAAATTCATTTCTTCTCAAACCCAACGATTATTATGCGGACTAAAACAGTACCTCAAAATTAGATCCGACTCTAATGAAGACTCAACAGACACAAACATAAACACATATTTACACTTAACAAAGACTCAAAACACTTATTTGTACCTATAACGACTCAATGCATACACATGCACAAACACAGATACATACACATGCACATGCACATGCACAGGCACAAACACATACACATGCACAGACACATGCATAGGTACGAACTCTTAGACTACAACACAGTTTATCTACCTTGCGCACCTAACTCTATATGGACCCTAAGGACAACTGATCATTATAAAGGGCCAAATAAAGCCACGCATGGCGGATCAGGACTGAATAAGGAATCACGAGTCAGTGTTTCCCAATTCGGATGGGCCCCATCCATAGGCTGGCCGTTTTAAGGAGAATCCGTAACTCGGAAAATTTATCAGTCCAACTCAGGCCATACTGACTATTACGCGGGCTAGAATAATGATCAACAAGACTGACAATCTATTCTTTCTAGACATTTTTTTATTCTATTTGTTTAGGAAAGTGGATATTGTAAGGACTGGATAAAACCAACAACTGGCGAGTTGTAATTAGTTTATGGACTTAATTGCCAAATCCGATATGGTTGGGGCCTAACCATGGGTCGGCCATAAGTATGACGGATTCAATAATTAATTCGATAAATTAATTTACTCGAGTCCGGTGGTTAACTTTGTTTGATTTATTAGTCAGATTTTTGGATCTAAGAACAACCAATCATTACAATAGGCCGAATAAAGTCAAGCATGGCGAATCAAGCCTAAGTTAAGGAGCACAAATCAGTGTTTCTCAATTCGGTTGGGCCCCATCCACAGGCCGACCGTTTTAAGGAGAATCCGTAATTTGGGCTACCGACTCAGACTTAATTCGAGCCATGTTGACTGCCATGCAGACTAAAATAATGATTAACAAGACCGACGACCCTTCTTTCTATTCCGTTATTTTTATTTAATTACCGGAAAACAGTATCATAAAGGACTGAATAAAACCAACAACGGACGAGTTACAATTGATTTATGGACTTAATTACCAAATCCGATATGGTTGTGTCTAACCACGGGCTGGCCATAAGTGTGACAGATTCGATAATTAACTCGATAAATTAATTTACTCTAGCCCGGTGACAATTATGCAGTCTAAGACTTTACCCACTGGCTTTGTTTTAACTTTAATTAGGTTTATTAGACCTTTGTTAAGGAAATGTCGTAAATGGCCATATAGAATCATCAAGGGTGAGTCGAGTTTACTTTATGAACCAAGAGAATCAACCTTTATAGATAAATGGGCCCGACCACTGGGTTAACCATAACTTTTAAGGTTGAACTTCTTAGTTGGTAAACATGACTCTTCTCAGCCCAACGACTACTATATGGACTAGAACAACGCTACTAAACTTGGGTCGACTCTTTTACAACAAATTTAAACACGTAGCACATAACATACATATGAACAAGGGGTATCCTAAACCAAGGCTCTATGTACAAAATGGTTTATTGGCTGGATAAGGCTTAGTGGCTCATGTACTTGCCCCGGTGCATTCTTCTTGTAAAGGCAATTTGAATGTGAGGGGTGTTGCTTTTGGAGGCTCGTGTGGAGATCTCGTAGAGTGATGCATGAGTGGATGTGGTGACCAAGGCTCTCTCGGTATAAGTGCACCAATTGAGTATGGCCGGTCCGACATCCCATGTGTTATTTTTTTTGTTTAAACGCCTAATACCACCGATTTACGTGCTCCTACGACATATTACATGTCAAGGGAGTGCCCCAGTATATGCAATGCATTATGCCTAAAAAGAATGACTTAATAGTATAAAGTAAAAAATTCATTTTCCTTCCAAAAATTTTAAAACACACAAACTTTTTTCAAGTTTTACCCACTTTAAGAAAACTCCCCAGTGGAGTCGCCAAAAATCCTGTGGACATTTTTATTCACCGTTCGGGCTTCCGAACGTCCACGTTGGATTGGGGTGTGATTTGGTGATTTGTGCTGGGGCTTAACCTTTGAAAACTCTTTAAGGAAATCTACCCTACATTTTATGAATAATATTTTGTAAAATCACATTCCCTTTACTTATGCATTTTATGAGTCATTGAATTAAACCTTTAAGAGTGAACATCCACTTGTTCCAAACTCTTCTAAATTTAACCCAATTTGCTCATTTAAAATGTTAGGCTCAGAAGAAAGTAATTTATGCAAATATTATTTAGAAATATAAGAAAGAAAACCCTAAAGTTGGATCGATACATTGTAAAACCATGTTAACCATAGTTTATGCAATCCTCGATGTATTTTGGTTTGAAATGGGAGTCGCCACCTGACTTTTTAAGGGAAACCCCAAGACAAAACCAAAAAGAAATAAAGAAAGACTCCGCCTGCGAAACCCAAGAATGGATTCGGGGGTAAGGCTACGAACTCGAAAAGTAAACTTTAAGAGTTCGCCTCTCACAAAAGGAAAGACTCTACTCAAAGTTTAAAATGTGCTTTTAATAAAGTTTGGAGGGGAAATAAATGAATAATTTATAGAATTATTTCATTGAACCATGCAACGAGTATGAAATATACAAGATAAAAGAAACATACAAAATACACAATTATGTACAAGTAAAGAAGAACACTTAGAAGCTTACATTGCTACTTTGTTGGGGAAAGCCTTGCCTAGCCTCTTGGTGCCTTGAAGAATCCTCTTTGATGCCTTGGAAACCTTTCTCAAAGTGCCAAGATGATGATAGAAAAGATGATAAGAAAGAGGGTGGAAAGAAGGCTCTTTTTGTGGTTATGAATGTGTTTAAGCTAGGGTTTTAGGTGGAGTTTAGGATGGATAGAATAGGATATGTATTTAGGCTATTTGTGGTGGAAGAATAAGGATTATGGTGGTAAGAAATATGATGGAGGATAATAAGGATGTTAGTAGAATGATAAGAGAGATGATATGAGAGTATAAGAAGTAGAGAGAGTTTATGAGACACTACAAGAAAAAGGGGTTGCTTCCACGCTTGTATACCCACGCATATTTAAATGAGGATGAAAAAAGCGTGTAATTTTCTGCTCCTTCATCCTTCCACGCAAACTAATTAGAGTGGTAAGACATTAAACACACTTATAAGCGTGACGACATATTATAAGATTCCTACCACATTTATTAAGTGAGGTGATTATTGATTCTTAATAAAACCCTTCTTTGCATGCATAATAAGTGTGGTAGACTCCTATTAATTTTTTCAAATTATAATTTTTCAAATATCTTTTTAAAAAATTATAATTATAATTTTTTAAATATATCCGTCAATTAGTTAGAGATAAAATAGAAGAAAAAAAGAAGCCAATTGGTATTTATGTATATATAGTATTATATTAATTTCAAGAATATTTAAAATATTATAATTATAATTTTTTAATATACCCATCTATTAGTTAAAGCTAAAAAATAAGATAAAAAAAAGTCCAACAGTATTTGTGTGTATATAGTATTAAATTAATTATTAGAATCAGATAATCTTTGATACTCAAGTGGTAAATGTTTGGTTAGTCACCCATTCTTATGCGCTGAAGTCGGGGGTTCGAATCTACATTTAATAGAAAAAATTGTAGTAGGTGGAGAGGTGCTCCTTGCACGCCTTATAAGCGTGGCAAATTTCTTCTTGCCACGCATAATAAGCATGACAAAATTTTCCCCACACATTCCCTTTTTTGGTAGTGAGATTTGAGAGATGAGAGATGAGAGTTGAGAGATGAGAGAATTAGTAGGATGAAGAATGGATGAGTGAATTGGTGAGTTTGGCTTGAGAGAAGGGTGGTATTTATAGGAGAAGTAGAGGGTGGACAATACATGCATATATATACACATGCATTCACCTCGGATGTGGCAGTCAACAATGCAAGTTTCTAGGCAGTAGGGGGAGTGTATGGAGATGGACGGCAGCACGTGGTCAATTGACCAAGTGTGGTTAGTGTCGTGTAGGCCGGTCGGCTACTGCACCAGGGGGGAGAACTAGCTTTGTCCATACAGGCATGGACGGTGGAGTGTAAAGTCAAACTGCCTAGGGAAGCTGTCCTTCACACTGGACAAAATGAGCATGGGTTTAGCTAGCTTTTTAGGTGTTTTTGGAGTGTTTTTGTGAGGATTCGATATTGAGACCTCTTGGCACGTGGCTTGCATCGCTTGGCTTCCCTTTTTCTAATTTCCTAATTTTCTAACTAAAAATACATAAAAAGGAAGTAAAAAATTACATTAAAAAGTATATAAAATTTATGCTAAAATCTAGCTTATCGACGTAATTCTCTTTCTTTATTTTTGCTTCATTTTTATATAGGAATGCTATATATATGTGTGCCCAATTCCGGTGTCTACAACATGCAACTAGTCTACTAGACTCAATGCTTTTTTTTTTGACACAAGTATTTATGCACTTATGCACTTATGCATGACTATGGACTTTATGCATGACAGAGTGACTCTATGCATGATAAACTTAACTCAATGTGACTCTGACACAACTGATGAATGCAATGCAAATCTATTATGCTTAGACACGAGACACACATGACGCTTTATAATTCTAAACATGCAATTCTATATGCAGGTAACCCCCCGACTCTTTATTTAGAAAATGACTTTCTAGGAAAATGCTTTCCTAAGACAATGTTTTTCTAGGACAATGATCTCCTAAGACAATGACTCTTTTTTTTTTTCGGGCAAGGCTTTCCTAAGACAATGACTTCCTAAGGACCAAGGCCACTTGTTGGGAATTTCAGGAAATTCAGGATGAGGAACATTTCAGTCTAAGGGATGAGGAGTAATGGCGGAGGTGCTAGGCCTGAAGGACATGCTTCTTGGATGCTCATGTAGATGACCTCTATTGCTCGCATATCTATGCTGACGTACGACAAGCCCCCAGTTTGGCGTAGACCCTTGATGATAATGTTCTGCTCCAGGAGGACATATTAGGGGTTTGGAAGCCCCCAGCTTAATGTAGACTCTGGATGATTTGTCCTGATTTGGAGAGCACCATAGAGATTTGCAAGCCCCCAGTTTCGTGAAGACTGATAATATGATGCACGGAGACCATGGAATAGAATGAGGCATTACTTCCAATGTTGTAGTGATGGTAGTCGGTATGTCCTTAGTCGTGAGTCTCAATTTCTCCTTTTGCCTAACTTGCCCAAAAGGTTTTCAAGTTAGCCTCTCTTGTTTCTTTTTTTCTTCTCTTTTTTTCTCCTTTTTTTTCTTCTTCTTTTTTTTCTCTTTTTTTCTCTTTTTTTTCTTTTTTTTTTCTTTCGAGACCACTGTTAAGACACCAGTGACAATGAAGACCCAGGACCTTGTAGAATAGGGAGTAGGTGTCGCTCTTAGAAGTTATCTCCGCGAAATGTCTTGAACGATGGTCACAAAGGTAGCACGAGCCCCTAGTTTAGAGTAGCTTATCTCCGAGTCTGTTCATGATTGCATATGTCGCCAGTTAGCCGTTGATCTGATGTGGACGACTTTTGCTCTTGCTGAGAAGTGAGCCACACTCAGATGTGCTAAGAGTGGGCATAAAGAATAGAGCCTCATACTTGCATTAATGACTGAGATGAAAAAGTCCTCAAATGGTAAGATGAGATGAAAATGTTAAAAAGATTGGTTAGAAAGTGTTTGGTGAAAGAGATGATGGGAGAGGTATTATTAATGAAAGGGATGTGGAGACACTTAAGAATGAATGTGCCTTAAAAAGGAATGAGAGATGGTCAAATGGGATAAACATCATCTCTTGGCAAAAGGTTGGAACATGGGGATGAAGAGACACTTAAGGATGATGGTGTCTTGAAAGGGTGAAGAGATCGTCAAATGGGGTAGACATCATCTCTTGGGAAAAGGCTGGAACATGGGTGATGGAATGATGGAATGATATCCAAGTCTGACAAACGAAAAGAAAGTGAAGGGTTAATGATGGTGATAGAAATCCAGGGTTTCCCTCACCGTTTGCCTAACCCGCCTAAGTGGGTTTTCGGACTAGCTTTTTATTCTCTCGTTTTTTATTCTCTCAAAGACCAGTTTATTCAACGACTAAACTCTCTAAAGTGAAAAATATTGGGCCGGGCCTCGAAGAGTGTTTCCTACGTATCCAAGGTGAAATCAGGCCAGTCGTAGTTCTTTAAGCGCAACTTTGATGAGTAGTGCCTCGAGGAAGGCATAATGGATCAAAAGATGGTTATGAACGCTTGAGGGTTATTAAAGGCCGAAAGGTATGATGAGGTGTATGGATGGTTATGAAGGCGTATGAAGGTTATTGAAGGGTAAAAGGTTTGATGAGGTGTATGGATGATGAGGTGAAGGTTTGAGATCAATGGGATTATTCTGGTGTGCATGACTCTTATTTCCGCCTTATAGTTTCTTATTCTCCCTCTTTCCTCCTCTTTTCTTTTTTTTCTTTTTTTTTGCTTTCTTCCCTTTCCTTTTTTTTTGCTTTTGCTTTCTCTCATTTTTTTCTTTTTGCTCTCTTTTTTTCTTGCTTTCACCCTCTTTTTTTTGCTTTCACTTTTTCGAACTTCTTCTTCATGGATTGCCTCCTATTCTCCTTGGTCTTAGGACACCTTTTGGGATTGGTTTAATGAATGAAAGGGTTTTGAAGAGGGTTAAGGTTTGATGGAAAAGGCTAGAAATGCAAATGATAGGTAGTAAGTGGTAGGTCGAGATTGGATCAAAAGACGAGGGTAATGTGGTTAGTGAAATGAAGGCTGGGCTGAAGCCCCCTGTTCTCGACACATTTGGTTAAGCTGCGACATTTCAAATGAGGAGCATTCACTTAAGAGA
Source organism: Portulaca oleracea (assembly GCA_029582165.1). Taxonomy (NCBI): domain Eukaryota; kingdom Viridiplantae; phylum Streptophyta; class Magnoliopsida; order Caryophyllales; family Portulacaceae; genus Portulaca; species Portulaca oleracea. The sequence continues at coordinate 20,956,573 of CM055886.1, forward strand.
GATTATGAGACTTGGTCTTTTCTAACAACACTCTCTCCTTTGCTCAGCCACCTGGATGGGACGTGTAGGATGACTTCTCTCAACAATCTTATTCTCTCCTTTTGCCTGATTTGCCTTAATGAAGTTTTCAAACCGGCCACTCTATAGTTTTTCACTCTTTTTTTTATTACTCTCTTTTTTTTTTGAATTTCTCTTTTCCTCTCTAACCCTAGATTCAAGGAAATGAAAGGATGGGAACAAGGTGTAAGACAAAAAATGGAAAGATAAGAGAAGGTGAATTTGTCATACTTGGTTTGTGAGGATGGTGAATGGACGAGAGAACTTTTCAACTCAAATCAAAAATACAAGCAAGAAATTTTATTTAAACAAATAACAACAAGAACAATTGAATTCAAGGAATGAATTAAGAACTGACTCTCAACTCTAACAGACTTCGGAAGCAAACTGCTTGACAACAAAGAATGTAGCTAACTCTAAAGCTCCCTTGATGATGTGCCCTCCTTGTCTTCGTCTGGGGAATCCATGTTTCTATCTGGCCCTTAGTGCTACTTTTGGAAGAAGCAGTTTCTCCCTGAATGGATCATTTTCTCAATCTTGTTCTTCAAAGTCTAACGATTCTCCGTATCGTGTCCCCGGGACCTATGGTGATTAGCAGAATTTCATACCATCCCAAAATTCCCTTTATTGCTGGTTCGGGCCTTGACCCTGACACTAGATAAATGAAGAAAAACTCATCCCAATGCATGCATGACCTAAATAACCTATATGGACTTCCTAGAAATGAAAAATTCTTATATGCTGACTCGAGAGAGACTCATCCAGGACATGGGTTTGAATATGCGAATTGACCTACATGGGACTTCTTAGGATGCAAGACTTCTATATGCTGACTTAAGGACAAGACTTACCCACGACATGGGTTTACATGTCCTAGAATCTAAATGAGACTTCCTAAACTGCAAATGCCTATGTGTTGACCCTTAAAGACTAACCTGTGACATGAGTTTACACTAGACTTCCTAAAAAAGAAAGACACTCACATAGTACGCCAACACGAAAAAAAAAAGACTCACCCATGACATGGGTGTACGCTGAACTTCCTAAACAAGAGACAGAATCTACATGACGACTCTAGACACATACTTACCCATGACTTAGACCTTATACTAGAACTTCTATAGAAAGAAAAACACTTACATGGTAACTCTAGATAAAGACACACCCATGAAATGGGTTTGCAATTGACAACCTTACAGTGAAAGACACATGCTGACTTAGGAAAGAACCTACCTATGACCTAGACCATATTGAGACTTTCTAAGGAATGAAGACACCTACCTGCTAACTCAAGAAATGACCTAACGACTTACCCATGGCGTGGATTTTACTTTGGACTTTCTAAAAAGGACAGACTCACATTGACTTAAGAAAAGATTCACCTATGACACGGTCCTTACATACGACTCTCTAACGACTGAAAGACCCTTACATGCTAACCCGAGAAACGACTCAACGACTCACTTATGACTTCCAGGACCTAAACCCTATATGCGGCTTTTGGGATTCACCCATGAGTAAATGTCCCACAACGAGAAAGTAAAGAGAAAGCACATGGTATATAAGTCAAGTGGGCTACTCCTCTTAACACCAATTGGTTTTAAGATGGAACCTCACTTAACTTGTTTACCATGAGCCTTGTTTGAAGTGGGCTCACCCCTTGGATCTCCCTAACAAGTGGTATCAGAGCTGATAGGTCGTTCGGCTGGGCGCAGGCAAGGTGCGGGAAGATCACCGTGGACAGGAGCAGGGACCATAGCGCGTGCTCGGCTGGGTCTCCTGAATGCTCAGAGTGGTGGCATGAGACTCGGGTGGAGTAGGGTGCGGCTATGTGGAGTAAGGTGCGACTGGGACTGTTGCGACAGAGTGGTGGCATGAGACTCGGGTGGAGTAGGGTGCGGCTCTGTAGAGTAAGGTGCGGCTATGATGGGCTCTTGATGGTGACTTGAAACCTTGGGCAAAAGAGGCTTCCGATCAAGGGGGAGAGACTCATGTGTGAAGGGGGAGATTGTTGGGATTCACCCATGAGTAAATGTCCCGCATCGAGAAAGTAAAGAGAAAGCACATGGTATATAAGTCAAGTGGGCTACTCCTCTTAACACCAATTGGTTTTAAGATGGAACCTCACTTAACTTGTGTACCATGGGCCTTGTTTGAAGTGGGCTCACCCCTTAGATCTCCCCAACAGCAGCTTCTTAAAGAATGAAAGATACTTATACAATAACTCAAGGACTTACCCATGATCTGTGTTTACATTGAACTTTGTAAAAATGACAGAAGCATATTGACTCAAGAAAAGACTCGCCTATGACCTAGACCTCGTATGAAAACTTTCTAAAGAATGCAACACTTACATGCAGACACTAACACAAAGACTCATCCTAGACCTAGGTTTACATTGAACTTCCTACAAATGGAACACAAATGTTGTGAAGAGTCCCGGGTTCCGTTCTCATCCCTCATAACATTTTCCAAGCGAGCTGCCTCAACCACGGTGAATGCCGAGGTGCAATTCCCGGTGAAGCCCGGAAACGCAAGATTAGTCTCGGCCATCCATTGGATGGGAACCGAGACATTCTAGGGAGGCCCGCTCGTGTCCCGACCACCGGAGGCCCGAGGGCGTACTGTTCCAAGATGTTGAACAATGTCGTGACGTGATCCAGGTTACTTTTGGATAAAAAAAACAAGCATAGGCTGAAGTTTTGGGCAGATCAAGCACTCGGCCGAGTCCCAAGACGGCGCGCCCGAGGATCGTCACTGCCCAGGGGGGTTGCGCCCGCGACATGTCTGGTCGCGCCCGCGATCTGCATCTGCTACCACTGCTGCTGCCAACCAGAGGCAAGGCTCGCCCGAGTAAAGGTACAGCTCGCCCGAGTCGGTCGTCTGGTCAAGCTGGTCGCGACCTAGATGGTAGCGCCCATGATGTCTTCCCAGTCGGTCTGCTGCCGACCGAGACAAAGGCGCGCCAGTCAAGAACTGACTGCCCTTGTCGGTCCGCTTTTGTCGGTTTACTGCCAAAGCGATCGTGTTTAACTTTGTCCATTTTGGATAAATACTCGTTGGCCCTCATTTTCTTGGCAGTTTTTGATATATTTTGAATGCCATTACAAGAGAGCTCTTTAAGCCTCTCCTTCAAAAATCTTGTTACTTTATCCAATCATTATTTGGTGGTGTTCAAGTCATTTCTTTAGTGATTATTGGTGGTTTAACCTAATTAGTCATGGTGGAATATTAGGTCAAGGGTTTGGACTCTCCTAGCCAAGGTCATATGCAAACTCTACGGTGTCCAAGCTTCGTTTCCTTTGATTTCCTTTCGAAAACTCAAGCATCATTCTTCCCACCACGACGGTAACGCTCCATCTGGTATCAGAGCTTCGGTTTTCATTTGGCTTGAGTTCATGCTTTGTTCTTGCTAGTAGTGTTCTCTAGTATTGAGTTTTGTGATTCGTATACAAATATTGGTGACCCCCAACCCCATTGCTACCCAAGTGTGTTGAGAATTATTGTATTGTGGATGTATTTGTTGGATTTGTAGCTATTTGGTGCATTGAAAAGAAGTTGGAAAATAGTGCACGCAAGGTGTTCGATGAAATGTCTGAGTGAAAAAACACAAAGAACCCTTAGCCAAACACTTGCCAACTACAAAAGAACCTTCAAACTCTACAAATTACCCCAAACACTAACCGTCCCTCACTTTTTTCCCGGTATGGCCGACGGAGCTCGTCCCGAACGAGAAGAATCGAGCCACCGGGGTAGCCCTCAAATTCAAGCTATCGAGAGCCGACTCACCACCTATGACGAGCGCTTTTCCACCGTTTAGCGCGCTCTCAATGCCATCATGGTGTTGTTGGACAACCTCACTCAAGAGCGTCTAGGTCCACCCCGAGTTGAACGACAGGGACGTGCCCAAAGCCCTATCTGTCCTCCTCCTACATTCGAGTCGAGTGACAATGATAGAGGCTCCCCACGCCGCCGTGCCCGTCCACGTGGGCAGGTGCATGATCGGCCCCCTCGTGACGAATTCCAAGACGTCAAAATCGACATTCCCGAATTCAATGGTTCCAGTGATCTTGATGAGTACCTTGAGTGGATCCAAATGATGGATAGGATCTTTCAGACCAAAGAATACAATGATGAGAAGGCCTATAAGATCGCTAGCCTGAAACTCACCAAGGTCACATCGCTTTGGTTTGAGAATGTGAAAGCACAAAGGGCTCGGGAAGGTCGAACGAGGATCACCACTTGGACACGGCTTAAACAGTTGATGAACCGCTGTTTCTTACTCGCCACCTACAAGCAGGATGTTTTGAGGAAGGTCTATGTTCTAACCTAGGGAAAGCGGTCCGTGAGTGACTACATTCAGGAGTTCGAACTACTCCTCATTAAAAGCGACCTTAAGAGCCCGAGGAGCAAACCATGATGCGTTTCTTGAAGGGATTGGGATCCTCAGTTGCCAAAAAGGTTGAGGTTCAACCATACTACTCCATGGACGACTTGTGCAGTTTGGCCCATCGGGTTGAACAACGAAAGAAAGAAAAGGCTACTTCGAAACCGGCGCCAAGGGCCTTCTTGCCACCGCCTAGCTGGCCTCCTCCATATTCAGGTACCCCGAAAGCCAGTGAGACGCCCAAGTTTCCTTCGACACCTCGCACGGATAAGGGAAAGGGACTTGTTATGGCGTCTCCAACGGACCCCTCTCGCCGGATGCAGGGTAGAAATGCTTTAAATGCCACGGCTATGGTCCCTATCAGGCGGATTGTCCGAACCGATGGACCTTGACAATCAAGAAGGTTCAGGACATTGATGAGGAATTGCAAGCAGCCCGGGATCAGTCCGAAGTGATCGTTGAGGATGCGGTCACTAGTGAAGATGATGATGTCGCCCCCACACCCCACGTACATGGTGACGCCCTTGTCTTGAGGAGTGTTTTATACACTCAGATAGCCCCTCTCGACAAGGCCCAACAGGAGATGATCTTTCAATCTCGGTGCTTCGTGGGAGGGAAGGTGTGCAACCTTATTATTGATGGAAGGAGTTGCACCAACGTCGCTTCAACGTATATGGTCGAGAAGCTTGGATTGCCGCTATTATCTCACCCTCGACCTTATTCTCTCAAGTGGCTCAACGACGAAGATGGCATCAAGGTAACCAAACAAGTCCTGGTGAATTTGTCTTTTGGTACTAACTACAATGATTTTGTTATTTGGGATGTTTTTCCTATGAGTGCTTGCCACATATTGTTGGGACGTCCTTGGCAATTCGACAAGCAAACGGTACACAACGGATCAAAAAACACCTATACTTTTACTCATAGGGGCAAGAGGGTTAAGCTACTCCCGTTAGCTCCACATGAAATTATCTCTCTAAAACCCGGGGTGGGAAGTGAGGAACCCAAACACATGAGCGAAACACGGGTTGAGCGAGCTCTAAGCAAGGGGAAGGTCGTTTTTGCCTTACTCCTCTTAGAAGCAAACAAACGTGAGTTAGAGAAACCCTTGCACCTCTTGTCGCCCCTCTCGTTGCCAAGTTCGGAGACGTCTTCCTCGATGATCTACCACCGGGTCTTCCATCTATTCGGGGAATCGAGCATCAGATCGACCTTATGCCCGGAGCACCACTTCCCAACAAAGCGGCTTACCGATGCAACCCGCAAGAAACCAAGGAGCTACAACGCTAAGTGGACGAACTCGTTTCACGGGATTTCGTTAGGGAAAGCATGAGCCCTTGTTCCGTCTCGATCCTCCTGGTTCCCAAGAAAGATGGCACCTACCGGATGTGCGTCGACAATCAAGCCATCAACAACATCACCATCATGTATCGGTACCCCATACCGAGGCTCGATGACATGCTCGACGAGTTACACGGATCTTGTATCTTTTTCCAAGATCGACCTCCGGAGCGGTTACCATCAGATTCGCATGCGAGAAGGGGATGAATCGAAGACGGCGTTCAAGACCAAGGGAGGCTTGTACGAGTAGCTTGTCATGCTGTTTGGTCTCTCTAATGCTCCTAGCACGTTCATGGTACTCATGAACAAGGTCTTGAGGCCATTCATCGGCAAATTCGTGATGGTTTATTTCAACGACATCCTCGTGTATTCCAAGAATGAAGCTGAGCACCTCTCGCATTTGGAATCTGTTTTCCGGGTTCTACGACAACAAAAGTTGTTTGGCAAGATCGAGAAGTGTGAATTTTGTACTCCCCAAGTCACATTTCTTGGGTACATAGTCTTTGATCGAGGTATTTCCGTGGATCCTTCGAAAGTGGAAGCTATACGTTCATGGCCTTCTCCCTCTACTATCACGGAGGTGAGAAGCTTCCACGGCCTTGCTTCGTTCTACCGCCGATTCATCAAAGGATTTAGCACCCTCACCGCCCCAATCACCGAGTGTATGAAGAAGGGCACTTTTGAGTGGACCCGAGCCGCCCAAGGGGCCTTTGAGAAGCTTAAGGCTCGACTTTGTGAAGCTCCGGTACTTGCTCTTCCGGACTTTTCACAAGTCTTCGAGGTGGATTGTGACGCAAGTGGAGTGGGCATTGGAGCCGTGCTCATGCAAAATCAGCGCCCCATTGCTTACTTCAGCGACAAGCTCAGTGGGTCACGAAAGAACTACTTTACCTACGATAAGGAGTTCTATGCTCTTGTTCGTGCCCTTGACCATTGGTCCCACTACTTGAGGCCTAACTAATTTGTGCTTCATTCCGACCATGAGGCTCTCAAGTACCTAAACGGTCAACACAAGCTCAACATGCGTCATGCAAAGTGGGTGGAGTATCTACAAAGTTTTAACTTCGTGGCTAAACACAAGAAGGGGAGTGTCAATGTGGTTGCCGATACACTTTCTAGGAGGCATTCCCTTGTTTCGGTAGTTGAAGCGAGGGTTCTTGGGTTCCAACACATGCGGGAGTTTTACAAGGAAGATGAGGACTTCAAAGCACACCTCGATGGTGGCAATGGTTCCTATGTTCTCCACGATGGGTTCCTTTTCAAGGGGAACAAATTGTGCATACCCAAGTGTCCTTTGAGGAAGCTATTGATTCGAGAAGTTCACGGAGGTGGTCTAGCCGGTCATTTCGGCATCAACAAGACCCTAGACATGCTAAAGGAGCATTTTTATTGGCCTAGAATAGGAGGACACGTGCACGATGTGATTTCCAAGTGTATCACGTACCATCTTGCCAAAAGCCAATTTCACCAAGGGCTTTACACCCCTCTTCCCGTTCCGAATGGCCCGTGGGAAGATTTGAGCATGGACATCATCGTTGCTCTTCCCCGAACCGTGCGTGGCAAGGACTCCATCCTCGTCGCCGTTGACCATTTCTCCAAGATGGCGCATTTCGTCGCTTGTGAGAAAACCGATGACGCCACTCAAATCGCTAATCTCTTCTTCCAGGAGATAGTGAGGTTGCACGGTGTTCCAAGGACCATTGTTTCTGATCGTGATACGAAGTTCATGAGTCATATTTGGAGATCTCTATGGAAACTCCTTGGGACGAAGCTCCTTTTCAGCACGTCGCACAACTTCAAACGGATGGTCAAACCGAGGTCACAAATAAGACCCTCACTACTTTGCTTCGGGGTCTTGTGACCAAGAGTTGCGGGATAGGGTTGTTAAGCTTTGTCATGTCGAGTTCGCATACAACCAGGCTCCTTCATTCGCCACGGGTTGCTCGCCTTTTGAAACTTGCTACGGGATGAATCCTATCACTCCCATCGACCTCCTTCCTCTACCTTTGGAGGCAAGGGCGAGTTTTGAAGCGAGCGAGAAGGCCGCCGAGATTCAAAAGCTTCATCGCCAGATTCGGGAGAAGATCGAGAGAACTAATGAGCTGTAGAAGTCCCGAGTTAACTGACATCGCCGGAACATCACTTTCATACCCGGGGACTTGGTTTGGCTCCACTTGAGAAAGGAACGGTTTCCTTCACGGAGGAAAAGCAAGCTCATGCCAAGAAGTGAGGGACCATTCAAGGTGTTGGAGAAAATAAACGATAACGCCTACAAGCTCGATCTTCCTGGCGATATGGAAGTCTCCTCCACGTTCAACGTAGGTGATTTTTTACCCTACATCGAGGATGCTGAACTCGATGCGGATTTGAGGGCAAATCCTCTTCAAGAAGGGGAGGATGAAGAGTCTCGGGTTCCGTTCTCGTCCCTCGGAATATTTGCCAAGTGAGCCGCCTCAACCACGGTGAATCTCGAGGTGCAATTCCCGGTGAAGCCCGAAAACGCAAGTGTAGTCTCGGCCATCCATTAGATGGGAACCGAGACCTTTTAGGGAGGCCCGCTCGTGTCCCGACCCCCGGAGGCCTTAGGCCGTACCGTTTCGAGATGTTAAACAATGTCGTGACAGGATCCGGGTTACTTTTGGATCAAAAACAAGCATAGGCTGAAGTTTTGGGCAGATCAAGCACTCGGCCGAGTCCCAAGACGGCGCGCCCGAGGATCGTCACTACCCAGGGGGGGTCGCGCCCCCGACATGTCTGGTTGCGCCTATGACCCTTCTTCTGCTGCCACTGCTGCTGCCGACCAGAGGCAAGGCTCGCCCGAGTCGGTCGTTTGGTCAAGCAAGTCGCGCCCGCGTACTAGATGGTAGCACCCGCGACCTAGATGGTAGCGCCCGCGACGTCTTCTTAGTGCCGAATTCTGCTGCCGACCAGAGACAAGGCGTGCCCGAGTCAGTGACCGACTCGCCCGAGTCGGTCCCAGTTTTTGTCGGTTTTGCCTGCCAAAACGACTGTGTTTTGGCTTTGTCCATTTTGGATAAATACTCGTTGGCCCTCATTTTCTGGGTAGTTTTTGATATATTTTGAATTCCATTACAAGAGAGCTCTTCAAGCCTCTCCTTCAAAAATCTTGTTGCTTTATCCAATCATTATTTGGTGGTGTTTAAGTCATTTCTTTAGTGATCAATGGTGGTTTAGCCTAATTAGTCATGGTGGAATGTTAGGCTAAGGTTGTGAACTTTCCTAGCCAAGGTCATATGCAAACCCTACGGTGTCCAAACTTAGTTTCCTTTGATTTCCTTTCGAAAACTCAAGCATCATTCTTCCCACCACGACGGTAACGCTCCATGTTGACCTAAAATACCCACACATGTCATGGACTCACATTGAACTTCCTAGAAATGAAAGACGCACATTGACTTAGGAAAAGATTGACCTAGGACCTAGACCCTATAAAACACTTACATGGTGACTCTAAAACAAAGACTTTTCTATGACATGGGTTTGCATACCCTATACACCTATATAAGACCCCTTAAAGAATGCAAGACACTTACATACAGACTCTAAAACAAATGCTTACCCATGACCTGGGTTTACTAGACCATACATGATATCTCCTAGCGTGTAAGACACCTATATACTGACTCAGGAAACAACTCAGCTGTGATACTGGTTCGTCGGTCCTAACCTCTATGAGACGTCCTAATGAATGAAAGTCACTTATTTACCGACTTAGGAACGCCTAACCTCTATGACTCTGAGACAAACAACTCTTTTTTACAACAAGAGCATTATAAAGGGTCGGATAAAGTTAAACATAGCAAGTCGACATAAGTTGGAAAGCGCAATTTAGTGTTTCTCAATTCGGATGGGCTTAAACCACAAGCCGAATGTTTTAAGGAGAATCCGTCACTTGATCTAACAAACTTGTGTTAACTCAACCTAAGCTGGCTATTACGCGGACTAGAATAATGCTCGATGAACTGACAACCTGACTTCTAGACTTCTATTTACACACTTTTTTATCTAAGACTCGACATACTTATTTATTTACATTCATGGAAAGTAGATGTTGTAAAAGACCGAATAAAGCCATCAAAAAGGTGAGTTAGAACATACTTATAAACTCAATTATTAAATCCAACATGGATGGGCTTACCAACGGCCGACCATGGATTTTGTTTTAGACTTAATAATCGAATCTATAAATTTATTTTCTCTAACCTTGAGACTATTATGCGGGCTAGAACAACACACACTGACTTTGTTATATTATTAATCATTTTCTTTGGACCTAAAATAAGAGAATACTGAGAAAGGCCGAATAAAACCATCAAAGGTGAGTTAAAATGAATCGTTAAACAAGGTCGATTAACCTCTAAAACGGATGGGCCTCACAACCAGGCCGGCCATAAAATTTAAGGTTAATCAATCGAGTTTCTAAATTCATTTATTTTCAGACCCAATGATTATTACGCGGACTAAAGCAATACCTCAAAATTAGGTTCGACTCTAACATAGACACAACAAACACAAACACAAACACATACTTACACTTAACAAAGACTCAAGACACGTGTTAACAACAACCTAACAAAGACTCGAACACGTATTTGCACCTAATAACGACTCAAAGCACGTGTTAACTAAACCCTAACAATTACTTAAACACGTGGCAAAGACTCAACAAACTCAAACACGTGGTACAACAAACACATGCACAGACACCAACACAAACACATAGACATGCACAAACACATGCACATGCACAAACACATGCAAAAACACAAACGCATACACATGCACAAACACATGCACCAACACAGACGCATACACATGCACATATACATACACATGCACATGCACATGCACATGCACAGACTCATGCACAGGCACAGGCACAGGCACAGGCACACACACATACACATGTACATGTACAAGCACACACATATACACATGCACAGACGCATGCACATGCACAGACACATATTTACACATAGTCTACAACACACTTTATCTACTTTACGGACCTAACTCTATATGGACCCTAAGGACAACCGATCATTATAAAGGACCGAATAAAGCCAAGTATGGCGAACCAGAACTGAATAAGGAATTACGAGTCAGTGTTTCTCAATTCGGTTGCGCCCCATCCACAAGCCGACCGTTTTAAGGAGAATCTGTAACTCGGGAAATTACCAGTCCAACTCAAGCCATACCGACTATTACGCGTGCTAGAATAATGATCAACAGGACTGACTGTCTATTCTTTCTATACATTTTTTATTCTATTTGTTTAGGAAAGTGGATATCGTAAAGGACTGGATAAAACCAACGACGGGCGAGTTATAATTAGTTTATGGACTTAATTGCCGAATCCAATATGGTTGGGCCTAACGACGGACCGTCCATAAGTATGATGGATTTGATAATTAATTCGATAAATTAATTTACTCATATGCAGTCTAAAACTTTATCCACCAACTTGGTTTGGACCTTTAATCAGGTTTATTGGACCTTTGTTATGAAAATGTCGTAAAGGGCCATATAGAATCATTAAAGGCGAGTTGAGTTTACTTTATGAACCAAGAGGATCAATCTTTATAGATAAATGGGCCCAAACACTAGGTTAACCATAACTTTTAAAGTTGAACTTCTTAGTTAGTAAACATGACTCTTCTCAGCCCAATGACTACTATACGGACTAGAACAACATCCCTAAACTTGGGTCGACTCTTTTACAACGAATTTATACACGTAGCACATAGCATACATATGAACAAAGGGGTATCCTAAACCAAGGCTCTATGTACAAAAGGGTTTATTGGATGGATAAGGCTTAGCGGCTCATGTACTCGCCCCGGTGCATTCTTGTTGTAAAGGCAACTTGAATGTGTGGGGTGTTGCTGTTGGAGGCTCGAGTGGAGACCTCGTAGAGTGATGCATGAGTGGATGTGGTGACCAATGCTCTCTCGGTGTAAAGGCACCAATTGAGTATAGCCGGTCCGGCATCACATGGGTTATTTTTTGTGGTTTAAAGAGAAAAAGTCTATACCGCCGATTTACGTACTCCTACGACATATTACATGTCAAGGGAGTGTCCCGGTATATGCAATGCATTATGCCTAAAAAGAATGACTTAATAATATAAATTAAAAATTAATTTTCCTTCCAAAAATTTTAAAGCACACAAATGTTTTTCAAGTTTTACCCACTTAACAAAAAGCTCCCCAGTGAAGTCGCCAAAAATCATGTGGACATTTTTCCTCGCCGTTCGGGCTTCCGAATGTCCAAATTTAGATTAGGGTGTGATTCGGTGATTTGTGTTGGGGTTTAACCTTTGGAAACTCTTTAAGGAAATCTGTCATATATTTCATGAATAATGCTTTGTAAAATCATTCTCCCTTTACTTATTCATTTTATGAGTCACGAAATTAAACCTTTAAGAGTGAACATCCACTTGTTCCAAACTCTTCTAAATTTAACCCAATTTGCTCATTTAAATGTTAGGCTCGGAAGAGAAGGATTTATGTAACCATTATTTAGAAATATAAGAAAGAAAACCCTAAAGTTGCATCGGTACGTTGTAAAACCATGTTAACCATAGTTTATGCAACCCTCGATGTATTTTAGTTCGAAATGGGAGTCGCCACCCGAATTTTTAAGGGAAAAGCCAAGACAAAACCAAAAGGAAAATAAAGAAAGACTCCGCATGCAAAACCAAAGAATGGATTCGAGGGTAAGGTAATGAACTCGAAAAGTAAACTTTAAGAGTTCGCCTTTCACAAAAGGAAAGAATCTACTAAAAGTTTAAAATATGCTTTTGATAAAGTTTGGAAGGGAAATGAATAAGAACTTTATAGGATTATTTCATTGAACATGCAACAATAAGAATTAAAGGAATATACAACATGTACACTTTATTCACATAAGGAAAGAAAAATAATTAAGGGCTGACATTGTGACCTTTCTTTAGGGAATCCTTGCCTAGCCTTTGTGGAAGCCTCTTTGGATGCCTTTGAAAGCCTTGAATACTCCTCTTGAAGAAAATGGTGCTAAAAATGGATGGAGAAAGGTATGGAAAAGGAGTGAAGAAAGGGTAGAAAAAGATCATTTTTGTGGTGTTTTATGTAGTAGAAAGGTTAGGCTTTTTGTGGAGTTTTAGGGTTTTGTGGAAAGGTAATGGAAGGAAGATGAGAAAGGAGATAAGAGGGCTTAAACAAGTGGAGAAAATGAGATAATAATGGTAGGAAAGTGATGAAGAAGGTTAGTAAAAAGGTAGGGAAAAAGGATAGGAAGAAAGGGCATTTTTGTTGGTTTTTAGTGGTGTTTTACGATGCTTTTGTGAGGGTTTTATGTAAGAATGGTGAGGATAGTATGAGAGTAGGGATGAGAGGTTTAAGAGGATGAAGATATGAAGATTGGGATGATAAGAAAATGGTGGAGAAGGGATAGAGAAATGGTGGTAGAATGATAACTACTAGAATGGAGAGATTAGAGAGATGAGAGAATAGAAGTGTAGGGGGAAGAACGAATGAATGATTGAGTGACTTTGGCCTTGAGAGGAGGTGGTATTTATAGTAGAATGAGAGAGTAGAGATACATATGCATGCATGCACACACATAGTAATCTCCGGCTAGGCACAAAACACTAAGGCAGTAGGGGGGGTGAACATGGAGTGGACGGCAGCACGTGGTCAATTGACCACGTGTGGTTGGTGTGTGTAGGCCGGTCGGCCACTACGCCAGGGGGGAGGCACCAGCTTCATCCATGCATGCATGGACGGTGGAGTGTGAAGCCAATCTGCCTAGGGAAGCTGCCCTTCACGTACACTGGACGGAGAGAGCATATATTATTTAGCTTTTGAGAGTGTCTTTGAGTGCTTTTGTGAGGATTCGATCTTGGGACCTCTTGGAGCATCTTTGCATGTCACCTTTACGTAGCTCATGCATTGCATGCATGGCTGAATTTATTATTTTAATTACGTAAAGGTTGTGCGTGCAATTTCCGCATAAACTCGAGCATGTAGAGTGCATGCATGCAAGTCTTTTGGCTTCGGTTTTGGCTTCCCTTATTTCCTAATTTTCTAGCTAAAAATACATTAAAAAGGAAATAATAAAAAACTTACATTTAAAATTATATTAAATCTAGGGATATTGGATGACAATATACTAACCTTTGGGGGTATTGGATTGTAATATACCGACCTTTACTATTGGACAACAATATCCCTGACCTCTATAGTTAGATGAGATTATTATATCAACAGTGACTAAGGGGGTAGTGACTGGTTAAGTGGTCTCAATTCTAACATGACAGATAGAGGGAAAATAACCGATCCTTGCCTAATAACTCCGTTAACCCCTCTGTTTTTCTCACTAACCTACGTTTAAAAACAAATCGGCCCTAACACAGTGACTAACGAGGTGGTGAACCAGTCTTTGTACTGACGTGAAACACAACCAACCAATGTCTTATAATGTGGGTTAGTGAGAAAAACTAAGGGGTTAATGAGGTTATTGGCTTGGGACAATTTTTTTCCCTTCACCGGCCACATTAGCGCGCATGGAGACCGGTTCACCACGCTCTTAGTTACTGTTAGTATAATAACGTCACCTAGGTATAAAGGTCAGGGATATTGTCGTCTAATGGTAAAGGTTGGTATATTACAATTCAAGACCCCCAAAGGTTGGTATATTATCATCCAAAAACCCTAAAATCTATGCTAAAAATCCAGCTTATCGACCGAATTCTTCTTCTTCAATTTTGCTTCGTTATATATAGATGTCCTATATATTTATGTGACAAAATCCGATGTCTACAAAAGAACCCCAAAATCAAGGGACTAAAATAAACCATACACAATGCAGAGGTTGACATTAAGTCCCATAATTACATTAGAAATGGGAAACGTGTGATTAGGGAAAATTACGTGAGGGAGTAGTGAAACCAAAACAAGGGAAAAGTCGAACATTGCATTTGAAATTGGGCAAAGCTTGAGCAGCGTAATAGTTCCTTTCATGTCGCACGATCATTGCACGATCATGGCCCACGGAAAACCTTCACAACTCGACAATGGCATGATCGTGCCATGCTCTCTAGAAGGGTTGCACAATCATGTGCCCCTCTAGCACGCTCATGTCAAGCTTGAAAAGCAGCAACCTTTGTTTCCTAAACTTTGCACGCTCGTGCAGCTTGTAGGGTACGCTCGTGTGCCTTATGCTTTCCCCTAATCCTTGGTTCTTCCTCCTCCATTGTTGACCTACTTCCTCATTGGCAAGATAAGGATATTTCCTCATTGCTCAAGGCCCAAATGTCTTGTGTGGATTTTTTGATGAGGGCCTCTTCTTAGACTCCTAGCTCGACGAGGTTGACCCGGGAAGTTAGTGGGGTGAGGCATGCACCAGTAAAAAAAAAAGAAAGGTTGGTTTCTACTGGTTTTTTTTTAATAAAAAAAAGAAAGGTTGGTTTTATTGAATGGAATAGATAAGCTTGGCCACAACAAGTTGTCTCTACTTGGTTTCTATGCTTACAAAAGCTTTCTTTGGCTACTCGGTTAATGTCTCATTGCTTTTCTATGGACCCAGGTTGTGTCCTTTGTTGCAGGAGCAAGGAAACTTTTGATGACATGTTTACTCTTTGCCCATTCATACAAAATATTATACATCATTTCAGTCAAATTCTTGGCATCCTAGGGTCTTTTAACTATGTTCAGCAATTGATAAACAAATGGAAAGATATGAGGAAACCTAAAATAGTGAACTTGGTGGCAACGACTTTATTTACAACCATTGTAGTGGTGGTTTGGGAATGTAGAAATTACAGTTGATTTGAGAGGCAATCAACTCTTATAGAAAGCTCAGTGAAGAAAGTTCAATTCGCTATACTTTGATGCGTAGATTTCTTTATTTGGGTAAACATAGCAAGAAATATATTAATTGTATAGATCTGGTGCTCTCTTAGGTTTTTGTTCTTGCCTGTTCAGAGGTTTTACTCGCATGTTTTTGGAGAGTGTAGGAATAAAAGAATCTTACACTTGTGCCAATATATATATAGATGTGTGTGTGTCTTTGTGTGTGTGTATCAGGAAAACTTTCCTCTTTTGCTTGGCTTCTACAATCTACATAGTGACATTTTATAAAAAAAATAGTGTTATTTTTATGTTTGTTTTTAATGGAAAACAATAAATAGTAGGTACAAATAGATTAGGAAACTGGGACTAAAAATTTTCCGACTCATTTCTCTCTCCTGGTGCGACTGAGAGTGGGAGTAAAACTCTGCTTACGATCACAACCAAGACTAGGAATGGGAGCAAATATTTTCTCTCGGTCACATCTGGGCTTGAGACTTATAAAATTTACCGGGCTCCGGTCCCGCTCACCCCTAGTATCACCCTCTTGGTTATGTATTATCTTGTCTAGTTCATAAAATGATGCCCTGCTTTGAGGTTTCTTCTTCTCTACAAGTTGGTGATTTCATTTCCTATCTACACTTAGACACATCTAATGACGCCATGCTAATTTGTGCATGACCAATGCTAAAACCTTTGTCACGATCATATTGGAAAAAAATATGATTATTTATCTTTGAAAACCCAGCTTCTTTCATGTCTTGTTATGCATCAACTATATAAGTTTTTGAGCGGTGCTATTGTTTATCTTGTTTTGTACTTGCTCTATCTTGTAGGAGTTTAAAATAATCTCGGTCCATATTCTCCTTGGGTTCCTGTTAATTGACTTATTCATGTTGGGTCATTTGTTATTGTTTTCCATAGATCATTTTATTAAGGTTCATGACTGGTCTAACACTCATCATGTTTAGCAACGTCTTGAATCTTACTTTAATTGGCTCCTTGTTAATCCATCAATGAAAAATTAGCTTTAATGATTGTTAATGAATCTTTCTCAAGTACTTACAATCCATCAATGGAAGATTATCTTAGGGGCATTAGGACAATCCTTGATATCTTGCCTCAATTGGGTTCCTTGTCCATAAAATAGATCTCATTCATTACACTCTTGATGGCTTTTGATTATGATCGTTTTATGGTTATTGTTACTTATCTATCTATGATTTTGAGTTTTGATGATATCCATGCAATAGTAGTTCATAAGCAATGGGTGTAGATTACATAGAGGTGCAACAGTGGTGTGTTGACACTTCTACACTTGCTGCCACTGCTACTACTGGCATAGGAGATGTTATTGCAACTGGAATGACGAGAACACTCATAACAACCACGAAAGAAATTAAATAGCACATACAATACAATCAAGAATGCGAAACATACTTTTTCCATGACTCACCACCTTAAATTAAGATGTGTTTTCAAATGTCGTATTGTTTGATTTAGTTTGTTTCAACGTCTTCTATTCATTGTGTTTTTATTCAAGTGTTAACTCCATATTTAGAGGTGGTGCAAGGTATTTGGTTTTAGTCTTTATATTATTTATCAGATATATCATTCACCTAGTCACCCAATTATTATTTGTTTTGTTTGCTTTCAATCAATTCCTAATCACTTCTCTTCTCGCTCTAGCTTTTTCTAAACATGTCGAATCGAATGATAGCCCCTGGTACTTGTACTCTATTGCGACATCCCATATTAGCCCTAATGGATGTATTCTCTCTGCTAAATCTCCTAAACTTGACACTAGCAAAGGTTGATGTTGGTCCTAGTAGTCTATTACCTACGACTTACATTGGAGAATTATCTTGGAAGACTATTGAGACGAGGGATCAATCTTGACCCTGCTTGCGGTATGTACTTTCAACATAGAAACAGATGACTAGATGACCACCTTTTTTTCACAATTCACAAACTCAAGCAGAGTTCCTAATTAAGATGGATATCCAACATGACGAAGGCTGACATTTTACCTCAATTTGAAGGCGGGGTAAGACAAAACGAAGCTACCAAGAACGTTCTTTCTTCTTTGGAGCATTATTGGAGGAGGAACGATATTGTTTCCTACAACCATGGCTTTAGTCATTTCATAGCTGTCATCCAAGCAAAGAGAACATTTAATGAGTGGAAGGTAAGGAGACGCTTCTCAATAGAGGATCCAAGTAAACAAATCAATGAACAAGCAAGAAATAAGATCAACAAAGTCAATAAAACCAATGGTTTTCACCGCTAATGGAGTCATGAAATTCATCTATAGCATAGCAGCTCTCAAAATCAGTTAGGAGTTAGTGGAAGATTTGTGATTTAGGACTAGTCCATTGAACTGATAAACCCAAGAACTACCATGATTAATACAAAATCAATACTAATTACGGAAACACTAGCCTTCATTTTGGTTTAATTGAGGCGGTTGATATAGGCGTCGCATGACTACAAATTCAAGGTGATAACCTCATCTTTATTAGAGCAATTAAAAGCGATTTTAGAATTCCTTGGGAAATAGACTTTATTGTTAATGATATTATTTATCTTTTACAGAATTTTTCAGGGTTATCTATTTCTCATGATTTTAGAGAAACCAACTCATCAATAGTCTAGGTATGTGGGTGAATACGGATACTAAATACTCGTACTGTTTGGACTCACCATCTTCCCTTCTTTTTTTATTATTATTCATGATGATGTGCTATGAAGAGCCCATGAAAAAATGGTGACTTAGCCTTGTCATCTATATTATTCCACTATTTACTCAAGGTAAAATAATAATAATAATAATAATAATCATATTTACAAGGAAATTGGTGTCAAAATTCAAAAATCTTAATATACATCAATTTGATTATGCTGTCCAAGGTTACATATATATACAATGCTAGTTAGCGTATCAAAAGAATAAGCTGGCTAGTTGAATGGACTTCTACTTTTAGCAAATTTTATAATTTTTCCAATTGGCCAAAGCCCAACACAAACTAAAGAACCGGCAACATAGCAAATTTTATAATTAACTAATCTGATATAAATATTAATATAACATTAAATAAAAATTCCTTAGCTAATATGAAAATGTAAATTTAATTTTAATTTAATTAAACTTTGAATTTAGTTTAAATTTGTTTAAATGGTTGATTATTTGTTAATAGAAAATACAATAGACATCTAAATTAATTAATTAACTGAAATCAATGTGATCATCTAAAAATTAATATATCAATGTGAGTATAAAATAAATATTTCATTTGCACTTTTCTTAAAATATTTCATATGAATACAATTCTAAAATAAATATTATTTCTTTGAAGAAGCTCTCTATCTTTGACAACAATGAAGCAATCTATCAAAATTTGCAATGACGGCACTTGAGCATTTGGAAGAGAAAATCACTCATTTTCTTTAAGGAGAGGGATCATGAGTAACAAAGTAGGCAAACCTCTGCTAGAAGATTTTACCAATCGCTTCTCAATTTGCCAGTTGCCACCATTGCCTGTTTGCTGCCCATATCTTGGAGCTGGCTCTCCAGCATCTTTTTGGCTAGTAGCAAATTCAACTGTTAAATCAATAAATTGTGTATTACTTCAAAAAAGCTGAACTCAATTAATTGCTTCATCCCGAATGGCACATGCAAATACTCATAATGGATGGACGAGATCAACAAAACGAGAAAATTATAGGAACATATTACCTATACAAAGACGATTCTAAATTAACTTCTACACATTACCCACATAAAGATCAACTAAATTATGTTTGAGCTAAGATGGTTTACAGCCCTATGCGTTCATTAAAAAATCTTTTGCACATGCTATTGTATACTGTTAGGAACAAAATATTAGGAGGATTCATACAAAATAGTCCACAAGTTACAACATTTAATATTTTATATTCACATTGCAATTCTAAAACCTTAAAATGGAGTCCATTAATATACTTGCAAAGAGTGAAGCACTATGAAATGTTTACAGGCCCACTTGTACTATTAAACAAAGAGAGTCAGGAAGTGAAGATGCAAAGAATCAGTGCATTTAAGACTGTAAGGACACCTAGCATACATATACAATCAATGATTATGGTAAGACATAGTAACAGATAAAATGATTATTAAACATACACTAAGTTCATGATTCAAATAATTTTTGGGTATCTAGATAATGAATAATTTATTATTCTCTAACATCAAGTTCATAGTGCTAATTTCACTTAAATTTCCAGACGCACATAAACATTGGAAATACACATAGATAGAGAACTTCCATTCATCCAATCGGTGATTATTTGTTACCTTTACAACTAATCTGAACCCAATATAGCATTTTTTATTTACCCAGTGAAAAATGAAGGATATGAAGAAAGCAAGGTCATGGATAACTTGGGGCTTACTTCTAATCTAATCAACTATTTTTTGTATAGTATCATAATCACACAATAAGTTGTATCCAATAGCTACCTACAACACAATTCTATCAAACAGTCATAAAAAAAAACCTCAAATGTTGGCTCAGATGTTTAAATTACAATCTTCTGCCTGTTAACCGTAAATACACGTGGGTGCTAATCTCTGCTATGACAGAGGCCCTAAATGATAGTGCGTGTATGTATCTTATGCAAATATGAAGCTTACCTGACCCAACACCATAAAAACATGAAGCCAGCCAATTGATAGGTTGTGCTTCAAATGGACCTCAGATTAGTAAAAGGCAGCAACCTTAGTGTGTAGGGATTGCTGTCTGCATGAGATATCAAATTGATAACAAGTTAGTGACACAAAATTTGCAGTCAAATTGTCCTGTGTAAGGTGTAAACTACATGGCCAAACACTTCAAAATACCAGCCAGATTTGCCTTGGAATTTTTGCAAAAGGTGTTCAAGAGACCCTGGTATCAAAATTACTCAAGCTCTCTAAGCCTCTAAGGTTGAACTATGTATGACATGACAAAGTTGCAACCAGACCATCAAATTGACTTATTGGCACTAAAACTACAAACATGATCAATCAATCATTCTTCTTTACATCAACATAATATCTTTCGTCTAAAAACTTCAAACCCCAAACATAGAATGAGTGTGAGCTCGACTAAGGGTTCTTTATATTAGTGATGAAACTAACGAAGTCAAGGATTTTCTGTCATGACTCATGACTAAACTGGAGTGTACGGAAATTAGAACACTTTTAATATCCAAAACAGGCCATACCCTAAAATAAAATTAAGCCCCAATAGAAGACATTTTAGTTTTTTTTTTCAGTTTTCAGTTTAGTCTAAATTTCTAAATCATTGGCAACACAATTGGTTATTAGAAACGACATATGCAATACTCATGAAAGAGATGATTATTTGTTCTCTCTTTAAAATAGTCTACCAATTAATAGTGTATACCTTTTTTTTTGTCCCTCCCTTCCCAAAGAAAAAATATTTTTAGGATTTTAAATTTTCAGCTCAATTAAATTTTTCTACAGGTTTATTTTGCTTTTGATTCTGTCTTTTCTATGACATTGGGTTTCAACACTTTCTCAACCTATTTTGTTGGTAAATTTTGCTCTTTTATGCTTGATTCCTAGCACTAATAATTTTTAGTTTTCTTTAAACATGACAACTTTATTATTGATGTGTACTCATTTATTTGTATCTACGATTTTATGATCTCAATCTTTACGTTTATTATCAATATGTATTATGTAGAAATAAATAATTTGCTAATAAATAAAGTTTTTTATTCTTAGCTGTGTCGAGTCATTTTTTAGCCGTGGCAATTTGCTGGTCATTTTTCATTGGTGACTATTAAATCTCACAGAGACTTGATTTCATTGAAGAACCCCTTGGAAAATTAGACAATGATGCTCCCTTTGTTATATAAAGTTCTTTAGCAGGTATGTACAAAGACAACATAGTCTGCCATGAGAGTTGATGACTAGTAAGAGAAACAAAGAGTGTTGCTTTCAGAGATGGGAGGAAGGAGCTTTCTTGGTCGATGAGAGAAAAAGGAAGGAAGAAAACAGAGGCCTGGAACTGAGAGGACAGTGGAGAAAATTAAGGCTAGAAAATAAGCAAGTTTTAATTTAAAAGTATATAAATTTATAATGACATCAGCAAGGGCATATATGGAAACTAACATTTGTGACATTGTTGATGGTTAGCTGCTTTTATAGGGACGTTTAGATATGTAATGGATAAACATCAAATTATGTATGATAATTACAACTCGTAATCCTACAAATTTGGCAATAAAACAAAAGTTTTTAGTATTACTAAGGCCCCGTTCTTTTATGCGGTAGGTTGCGGTGCGGTACCACAACGCACCGCACTCTTTAAATTTTCATCACACTTCACCACACCATACTACAATCATTACCTATATATTTTTTCATTTTTCTTTATCCTCACTTTTCTTCTCTACTTTTCATATTCTCTCTCTTAACATAGCCCACCTACCACTACTTTCACCACACGTTTTCAAAATTCACCGCAACGCACCATTACCACCCCGCAACTAACCGTATAAAAGAACGGGACCTAAAATAAAATGCATAATCACATACCAAATAACAATGGCAACGGGCTACTACCCACCTTTGCGATATTTATCATTTTGAAAATTATTTCAGTTAATTAAATTCTAAATTTGAATCAATAGTTTCTTAATGTATACAATTATTTATGGACTACTAGGTAATGAATTGTTTCACATTAAGAAAAATTACTTTGAGAAAAAAAAAAAGTTGTTGCCCAATGTCCTTTTTGGTTGCCTTTAAGTTGGGGCTACAAAAAAATGTCACGATTTGATTATCGTATACTTGAATTACAAAATCGTGGTTACAAATCAGTAAAACTAGTAGCATAAGATATTTATAGTACGTGGGCAACCAAACATTTTTGTTGCTTTAGTAAATTTTAATTTAGTCTTAGGATATTGGCAAATATCACTCTCAAATATTTGGTTGTCATGAGTTAAATATAAATTCGAGATATTACGATAAACAAAAATGGACATATTTGCAAGGAATTCTAAGCAAGTTGGGTTTTTGTGAAGCATGGATTCATTCGGTAATGAGGTTCGTGAAGTCTCCAACCTTCTCGTTTCTCATCAATGGAGAACCTCGAGGATTCTTGACCCCCTCCAGGGGCTTACGCTAAGGTGACCCCCTCTCCCCCTTCCTTTTCATTATTGTGACGGAAGATCTTACAGCACTGTTCAATAATGTTGTTAGTATAGGCCAGTTGCCCGAAATTCGGGTTTGCCGCAACGCTCCTATTATTTCTCATCTTCTCTTCGCGGATGATACAATTCTGTTCTGCAAGGCTACTGAAAACCAAGCACGGGAAATTAAGAGGTTGCTAAATCTTTATGAGGGTGCCTCGGGCCAACAAGTTCAAAAACAGATGTCGTATTTCATAAGCATGCTTCACTTGAATGTTGGCAAGCCATCACCAACATTTTGGAAATTCGGGAAGTGGTTTCACACAAGAAGTATTTGGGCCTCCCTACCCACGTTGGAAAGTCAAAATACAAAAGCTTACTATGTATCAAAGATATGGTATCGAAACGGTTAAACCCGTGGGAGGACAGGTTCTTGTCTTGGGCAGGACGCGAAGTCATCATTAAGGCAGTGGCGCAAGCACTCCCGGTTTATGCTATGAGTATTTTCAAGCTTCCGACATCTCTTTGCAAGGACATCCAACGTTTAGTGGGGAGCTACTGGTGGGGATCGAAATAAGAAGCTAGGAAGATGCATTGGTTGAGCCTGGAGCATCTCTGCAAAAGCAAGGAATTGAAAAGGGAGGAGTGGGATTCAAAAATATTGAGGACTTCAACAGGGCATTGTTAGCCAAGCAAATTTGGAGACTATGGTCGAAACCGAACTCTCTGGTAGCACAACTCTTACGAGAAAAGTACTATCCAGAGGGAAGTATATTGACAGCACGACTCGGGCACAGGCCGAGTTACACATGGCGGAGCATCCTAGAAGCTCGGGATTTGGTGGTTAGCAGGCTAAAATAGACTGTTGGCAACGACACTCAGATTAACATTTGGGAGGATAAGTGGATTAGCATAGAGCCGACATTTAAAGTGTTCACCCCAACCACAGATCAACAATCAATTACCAGGATCAACCAAATTATCAATGTCGAGAACTATACATGGAACATGGAGCTTCTTGAGCAGCTGTTCATACCGTGCGATGTAGAGGCTATCACCTCCCTGCCGCTTTGCCGTACTTGGCCAGAAGATCGAATGGCATGAGATGATACCAAAAATGGCGAATACTTTGTGAAGTCAGGGTACCAAGTGCTTCAATGTGCAAAACTCGCCAATAATCCGAGCTCCAGATCCGAAGTCGCTCGCTGTTTCTGGAAAAAGTTTTGGAGTCTTCAAGCACCTCATCGAATTAAGATGTTTGGGTGGAGACTATGCAAAGGTATTCTCCCTTCAGCGGGAGTAATCAGAGAGAGAATCAAGACAGTAGAGGGGAAGTGTGTTGTGCGCGGTTGTTACTTGGAGTCGAATGTGCATAGTATATTCCACTGTCCTCCTTCAACAGCTGTCTGGGAGCTTAGTGGAATTGATGAAACCTTTTGGTCTTCCCCATTCCTCACACCGTTGGACTATTTTCACAATGCTATGGAGAAGCTGGACGATGCAAATCAGGTACTCTTCCTAACAATATCATGGCAATGTTGGAACGCGAGAAACAATCTCATTATTAAGGATCCTCTTTCTTATGCGCCATGCGTAATCATGGAGTTTCAATCTCTTCCCCCTCTGCGTCAAGCGCCCAAAACCAACCATATCAAAGCTTGGTGCCCGCCCCCCAATGGAGTTTGGAAGCTAAACTTTGATGTGGCTAAGCTAGGTGATTGGGGTTCAGGTTGATGCTTTAGCATTCGAGACTCCGAAGGTGATGTAGTAGCAGTGGGAACGAGCCAAAAGCATGGTTTCTCGTCGGGGGAGCTTGAAGAAGCTCAAGCATGTCTCTTCGAGTTAAAAATTGCATGGGAAACGGGCTTTAGAACTCTCATGGTGGAAGGAGACAGTTTGTCATTTATTCAGAAGATCCGCAATAAGTTTGAGGGAAATAGCCCTTTAGGTTTTATTATTGCTGAAATTTTGAGACTAGCTGATTTATTTTTAGTTATTTCTTGACACCATGTACTTAGGGCGGGAATAGGATTTCCCATTCCCTAGCTCACCTTCAACCTTTCGATCTAATTGATAGACTTTGGTTGGAGGATGGGCCCGAGGACTCTCTTACCTTCGCCCAGGAGGATGTGTCTTACTTTCTAAGTAATAATAACTAATTCCTCTCCTTTGGCGGTTTCTCAAAAAAAAAAATGGGTATTACAGAATTTAATAACGCATTATTTATTATATAATATTATCAGTACTTGGTTTGCAATAAAAAAATAATATTTTGAAAATATAATTTTATAATTATTAATAGGGAAATTGGATTCTAATAATACTAACTTTTGGCCATATAAGACTTAATAATACGAACTTTCGATTTGGTTCTGATTAATATGAACTTTGACCCCCTGTTACCCCCAGTAACACGCCACCGAATTAGCTTTATTTTGACTCGTCGGGAAATCTAGGTGGCGGTGGCGGCACGTTTTCTTTGATATTTGACCATGCCATGTCACCAATTGACCTAAAAAATTGTCATGTCACTCTCTCTTTCTCTCTCCTCTCTCTCTCTCTCTCTCTCTCTCTCTCTCTCTCTCCTCTCTTCGTCATTCCCAGATCCGATTTCCCCATCTTCTTCTCAACCCACCACTTAACTAAGACCAGAGGAGGAATGAGCTCCAATCACAAAATTTTTGAATAAATAAGCTAACTTCTAAGAACTATAATGGAGATAACTCACAAACTCATGAAGCTTGCGAAAGAAAATACTTCATTTGCGAAAGAAAGCACATCCAAAGGGAAACACTACACTTTAAATGGTAAAATATCATCTGACCACAATCCAAGGATCCCAAATTTCACCAAATGTTTCACCTTTATCAATTTTTGGGAACAATAGTTGTATTACTGAAGAATTGGGTTTAAACATTAACCCTAACAGAAAACAAAGATTTGAACTTTACAAGTGAAAAGCATCACACAATCAGATGCATATATCCATGTCAAACCTAAACAACATAAGAAAACAAATACAGAAACCTCAAGAGAAGCAAGAGAAAGGTGACGAATAGACGACCATTTCTGCATCCAACGATTGTAGTAATCAATGACATCAGCAACCATCGGAAACCCAAACCCCATACGCCTTCGTCTCTCCTCCTACATCATCAGCATTCAGCCTCCTCCAAGGCAAGTCCCTCTTATTCTCATCGTACCACTCCAACAAAGAAGCCCTAATTTTGGCAATTTCCTCCTCATCGAACTTGAGCAAATCCTCTATGTCTTCAATTTGGGATTTGGGAACACATTTGACGGGGGGTTTACGGTTTTGAGCTCGTTTTCTTTTGGTGGGATTTTGGATGCCCCTGGGGGTGGGGGGATTTGGACATGGAAATGGGGTTTGGAGGAAGGAAGAAAGAAAGCAGGAAGATTGGGTTTGAAATGTTGAAGGGTTTTTGTAAGGGTTTGGTTTCCCGCCTGAAAATGGAGGTGGAACAATAATATGTACTCTTATTCTCTCTTGCTCGCTGTGATTTTGGGATCTGATTTTGGAGTTGGATTTGGGAGGAAGAAGAAGAAGATGAAGAAGAAGAAGATGGTGAAATTGGATCTGGGAATGACGAAGAGAGCAGAGAGAGAGAGAGAGGAGGGGAAGAGAGAGGAGAGAAAAAGAGAGAGTGACATGGCATGGTCAAATATCAAGGACAACGTGCCGCCACCGCCACCTAGATTTCCCGACGAGTCAAATTAAAGCTAATTCGGTGGCGTGTTACTGGGGGCAACAGGGGGTCAAAGTTCATATTATTCAGAACCAAATCGAAAGTTCGTATTATTAAGTCTTATATGGTCAAAAGTTCGTATTATTAGAATCCAATTTCCCTTATTAATAAGATATTATATAACATATTCTGATCAAAAAATAATACCGGAGATTATCAAAAGTAACCAGATTACAAATAATATGAAACCGATGGGTTGAACCCAAATGTATTCAACCAATTAAAATACCGCATCACAGAGAAACCAACAGTAGCTTTGATAATTAATGGATGGAGTAGCTTACTAGTATACGCAGTATTGATTGGAGTAGCTTTACTGATAAACGCAGAATTCATTGACCAGACGCGTATGCCTCTTACACTACTGCTCAATCAGCTTGAATTGGTTGCATCGATCATCTCTGTAAACAACTTTGATTGTTTTACATGTGCAACTGTGACATACAGTGACCACATTCAATTCCTTCTCTATTCAAATCTTTATGTCCTCCATTTATTACCAAATACTCCCTCCGTCCTATATTAATTGATATATTTTGAAAATTTTCACATATCAGTGTTTAACTAAAAAATTTACCCATATAATTAAATAACACTATTTTCCAATGTATTTTTTCGCATACCAAGGTGTAGGTAGTGAGAGAATGTGAGTAGAAATAATTTTTATTAATTGAAAAAGAAAAAAGTTAACATGATTATTAAAGTTAAAATAATTAAATAAGGTATTGGAAAAAGGAAAGTGACAATTATTTTGGGACAAAAAAAAATTAGTTTAAGTGTCAATTAATATTGGATAGGGTAAGTATGTGTTTGGCACGACGACCTATGCCTAAATAACACCTATATTAGATACTTGAGATGAGTCACACATTATAATTGCCAACGTAATGAAAAGTTGGAGAAGGGATGGGAGATAATTATTTGGTGAGACAATCATAATAATTTGATGATTATAGCTAATAAATTAGGCAACTGTCTTAGATGATAAATAAGTTGTCTTCATCACTTATTCACTAAATACTTATGTTGCTACCAAAAAATAAAATATTTGAAAAGCAAAGAAAAAAATGAGTCGAAACTCAATATAATTAATACTGTAAAGTGAAATGTTTAAAATAAACAAAACGTTTTATTGGGACATCATTTAAATTCATTTTCAAATGTGAGAGAGGAGAATATACTCAAACCGTATCAAACAATTATCAATTATTATTGAGAACTCTACCCACTAATGTATCATCGAAATGGACATTAAACATTGAATAATGCACATTGGTGAGCACTTAGAACAAATGTAAAAACAATTAATCACGCATAATAACGGTTATAATTAATAGCTAAAGTTTGAAAAATTGATTACACATAATGCGTAATAAGAATGGGAATAATGGGGTATCATAGGGCTCCATAAGTATTTATTATTTGGGAGTTGTAGGCTCCGACTTAGGTTCAAGATGTAAACATCAACTTTGATAAATTATGTGGGTTTTGTTCTCAGTGAAATTACTATTAGGGATAGGGACACGTATGCATGTTTAGTGCAATATGGATTTGCCAAGTGAACTTAGGCACCGTTTTTCATTCGGTAGGTTGCGATATGGTATCACACTGTACCGAAATCTTTAATTTTTCACCACACTTCATCACACCGCACCACGATCATTATCAATATATCCTTTGATTTTTCTCTCTCCTCACTTTTCTCCTTTACGTTTCACATTCTCTTTCTTAACCTACCCACCTACCACAACTCTCACCACACTTTTTCAAATTCTACCGCATGATATCATTACTACACTACAATCAATCGTATAAAATAACGGGTCCTTATGTGGGTTTTGTCCCCATTGAAATTACTATTATATCGGTTGTTGAGAAAATAAATGAGCTAGTTGAATATCTTGTTGTACTTTTAGGAACAGATAATCAAGCTGAATATTATAAATTTGGAAGACAAGACTTAGAAGTGCAGCTTGCAGTACTTCACTGATAAATCACTACCAACTGGCTAATCATGATCTACGACTGATCATATGGCATGGGATCGGACTCCGGGTGGGAGGCAGGCTAAAGCTAACAAACTCAATTTAAATTATGCATGTGAATTTAAATAATTACAATTGTAAAGAAACTGTGTTGGTAAAACTTAGAAAGTTAAAATTGAGCGGGTGATCAAATCAGGAAACATCAAGTGGCGTTCATTATTTAGATTTTTAATTTGAGTGTCACAAACTCGAATTGGGTCGAAATTAAGATTTAACGATAAAAATGAGGTTGATGTTGCGTTTGAATTTTTAGTTAAATTGATCAAAATCAGCATTCAGATCAAAAATCAAAGAACCTACCATATTTATCCAAGATCGAACCAATTTGAATAATTTGGTCAGACAATATTTCTTCAGTACTGATATAAAATATAAATGACATATCGGTATTACTATAAGCTAGATTTTAAAAGTTATAGATAGAAGGTTTAACTTTTCACTCAAACACAAGATAATAGCAAGGATCACTTCCTGCAAGTCGAGCAACAAACTATATATCGGGTAGGGTCGTTCTCATTAATAGTGTGCACATGGAACTGTATTACTTTTGGGCTTCCACAATCATAGCTCCTCAAGAGGTAACCAAGCAAGTCATTGCTCTTTTGTAACTTTTCTCTAGGGCTCTAACTCTGACTGTTGATGTTTTTCAAGTGTATGTGTAAGATTGATGAGCAATAAGTGTGAAAAACTAAGTTTACTAAGTTTAAGAATACAAGACAATTTTGTCTTATTTTTCACATACTCAATTTAATTTAAGCACATGTTTTTTGTGTTGATAAGGGTAGTTAGGCATGGTTAACTATCCTAACTACCTTATCCATGCAATCTTACATCATCATCCTATCTTCATGTCATCTCTACCCTATCCAAGAGTGCATCCTTGCACTATAAATAGGGTTGTTCTTCCTCCCCCTTACACTTCATTCCTTCCCATACACCCCCTTTCTAGGCTGTGACTGTAGCACATCTTAGGCAAGGATTGAGAGTTTGTTTAAGTCTCCTCCTATAAGGCAAGAGTTTTATCATGTGACTGTATATGGTCGATATATAAGTCTAAGGAGAGTGGGTACGCCTACGAATCTCTTGATTATCTAAGTTTCCTATCCTTTTCTACTTTTTTCCAACAATCTTAGACTTATATTTCCTAGAGATGGCATCATTCAAGGATTTGACATCCGGTTTCCAGAAACTTGACAAGTTTGACGGTGTGAATTTCTGTCGATGGCAAAAGAAGATGCACTTTATACTAACCATGTTGAAGGTGGTCTCCATGCTAACCTCACCATACCCCGAGGATTCGGATGATGAGACTTTGGCAGAGACGAGAAGGCGCCAGAAATTCGAGAATGATGATTGCATATGTTGGGGGTACATTCTCAATGATATGGAGGACACCCTGTTTGATGTTTATCAAAACATGGAGACCGCTAAAGATCTTTGGGAGGCATTGGAAAATAAATACATGTCGGAGGACGCATCAAGTAAGAATTTCTTGGTTAGTCAATTCATGAATTATCGCATGATTGAGGGTCGTCCTACTTTAGACCAACTTCATGAAGTCCAACGTATTTTAAGCAATTTTAAACAACATAATATGAACATGGATGAGTCTATCATAGTTTTTGCTTTGGTTGATAAGTTACCCCCCTCTTGGAAAGACACTAAGAAAACCCTTAAACACAAGAAAGAGGCAATGACCATTGAGGAACTTGCTAACCATCTTCGTATCGAGGAAGAGTTGCGTTTACAGGATGATCCTAAGGATGCCTCTAAGGTTCATGTTGTACAAGATGGCGGTTCTAGCCATGGTCAAAAGGGCAAGAGGAAAAGACCTAATGACAACAACAAGAACAACAAAAGCAAGAAAGTGGCCAACAACAACAAGAAGCCCTTGTGTTGGGAGTGTGGTAGTCCTACATATAAGAAACGAGATTGCTATGTTTGGAAAAAGAAACATGGCCTACTCGATAAAAATGGCAAGGGCAAGGAGAAAGCACCAAGTGAGTTCATTGTTATGATCAAGGAAAAAATCAACGTAGTAGGTGAGGATTACGCTTGGTTTGTTGATTCGGTTGCCGCTAGGCACGTATGCAACAATCGCTCTTTCTTCACAAGTTTCACTTCAGTTGAGGAGGGCAAAAGTCTCTACATGGGAAATAATGCTCCGGCTCTGGTGAAAGGCATTGGCCAAATCGATCTCAAGTTCACTTCTGACAGAACTCTTATTCTTAAGGATGTTTATTTTGCCCCGGAAGTGAGTAAAAATCTAGTTTCCGGGTTTTTGTTAAGTAGGCATGGGTTTCTCCAAGTGTATAATGGAGATAATTATGTACTTTCTAAGGGTGGTATTTTCGTGAGTAAGGGCTATGTTAGTGGGACCATGTTTAAACTTATTGTTGTGTGTAATGACTCTATTGATATTGCTAATGTTAATGAAGTGATTTCTGGTTATATATATGTGCAACCTTCTTCCCTTTCTTCTTTATGGCATTATCGTCTTGGTCATGTGAATTTTAGGAAAATGCAAGTCATGTCTAGACTTGATTTAATTACAAAAGTAGATGATAATATAAAGAATGCAAGACATGCATGATAACCTAAATCACTAAAGCATCTTTTCCATGTATTAAGAGGGAATCTAAGTTACTAGATTTTATTCATAGTGACTTAGGTGATTTTCACACTAATCCTACAATTGGTGGTAAGAAGTACTACATCTCTTTTATAGATTATCATTCAAGATATTGCCAAGTCTATTTATTAAGAACTAAAGATGAAGCACTTGATAAATTTAAATCATTTAAGGCCAAAAGTGAATTGCATTGTGAATCCTTTATTAAAATCCTTAGACCGGATAGGGGTAGAGAGTATTATGAGCCTAAATACTTTCAAGAAACTGGTATTGTTCATCAAGTGACAACCCCTATACTCCTCAACAAAATGGGGTGGCCTAAAAGAAAAATCGAACTCTTAAAGAAATGGTTAATGCTATGCTTTCTAACTCTGGATTAAGTGAGGGATTTTGGGGTGAAGCCATGCTTACCGCATGCTACATCTTGAATAGAATACCTACTAAGGATAATTGTATTACTCCCTATGAGTTTTGGAACAAACACAAACCAAATTTAAGTCATTTAAGTGTTTCGGGGTGTAGGGCAATTGTTAAAGTGTCCGAACCTAAGAAGAGAAAGTTGGGTGAAAGGGGTATTGAATGCATATTTATTGGATATGCTCAAGATAGTAAGGCTTATAGGTTCATGGTTATTGAACCTAATGAGTATGTAACGGTGAACACCATTATAGAGTCCATTGATGCCTTATTTGAAGAGCAAAGATTCCACTCAATACCAAGACCCAAAGATGTCACTTGTTGCATGGTTCCAAATGAACAAGTATATAGTGAACATCATGAAAATGATGGGCCTAAAAGAAGTAAGAGAGTTAGAAAAGAGAAATAATTTGGGGATGATTTCTATCTCTACTTGGTAGAGGGAACAAGGGATGAGATTTCAATCAAATCCCTTACATCCATAGCATTGATTGTGATCCTAAGACTTTTAGTGAGGCCATGGGATCACAAAATGCCCCCTTTGGAAGGAGGCTATACGAAGAGATGGATACAATTCTAGAGAACAATACTTGGATCCTTGTGGATCCTCCACCCGATAGTAAGCCCATCACTTATAAGTGGATTTTTAAGAGGAAAAGGAAAGTAGATGGTACCATAGAAAGGTATAAAGCCCGGTTAGTTGTAAGGGGCTTTACGCAAAGATATGGTATAGACTACTTTGACACCTATGCATTGGTGGCACGAATAATGACTATAAGAGTTCTAATAGCGTTAGCCACTATTTTTAAGCTTGAAATTCACCAAATGGATGTTAAGACTGCTTTTCTAAATGGTGAATTAGAGGAAGAGGTGTACATGAGGAAACCCGAAGGCTTTGTGTCTAAGGGACAAGAAAAGAAAGTATGCAAATTAGTTAGGTCTTTATATGGTTTAAAACAAGCTCCTAAACAATGGCATCAGAAGTTTGATGAGGTTGTGCTTTCTTTTGGCTTTGCAATTAATGAATCTGATAAGTGTGTGTACTATAAGTTTGAAAATGGAAAAGGAGTCATTATTTGCTTGTATGTGGATAACATGTTGATTTTTGATACCGACATGGAACAAGTTGTTTTCCATGAAAGACATGGGTGAGGTAGATATGATATTGGGCATTAAGATCATTAGAAATAATGATGGTATTAGTCTTTCACAATCTCATTATATCGAAAAGGTGTTGGAGAAGTTCAAATGTAAGGAACTCACTCCGGTGTCAACACCTTTCGATGCAAGCTTTCATTTGGTCAAGAATGAAGGAAGAGCTATTCGTCAAGAAGAGTATGCAAAGGTTATTGGTAGCTTGATGTATGCCTTGACAAGCACCAGGTCGGACATTGCTTATGCAATAGGCAAATTAAGTAGGTACACTAGTAATCCTAGTAAGTACCATTGGCATGCAATAAGGAGGGTGTTAAGATACTGACAGACCCAAAAGTATATGGTGTCTGTGTACCGCAAGTATACGAGTCTGTGTAGTAATAAAATATCATTCTCTCTCAGGGATTTGCGTTCAACCATGCACTGAACTAGTTCCCTACAAAGAATGCTAGGTCGATCCAAGGGTTGTGGTAAGGTTTTCTAAAACTAAACTAAGAAAGCAGGAATTTTTAGGATTTTAACAGATGATTAAAGGTGTTCAGGGGAGTCCACTCTAGTCAATCAGTCAAATTATCAACAATTCCGGTGCAGGTAACAAGATAATTCAGGGTCTATAATCTTTCTAGGCCTTATCATGTTGATCTTTCGATCCGAAGTGAGTTACAGTGATTAAACTAAACATTGTTTCTAACTATGTAATCCAATCAAAGATAAAGAACTGATTATAAATTGACCCTAGGCAAGAATCATTATGTCTAACTATTTTCTAAACTCATTCAATCTACGTCTTCCGATTCAAGAATCAAACTGTCGTTCTGTTGTAGAGAATCTAATACCAAGTAAAGACTCAAACTGTCGTTCTGTTGCCAAATTTCCATGACATATAATACACGCAGATTAAACGAATAAAAGGATAACCTAACACCGAGACTGTATTCAAATTCAATCGAAAGACATCAAGTTTATCCCCCAAACAAAGGAAATTAGCTACTCATATTTCTAGAAGTAAACATCACAAAATCTAAACAATAACAAGAAAACATGAAAGTAAAATAGAAATAACCGTGTTCGAATTGGCGGAATCGATCTCTTCGTGTCACCCGAATCGATCTCTTTCGTGTTCTTCAATCACAAGCAATAATCTAATCTAATAACAATGTTTGTGAATTCACTGTAAAGAAAGTATCTAAAATCTACCCTAAGAAACTCTGTAGAAACTCTTGACAGCTGATAATACAAACTCTAACTCCGAACTCCCTTCAAAACGGCGGACTCAAATCCTTTTATAGGGCCAGATTAGGGCACAAAACGCTGGCTGCGTTTTGTCCAAAAGTGGGATTCCTCCGTGTCTGGGCACTGGCAGCGCCCAAAACGCGCTGGTAGCGTTTTGATTTTGCTCGGCTATCAAAGTCTCTGGACAAGGCTCTGGCTACATTTTAAAAATGTTGGCTGCGCCTTATTGCTCCGTCTAAGCTCGGTTGGGCCGTGGCTCGATTGGGCCGCTTCTCCTTTCCTCTTCTTCTTCTTTGTAACTTCTTTTTTTATTTCGTTTGATTATTCCCAATTTTCCCTCAACTTTTCGTGCTTTTTGATATATTTCCAATATTTCCTGCAAATTGTACCAATCTCGCGAACAAGTGCATAAATCACAGAAATTGACATAAAAATACGAAATTTTGGATATAAAAAGCAAGAAATAAATGTGTTTTGAGCCCTAAAAACTCTATATAAAAACGACTTATCAAATCCCCCCATGCTTAGCTCTTACTTGTCCCCAAGCAAGTCAGAATTGAAAATAGGAGGATTAGGGCTTAAACAGGGAAAAACAGAACTTAAGAAGAAAAAGAGAAAGAAAGGGTTTTTGATAGGGTCACAAGAACAAAATCTTAACACCCCCTCGGGCTAACCATTTGAACACATCAATTCAACAAGCAAGCATAAAGATCGGTATGGACAAGATCAAAAGTCAGTTCAAAAGAGAAAGGAAGAAATTTTCGAAACCAAAAAGGAGAGAACAAGCACTTCAGAAGCACAAAACCGCCAACAGTCTCAAGAATAATGCAAATACGCGCGGTTAGTTATGGACGTAAGTTAGTGAAAAAGAGCAAACCTCACATAGGAAAGAATAAGAACACTCGATCACTCAAATTTTAATATGTATGTGGGTTTTTCTCATACTCAGACCAATAGAAACAAACTACCATAATCTTGGTAAGAACCTCGCTCTCCACTACTGGTATGCAATGCACAAGTGACAATCAAAAGGATTTTTCTGGGTTGTGACAGGGCTTAGGTTAGGGGTAAATAGCGGTAAAATTTGGGAATGAGGAGCTAAGAGCCATGCTTGGATTAATTTTCAAAGAATAAAACACTCTCAACTCACCTTCTTGCTTGATGTATGCAAGGAATTTCACCTTTCACCCTCAGCAATATCAAAATCTCAAGTGAATACAACCAGGTCAAAGTTTTTAAGAACTTCAAATTGAATCTCTCTAATCACCCTTTTTCTTTTGGAACTCTTTTTCTCTCTTTTCTTTTATTTTATACCTCTTTTTTTTCTTTTTGATGGGTGATTGTAGAGAGGAAAAATCATGGAATTATAACTTTAACCTCAATATAATGTATGAACAACATAACCAAACTCCAATTATTTGAAAGGTGGGACTTTAAATTTCTCCCAGCTTAAATCAATAAGGACAAAACTTCCCCATATTTCACATTCCGTCCGAAACACACCAAACCAACTTATCCTTCCAAAAAAACGACAAACTCTCACTCAACGAAGCAAGGCAAAGGGATAAGGAACATCAAAGCCAAGGCTTGTATTGTCAGGGTTCAATCATGAAAGAATGATAAACAAAGCCTAGGCAGGGCAAAAAGAACGGTAAATATATTGTAAGGAAAGCTATTTGGCTATGTAGTTTAACAAAATAAAAACGAATGCCTTAATCACTTTGTCACAGCATGCAATGCAAATATGTAGTTTCAAACAAGATGCAAAACAAGTTCTAGAGATGCAACTAATGGTGGAGTCACTCAGGGAATCATGAATTGATAAAAGTGATCAATTCGTAAATTTGGTAATGTGGACTCACGGGATGGGGCTCAATTAACTAAACTTAGCCCAAAGATTTGCGCCACACATATTTATACTTTTTAAGATAGTCAAAGCAGTCCAATGTAACTTTAATAACTTAACTCAAAATCAGAAGATTTGAAGGAAAAGGTTTCACAAACATTTGAGATTTCATCCAGACTTTTCTAAGCGAAGCAAGCTAAACTGAAAGTAAGAAAGGTTTACAAATCATCACCGAAGGTGTTGCCAGTTTTAATCCTAGTCCTATCCTATATTTTTTTATGTCTTTTCTAATTTTTTTGGATTTTTGAGAAGTGAATGCAAAAGCATGAAAAAGAAACAAACTAAGAAAAGAAATAAAAGAAGAATCTATATGCTTCTAACTAATGCAATCTAGGTGGATGCAATTTTAAAAACTAGAAGAAAAACTTAAGAAAGCTAGAAAGAAAACAAAGAACAACTAAAGAAAATACACAACTAAAAGCTCAAATAAAGAAAACAAACAAGCTAAATCCAGAAAGCACACGAAACTAAGAACAAGCAAATAAAAGAAATACACCAACAATAGAAAAATCACACAAAAAATTGAAAAATAAGCTTGAAACAAGAAAAAGAAAGACGAAAACAAAAGAAAAATAAACGAAAAACAGAGAAGCATGAAAAACATTCATAGAATATTCAACCCCCATATGCTTAAACGAACGTTGCATTGTCCTCAATGCAGAAGACAACGGTGAAGGGTAAGGGCAAGTAAGGGCAACTTGGTCCTGGTGGTGGTGCTCGATCAAACATGGCCTGTATAACACCGGCAAGGTTAGCGATGGACTCGTCAAGGCGGTCGAAACGCATGTCAGTCTGACCCCTATACTCAGCAAAACTCTCCCGCAACTCATTCATACGGAGCTCGGTCCGGTCAATGGAGGTCTTGAGGTTGCGAAAGCGCGCCTCATAGTCTAACTGAGGTTGCTCGAGTTGAACGTCAGGGTGGATTTCAGGCTCAGGCTCGGGGTCAAACTCAGGAAATGGTGGCATCCAAAGTAGATTCTCAGCAACTTGAGGTGAGATGTGAGGGTGAGGGACGAATCTCGACACGTACGTTTAGGTAACCCAAAGGCACAAGCAAACTCGGACACAGTCATTGTTCTTTCTACCCCCAGAAGCTGAAAACGGATACACCCATCCCTCCCTTGGAGGTTCACTACTAGGGTAGACAAAAATTCAAGGATGATCCCCCTAAAGGTCGGTTCGCTGAGCCTAGCTTTGTTAGTCATATGACAACGTCCTAACATCCATGAAACATCATCCAACATGCCACACTTACGCAAGAAAGGTTCACTCATGTATTTGGTGGGGATGAGGGCTCTTTGGGAAAGAGAATCACACCTCTTCTTGGCCTCCCCTTCGAAGTTGAAGGGGTTTGAGCTCATCGAGACCCTAGAAGGCGTAGCCTTCTGTTTTCCTTTCTCGGCCACCGTAGCTTTGCGTTTCCGGCTCCCACCGGCTCCATCGTCATCCCCCGGAGGTCTGGAGAAGCTTGGATTTTTCGTCCTTACCATCTAAAAACATTCACAAAATCAGTGCAATCACCAAGAGTGGACACTAGTTATCTAATAAGCATGATCACAATGTATATACTCAATACTAACACTCCCCCATGCTTATTTGATACTAAGAATCGAAATTAAGATAAATCTAACCTAAAACCACACCAAAAACAGAGTATAGCACCACAACACAATTACCATCCAAATCTAAATCTAAATTTCTCTAATTTTCAACACATTACTCTCACAGTACACCCAACATTATAATTCACTCAACTTTGGAACAAAAGGATCAAAATCAACAACTCAAATCATGCCCTAATCAAGAATTCAATCCAAGAATCAACTTCAAATAAGAAATTCGAAATTTGGACATAGTATATGGTATAAAGTTAATAAACTCAAGAATTCAATTAAAATTATACCATAATCAAAGTATACAATCAAAGAAAAAGAGAAAGAGTTGAGAATTTCATACCTTGAACTTGTAATGAAAAGAGGAATGGAATTTGAGAGTTCAAAGTGTGAGAGTGCAAGTGAGGTGGAGAAGTGAGGAGAAGAAGTACTACGGTGGTGGTGGTCGTGCGCCGGCGACGTCGACGTCGACGGCGAGTGAGGAGGTGGTGGTTGAGGGAAGCACTGGGAGCGTTTGGGGAGAGGGGGTCGTGCTTAGGGCAAAAAGCAAGGAGGAAATTTTCAATTGAAAAGAAAAAGGAAGCCTCGACCAAATTAAAAGAGGCGGGCAAAAATCTGGGCAAAATAGCAAAACGCAACCAGCATTTTTAAAACGCGGGCAGCGTTTTGCAAAAAGAACTTACCTGAACTCTCTGGACGAGGTGCTGCCAGCGTTTTGAAAATGCCGCCAGCGTTTTGAAAACGCCGGCAGCGTTTTGTCACCTGATGATGGTAATTCGATTTTTTGGCCAATTTTGCATGTTTTCTCACTTTTTCTTCGTTTGCTCCTTATTTTCCCTAGAATTTGACATACCAAAATTCCCTACAAACATTCACCAACTTAAAATTTATTAGGTTAGATAAAATAATTTTAATAATAGCTAAAGATTTTCATGAATTTCTTCTTTTTCCTCTACACACTAAAGAAAAATAATTAGTAAACAATCACAATAAAAATTACTAAGGAATAAAAATCTGAAAATAATAAAAATAAAAAAAATAAAAAAGTGGGGAGGGATAGATATTAGATATTGATGTACCTCCCCGGGGTGCTTTGTTTAACGTCGTTAGCTCGACGTTATGGACCCCTACTCATCTGGGTCCTTGTTCCGCTTCGGAACTGGATCTCCATCGTCTTTGATTATTTTTGAAACTTTTTCCTGAATTAATCTGCCTTCTAGTACTTCGTACTTCGTCATCGACTTTCCTTGTTGGACGACCATCATTCCTTCCCTCATATCCATCTTGCAATTAACTGCTGAAAGGAAATATCTCCCTAGAATAATCTCCGGTTCTGGATCTTCTCCTGTATCTAAAATCATGAAATCAACAGGAAAAACATGCTCTCCTATTCTGATGGGAGTGTCATATAAGATCCCTAGAGGTTTTCTAAGGGTCTTGTCTGCTAGACGAAGAATCAAATTAGTCACCCTTAACTCTCTATAGTCATACTTCCTCAGGTAAGACATAGGTAAGACATTCACTCCGGATCCCATATCACACAATGCATACTTGATGGGTTTACCATCCAACTGAACAGGGATTCTAAAATTACCTAGGTCTTCCTCCTTAGGCATGTTCGAGGGTGTTATGTTTCCCTCTAATAAGTCCGGTTTAGGGTCGGTCTTCACTTCCTCATCTAAAATTTGTTCTCCTAAAGGTTCGTACCTAAGGTTTACTTCCTCGCAAGTTATAGCATTACACTAAGCACCCGGATTAGGGACAGGCTGGGGTGGTAAACTAGTAGAGGGAGTTGCTGAATTAGCAATCTGATTTTCTAAAATTTTATTATGGGTTGCTAAAGCTTCGACCTTTTGCATTAAGTCTTTTATAACACCTTCCTGTTTCTGTTGTCCGGCTATGAGGCTTTCCATTAAGGTTTCTAAATTAGACTTTCGAGGAGATCCTTGTTGAGGTGGTCTTTGAGGTGGTGGAACATATTTTTGCTGTCCTTGTCCTTGAAGAGGACCAGTGGGGTTATCATTCCTATAAGAAAAGTTCGGGTGGTTCCTAAGTCCAGGATGGTAGGTGTTAGAATTCATGTCATAATTTTGTCTCTGGTTACCAACATAGTTGGCTTGCTGGACTTATTCATTACTAACTCTCCCTGAAGGGCAAGTAAAAGTCTCATGTTCGGTCGACTGACAGACATTGCAGGTAGGAGGGTTAGGTGGTAAACTCATTCGGTCCATTTTTCGCGTTAAAGAATCAAGTTTAGATGATAATAAGGAAATTGCATCAACATTAAGCTTACCTCCCGCCTTGAGGCAAGGTTTAGACCATTGATATGAGTTGTTCACTAGATGCTCGATCAGACTTGTGATTTGAGGCACAGTCTTGTCCATAAGATCGCCTCCGGCTGCAGAGAGGATACTTCCTCTCGTCGACTCATTCACTCCATTGAAGAAGGATTGGACTGGAACCCATGTTCGAATCCGTACTGAGGACATTGTCGAAGAATGTTCTTGAATCTTTCCCAAGCATTATACAGTGACTCATCCGGGTCTTGCGTGAATGTAGAAATCTGATTCCTTAGGCTGGTGAGCTTACTTGGAGGAAAGTACTTCGCCAAAAAGGTGCTGGCGAGTTCATCAAACGTTGTGATTGAATTCGGTTGAAGCGAATCGAGCCACTCCCACGCCTTGTCTTCCAATGAGAACGGGAAGAGACGCAGTTTGACGGCGTCCTCCGATACGTTGTTCGCCTTGTAAGTGTCACAAGCTTGACGAAAAAGTCGACGATGTCGGTTCGGGTCTTCACTCGCTAGTCCATGGAATGGTGTTTTTGACACCAAGTTGATCAAAGACTGACATAGTTCGAAATCGTTTGCCTGGATGGTGGGAACGTTGATTGTTGATTGTTGATTGGTGACATTAAGAGTCATATACTGCCCGAACGTCATTGGTCGCTGTTCTCCCATATCTTCTTCTTTTTCTGATTCCGATTCTTGCAATTCCTCGTCTGTTTCTAGATTTTCTTGCTCTTTCTCTAGTCTCGCTCTTTTCCTCCTCTCTCGAAGTGTTCGTTCGATCTCGGGATCGTACTCGAAGAAGGATTGTTTTTGCATAAACCTGAAAAAGACAAAAACAAGAATACCAAGAGTAATAAAAAGAAAATAAAGAAAAATAACGAAAATAAATAACCTAGTCACCCAGAGCGCGCTCGTCCAATGGTAGTTGGGGGGACAAATCCCCGGCAACGGCGCCAAAAACTTGACAGACCTAAAAGTATATGGTGTCTGTGTAGCACAAGTGTACGGGTCTGTGTAGTAATAAAATATCGCTCTCTCTCAGGGATTTGTGTTCAACCACGCACTGAACTAGTTCGCTACGAAGAATGCTAGGACGATCCAAGGGTTGTGGTAAGGTTTTCTAAAACTAAACTAAGAAAGCAGGAATTTTTAGGGTTTTAACAGATGATTAAAGATGTTCAAGGGAGTCCACTCTAGTCAATCAGCCAAATTATCAACAATCCCGGTGTAGGTAACAAGATAATTCAGGGTCTATAATCTTTCTAGGCCTTATCACTTCGATCTTTCGATCTGAAGTGAGTTACAGTGAATAAACTAAACATTATTTCTAACTATTTAATTCAATCAAAGGTAAAGAACTTATTAGAAATTGACCTTAGGTAAGAATCATTATGTCTAACTATTTTCTAAACCTATTCAATCTACATCTTCCAATTCAAGACTCAAACTGTTATTCTGTTGTCGAGAATCTAATACCAAGTAAAGACTCAAACTGTCGTTCTGTTGCCAAATTACCATGACATACAATACACGCAAATTAAACAATAAAAGAATAACCTAACACCGAGACTGTATTCAAATTCAATTGAAAGACATCAAGTTTATCCCCCCAAACAAAGGAAATTAGCTACTCATATTACTG
The DNA here is from genome assembly GCA_029582165.1 of Portulaca oleracea. NCBI lineage: Eukaryota > Viridiplantae > Streptophyta > Magnoliopsida > Caryophyllales > Portulacaceae > Portulaca > Portulaca oleracea. Next base: position 20,998,097 of record CM055886.1, read on the forward strand.
GAAGTAAACGTTGCAAAATCTAAACAATAACAAGACAACATGAAATTAAAATAGAAATAACCGTGTTCAAAA